>CM038679.1:321738088-322938088 GCA_021605205.1 Aegilops longissima | reverse complement strand
TCAATATCGTGTGCAATGGCAATGCTATAATAAACGATTTGACGGGGGAAATTGTGTGTGATGTACATGCGAATGGAAACGTTTTCCTTGGAGCGACTGTGTCGGATGTATATATGAATGGAAACGTTTAGTGGGGACTTACTGTGTGGGATGTACTTACGATCGGAAACGATTTCACCTGTATAATTGTATTTTTTAGCACTACTGTACGTATAACCGTATTTGATCACTCGCCTGTCGCACACGACCTCATTTTGTTGGCTGTGTGTGCCAGGAGGGCATATCCACGACGGCTTCTGGGTCGTGTGGGAAGGACACCCTCTATCACAGTCACTCACTAGGTGACAGTTCAGAACACTGTTGCGAAAAGGGGTTAAAAACCGTTTGTATAGCACCGCACTGTACCAGTGATAGGAATTAAAAAACCAAGTTTCTCAATATTTCTGGCCAAGCCACGATGCCCAGATGTTTGAATTCCATTCCCATTTCTTGCATGGGACATAAAAATTCACCCAAGGACACACATGTGATTTTTCAACCAACTTTGGTGCACTAGAGCATGTGCTTGTTGTTCAAATTTGAATTATGCACATTAAATGACCATAAATTCAATTAATGTATTAAAAAGGGAAAACGAACCTGGAATAATTCGAAAATTTAGCATGAAACTCCTATTTGGTCTAAGCTGCCCGTGTAAAAAATTAAGGTGGGAGAAGGCAGTGTATGTCATTTTCGCACGCGAAGGTGATATGTTCCCTCTCGGAACTATGAGCCTTGTCGAGAGAAGCTCTAGTTTGCAAGGAGCATATACCAAAGCTTGTTCCAATTCAGCCAAACAATTTACCATACCATGTTGGTTCCATGTCATGACACCATGCCAAGTTTCATGATTTTCAGGCGTGTTTTGGATTTACATGAATTAAAAAACCAAGGTTCTCAATATTTCTGGCCGAACCATGACACCTAGATATTTTAATTTCATTCCCATTTCTTGCATGGGACCTAGAAATTCATCTGTGGGCACACATGTGATTTTTCAACCAACTTCGGCGCACTGGAGCATTGCTTGTAGTTCAAACTTGAATTATGCACATTAAATGCCGAGAAAATTCATTAATGTATAAAAAAGGCCAAACAAACCAGAAATAATTCCAAAATTTAGCACGAAACTCCTATTTGGTCTAAGCTGCTTGCGTAAAAAAAAGGCTTGAGAAGGCAGTGTATGTCGTTTCGCACACGGAGGTGACACGTTCCCTCTCGGAACCACGACCTTCTTGAGAGAAGCTCCGGCTTGCAAGCAGCACTACAGGAATCAGCTTATTTGTCATCTACCACGGCGGACGACAAAGGCACCAAAAGAGGACGACAAAGCACTTTGCCGTCTGCCACCAACGGCAAAGCTGTCCCGCAAAGAGAGCAACGGTAAAGAGGTTCTTTGTCGACCGCTTCATCAAAGCGGACGGCAAAGAAAACGGACGACAACTAATAGGCGTTAGCCTAGTTAGGTGGCTAATGGCAGCCTTTGTCATCTGCCAGCGGACGGCAAACATTCCCTACCATTTATCGTCCGCTGGCGGACGGCAAAGTAACCAAATCGTCAGCTCCCAGGTTGCACAAGTTGCCGCCACGTGTCCTCTTTGCCGTCGATGGCAGACGGCAAATAAACTGCATTGTATCTTTGTTTCTGTTTTTTCTTATATCCAAGCATTTTCAAAGAAAATAGATGATATATATTTTTTCACAGGGCAATTACATAGAAAACATATAAGATATCCAACACATAACTTCATCAGACATGCATAATTCCAACCAACCATACCAAGTTCCATGCATAGTTCCATCATACATAGCAAGTTCAATATAGAGGCATCCAACCATATATATTACAATAGTTTCATCCAACAATACATGATAGTTCAATGATACAAAAGAAATAGATATAGGGATAAGAAGCACTACATCAATGCAAACTTTCGTCGAGTGAATGAAATATGCAAAATGGGAAATAAGAAAGTTAGAAGACGATGATTAGAAGAAGAAGAAGTAAGCATACTTAGGTAAAATGGAGCTAACCTAGCTAATTATTCCATTTTCGAGTGAACTAAGCATATTATGCCATTTTTGATATAAAGCAGCTTAGTATAGGTCATTATTGAGCTAACATAGGTAACTAAGCGTATTAGAGCTAACTCAGTGCTAACTTAGGTCATTTTGGAGAAGAAGAAGAAGAAGACTAGAAGACTAGAAGAAGAAGAAGAAGAAGAAGAAGAAGAAGAAGAAGACTAGAAGAAGAAGAACAACAACAACAAGAAGAAGAAGACTAGAAGAAGAAGAAGGTTTTTATTCATTCATTTTCTTCTCTCACTACAGGAATCATGAACTTTTTCGTCCGCCATGGCGGACAACAACAGGTCCGGGTGAACTAGCTACGGCAAAGGGCTCTTTGCCGTTTTCTGGCGGATGGCAAAGATGAAATGGTCTTTGCCATCCGCCGGCAGACAACAAAGGACCTGGACGACACACGTGTCAGCTTAGTGCTGTTAGGGGGTTAACGGCGTGCTTTACCGTCTACTGGCAGACAACAAAGACCTTTGCATCTTTTTCATGTGCCAGTGGACAGTAAAGTGCATAAATATGCCAGCCCAGATGCCCCCAGGTAGCTGCCACGTGGCAAGCTATGTCGTCTCCTGGCAGACAGCAAAGATTCCAAGGTCTTTGTCGTATGCCAGCAGATGGCAAAGCTGCCAAATAGGCCAGCCCAGTGCACCCCAGGTTGCACAGGTAGCTGCTTCGTGGCAGCTTTGCCGTCTGCCAGCACACGACAAAGAGGCTGTACATCACCTATTTTTTTCTGTTTTTCTTAAATTCATTCATTTTCACAAAATTTCACAGATATATATACACATTTGTAAATACTTTCAACAAGCATAGAAACACATATGCATACCAAATAATATCCCTTCCATATGGATATGATCATCCAACACATATACATACCAATCAAAAGTCGATATGTAACATATATAGCTAACCAACATATCCAACAACAAGCATACAATGATTTCAGCCATACATACATATATAGGTAGCAAGTTTCACATTGTTCATCCTAAAAAATCAAACAAAAATTAAGCACAAGAAGAAGAGTAGACTCCATCAACGCAAGCTTCCTCATCGAAAGCAAATTTTTCTTCTCTTTCTTTTTATCCTCTCCTCTTCTTTATCTTCTTCTTCTTGTTCTAACTAAGGTAGGTAAAAAGGCCATCTTTTAGCTAAGCTAGGTAAAAATGCTAAGTGTAAGTAATTTGAGAGGTAAGCTAGGTAAATAGGTTATTTTGGAGCTTAGTAAGGTTATTATGTCATTTTCGTGAAAAATAAGCTAAATCTATGTCATTTTGGAGGTAACAAAGATTATCATGCCATTTTTTACCTAAGGATGCTAAGTATGTCATAAATGAACTGAAGAAACAAAGTATGCATTTGTTAATCAAAACACTAGCGAAAACATACCCTCAACATAACAAATGCGATGAAGATCGCAAGTAAGGTAACAATTGATCCAACGACATAATGATACCAAGCCTCATTATCAATGGCATCTTTTCTAATCTTCTTAAGCTTCAGGTGAAGGAAATATGCCCTAGAGGCCATAATAAAGTTGTTATTTAATATTTCCTTATATCATGATAAATGTTTATTATTCATGCTAGAATTGTATTAACCGGAAACTTAGTACATGTGTGAATACATAGACAAAACAGACTGTCCCTAGTATGCCTCTACTTGACTAGCTCGTGAACCAAAGATGGTTAAGTTTCCTGACCATAGACATGTGTTGTCATTTGAAGAACGGGATCACATCATTAGAGAATGATGGGATTGACAAGATCCATCGGTTAGCTTGGCATAATGGTCATTAAGTTTTATTTCTATTACTTTCTTCATGACTTATACATATTCCTCTAACTATGAGATTATGCAACTCCCAAATACCAGAGGAACACCTTGTGTGCTATCAAACGTCACAACGTAACTGGGTCATTATAAAGATGCTCTATAGGTGTTTGTTGGGTTGGCTTAGATCAAGATTACGATTTGACACTCCGACTATCAAAGAGGTGTCTCTGGGCCCTCTTGGTAATACACATCACTATAAGCCTTGCAAGCAATGTGACTAATGAGTTAGTTGCAGGATGATGCATTACGGAACGAGTAAATAGACTTGCCGGTAACAAGATTGAACTAGGTATGATGATACCGACGATCCAATCTTGGGAAAGTAGCATACGGATGACAAAGGGAATAACGTATGTTGTTATTGCGGTTTGACCAATAAAGATCTTCATAGAATATTTAGGAACCAATATGAGCTTCCAGATTCCGTTGTTGGTTCTTGCCCGGAGATATGTCTCGGTCATGTCTACATAGTTCTCGCACCCGTAGGGTCCGTGGGCTTAACGTTCGATGATGATTTGTATTATGAGTTATGTGTTTTGGTGACCAAAGAATGTTCGGAGTCCCGGATGAGATCACGGACATGACGAGGATTCTTTAAATGGTCGAGAGGTAAAGATTGATATACTGGAAGATGGCATTCGGACACCAGAATGGTTTTGAGTGGTTCGGGTACTTTTCCGGAGTACCGAGAGGTTACCGAAACCCCCCGGGGGAAGTCATGGGCCTCATGGGCCATGGGAGAGAGAGGGGACAGCCCACAAGGGTGGCCACCCCCACCCCATGGGAGTTCGAATTGGACTAGGGGAGGGGCGACGCCCCCTTTTCCCTCTCCTACTCCCTCTCCCTTTCCCCCTTTCCTACTCTGGAGAAGGAAAGGAGATTCCTACTAGGACTGGGAGTCCTAGTAGGGCTCCCCCGTGGCACGACCCTCTAGGCCGGCCACCCCCTCCTCCCCTCCTTTATATACGGGGGCAGGGGGCAACCCAAGGCACAACAGTTGTTCTCTTAGCCGTGTGAGGTGCCCTCCACAATTTACTCCTTCGGTCATAGCGTCGTAGTGCTTAGGCGAAGTCCTACACGGATCACATCACCATCACCGTCACCATGCCGTCGTGCTGATGAAACTTTCCCTCGGCCCTCTGCTGGATCAAGAGTTCGAGGGACGTCATCGAGCTGAACATGTGCTGAACTAGGAGGTGCCGTACATTCGGTACTAGATCGGTTGGATCGTGAAGACGTACGACTACATCAACCGCGATAACCTAACAGTTCTGCTTTCGGTGTACAAGGGTACATGGACACACTCTCCCCCTCTCGTTGCGATGCATCTCCTAGATAGATCTTGCATGATTGTAGGAATTTTTTAAATTGCTTGCTACGTTCCCCAACAGTGGCATCTGAGCCAGGTCTATGCGTAGATGATATGCACAAGTGGAACACCAAGAGTTGTGGGCGATAATGGTCATACTGCTTACCACCAACGTCTTATTTTGATTCAGCGGTATTGTTGGATGAAGCAGCCTGGACCAACCTTACATGACCACGTTCATGAGACCGGTTCCACCGACAGACATGCAACTAGTTATGTATAAAGGTGGCTGGTGGGTGTGTGTCTCTCCAACTTTAGTTGAATCGAATTTGACTACGACCGGTCCTTGTTGAAGGTTAAAAAAACACACTTGACGAAAAATCATTGTGGTTTTGATGTTTAGGTAAGAATATTCTTGCTAGAAACCCGTAGCAGCCACATAAAACTTGCAACAACAAAGTAGAGGACGTCTAACTTGTATTCACAGGGCATGTTCTAATGTGATATGGTCAAGACATGATGTGATATAAGTTATTGTATGAGATGATCATGTTTTGTAAAAGTTATCGGCAACTGGCAGGAGCCTTATGGTTGTCGCTTTATTGTATGAAATGCAATCACCATGTAATTGCTTTACTTTATCACTATGCGGTCGCAATAGTTCTAGAAGCAATAGTTGGCGAGACGACAATGACGCTACAATGGAGATCAAGGTGTCAAGCCGGTGACGATGGAGATCATGAAGGTGCTTTGGAGATGGAGATCAAAGGCACAAGATGACTGTCGGTGTACTAGAGTAGGGGTACCCTAGTATCCCGAACTCGTGCACAGGCAGTTGCAGCACCCCGCGGCAAGGCTTGCCTAGTAACCGCCAAGGTCCTCCGCGGCTCCTTTGGAGCCATTCAAGGACAAAGTATTCAAGGCCCCGGCAAGAGGAGCTTGCCGGGAAGGCCACTCAAGGCACGAAGGAAACAAGACCCCGGCAAGAGGAGCTTGCCGGGAAGGCTAGGTGAGTGACAAGCTCCCAAGCGCGACAAGGATTCAGCCGCGGCAAGGCGCTTGCCGCGGCAAGCAACTCTCTTCATCTCCGCTCCAGCTCATCCACCAACGTGTCGCCATGGGGCCATTCCAGCGCAGTGTCAAGAGGCTGTGCAGCCAGCGGGGAGCAGCGATAAGTGGCGCTGACAAGCTTACCATCGTGGCAAACGGTGGTGCACTTGACGGTCCCTGTTGCACTGTTTAGGCGACAGGGATGGGCATTTATTGATCTTGTCCCTTGCCGTTAGAGTTAGGTATAATGCACTGTACACTGTACAAGTCGGTGTACCAACTACTATTTTTCCATTTGTACCCTCGTCTACGTTGCCACTTGTGGTGACCCCTTGAGCCTATAAAAGGAGGCCCATGTGCAACGTAGAAAGGGATCGGCTACGTTCAGTTTGACTCACTCGAGACCAGAAACATTCAAGCTAGGTTTTGTAGCTCTCATTGCTCCCTAGCAACAATACAATCAACCAAGCAGCAGTAGGAGTATTATCTCTCCGGAGAGCTCCGAAGCTGGGTAAAACTGCTCGTGTGCATCGCCTCGATCTGCTCTTCGTGCAATCTCCGCCCCCACCGAACCACAAGGGACTCGGTCCGCCAGGTCCCATAGGTGTTCGTGGGTCACGATCAGCTTCCCCGACATCTTTGGCGCGCCAGGTAGGGGGCGTCGAGGCTGTGTGAACCTGATCCGGTGTTCACACGAGCAACTTCTTCATCATCTTCGTCAACATGCCACCGAAGAAGAAGGCTTCGGCGGCAGCAGAGCCGTCCGCGTCAAACCCACCACCACCAGAGCTGACGAGTGGTGGGGAAGACGCTGGCGGAGGAACGGGCGTCATCGAGGGAGCCCACGACGCTGCCAAGTCCAAGGACAAGGCGGCGCAGACCTCAGCGTCCGGATACGTACCGCGTCCATCTCAGGAGGCGCGAGACCGACAAAGTCATGGTGCTCGGAGCGCCATACGTTCGTTGGGCCAAGATTGAGCTGGTGGATCCACAGACGCTCAAGAGCAGCTCGCGCGCCAACAGGCTGGTGCGGGCGGGGCACGGTCGCCTGGACGGGATACTGCTCCTTCTAATGTATTTAGAAGTCCGAGAACGTCCCGTTCCTCGCACCGTACGCCATTGCCTCCCACCACTCTAGCAGAAGCCTTGGCGAGAGCTCAACTGCTCCTGGATTACCCTCCAACGGCTGACAAGGTCGACGAATGGAGGGCCACCATTCAAAGCCTCATCGGCTTTGCCAACGGCGATATGCCGCGGCAACCAACTGCATCCTTGCCGCGGCGCGACGACAAGGCACGAGCCGGTGGCGAAGAAACCCGCGGGGGTGCAACCACCATGCACTCTCCATCCAGAAGGCAAAGATGACCAGCTCCTCGGATCCACCTCCACAGCGACTCCACCGCGTCATCGGATCCACGAGCTCGCCGTGATCAGCGCCAAGTTCTCCAAGAACGGCAACAGGAAGACGCTCGAACCCGCATCGAGCGCCGAAGAGAAGCGCGGCGTCAATCCGACCAGCGCGCTGGGCCCGCTGTTGACATGCAAGCGCCAGGGGAACCAGGTGACTTGCCATACGCGGTAGGTTGCCCCGCGTTCACTCGTGAGCTGCGGCAAGTCTAGTGGCCCGACAAGAAACACTTCAAGCCAGATGTGCCAGAGAAGTACGATGGCAGGACGCATCCGTCGGAGTTCCTCAGCATCTACACCATCACGGTGCAAGCTGCGGGGGGACGAGACAAAAAGATCCTCGCCAACTACTTCCCGCTGGTACTCAAGCCCAATGTCAGATCTTGGCTCATGCACTTGCCGGACAGTTCCATATCTTCTTGGGCAGATCTGTGCCATCAGTTTGTCGGCGCCTTCACGGGCGGCCACAAGCCTCATGGCCAAGAGAGTGACCTTCACCTGCCGCCTGTAAGGAAGGAGAGTCCCTGTGCAAGTTCATTCAGAAATTCAGCCGTGTGCACTACAACATCCCAGATGTCCACCCTGCCGCGGTGATCAGCGCGTTTCACCAGAACGTGCGGAACCGCAGGATGAGGGAGGAGATGGCGATGTGCAAAGTCAAGGACGTCAGTGAGCTATATGCCCTGGCCGACAAGTGTGCACGTGCTGAAGAAGGAAGAAGACTCCCTGGAGAGAATACAGAAGCAGGGTCTGACAGTGAGGAGACCGCCCCGGCAAAGAAGAGCCGGCGGCGGAACAACAGAAAGAAGAAGAGCAAAGAGGTGCTAGTTGTCGAGCAGTCCGGCAACGGAGGTGGCGCCAAGAAGGCCAAGGTTGGTGGCTCCGGCAAGGAAGTTGCCGCTGACACCGACCGCCAAGCTGTGGCGGCCGCCGACAAGCAGGACAGCTCCAACAAACAGTACTGCAAGATCCACCGCACCAAGGGCCACGACCTCCAGAGCTGCAAGAAGGTCGAGCAGCTTGTAGAACTGCAGAAGGCTGAGTACGAGCGGCGAGACAAGGAGAAGGCCCAGGAAGGTGCTGGAGCAGCTAGCAAGAAGAGACCCGGCCAGGGAGGACGCCACGGCAAGGCCAAGCAGCGGCAAGGAGACCGACCTCCCCGCGGCCGCGACAAGGATGAAGACGAAGATGACGATGAAGATATGGAAGATGATGAAGCTGATGAGCAGGAGTTTCAGAAAGCAACGGAGGTCCTCTGCGTTGACGGTGGTGCTTCTCTGCATACCTCGCACCGCCAACTCAAGCAATGGATGCGGGAGGTTAATGCAGCAGAACCATCCGTAGAGTCACGCAGGCCTCTGAAGTGGTCCAACATGCCTATCATCTTTGATATTGAGGACCACCCTAATCGCGTAACTGCGGTTGGGTGTTCGCCGATGTTGGTCTCACCAACTATCCGCAACCTCAAGGTCACCAAGATGTTAGTTGACGGCGGGGCCGGCTTAAACCTGATCTCCTCCGCAGTGCTCCAGAAGCTTCATATCCCTGACAGCGAGCTCGAAGATCACACTGCCAGTAACATTTGGCAGCGAACTGAATTTCAGGACTGAGAGGGTCACATTCGACGTTGCCGATTTCCCATTGCCCTACAATAGAATACTTGGCCGTCCCGCACTCGCCAAGTTCATGGCAGCCTCTCATTATGCGTACAATTTGCTCAAGATGCCCGGCCCGATAAGTGTCATTTCTGTTCATGGCGACAAGAAAGATGCTCTTATCTGCGCCGACAAGATTTACCGGGATGCAGCAGCTGCGACAGATAGCAAATCACTTGCCGCTGAAGCTCCCGGGGGGAAGAAGAAGACCACTTTGTCCGGCAAAAGCTCTGATGCCCACTCCGGCAAGCGCACCTCTTCGGAGTGCTGCGCTACCGTCGAGGACGCACCATCGAGCTCCACCGACAAGTGCAATAAGATGATGGCGGCTCCACCGAAGACCAAGAAGGTGCCCGCCAAGGAGGACGGCACTGGTGGTACCTTCACCATCAGTGCCACCCTCGACCCTAAATAGGAAGGCGCGCTCGTTGCTTTCCTGCCGGCGAATGTCGATGTGTTTGCATGGCAACCGTCTGACATCCCCGTGTTCCTGTGAAAGTAATTGACCACCACTTAGCTGTCTGTCCTCATCGCGCCCGTCAAGCAAAAAGTCAGGAAGCAGGCAGTGGAGCGCCAAGAATTCATAGCAGAAGAGATCAAGAAGTTGGAAGCAGCAGGCCTTGTTAGAGGAGTGCTCCATCCCACGTGGTTGGCCAATCCGGTAGTTGTACGCAAGGCAAATGGGAAATGGAGACTTTGTATTGACTTCACAGATGTTAATAAAGCTTGTCCCAAAGACCCATTTCCCTTGCCACTTATCGACCAGATTGTTGACTCCACGGCTGGATGTGATTTGCTTTCATTTCTTGATGCATATTCAGGATATCATCATATCTTTATGGCAGAAGAAGATGAAGAGAAAACCACATTCATTACACCATGTGGCACATACTGTTTCATACGGATGCCTTTTGGTTTGAAGAATGCTGGTTTAACGTTTGCAAGAGTGGTCCATGACGCTTTTGAGCCGCAAATGCACAGAAATGTAGAAGCCTACATTGATGACATAGTGGTCAAGAGCAAGGATAAAGCAACACTGGTTCAAGATTTGGATGAAACCTTTGCGAATCTGCGCAAGATAAACCTCAAGCTCAATCCCGAGAAGTGCGTGTTTGGAGTTCCCTCCGGCAAGCTTCTTGGGTTCTTCGTGTCTCAGAGGGGAATTGAAGCCAACCCCGACAAGATCAAGGCCATTGAGCAGATTGAAGCACCAAAGCGCGTCAAGGATGTACGAAGACTTGCGGTTGCGTGGCTGCTCTCAGCAGGTTTATCTCTAGGTCTCTGCTGAGGGCATACCGCCATTTTTCAAGATTTTGAAAAAGGCAGGTCCAATGAAATGGACTCCCGAAGCGGAGGCTGCGCTGCGGGACTTAAAGAGGTACCTATCCTCCACTCCAATACTTGTCGCACCTAAGCCACAAGAGAAGGTGCTGCTATACATAGCGGCAACCAATCAAGTGGTTAGTGCTGCGTTAGTAGCCGAGAGGGAGGCAGATAAGGAGCCGGCAGCCGAGGCAGATGCATCCAGCGACAAGCAGGGGGCTTCACCGACAAGCTCTGGTCCCGACAATGACGGATCTGTGCAGGATTGCGAGAAGATGCATAAAAGGATGGTGCAGCGCCCAGTCTACTTTGTCAGTTCCCTTCTGCAGGGGGCTAGGTCAAGGTACTCTGGTGTGCAGAAATTGCTTTTCGGCCTCCTCATGGCCTCGATAAAGCTGCGCCATTACTTCCAAGCACATGAGATAACAGTCGTCACTCGCTTTCCGCTGAAGAGGATATTGCAAAATCCAGAAGCGACAGGCAGGATTGTCGAGTGGGCACTGGAACTGTCAAGCTTTGGCCTCAAGTTTGAAAGCACTTCAACTATCCAAAGCAGAGCATTGGCAGAGTTTATAGCAGAATGGACACCAACGCAAGATGAAGAAATTCCAGAGACGAGCATCCCCGTCAAGGAAGCAAGTAAGGAGTGGCTGATGTACTTTGATGGTGCCTTCTCGCTGCAAGGCGCCGGTGCCGGTGTGCTGCTTATCGCACCCACTGGAGAGCACCTCAAGTACATAGTCCAGATGCACTTTCCCAAGGAGCAAGCAACAAATAATACTGCAGAGTATGAAGGTTTGCTTGCCGGTCTCAGGATTGCAGTGGACCTTGGGATCAAGAAACTCATTGTCAGAGGTGACTCGCAGCTTGTCGTCCGCCAAGTGAACAAAGATTATCAGAGTCCGTTGATGGAAGCCTACGTTGATGAAGTGAGAAAGCTAGAAGAACACTTTGAAGCCCTGCAAATGGAACATGTTCCAAGAGCATAAAATGATATTGCTGATGGCCTGTCAAAGTGCGCCGCACTCAACTTACCTGTGGAACCAGGAATTTTTGTGCTCAAGCTGACTCAACCAACTGTAACGCCATCAACCGGACAGAGCAAGAAGAGGAAGTTGATTTCCGGTGACTACTTCCCGGCCGAGCTCCCCGAAGCCGCCGCCGCGAAAGTCCCCAAGATCAACACCAAGAGTGCTGAGGAGCAGTCTGCTCCGACAAGCCCTAGGGTTTGTTTCGTTGAAGCAAACGCTCCCGACAAGTTTCGCTCCGGCAAGCTTGTCGGGGATCATCAAGCTCCGGCTGAGCCGCAGGTTCTTGCCGTAGAAGCGGATGTTCCCATAGCAGCAGATGTGCCTTTAGTCCTTGTTGTCGAGCCGCAAGCTCCAGCATGGGCGCAGCAGATTGTCCATTTCCTTCAGACAGGAGAACTTCCCGAAGAGCAAGAAGAAGCGGAAAGAGTAGCCCGGCAGTCAAGTATGTACCAGTTTGTCGACAACACACTGTACAGAAGAAGACTCAACGGTGTGAAATTGAAGTGTATTTGCCGGGAAGATGGACAGAAGCTGTTGGCAGAGATACATGGAGGCATATGTGGTCACCACATTGGCGCAAGAGCACTTGCCGGCAAAGCTTTCCAGCAAGGTTTCTTCTGGCCGACAGCCCTCCAGGATGCAACTGCACAAGTAACCAAGTGTGAAGCGTGCCAGTTCCATTCAAAGCAGATATACCAGCCAGCTCAAGCTCTCCAGACGATCCCTTTATCCTGGCCATTCTCGGTCTGGGGGCTCGACATCCTCGGCCCCTTCCCCCGAGCTGTCGGGGGCTTTGAGTACTTGTACGTCGCAATCGACAAGTTCACAAAGTGGCCAGAAGTGGAAGCGGTGAGGAAGGTGACAAGACAATCAGCAATCAAGTTCTTCAGTCAATTGTTTGCCGCTTTGGGATACCTAACCGGATCATCACCGACAACGGCACACAATTCACGAAGTCGCACCTTCATGCAATACGCCCAAGATCTTGGCACCAAGGTTTGCTTTGTTTTGTTTGCTAACCCAAGGGGAAACGTCCAAGCGAGAGGGCAAACGCTGAAGTGCTGCGAGGACTCAAGACCAGAACTTTCGACGAGCTGCGCAAGTGCGAAGAAACTGGATTGAGGAGCTGCCGGTGGTTCTTTGGTCGATCGAGACAACGCCAAATCGAGCCACCGCCGACACCTTTCTCTCTAGTCTATGGAGCAGAGGCAGTTCTCCCACGGAACTCGTGTATGGTCACCTCGAGTGCTCGCTATGATGAGTTTGAGCAAGAGCAGCTGCGACAAGATGACGCTGCTCCTCGAGGAGGATCATCTTCAGACGCTGTCACGAGCTGCTCGTTACCAGCAAGCTTTGCGCCGCTACCATAGCCGCAGTTAGTGCCAGAAGTTTCGAGGAAGGCGACCTTGTTCTTCGGCGCGTTCAGTCCGCCAAGAATTCCAACAAGTTGACGCCTTGAAGTGGGAAGGCCCTTATAGGGTGAAACGAGTCACTAGGCCTGGCGCTGTCCGCCTTTGAGGTCAAGATGGCGTTCCGTGAGCAACTCCTGGAATATAGAGCATCTTCGTAAGTTTTACCCATAGAGCGGTTGCCGGAACCTGCTCCGCAACCACCCTTTTATACAAGTCTTGCCGATGTTGCATGTAATCCTTTGTACAAAGCCGGGCGCAGACCCCGTGCATCAGTAAAGCTCATGTGTTGCGCACAACTTGTCAAATGCATGCTTTCATAATCCTTTATGCATGTGTTATCTAACATTTTGTGCAGCATCCACACCTGGTAAGCAATAACGAGCCACTAGGCTCCATAACTTTATTTTCTCTTCTTTCTTCTCATAAGAAAAGAAGGTTCCTTCGCCCACAAGTTAGCCGGGGGGGAAGGAGAAGATAATGGTGTGGGCCACCAAGTGTCGCTCGAGGAAGTATCGCCTTGCCGGGAAGCAAACGACAGAAAAGCTAAGTTGCCAAAGTTTGAGCAATCAGTTTTTAAATTTTTAAGTTATGTTCCTCGAACGATAGTACTTTGTATGGAAAACCTGTGCGCGAAGGAACCAACTCGCGGCTGGTTTGCGCCCTTACTTTGTTCCGAGTCCGCTCAACAACTTAAGTGAGCTGCAACCAGTTGCGACAAGGTTGCTTGTCGGAGGCGGCATCGCCAGCAGGCTGCTGACGTTCCGCACTCAGTGCTCGCGGCAAAGGTGCCCGCGCCGACAAGTTCTCTAAAAGCGTAGGGCACAAACATACAAAGGAAGGAATCAAGTAAAGGAAATAACATTGCAATCGTAGCCTAAGATACAGTATATTACAAAAATAACTTGTCGCAGATCTAATGAATTGTTCTCCTAAACATGATCAACAGCGACAAGGAAAAGATAAACTTGGCGGCCTAGTCCACGCGTTCGCCATTAACCCTCTTGACTCCGCTCACCCTGTCCCCAATGGGTGCGACAAGGGCCTTGAGCGCTTCAACGGTACCAGTCGGCGGCAGGGACTTGAGGACGTTAGCGAAGCTGACGCCTGGATTGCGGAAGGCCACCTTCATCAACACCTTCTGGAGGGCTCCTGCGCGGATCTGGCGTGACTCGTCGGCCAGCTGCTTTGGGATCTCCTCCCGGAGCCGCTGGAGAGTCGTCACCACTCCCTTGAGGAATAGGCTGAGCTTGGCGCTGGGTTGAACGCGCTCGTCGGTGGAGTACCCAAGATCCACCATCCCCAGCTCCATCAGCTCCTTGTCGATGGCGGCGGCAGTATCCACAAGACCCTCCATCCAGTGCATCACGTTCTCTCTGAAGGTTTCCTGGGCGGTCGCGGCGGTCGCCAACAGCTACTCGTTGGCCTTGATCTTCTCCAACAAACCCACTTCCCGCTCCTTGGCGCCGTCCAGCGTCTCCGTCAGGGTGGACAGCTTCAGCTCAAGATCCTCCTTGGAGTCCTTGGCGGCGTTGAGCTCCTTGATCCTCTCAGCGAGACGGCCCTGCAACTCGCCAAGAGTGTAGGCGTCCTTCTCGCGCTCGTGCTTCAGCGCGGCGACCTCCTCGCCGCTCTTCTGGAGGGTGGCCTCCAGCTTCGCCACCCTCATCTCTAACTCCTTCTTGGCGGCCTCGGCAGCTGCGGCAGCGTCCTTTGCCTCCTTGAGTGCTCCACCAAGTGATTGCTCGCGCACGGCAAGATCTTCCTCATAGCTGTCAAGGTTGATCTTCCGCTGAGCCAGCTCACCTTCTTGCGCAGATAGCTTCTCGCCGGCAAGCCTTTGCTGCTCCTCGACCTCAGCCTTCTCCAGGATGAAGGCCGTGCGCTCCTCAGCGAGTTGCTCCCGTGCTTCTGTTATGTCCCGGAGAGTTTCTTTGTTGGCGCGCCGAAGCTCTTTTGCGCGCTTCTCCATGTCAGCTCCCGCCCTCGCGACAAGCGCTTCCCGCGACTCCAGCTTAGCTTGTCGGGCGCGGTAGAGCACCAGCAGCTTCTTCAGCAGCTGCTCCTCCTCAGACTCGCCACCGCTGCTGCTTGGCGCGTCAACCAGCGACATCCCAGCGGAGGCGCAGCAGCTCGTCGAAGGTCTCTCCTCGACCGGCGCCACAGAGCTCGACGCCCATGGAAGCTTGATGAAGACGCCGTCGCCGGCCTTCGGATAGGCGCCGGGCTGGGGCTCTTCAGAGCCTAGTGCTGCACCGGTGGCGGAGGGATCAGCGGTCGGCGTAGCGCCTGGCACTCCTGCGGCCTCAGGGTCGTCAGTACGATCACCAGACCCCTCCCCAGCCTTTGCGCCAGCAGCCTTGGCGGCCTCCTCGCCGGCGGACTCATCGGCGCCGGCCTCCTCCTCCATGTTGCCGGCGTCGTCATTGTTGACGCGCGCGTCCTCCTCGCCGGCAACCTCAGTCTCCATCGGCTCTCCGGCAGATGGATCTGATGATCAGGGAAAGAAAGAACAGTCAAGCAAATGTTCGAAAAGAAGAACAGAAGAAAAGGAACCGCTGCGCCTCGGCCGACTTCACGCCTTTCCCCTTATCGGCTTTCGGAGCCATGGCGGAGGTGGTGGAGGAGTCCGACGGCGTTGATGGCGCCGGTGGCAATGGGGGGGGGCGTCGCTCTCTTCGGACTTGAGAAGAAGGGGGGAGCGGCGGTGGTTTTGATGTGACAGCAATGGCAAGGTGGGCGTCCTGCCCTGTTTCCGCTTATAAGGAGGGAGAGGGGCGGACGCCCGCTTCCAATTAAAGAAAGCCCCCACGATCTCTCCCACGACGCCACGTTCGGCGCGTGCTGTTCGTGGGAGACGTGGTGGGTCCGGAGCGAGTAACGGCGTGATCTAGGCCGCTCGTGCCCGTGCACTATTTTGGGCCTGGCCCAACAGCGCTCGGCACCGTGTGTGGCCCAGGCCCGGGGGCTCCTGTCGGTGTACTAGAGTAGGGGTACCCTAGTATCCCGAATTCGTGCACGGGCAGTTTCAGCACCCCGCGGCAAGGCTTGCCTAGTGACCGCCAAGGTCCTCCGCGGATCCTTTGGAGCCATTCAAGGACAAAGTATTCAAGGCCCCGGCAAGAGGAACTTGCCGGGAAGGCCACTCAAGGCACGAAGGAAACAAGACCCCGGCAAGAGGAGCTTGCCGGGAAGGCTTGGTGAGCGACAAGCTCCCAAGCGCGACAAGGATTCAGCCGCGGCAAGGCGCTTGCCGCTGCAAACAACTCTCTTCATCTCCGCTCCAGCTCATCCACCAACGTGTCGCCATGGGGCCATTCCAGCGCAGCGTGTCAAGAGGCTGTGCAGCCAGCGGGAGCAGCGATAAGCGGCACGACAAGCTTACCATCGTGGCAAACGGTGGTGCACTTGACGGTCCCTGTTGATTGTTTAGGCGGCAGTGACGAGCATTTATTGATCTTGTCCCTTGTCGCCGAGTTAGGTATAATGCAATCGCATACCTCGCAAGTCGCTGTACCAACTACTGTTTTTCCATTTGTACCCTCGTCTACGTTGCCACCTGTGGTGACCCCTTGAGCCTATAAAAGGAGGCCCATGTGCAACGTAGAAAGGGTTCGGCTACGTTCAGTTCGACTCACTCGAGACCAGAAACATTCAAGCTAGGTTTTGTAGCTCTCATTGCTCCCTAGCAACAATAAAATCAACCAAGCAGCAGTAGGAGTATTATCTCTCCGGAGAGCTCCGAAGCTGGGTAAAACTGTTCGTGTGCATCGCCTCGACCTGCTCTTCGTGCAATCTCCGCCCCCCACCGAACCACAAGGGACTCGGTCCGCCAGGTCCCATAGGTGTTCGTGGGTCACGATCAGCTTCCCCGACAATGACGATGGCCATATCATGTCACATATTTTGATTGCATGTGACATTTATATTTTATGCATCTTATTTTGCTTAGTGCGGCAGTAGCACTATAAGATGACCCCTCGCTAAATTTCAAGGTATAAGTGTTCTCCCTGGGTATGCGCCATTGAGACAGTTCGTCGTGCTGAGACACCACGTGATGATCGGGTGTGATAAGCTCTACGTTCACATACAACGGGTGCAAGACAGTTTTGCACGTGTAGAATACTCGGGTTAAACTTGACGAGCCTAGCATATGCAAATATGGCCTCGGAACACTAAGACCGAAAGGTCGAACATGAATCATATAGTAGATATGATCAACATAGAGATGTTCACCACTGAAAACTACTCCATCTCACGTGATGATCGGACATTGTTTAGTTGATATGGATCACGTGATCATTTAGATGACTAGAGGGATGTCTATCTAAGTGGGAGTTCTTAAGTAATATGATTAATTGAACTTAAATTTATCATGAACTTAGTCCTGATAGTTTTTGCATATCTATGTTGTTGTAGATCAATGGTCCGTGCTACCGTTCCCTTGAATTTTAATGCGTTCCTTGAGAAAGCTAAGTTGAAGATGATGGTAGCAACTACACGGACTGGGTCCGTAACTTGAGGATTATCATCTTTGCTGCACAAAAGAATTACGTCCGGGAAGGACCGCTTGGTGCAAGACCCGCTACGGGAGCAACTCTGGACGTTATGAATGTCTGGCAAACTAAAGCTGATGACTACTCGATAGTTCAGTGTGCCATGCTTTACGACTTAGAATAGGGACTTCAAAGATGTTTTGAACGTCATGGAGCATATGAGATGTTCCAGGAGTTGAAATTAATATTTCAAGCAAATGCCCGAGTTGAGAGATATGAAGTGTCCAACAAGTTCTATAGCTGCAAGATGTAGGAGAATAGTTACACAAGTGAACACATACTCGTAATGTCCGGGTACCATAACCACTTGACTCAGCTGGGAGTTAATCTTCCTGATGATAGTGTCATTGACAGAGTTCTTCAATCACTGCCACCAAGCTATAAAGGCTTCGTGATGAACTATAACATGCAAGGGATGGAAAAGACTATTCCCGAGCACTTGGCGATTCTTAAGGCTGCAGAGCTAGAGATCAAGAAGGAGCATCAAGTGTTGATGGTTAACAAGACCACTAGTTTCAATAAAAAGGGCAAAGGGAAGAAGGGAAACTTCAAGAAGAATAGCAAGCAAGTTGCTACTCAAGGGAAGAAGCCCAAGTCTGGACCTAAACCTGAAATTGAGTGCTTCTACTGCAAAGGGACTGGTCACTGGAAGCGGAACTGCCCAAGTATTTGGCTGATAAGAAGGATGGCAAAGTGAAAGGTATATTTGATATACATGTTATTGATTTGTACCTTACTAATGCTCATAGTAGCGCCTGGGTATTTGATACTGGTTCTGTTGCTCATATTTGCAACTCGAAATAGGGGCTACAGATTAAACGAAGATAGGCTAAGGAAGAGGTGATGATGCGCGACGGTATTTCTTCCAATGTCGATGTGATCGCTGTCGGCACGCTACCTCTACATCTACCTTCGGGTTTAGTTTAGACCTGGATAATTGTTATTTGGTGCTAGCGTTGAGCACGAACATTATATCTGGATCTTGTTTGATGCGAGATGATTATTCTTTTAAATAAGAGAATAATGGTTGTTCTATTTATATGAGTAATATCTTATATGGTCATGCACCCTTGATGAGTGGTCTATTTTTGTTCAATCTCGATCGTAGTGATACACATATTCATAATATTGAAGCCAAAAGATGCAAATTTAAAAATGATAGTGCAACTTATTTGAGGCACTGCGTTTATGTCATATTGGTGTAAAGCGCATGAAGAAACTCCATGCTAATGGGATTTTGGAATCACTTGATTATGAATCACTTCATGCTTGTGAACCATGCCTCATGGGCAAGATGACTAAGACTCCGTTCTCCGGAAAAATAGAGCGAGCAACTGACTTACTCGAAATATTACATACTGATGTACGCAGTCAGATGAGTGCTGAGGCTCGCGGTGGGCATCGTTATTTTTTACCTTCACAGATGATTTGAGAAGATATGGGTATATCTACTTAATGAAACATAAGTCTAAAACATTTGAAAACTTCAAAGAATTTCAGAGTGATGTGGAAAATCATCATAACAAGAAAATAATGTTTCTACGATCCGATCGCGGAGGTGCATATTTGGGTTACGAGTTCGGTCTTCATTTGAAACAATGTGGAATAGTTTCGCAACTCACGCCACCTGGAACACCATAGCGTAATGGTGTGTCCGAATGTCGTAACCGTACTTTATTAGATATTGTGTGTTCTATGATGTCTCTTACCGATTTACCCCTATCGTTTTGGGGTTATGCTTTAGAGACGGCTGCATTCACGTTAAATAGGGCACCATCTATATCCATTGCGATGACACCGTATGAAATGTGGTTTGGCAAGAAACCTAATTTGTCGTTTCTTAAAGTTTGGGGTTGTGATGCTTATGTCAAAAAGCTTCAGCCTGATAATCTTGAACCCAAATCGGAGAAATGTGTCTTCGTAGGATACTCAAAGGAAACTGTTGGGTACACCTTCTATCACAGATCCGAAGGCAAGATATTCATTGCTAAGAATGGATCCTTTCTAGAGAAGGAGTTTCTCTCAAAAGAAGTGAGTGGGAGGAAAGTAGAACTTGATGAGGTAGTTGTACCTTCTCCGGAATTGGAAAATGGCTCATCACAGAAATCAGTTCCACTGATGCCTACACCAATTAGTGAGGAAGTTAATGATGATGATCATGAAACTTCAGATCAAGTTACTACCGAACCTCATAGGTCAACCCGAGTACGGTCCGCACCAGAGTGGTACGGTAATCCTATTCTGGATTGCATGTTACTAGACCATGACGAACCTACGAACTATGAGGAAGCGATGATGAGCCAAGATTCCACGAAATGGCTTGAGGCCATGAAATCAGAGATGAGGCCCATGTATGAGAACAAAGTGTGGACCTTGGTTGACTTGCCCAATGATCGGCAAGCCATAGAGAATAAAAGGATCTTCAAGAAGAAGACTGACACTAACGGTAATGTTACTGTCTACAAAGCTCGAATTGTTGCAAAAGGTTTTCGACAAGTTCAAGGGGTTGACTACGATGAGACTTTCTCACCCATAGCGATGCTTAAGTCTGTCCGAATCATGTTAGCAATTGCCGCATTTTATGATTATGAAATTTGGCAAATGGATGTCAAAACTGCATTCCTTAATGGATTTCTTAAAGAAGAGTTGTATATGATGCAACTAGATGGTTTGGTTGATCCTAAAGGTGCTAACAAAGTGTGCAAGCTCCAACGGTCCATTTATGGACTGGTGCAAGCATCTTGGAGTTGGAATATATGCTTTGATAGTGTGATCAAAGCATATGGTTTTATACAGGTTTTTGGAGAAGCCTGTATTTACAAGAAAGTGAGTGGGATCTCTGTAGCATTTCTAATATTATATGTGGATGACATATTGTTGATTGGAAATAATACAGAATTTCTTGATAGCATAAAAGGATACTTGAATAAGAATTCTTCATTGAAAGACCTCGGTGAAGCTGCTTATATATTGGGCATCAAGATCTATAGAGATAGATCAAGACGCTTAATTGGATTTTCACAAAGCACATACCTTGATAAAGTTTTGAAGAAGTTCAAAATGGATCAGTCAAAGAAAGGGTTCTTGCCTGTGTTACAAGGTGTGAAGTTGAGTCAGACTCAATGCCCAACCACTTCAGAAGATAGAGAGAAAATGAAAGTCATTCCCTATGCCTCAGCCATAGGTTCTATCATGTATGCAATGTTGTGTACCTGACTTGATGTGTGCCTTGCTATAAGTTTAGCAGGGAGGAACCAAAGTAATCCAGGAGTGGATCACTGGACAGCAGTTAAGAACATCCTAAAATACCTGAAAAGGACTAAGGATATGTTTCTCGTTTATGGAGGTGACAAAGAGCTTGTCGTAAATGGTTACGTTGATGCAAGCTTCGACACTGATCCGGATGACTCTAAGTCACAAACCGGATACGTATTTATATTGAATGGTGGAGCTGTCAGCTGGTGCATTTCCAAGCAGAGCGTCGTGGTGGGATCTACGTGTGAAGCGGAGTACATAGCTGCTTCGGAAGCAGCAAATGAAGGAGTCTGGATGAAGGAGTTCATATATGATCTTGGTGTAATACCTAGTGCATCGGGTCCAATGAAAATCTTTTGTGACAATACTGGAGAAATTGCCTTAGCGAAGGAATCCAGATTTCACATGAGAACCAAACACATCAAGAGACGCTTCAACTCCATCCACGATCAAGTCACGGAGGGAGACATAGAGATTTGCAAAATACATATAGATCTGAATGTTGCAGACCCATTAACTAAGCCTCTTCCATGAGCAAAACATGATAAGCACCAACACTCCATGGGTGTTAGAATCATTACTATGTAATCTAGATTATTGACTCAAGTGCAAGTGGGAGACTGAAGGAAATATGCCCTAGAGGCAATAAGAAAGTTGTTATTTAATATTTCCTTAAATCATGATAAATGTTTATTATTCATGCTAGAATTGTATTAACCGGAAACTTAGTACATGTGTGAATACATCGACAAAAAAGAGTGTCCCTAGTATGCCTCTACTTGACTAACTTGTTAATAAAATATGGTTAAGTTTCCTAACCATAGACATGTGTTGTCATTTCATGAACACGATCACATCATTAGAGAATGATGTGATGGACAAGACCCATCCGTTAGCTTAGCATAACGACCGTTAAGTTTTATTGCTATTGCTTTCTTCATGACTTATACATATTCCTCGAACTATGAGATTATGCAACTCCCGAATACCAGAGGAACACCTTGTGTACTATCAAACGCCACAACGTAACTAGGTGATTATAAAGATGCTCTACAGGTGTCTCCGAAGGTGTTTGTTGGGTTGGCATAGATCAAGATTAGGTTTTGTCACTCCGAGTATCGGAGAGATATCTCTGGGCCCTCTTAGTAATGCACATCACTATAATCCTTGCAAACAATGTGACTAATGAGTTAGTTGCAGGATGGTGCATTACGGAACGAGTAAAGAGACTTTCCGGTAACGAGATTGAACTAGGTATGATGATACCGACAATCAAATCTCGGGCAAGTAACATACCGATGACAAAGGGAATAACGTATGTTCTTATTGCGGTTTGACTGAGAAATATCTTTGTAGAATATGTAGGAACCAATATGAGCATCCAGGTTCCTCTGTTGGTTATTGATCAGAGATATGTCTCGGTCATGTCTACATAGTTCTCGAACCCGTAGGGTCGGCACGCTTAACGTTCGATGACGATTTGTATTACGAGTTATGTGTTTTGGTGTCCGAAGATTGTTCGGAGTCCCGGATGAGATCACAGACATGACAAGGAGTCTCGAAATGGTCGAGAGGTAAAGATTGATACATTGGAAGATGGTATTCGGACACCAGAATTGTTATGAGTGGTTCTGGTAGTTTTCCGGTGTACCGAGGGGTGATTGGAACCCCCCGGGGGAAGTCATGGGCCTCATGGGCCACGGGAGGGAGAGGGACAGCCCACAAGGGGTGGCCGCGCTCCCTCATGGGAGTCCGAATTGGACAAGGGGAGGGGCTGCGCCCCCCTTTCCCTCTCCTACCTCCTCTCCCTTTCCCCCTTTCCCACTCCGGAGAAAGAAAAGGGAATCCTACTAGGACCGTGAATACTAGTAGGACTCACCCCATGGCACACCCATCTAGGCCGGCCACCTCCTCCTCCCCTCCTTTATATACGGGGGCAGGGGGCACCCCAAAGCACAATAGTTGTTCCCTTAGCCGTGTGCGGTGCCACCCTCCACAGTTTACTCCTCCGGTCATAGTGTCGTAGTGCTTACGCGAAGTCCTGCGCGGATCACATCACCATCATCGTCACCATGCCGTCGTGCTGACGAAACATTCCCTTGACCCTCTGCTGGATCAAGAGTTTAAGGGCCGTCATAGAGTTGAATGTGTGCTGAACTCGGATGTGTCGTACGTTTGGTACTAGATCAGTTGCATCGTGAACACGTTCGACTACATCAACCGCGTTAAGCTAACGCTTCCGCTTTCGTTCTACAAGGGTACGTTGACACACACTCCCCCTGTCGTTGCTATGCATCACCTAGATAGATCTTGCATGATCATAGGAAAATTTTAGAAATTGCTTGCTATGTTAACCAACATCAGGCGCATTGCATCCATCTTCAAGCGCATTGCATTCATATTCATCTTGTAATCATCTGTCACAGCCCCAGATCAACCCTAGCTTGATTTTCTTGCATCCATGCATCATGTCTAAATTTCCTTTAAATTTGAATTGGGGAATTGGAGAGCCTCAGGAATCATTTAAAATAAATGATCAACATTAAAAATTGCTTCAAATGTTTCCAAGGAAATGTTTCTTTTCAGCTTTAAAAAAAATATTGGCAAGAATAAAATTCAAACCAATATTTTTGGAGTGACTGAAACATTTTATTTTGGGCCTTTGAATTAATTCAATAACTATTTGCATTGGAAATATATTTTATATATAATTAATATATGTCTAATAATTCTGGGACAATTTATGTGGTTTGGTATACTTTAGTTCCAGCCACATAATTATCTTTAGGATTTTATAAAATGGTTTAGTATTTTACTAAACTAAAACAGAGGCAAACAAAATAGAAAAGAGAAATAAAATAGAAATAAGCAGAGAGGAGAGAAACCGTACCTGGCCACTTACCTGGCAGCCCACTTACCGCCCAGCCCCCCCTGGCCCAGCTCCTCCAGTGGCCTGCCCAGCCACCACCGCAGCCTCCTGTCTTCTTCCTCCTCGACGAGGGGCCAGCAGGCGCGTGGCCGGGCCGCTGGAACACGCCCAGAGCCACCTCCTACCTCTCTGCTGTCTCCCGTCGCCTCGAGGATGCCACACCCCTGGACCGCCCCACTCTCCCGTGCCTTCTTCTCTCTTCTCTGGCTCTCTCCCTCATGCGGCCGAGAACCGCCCGTCGCCGCTTCGCCATAGGCGAGCCGCAGCCATCCCCAAGCCTCTCCGACACGCCCCGAGCTCCGCCACCTCGTTCCTGCCTCCTCAGTGAGTCACGCGACCGAGAAGCCCAGCGCCGCCCGACGCTTTCCCTCCTCGGCCACCGAGGATCGCCGCCGTCAGTCGCCACCGTCGTCGCTTCCCGAGCTCGCTGACCGTCTCTCTGCGACCCATGTGAGCCTCGGTCGATTCCCTCTCTTCCCAGCGTCATTTACGCCTCGTAGCCGCCGCCGCCATTGAAGCCGAAGCTCACGCCGCCGTGCCTCGTCGCCGTCGTGGCTAGAGCCACAATGGCTCGACGCCAACCCCACCTCTGTGCTCAGCGCAGCACCAGGAGCTCGTAGCCACCACCTGCTCCTCCTCCCGTGCACCGTAACCCGACCCCGCCCGAACTCCGGCCGCCGCCTTGGAGCTCGCCGCCGTCGATCCCGGCCACCCGACCCGGCTAACTCCACCAAGAGCTTGGCTCCTCCCAGCTCCACGTAGATAACCTCCATGCGCCCATTTGGTCGCGGGTGTGCCAAACTCACTCTCGCCACAGCGTCGGGCTCGCCGGCGGCTAAACGCCGCAGCCGACTTTTGCTTTTGACCATGAGTGGGCCATGTTTGACCTGTTGAGCCTATGACAGGTGGGGCCAGCCACATTAACTAATCAAGTTTAGTTTAATTGATAATTAGCTAAACTAATCACATTGACATGCGGGACCCATTTGTCGGGCTTGACCGACCGTGACTCATTGACCATCGACGTCACATTGACGTCAGGCTGACGCAATAACTAGTTTTCTGGATTTAATTTAATTCAGGGAATTTCAGAAAATACTCTAAACTTCCAAAAATCATATAAATTCAACCGTAACTCCAATGGAAATAAGTTATATATGAAAATGATCGAAAAATATGAAGAATCTGTTTATGGCACTTTCATGCATGATTGAACAAGTTAACCTCACTGAATAGGATGAATCATGATTAGGGCAAATTATGAAATAACATTTGGAGTTGGAATTTTTTCTTGATTGAGTTCCACTTCAATTAACTTGACTAGATATTGCATTAGGTGAATTCAGTACCTTAACATGACATGTCATTCATGTGAGTGTGCATTGCATTGATTGTGTTCTCTCTTGTTTGCCGGTAATTGCCCCCTCTCAGTAGACGACGTACCGACGATGAGTTCGATGACACCGATGAAGAACTATATTATCTTCAGAAGTGCCAGGCAAGCAAAACCCCCTTGTTCATTCCAATACAATCCCACTCTCTCGCTCCTGCTCTCTTTTATTGCATTAGGACAACATCGATTCAACTGTTACTTGCTGCGGTAGCTGAACCCCTTTATCCTCTGCATGACCTGTCATTCCACAGTAATTAGATGAAACCCACTAGCATGAGTAGGAGTTGTTTGAGCCATGTGGTGCCTACTTATTCATGCTTGTTTGTCATGCCTGCTACTGCTTAGAGTTGAGTCAGGTCTGATTCATCGGGAATGAGTTGGAATGGTTGTGTGAACATGTCCTACTGTGTGTGAGCTAAGTGTGTGAACACGATTTGGTAAAGGTAGCGGTGAGAGGCCATGTAGGAGTACATGGTGGGTTGTCTCATTGCAGCCGTCCTCGAACTGAGTTACGTGTTTGTGATCCATGAAACATTTACTACCACGCATTGGGCCCGAAACCAATGGACCCTCTCGGCTTCTTAACCACCCTTGTTCTCTGTCCGGGAGTTGCAACTAGTTTACGGTGTTTGTAGGATATGTGTTGGAGGCCGTGCGTGGCGCTGACCCTAGGGGTGGGCTATGATGCGGTAGATACCGTGGCCGGTGTGCAAAATGCCCGTTTGGTATCTCGAGAACCCTGCACACATCGTTCGGGGCTGTATGGGAAACCTCGGCGGACTCCTGCGGATGGAACCTGAATAGGCGATAAACCTGGACTAGGGACTTGAGTGTTTAGGTAGGCTGTGGCCGACACCCACGTTGGGCTTCGCTTGAAGGTTGCCGAGTACATGTCGTAAACGGCGGTAAGTGGTGAGCGTGTGTGAAGAAGTACACCCTGCAGGGTTTAATATGATCTATTGAATAGCCGTGTCCGCGAAAAGGACTTCGGGTTGCCTATATCAGTTCATAGACAAGTGAAAGTGGATACTCTAAAATCGCAAGATAAGCGTGAGTGCTATGGATGGCGTTCTCGTAGGGAGGCGGGGCGGGTCCATAGTGGTGTATTGATATGGTGATTATGTGGACTCGTGTGCGCCACCTCTAAAGAGTTACTTGCGATCGTAGTTCGGATAGCCACCGAGTCAAAGCTGGCTTGCTCGGTCAAACTCCACCACCCCTTTTGATAATGATGCATATGTAGTTAGTTACGATGTAAGTCTTCTTGAGTACAATTGTACTCACGTTTGCTTATTTTATGTTTTGCGAGAGACCTCGGTCTCGCTAGTAGTTCCGCTTGGACTTGACGGTTAGCTTGTTACCTCAGCTACGATCTTGTGCCCTCGGCAGATCTGGTAGATAGTCGGCTTCTCAGCCTTTTCATTTATAGTTATGCGTACTCGGACATGATTAGCTTCCTCTTGTGTTCGACTTGTATGCTCTGAGTGTTGGGTCATGAGACCCATGTTTGTAATATCTCGCTCCTCGGAGCCTAATGAATAAATATTTGAGTCGTAGAGTTATGTTGTGATGCCATGTTGTATCTACGCATATTGAGCATAATGTGTGTATGTTTGAAATGCTTGGTATGTGTGGGATCCGACAAACTAGTTGTTTATCCTTGGCAGCCTCTCATATGGGGAAATGTAGTCTCGTGCTTCTGAGCGATAGTAGTCCGCTACAGCCCGGTTCACCGGAGTCCTGCTAGCCCAGCACTACTGCTTGGACACTTGGTGGCGGCATGTGTTTCACCGTTCCTATATACATCCCTTCGGGAAATGTCACGCGGTGTTATTGAGTCCTGCCTAGCTCTGCTACAGCCGGGATACGAGTCCTGTAAGCCAGTGCTACAGCCCGAATTTATCGTTGATGACCGACATGCTCGATGTGATTCATGAATGCTGTCCCCATAGGTTAGCGCCGCTTTGGGTTCACGACTAGCCATGTCGGCCGGGTTCTTTGTCATATGGATGCTAGCGACACCATCATATACATGAGCCAAAAGACGCAAGCGGTCCCGGCCATGGTAAGGCGACACCGGTAGAATACCGTGCGTGAGGCCGCAAAGTGATATGAGGTGTTACCGGCTAGATCGATGTGACTTGGAATCGGGGTCCTGACAGCGTTGGTATCAGAGCCTGACTGCCTGTAGGATTACCAAGCCAAACTGGTCGAAGTTGTGTTTAGAAATGCTTTAGTTATGTAAGGGAATTGATTGTGGAAGGGAACGTAAGGCTCTTTTTACTCCTTATATCTCGTGGCCTTCTGATCTGAGTCAACCTCTTCTCTTCTACGGGGTTTAAGAACTAGGCTTCTCATCTATCTATCAGGATGACGTGTTACTAATCCCTAGACTTTTAAGATTGTTGGATTTAAGCCCAGTTCAGTTCCTACTATTTCTGTATGATAACTGTTGATCTCAGAATCTTGTTATGATGTTGTTGAGTGGTTATGCCACCATTTTTGCAAGATGTCTCAAATCATTTTTAACATTTACAGCTGTTATGCTGTCCGAGTTATCCCAGGTCTCTAAATAGTTTGATGCATTCGCAAATTCCTTCTTCCCGTTCCTGATGTCCTTTTGGGCCAGATTAAGCACACCAACCAGTCAGTCGAGGTACTCCATTGCCTCGACATATATGTTGGAGTTATTATTATGACCCTAGGTGTTTAGGAAGTCACCTAGCAATTTAGCAATGCTTTTGTATCCCTAGTGTGATGATTCTGGCCATCATTTTCGAAAGCATCCCGTGATGCCATCTAGTAGTAGGTATTCTACTCCTGGGTTTCTGAACCCGAGATTCATCCTACTTCATGTTGTTAGTAATTGCTAGCTCCCTTAGGCTATTAGTAACCTTTGCATTAGTCCTCGAGGTCCGTGGTATTTCCTTCTTCCAAATGCCATGAACCATTTAAGGCAGAAGTTAGTTGAACCAAAACATCACAATAAGAGTGCTCTTGAGGAGTTCTCCATTCATAATTGTGAATCTGCCAATTCTACCTTTCCGCATGGGTTATCCGGAAGAAATGTTGAGCTTTGCTCGATATACTAATCCATGCCTCCACAACTCGAAAAGTTATATGTTCCTTGAGTTGTTCCTCTTTAGTTGTATCCTGACCCCCGCCTGTCAATTGATAGTCAAGGGTATGCGTGCATTCGTTTAACGATGCCTATTACTCATGTGGTCCGACAAGCCATTCTATTTCGGAATGACTAGGATAAACAAACTCCAGTACCTCATCCATTTCTAGGATTGGGTCAAAGTAGTTGTATCCCGCAGATCAAAATGCCAATTCAGCTTTTGGTTCTGTTCCACCTGGAGTGTTACCATCTTTATGTCAATAATGTCATAAGAATTGCACCTTCTCTTATGAATTCTTGATGCAGTGATACTTCTCGACATCGTTGTTCATTCCTCGGTTCCGTGTTGTCGCAACCGGAATGCCGACTAGTGAATCGTGATGTGTGAAATCTATACTCCTAGTAACTCCGTTGCTCGGTAGTTAACGGACAATATCCTCATTCTTAGCGTGTTGATTATTAAATCATCATCCTAAGATTGATCGTGCTACCTAGTCTTTATTTCTGGTGCACACTTCGATTGATGAGTTAGGATCTTGTCAAGTCCTCACTCATTTGATCATATCGTCTTGCCCTGAAAAGAAAGATTGCTCTCGAGCTTAGTAACATACCGGTGGTTCGTGGCTTTCCAAATATCTTCTTGGAAGTGTTACCGGGTTGTTCCTGACTGTTATGTTGAGCTCGTGATCAAGTTGGTTTCCTGTGAACCACCCTTTCTCCAAGAACCTGTGTTGGATATCCCTGAGCTAGTTGGTTAAGCTAGACAATAACTTGGAGAGTTAGAAGATAAAAGCTTGCCTAACTTAGCTCGTTCCAAAGGGATATTCTTGTGTAGTGTGTGTCGAAGAAAGATGATATCTTCATCGATTGGTCCTGTGATCGATTCTTTGGACCTATTGTCTTATCAATCCTTTGATTTGAGTGTGGGATATCGTCAAATCAAATCAGAACCAACGATGCTCGTAATGTTGTCTTACTCGTGGTTGATCCCTCGAGCATACACCATTATATCTTTTGGTCTGACCAATGCTATCACCGTGTTCACATGATGGTGGAAGTCCAGTGATATGGAAATTCCGATGAGTTGTTGTTGAGCCCATCAGCAGCATTTTGTCTCCCCCATGAGTCATGTTGAACATCAACCTAGTGTTGGAAACTTGTGTAAGCATTTCTTCGTGTACCGTTCATGAAGCTTATGCTTGGATGGTTGAAGTGACTTCCTCTAATTCATGTGCTTTAGGTGTAAGTTGCCGCCATGAATTTGAGAAAGGTTTGTTTTGTTTCCTTTGGAATCATCCCAAGTCAGTCATGCACGTGCGAAGTATTCTATGGTCTGATAGACTGATCATCTTCATTCTATATGAATTCCATAGCACACCAAGCCACTGATTGATTTGTTCAAGGAGAAGGAGTTGTTGTGTAAATCCTAGGTCGTGCACAACACTTCGATATCCTCGATGATGGTTCCCAACCTGAACTCGGTAGTGTTTTATGATAAGACTACTACGTGGTCATGCTTGTCTTGGACAACGTGTTCACAGGTTTGTATCGGAACCAGCTCATATTTTGGAGCTTGCTATCGTAGTTCATATCCCGAGAATCTCATAGCGCCATCTCGTCGATTTGTGTTGCAACCTTTCCTGTTCGGACATCTTTGAGTCTGAAGTATCCTATCACCAATCGGATCTGAATCTCAGGCAGATATGATGGTTGGAACCTTCCCAACATTTACATGTTGTTCCCAGCTTGCACCCCGTTGTGCCAATTTTTCCATGGGATGTCCTTCTCAGTAATTGATATCTAAGATCATCCTCAAAAGTGGACTTACCATGGGTCCCCTCCACCTCCGATGATAAGTAAAAATCATCCATTGCGTTGTCTTCAACAAGGTAGTCTACATCATCCATTCTAGTCCGGGTGTACCATTCCTTTGCACTCCACCAAACGATAAATTGTAGATTGCCTTAGGCTGGTATAAAGAGTTCCAATGATCTATGGATCAAAAGTAATTCTTTTTGCCACTTAACGGAATAGTTCTTTGCGTCACTCTTCCCAAGGTGCCCCGCTATTGAATCATGACAATTATTTCCTCGCCACCATGACACCACCCACCATCTTTCTAAGCGTGGAATGGTTGCCTACCAATTTGAACCTTCGTCATCCATTTCTTTTCCATCTTTCCTATGTATGTTTGGTGTCTCAACTCAAGAGTTGTTCTTACGTCTCTCCATGAACTGATCTTGAGTTGCTCGATCTTCAGGACGAGTAAATCCTGTAGGGTTTCCCCTTCTTTCTGTGTCGTGTCGAGTGAAGATCTCGAAAGCAAAGACGTCAAGGCCAAGATGATGGGATGAATCAACATCTTCGAGAAGGCAAATGGATCATGAAGATAGTGATAGTTTGTGACTCCCCTTTTCCTCTTACCTCACGTCTTGAATCTCGGTGAGATTCTTGTTTAGTGGGGGTGAGTATCCACACCCAGATCAGCCCTAGCTTGATTTTCTTGTATCCATGCATCATGTCTAAATTTCCTTTAAATTTGAATTGGGGAATTGGAGAGCCTCAGAATCATTTAAAATAAATGATCAACATTAAAATTGCTTCAAATGTTTCCAAGAAATGTTCCTTTTCAGCTTTAAAAAATATTGGCAAGAATAAAATTCAAACCAATATTTTTGGAGTAATGAAACATTTTATTTTGGGCCTTTGAATTAATTCAATAACTATTTGCATTGGAAATATATTTTATATATAATTAATATATGTCCAATAATTCTGGGACAATTTATGTGGTTTGGTATACTTTAGTTCCAGCCACATAATTATCTTCAGATTTTATAAAATGGTTTAGTATTTTACTAAACTAAAACAGAGCAAACAAAATAGAAAGAAATAAAATAGAAATAAGCAGAGAGAGAAAAACGTGACTGCCACTTACACAGCAGCCCACTTACAGGCCAGCCTTCCCCCCCGGCTGGCCCAGCTCCTCCAGCTGGCCCGGCCCAGCCACCACCGCAGCCTCCCTGTCTTCTTCCTCCTCGGACAGTAGGACGCGGGCGCGTGGCCGGAGCGCGCGGGCACACGCCCAGGCCACCTCCTGCCTCTCTGCCTGTCTCCCCGTCGCCCTGAGGATGCCACGCACCCCCTGGACCGCCCCCACTCTCTCGTGCCTTCTTCTCTCTTCTCTGGCTCTCTCCCTCATGCGGCCGAGAACCGCCGTCGCCGCTGTTCGCCATAGCCGTAGCCGCAGCCATCCTCAAGCCTCTCCGACACGCCCCCGAGCTCCGCCACCTCGTTCCCTACCTCCTCAGCGAGTCACGCGACCGGAGAAGCCCCGAAGCGCCGCCCCGACGCCTTTCCCCTCCTCGGCCACCGAGGATCGCCGCCGTCGAATTCGCCACCGTCGTCGCTTCCCCGAGCTCGCTGACCGTCTCTACGCGACCCATGTGAGCCTCCGGTCAATTCCCCTCTCTTCCCCGCGTCATTTACGCCTCGTAGCCGCCGCCGCCATTGAAGCCGAAGCTCACCGCCGCCGTGCCTCGTCGCCGTCGTGGCTAGAGCCACAATGGCTCGACGCCAACCCCACCTCTGTGTTCAGCGCAGCACCAGGAGCTCGTAGCCACCACCCGCTCCTCCTCCCGTGCACCGTAGCATCAAACCCGACCCCGCCCGAACTCCGGCCGCCGCCTTGGAGCTCGCCGCCGTCGATCCCGGCCACCCCGACCCCGGCTAACTCCACCAAGAGCTTCGGCTCCTCCCCAGCTCCACGTAGATAACCTCCGCGGCCCATTTGGTCGCCGGAGTGGCCAAAACCACTCTCGCCGCCGCGTCGGGCTCGCCGGCGGCTAAACACCGGCAGCCGACTTTCCCTTTGACCACGAGTGGGCCATGTTTGACCCTGTTGAGCCTATGACAGGTGGGGCCAGCCCTGTTAACTAATCAAGTTTAGTTTAATTGATAATTAGCTAAACTAATCACACTGACATGCGGGACCCGCTGTCAGGCTTGACCGGACCGTGACCTGTTGACCACTGACGTCACATTGACGTCAGGCTGACGCAATAACTAGTTTTCTGGATTTAATTTAATTCAGGGAATTTCAGAAAATACTCTAAACTTCCAAAAATCATATAAATTCAACCGTAACTCCAATGGAAATAAGTTATATATGAAAAATGATCAGAAAAATATGAAGAATCTGTTTATGGCACTTTCATGCATGATTGAACAAGTTAACCTCACTGAATAGGATGAATCATGATTAGGGCAAATTATGAAATAACATTTGGAGTTGGAATTTGTTCTTGATTGAGTTCCACTTCAATTAACTTGACTAGATATTGCATTAGGTGAATTCAGTACTTTAACATGACATGTCATTCATGTGAGTGTGCATTGCATTGATTGTGTTCTCTCTTGTTTGCCGGTAATTGCCCCTCTCGGTGAGCGGCGTCTCAAGCGATGAGTTCGATGACACCGATGAAGAACTATATTATCTTGAAGTGCGAGCAAGATAAACCCCTTGTTCATTCGATACAATCCCACTCTCTCGCTCCTGCTCTCTTTTATTGCATTAGGACAACATCGATTCAAGCACATTACTTGCTGCGGTAGCTGAACCCCTTTATCCTCTGCATGACTGTCATTCCACATAATTAGATGAAACCCACTAGCATGAGTAGGAGTTGTTTGAGCCATGTGGTGCCTACTCATTCATGCTTGTTTGTCATGCCTCTTACGCTTAGAGTTGAGTCAGGTCTGATTCATCGGGAATGAGTTGTAATGGTTGTGTGAACATGTCCTCACTGTGTGTGAGCTAAGTGTGTGAACACGATTTGGTAAAGGTAGCGGTGAGAGGCCATGTAGGAGTACATGGTGGGTTGTCTCATTGCAGCCGTCCTCGGGAACTGAGTTACTGTGTTTGTGATCCATGAAACAGTTACTACCACGCATTGGGCCCAAACCAATGGACCCTCTCGGCTTCTTAACCACCCTTGTTCTCTGTCCGGGAGTTGCAACTAGTTTACGGTGTTTGTAGGATATGTGTTGGAGGCCGTGCGTGGCGCTGACCCTAGGGGTGGGCTATGATGCGGTAGATACACCGTGCCGGTGTACAATCAATGCCCGTTTGGTATCTCGGGAACCCTGCACACATCGTTCGGGGCTGTATGGGAAACCTCGGCGGACTCCTGCGGATGGAACCTGAATAGGCGATAAACCTGGACTAGGGACTTGAGTGTTTAGGTAGGCTGTGGCCGACACCCACGTTGGGCTTCCGCTTGAAGGTTGCAGTACATGTCGTGTACGGCGGTAAGTGGTGGCGTGTGTGAAGAAGTACACCCCCTGCAGGGTTTAATATGATCTATTGAATAGCCGTGTCCATGGAAAAGGACTTCGGGTTTCCTATATCAGTTCATAGACAAGTGAAAGTGGATACTCTAAAATGCGCAAGATAAGCGTGAGTGCTATGGATGGCGTTCTCGTAGGGAGACGGGAGCGGGTCCATAGTGGTGTATTGATATGGTGATTATGTGGACTCGTGTGCGCCACCTCAAAAGAGTTACTTGCAGTCGTAGTTCAGGATAGCCACCGAGTCAAAGCTGGCTTGCTGCAGTCAAACTCCACCACCCCTTTTGATAATGATGCATATGTAGTTAGTTCTGATGTAAGTCTTGCTGAGTACAATTGTACTCACGTTTGCTTATTTTATGTTTTGCAGAGAGACCTCGGTCTCGCTAGTAGTTCCGCTTGGACTTCGACGGTTAGCTTGTTACCTCAGCTACGATCTTGTGCCCTCGGCAGGATCTGGTAGATAGTCAGGCTTCTCAGCCTTTTTCATTTATAGTTGTCTGTACTCAGACATGATTAGCTTCGCTTGTGTTCGACTTGTATGCTCTGAGTGTTGGGTCATGAGACCCATGTTTGTAATATCTCGCTCCTCGGAGCCTAATGAATAAATATTTGAGTCGTAGAGTTATGTTGTGATGCCATGTTGTATCTACGCATATTGAGCATAATGTGTGTATGTTTGAAATGCTTGGTATGTGTGGGATCCGACAAACTAGTTGTTTATCCTTGGCAGCCTCTCATATGGGGAAATGTAGTCTCGTGCTTCCGGCGATAGTAGTCCGCTTCTGCCCGGTTCACGGAGTCCTGCTAGCCCAGCACTCTGCTTGGACACTTGACTGGCGGCATGTGTTTCACTTCGTTCCTATATACATCCCTTGGGAAATGTCACACGGTGTTATTCGAGTCCTGCCTAGCCTGCTACAGCCGGGATACCGAGTCCTGTAAGCCAGTGCTACAGCCGAATTTATCGTTGATGACCGACATGCTCGATGTGATTCATGAATGCTGTCCCCATAGGTTAGCGCCGCTTTGGGTTCACGACTAGCCATGTCGGCTCTGGTTCTTTGTCATATGGATGCTAGCGACACCATCATATACGTGAGCCAAAAGACGCAAACGGTCCCGGGCCATGGTAAGGCGACACCCGTGGGAATACCGTGCGTGAGGCCGCAAAGTGATATGAGGTGTTACCGGCTAGATCGATGTGACTTGGAATCGGGGTCCTGACATCATCGATGACATCGGCAACATACAACTCCAATGTCATCTTCTCTTCTTCAATTATTTTAATTTTTTCTTTCGAATACTCTTTTTCTTTTTCAACTAAATTTAACTTCTCGACAAGAGGGTGTGTTTCAAATTCCGGTTCACATAACTCCTAGATTAAAATATCTCTATGTCAACTTGATGGCCATAATTGTCATAAATGCGAAATGCAACAAATAGTTATGAAAGAGAATTTACCACATCCGAATCTTAAAGCGGGCGAGGGCCGACGGGGACGAACATCAAGACCATGGCACTATGTATAAGAAACAATCATACAAAGTAAGAAAATTATACAAGTAACTATATAAATCATACAATCATACAAGTAACTATATAAATCAAGTACAACATAAAAATTTGAATACCTAATAATAATCTGAATCGTCGGGTTCAATAAATGCTCCAGGATCAATAAATGCTCCGGGATCAATAAATGCATCATCATCATCACTATCGGTAATGACGTGCTCATCGTCATCATTAATAAATGCATCATCATGTGGAAGGCCACCTTTACGTAATTGGTTAAGCATTGACAGGTCATCGCAGTAATAACAGGACGAAGCGGGTTAGGGGATTCGTCAGCGTCGATGGAACCCTAAATAGCAAGTATCATCGGTGCACGATACATGTGGCACTCGGCGTTGAAGACTAGATCCACATTCCACAAGTGATGCCAGCGTCAAACAACCAAACCGACTTGAGTCAGTTTGGGTGTTTCTAGTTACAACACTTGGCTTTTGATCGTCATCGTAGAGGCTGCAAGACAAATTCGCAAAGGTGTTCGACCGCCATCGACCCCGAGAACTGTTGCTGCGGGACGCTGGCGCCGGCGTTACTTGTGGGACGTGGATGTAGTGTTCGACACCGACGACCACATGTATCTCGCCCCGACGATACTTGCTATTTTGGCTTCCATCGACGTTGAGGAACCCCCTAACCCGCTCGTCCTCGGGCGCCCTCTGCTATGTCGACGCATGGTCGACGGGTCAGCACTCAGACCGGGGGGTTCTCGACATGGGCGTCAGCACCGACGGGACCCACTGGCTCCACCATCTATCCCCTCGGCGACCGGCGATCCACGACCCTCTTCCTTTTTTACTTTTTCCTCTTCTCTTCTACTTATTGTTCTTTTTTTTTCAATTTTTCTTCTTCTAATTATCTAAACTGAAACCTAGCACTGACCTAATCCTACCACTAACCCAAACCTATTAATAACACCTAAACCTAAACACAAATAACAGTAAAGAAAAAACAAAAAAATCACCTTGGCTCCGGCGGTGGTGGGCGGGATGGGCGCCGTCGAGGCGGGCAGGCGAGGCGGGGCGGGGCGAGGGCGGGCGGTCGCCGAGGCGAGGCGGGGTGGTGGGCGAGGCGATGGGGCGGGGCGGCGGTTGTCGGTGTCAAAACCGGTAGATCTCGGGTAGGGGGTCCCGAACTGTGAGTCTCAGGTCAATGGTAACAGGAGACAGGGGACACGATGTTTACCCAGGTTCGGGCCCTCTCTATGGAGGTAATAACCTACTTCCTACTTGATTGATCTTGATGAATATGAGTATTACAAGATTTGATCTACCTCGAGATCGTAATGGCTAAACCCTAGAAGTCTAGCCTGTATGACTATGATAATGAATATATCCTTATCCGTACTAAGCTCCCCGGTTTATATAGACACCGGAGAGATCTAGGGTTACACGAGGTCGGTTACAGAGGAGGAATCTTCATAATCGGTCGCCAAACTTGCCTTCCATGCCAAGGAGTGTCCTATCCGGACACTGGTGGAGTCTTCGGTGTTCGTATCTTCACATCCCATTAGTCCGGCCCATGGTTAACAGGTCGGACACCCGAGGACCCCTTAGTATAGGACTCCCTCAGTAGCCCCTGAACCTGGCTTCAATGACGAGGAGTCCGGCGCGCAGATTTGTCTTCGGCATTGCAAGGCTGGTTCCCCTTTTCGAACTCCCAAATAGTCTCCAGACGTAACGGTTGTATCCGGACTTGTAACACACACGACATGCAACCGCAGAGAGAGAATATAATACTCCACGAGTCCAATCCACTGACAACTTTTTACAACATGACATCATGTCTGCCTAGTCAAAATTTTGAACCATTTTTCGTTTGTCGCTCCATGTTTCGAGACGCGGTTGACATCGGCACGTCTTCTCAAAGCAGAGATCGTGTCCCCTTATTGCAGGATTCTCATTAATGCGGGCGTGGGTAACCCAACCGTGTCGTTTATACATCCCTTGGGAATAGGCGAGCTTTAGGGCGAGTGGGGAGGCGTTCGATATTTACTGCCTTTATAAGGGGATAAGGATTCCCCATTCTTCTCCTACGCCTTCTCTCTTCCTCTGCCCTTCCATCCTTGAGCTCCAGCGCCCAAGTTCTAGCTTCCCCTGTCCGAGAAAGCACTCCAATCATGTCCGGATCCGGAGCTGGAGGTAACTGGATGGCCTCCTCCATGAAGAAGAAGGACATCAAGGAGCTCCGGGAGGCCGGATACCTGGCCAACGAGATCGTTCACCGACTCCCGGCCAAGGGACATATCGTCCCTACCCCAGAGCCCAATGAGAGGGTTGTCTTTCTCACACATTTCTTCCGCGGGCTGGGGTTCCCTCTCCACCCGTTCGTCCGCCGGCTGATGTTTTACTACGGGTTAGACTTCCATGATCTAGCCCCCAACTTTATCCTAACATCTCAGCAATTATTTTAGTTTGCGAGGCCTTTCTCCGCATCCCACCTCACTTCGGCCTGTGGCTAAAGACCTTCAATGTGAAGCCAAAGGTGGTGAGCGGCCAACAAGAAAAGTCTTGGGGCGCCATGGTGGGTAAGATGCCCAATGTCACCTGGCCCGAGGCACCTTTGGGGAGGCAGTGAAGGGGTGGCTGTCGGGGTGGTTCTACATCGCCGAGCAGCGACACCAAGCTGGCGGCGGCCCCAATTCGATCCGGAGTTCGATCGGCTCACCTCCACGGAAAGAGAGGGCCCTAACACAGGGTTCCTCGAGCGAGCTGGTGGGCTCGGGCGTGCATCAGAACATGACAACCAAGAAAATCAAGCATTAATGTGATCAGGGTTATGCTCATTCGCCGGATCCTTCCGTGCCAACACTGGACTTGCTATTTGTGGGAGTTCGACCCGGCCAAGCACCAAACGCTACTAGAGCTCTTCGGCACAACACACGAAGACATCTGGAAAGTGCTCTTCAAGGCCGCCGAAACACCACCGCCCATGACCGAGGATCGCGGGCTTAGCTTAAAGCGCCAGGCGAATTCGGTAAGTTCTTTCATGTTTTCAAGTTATATACTTTACTGGCATATTTTGAGGAAGGAGTCTAAGCCTTCCTATCAATTTCGTCAGGCCTGTATCGAGGTAGCAAGACAGATTAACTGTCCTGCTCCGCTGCCCGAAGACCAAGAATTCCCACTTCTGATGAAGATGTTGTTTTCGGCTCCCTATGAGATGCCGGAGAAGAAGCCCAAGAAAACAGCCAAGGGGTCCAGGAGTGGCCTTCGCCGAAAAGGTGCCTCGGACGTGACGTCCGAAGACGAGACTCACTGTTCGGCCGCCGAAGACGACGAGGAGGAGGAGGAAGCAAGCGACTTTTGAGGGGGTAAGGAAGAAAAGGGCGGCCTCCAAAAATCTAGAGGCGAAGGTGCCCAAGAGGGGGACGGGCTCCCTCGTGGGTAACTCCGCATGGGATGTCGCTAGCAGTCCGGAGCGACCCCCCCCGAACCAAGCCTCGGGCCGCATCATAAGTACCAAAAACCCTATGCACGTCTCAACGTCTGGTCTTTGCACTTTGTAATATTAATATGTTTAAATTATGCCATTGCAGTCCGGCCCGTGACAGCTCCCCGTGATCCTCAACTAGAGGTTCGCTAGATTCAAAGGAGATGGCCAGCGTGTCACCGCCGCCCGCTCACTATCCCCCGGCCAAGGGTAATGAAGAGGTGGTGTCCCAAAGGACCTTTCCAATTCAAGGAGAGGCTCCGGAGACTTTCAAGGTGGTGCCAAAGATAACTCGATCGCCCGGACATATGGGGAAAAAGCCCCATGGGGACCGTGATGGGGATAAGTTCAATTTGGCCCCTAGTCGGATACCATTCCGGGGACCCACACGGCTCCGGAGTCAGGCGAGCGGACTTCCCCGAAAGGAGGAGGTGTGCCTATTCCGCCGGCGGCCTCTGTCCAATCAGAGGCACCAGATAATCTGCTGGAAGCGCTGCGAGGCGCTTCCATTGTGGATGAACACCGTACCCTTATGGTTACAGTTATCGAGAAGGTTCGGTTTGCCAAAAGTGCACTGACTGAAGCCTACGCTAGCCTTCTAACAAGATTTGAGGCAAGTAATGTAATTTTAGGAAGAATACAACAGTGTAGACAATAGCCCCTGATGCTCTGTTTGGTGTTCGGAAAGAAAAAGCCGTACAGAGGATCAAAATAATTGTCGCAGGAGCCTAACATAAGATGTCTATGTGAATAAGCAGGCGTCGCTGCTGGCTGCTGCCGCTCATACTGCGGAGCTCTCCGAACTGAAGCAGAACATGGAGCGGGCCGAGGAAGAGCTCGGCCTCGTGAAGAAGCAGCTGGAGAATAGCCAAGGTATGCAGTAACCTGCGTGTATCTTTTAGAAAGTATGAATGGTTCGTGTTGACCAAAGTGTCATGAACTTTATTAGGGGCCACGACCGAGGTGGCAGCCCTGAAGGAGGCGTTAGCCGGAGCCGAGGACAAAGCGGCCAAGGAACACACCGCACGCGAGAAGCACGAGGCCCGGGTCAGCGAGGTCCAGCAAGAGCTCCAGGACGCCTTTATGAAGTATGAGTCCTTGGAGCATGATTCTAAGATGCAAGGTTCCGAACTTGCGAAGGCCATGAGCGCCTGAGATGCCGGGCGAAGCCAGGCGCCCTCCGAAATCCAGGCAGCCAAGAAGATCGCGGCGGGTAAGGCTTTCAATATGCAAAGCAAGTTTGTGAAGGAAACGTTCCTTTTACTTACCGAATTTGGAGCTCTCGAGGCGTTCTGGTTGCAGCGCAGCGTATCAGATGCTGCCAAGTTCTATCGAGCCGAAGAAGGGAGTTCTACGGAGAAGCTGTTCTGGTCTCAGTACCTCGGACCAGAACATCCGGTGCCGTTCCGCCACCAGCTGAAACAGCTGGTCGAGCTGCACAAGGCGGCCGAGCTAGCCATGAAGGAGGTAATAGTCCGGCTATGGCCTGTCGAGCCTATGCCCCGCAGCAACTTCAGACTTGTGAAGCGGCTTGCGAGTGCCTTGATACGTCTCCAACGTATCTATAATTTTTTATTGTTCCATGCTATTATATTATCTGTTTTGGATGTTTATGGGCTTTATTAAACACTTTTATATTATTTTTGCGACTAACCTATTGACCTAGAGCCCAATGGCAGTTCCTGTTTTTCCCTTGTTTGATGTTTGAAGAAGGAATATCAAGCGAATTGAAGCGGAATGAAACCTTCTAGAAAGTTATTTTTGGAAGGAAAGCTACCCGATAGACTTGGAGTGCCGTCGGGGAAAAAGCGAGGAGCCACGAGGCAGAGCACGCCCACCCCGGTAGCGCCCTCCACCCTCGTGGGCCCCTCGTGACTCCCCTGACGTATTTCTTCCGCCTATATATATCCATATACCCTAAAACGATTGGGAAACAGAATAGATCAGGAGTTCCATCGCCGCAAGCCTCTGTAGCCAGCAAAAACCAATCGGACCCTGTTCCGGCACCCTGCCGGAGGGGGGAACCCTCACAGGTGGTCATCTTCATCATCCCGGCGCTCTCCATGATGATGAGGGAGTAGTTCACCCTTGGGCTGAGGGTATGTACCAGTAGCTATGTGTTTGATCTCTCTCTCTCTCTCTCTCTCTCTCTCCCCCTCGTGTTCTTGAGGTGATACGATCTTGATGTATCGCGAGCTTTGCTACTGTAGTTGGATCTTATGATGTTTCTCCCCCTCTACTCTCTTGTAATGGATTGAGTTTTCCCTTTGAAGTAATCTTATCGGATTGAGTCTTTAATGATTTGAGAACACTTGATGTATGTCTTGCCGTGCATATCTGTGGTGACAATGGGATATCACGTGATTCACTTGACGTATGTTTTGGTGGTCAACTTGCAGGTGTCGCCCATGAACCTATGCATAGGGGTTGGCACACGTTTTCGTATTGACTCTCCGGTAGAAACTTTGGGACACTCTTTGAGGTTCTATGTGTTGGTTGAATAGATGAATTTGAGATTGTGTGATGCATATCGTATAATCATACCCACGGATACTTGAGGTGACATTGGAGTATCTAGGTGACATTAGGGTTTTGGTTGATTTGTTTCTTTAGGTGTTATTCTAGTACAAACTCTAGGGCTGTTTGTGACACTTATAGGAATAGCCCAACGGATTGATTGGAAAGAATAACTTTGAGCTGGTTTCGTACCCTACCATAATCTCTTCGTTTGTTCTCCGCTATTAGTGACTTTGGAGTGACTCTTTGTTGCATGTTGAGGGATAGTTATATGATCCAATTATGTTATTATTGTTGAGAGAACTTGCACTAGTGAAAGTATGAACCCTAGGCCTTGTTTCCTAGAATTGCAATACCGTTTACGCTCACTTTTATCATTAGTTACCTTGCTGTTTTTGTATTTTCAGATTATAAATACCTATATCTACCATCCATATTGCACTTGTATCACCATCTCTTCGCCGAACTAGTGCACCTATACAATTTACCATTGTATTGGGTGTGTTGGGGACACAGGAGACTCTTTGTTATTTGGTTGCAGGGTTGCTTGAGAGAGACCATCTTCATCCTATGAAATTGCGTTATATCGACTAGAGGGGGGGTTAATTGGCGATTTTTATGAATTCTTCACTGAGGAATTTGCCGGTGAGGAAATTCCTTAGCGAAGAACTACTTGCAGCGGAATAAGTACTCAGAAGTAAGCATAAGAGAATGCGGGCATGGTCATCATGATGAAATGAAGACAAACAAAATGCGAAAGCGTAAACGCATGATAGCACAAGATGAAGACAAACAGACTGAAGAATTTGAACTGAGGAAATTTAAGAAAGTCTTCAGTCAAAGTCTTCAAACACAGATATGAATGAACACTTAGCACAGTAATGAGGAAATGAAAGAGTTGAGGAAATAGAACCATTTAGGTTGGTGAAGACAATGATTTGGTAGACCAGTTCAAGCTGCTGTCTCATTTTACGTCTGGTTGGAGCGGTGAGTATTTAAACTCGAGGACACAGTCCGGACACCCGATCGTTGAGCATGCAGCTCGGGACACCATGTCCTCACCGTATTCTCCTTGAACTAAGGTCACACAGACCTCGTCCAATCACTCGTGGTAAGTCTTGGCGACTTCAAACCTTCACAGACTTGGTCACCGGCGATCCACAATTCCTCTTGGATGCTCTAGACCATGGCCCTAACCGTCTGGAAGAAGCATAGTCTTCAAAGGTAACAAGCGTCGGATCCACGCAGGATCAATCTCTTGATGATGCTCAATCACTTTGGGTTTTAGGGTTTGGTTTTGGGTTTTCCTCACTCGATGATTTTCGCTCAAAGTCCTCGGAGGATGGGTTGCTCTCAAATGACAAGTGTCAAGTTTCTCTCGGAGCAGCCAACCAGCTAGTGGTTGTAGGGGTGGCTATTTATAGCCTAGGGAGCAGCCCGACATGATAAGACATAAATGCCCTTCAATGATATGACCGTTAGGTGGATAAGATATTTTGGGACAGGTGGCGCGCAGACAAGATCGGAAATTTGACTCTCAAATTTCTCGGGGTTATCATGTTCCTCACTTGTGTAGGCAATCCGCCTTTGGTGAATTCCTAACTCCTCGGTCAGAACAAATTCCTCGTGACGCAGAAGAACTTCGTCTCATCCTTTGAAGAAATTGACTGAACTGTATGAGATTTCAAAGGCTTCACTCGAAGGGATTGGTAGGTGTAGGATTTTGAGTTGAGCATCACATGGAAATTTTCCTTAGTATTTCCTCGACCCCCTTTAACGATGCGGTGTTTCCTATGGCTCAAGAAAGAAAAAGCGAAACTACGAAAACAAAAGTCTTCACGCTTCATGTTCCTCAAATGAATACCAAGTCTTCAAGGTCACACCAATTTCTTCACATTCAAAGTCTTGAAAGTCTTGAAATATCAAAGTCTTGATCGAAGAACTTCATTTTAGGGTTAGACTTTCCTTTGTAAATATCAAACTCCTCATAGACTTATAGACCTGTGTACACTCATAAACACATTAGTCCCTTAACCTATAAGTCTTTAATACACCAAAATCACTAAGGGCACTAGATGCACTTACAATCTCCCCTTTTGGTGATTGATGACAATATAGGTTAAGTTTTCAACGAGGATGAACACATGAAGTGTAAATACTGATGTTGAGAATTTGATTGCAAGATATAGAAGAACTCCCCACGAAGATGTGCATAGTGAGGAATTTGCTTTTGAGGCAATGCACATTTGAAGAGTTGAATCATGGAGATCTCCCCTATATCTTGTAATTCATACACGCATTTGACATGTAATATGAAGAATTTGAAATGCATGATAAAATATGGTGCTTGATGAAATTCAGCATGCGTGCGATAACATTAATGAGGAACAAGCATGCAAAATAACGCATCAAGAATATCAGAGCAGCAAAGTGCATCAGAGCACGTGCATCAAAAGTATCAAAGCACCATCGGTTTAAGATTACAACTCGATCCAATAAAAGTTTCAAAAGAACGAGAGTTGTAACTTAACAAAAAAATGCCCATATAATAGACCCGCTTGAAGACTAACTCAAATTTCTCCCCCTTTGTCATCGAATGACCAAAAGGATCGGCGAGGACTAACGCCCTGAAGAATTTCAAGTTGATGAAGGGCGCCCGGCGTTGTTAGGGTCGGTTGTCGTAGTAGGGCCTGCCGCAGATGTCGTCCAAGTCTTCATTTTCATCGGTGTCTCGTGATGAAGAATAGGAGCTAGCCACCAAGGAAGGAACTTTGACCTTCTTGTATTTCTTGGAGGAGGTGCGACCAGTCAAATTCTTCCTTGAGACCCATTGTCGGCGTTCTTCCGTCTTTGAAGACATTGGAAGGAACAGCCAGTGCGTTTGAAGGTTTCATGGAGGTAGTAGTGGTTTTCTTCACTTCATTGTGTGTAGAGGTCTTGTTGTGAAGAATTGAACCAAGCGGCGCTTGACCCATTTATGATTGCGATCAACCTTCGATGAAGGCGAGGAGTAACTCACGATCGATCATTACCACAGGTCTTGTGGCTTGAGGACTTTGCTTGGCTGAGGTATTTCTTGGCGAGTCATGTGTGGCGAGTCATCATTGGTGGAGTAGGATGCAGCTTTGCGGCTGTCCATCAATGGGCGAGTGCCTTCATCGATCACAGCAGTTGCCTTGCCCTTGTCATCAGTGAGGTAAATGTCCATTTGAGGACTTCAATCGGGGGCAAGTAGCTGCGATGGTTGAGTATCAGCCTTGTAATTGAGTGAAGACCTTGTCTGATGAACCTCATAATCCATGGCGCATAAGGCTTCACTCAAAAGGTGACATAGCAATATTAGCGAGTCCTCATGAAGAAATCATGGAAGTTGGCGGGAGCATATGAATGATATTGAAAAGCATATTCTTCATGATGCCAGCGACTTCTTCATCATTTGAGTCGTGGCCTTTGATAGGCCTCATTGTCTTCGTCGAATCCGATAGACAGTCGAGGCACATACAATAATTCCTTGACGAGGAATTTGGTTCTTGGGGCCTGCCACGGCTTCAAAGGCTTCATCGGCACTTGCATATAGTGATTTGAAAGCTTCAGGTTCGTTGTAGATACAACGAGCACCATCAAGGGAGGACTAAGTGGTAGGGCATGAAGCAATTGATTCTTTGGTGCCTTGTAGTGAGTGTTTTCGGACATCGAGTCTAACACCCATGAGTTCACGTCTTGAGCGTCTCCGGTGATGTGCAGCGTTGCATAGAATTGAAGAATGAGTTCTTCATTCCAATCACAGATGTCGATGCAGAAATTTAGAAGTCTGTGTCGTGAAGAACAACGAGGGTGGCTCGAAGCTTTGGCGAGACTCCATGTCCACATGAGGAATATGTGCATGATCAAAGACTTTGTATTTGTTGAAGAACACCGAGGAATAGAAATTGGCTTGGTGGCAGTCCAAAACGCCTCTTCCTTATCGAGCGAGAATCATATGGATTATGTCGATGAAGAATACGTGCTCACCGAAGATATCTTCAGCCTTGAACTTTTGCTTTGTTGAGAAGGATTCTTTGGCTTTGGCGGTGGAGTGTCACTAAGTTGCATCACGACCTCTGGAATCACAATCTCGGGTTCTTGGTGAGAATTTCTTATTCCTCTCAGTGCGATCGAGGATCAGCGACAGAGTTCATCGGCGCTAGTGGCTGGAATTTCTTCATGGACAGATGAAGTGGGATGAGTTTCTTGAGCCCATTAGAACTGTTGGAGCGGGGGCCGAGGAATCTGTTGAATTGGGGTGAAGAGTGGAGAATTTGGATCTTGACTTTCCCAAAAGTCATCGTTCATCACTTGGCGTTGTGCTTCCAATATCCACATCTTCTTCAATTTCCTCAACACGGCCTCTTCGGTGTGAAGCTGAGGCATAAGCGAGGAAATGATTGGGGTTGAAGGATTGCTTCCACTTCAATTTCTTCATCAATCTGCTCTGACGAAGCGGCGAATGATCTTCTTCATCGAGATCCGCTTGGGATCTCATAATCTTCACCAAAGGAACAAGGTCCTTTGATGGAAATGAGAAATGGAACATCATCAATAGGATTTTCAAAGGAGCTGGTCATTGGCTTCATTTTCTTCGCAGTAGAAGAATTTGGCGCAGTGATGCTTTCCATTTCTTCACTTTGCAGCTCGTTCTGCAGCCTTGGTTTCTTCACGAGGTAGATGGAAGAATTGGAGTTGGTGTTGGCGCGGGAGGAGCTGAGGAATCTGGTTGATTTTCCTCAAGCGCAGCGATCGATTGCCACGACTTATTCGGTTTCTTGAGCACACCACTAGTGGATGCCACAGCAATTTCTTGGTGGCTGGAATGGGATCATCAGCCTGGAACTAGCATTGTCTTGACATCCTGAACTTCATCGGCGGTCTTGGCATGTTCTTGATCTGCTGGTGAGGCTCGGCTGAGGAATTTCATGTTGCGTTAGGGCAGCAACATTGGTGAACTTCTTCGTCGGGTTGTGAATCGACTTTGGCTCCTTGCCAATCAGCATAATAGGAGTTAAATTTGTCGCTGAGGTCTTTGATGTCAGCCTGCATCTTGACAAGTTCTTCAGTTGTCATCTTGACAACGTTTTTCTTCAGCAGTTTCTCCTTTGTGTACTGCAATTTCTTGATCTCTCTGGCCGTATCAAATTTCCATTTCTCCTCTTGGATGAAATGAGTCAGCATGTGAATTTGGCCAGGTGTCAACTTGAAGTCAGGCATAGGAGTGTTTGGGTCCTTATGCGGAGATCAATGTAGTCTAGGATCTCTCTTGGATCCAACAGCGATGTACAGGTGTGCCTTTGGCTCTATGACCCATTCTTGGCGGTCTCGATGATTTCCATAAGTTCAACATCATCAGCCTCATCATCTTGGTGGCTCTTGGAAGGCGACCTGTTTCTTCTTAGGACTTGGCGAGGACCTCGTCCAGTGGTGGCCTTAGTCTTGGCAGAGTCGGGCGGATGAAGAATTTGGTGCAGGTGAGGAACTTCTTTGAAACACGGAGGCAATGGAGATGCTGCAGTCCTTTGTACGTGGCGGATGCACAGTCTTGAGGACTTTGTCGAACTTCGAGGACTTTGTAGGAGCAGATGAGGACTTAGGAGGAGCAGGAGCAACATGAGGAATTGGCCTTGAGGGCACGGTGAGGAACTTGGCCGTGAGGGCCTTTGTTGGTGAAGCACTTGGCTTGTGTGCGGCTTCTTTGCCATAGATTTTCTTGGCTTGCAGAGGCCTCGATGGCAGCAGCGATGTGAGTCCTCATTAAATTTCCTCGAGCCTCATTGGCTTGTCTTGCCAATTTGGCTTGGCGCTTGGCCCATTCTTGAGAAAGTCCTTACCACGCTTGATCTTTGGTGGGGTCGACTTCTTGACCAGGTGCCAATGGAGCTCTTGGGCATGGAGGATTGAGGCGAATTTCTTCATGTACTTTGGAGTTACATATCATACTCCTCCATTCCTTGCCCATCTCCTTTCAATCCTTTGAATCGCACCTTGCGCTGATTTTTGTTTTCTTTGCGAACTTCGGCTTCATCAGTGTGCAATAATCAACATATATTTCCTCGGGGATCTCAAGCGCAGTCATGACCTCGGGCCTCTTTCCTCCTTTACGTGGCTTCTTTCCTTACGCCTTATTCTTGGTGAGGAATTTGAACAATCGAATTCTCTGAAGAAGTATGCAACTTTTCTTCGAGGAGCGCTGCAAATGAGATAAGTTGATGAGAACCTAGTGATTCAGCGGCGGACATGAGTACCAATGAGCAGAGTATAGTTGCGAGGAATTTGGAGAGGTCATATCGTTCTCGGAAGGTTTTCAAAAAGAACTAGTTTGAGGAATTTGACGGATGAGCCTTGAAGAATTTCACTAAGTGATCTTTGTCTTAGGTTCGAGTTGTATAGATCGAGGATCCACACAATTGAGGAATCTTGAAGAAAATCATTGCTTAGAAAGCGAATCAAGAGCATATTTTGTTTGAGGTGTTCATATGTGTAAAGATTTGAAGAATAAACACCTTTGAAGATTTTCAGGTAGGTTTGAGAATCAAAGCGAGTAATAAAAGTAAGTTTTAATTACTCGAAGTGAAGAACACGACGAACTGAGAAGAACGGATGGGAAGTTCGTCAGGTTAGATCTTCCACGCCCTAACTTGGCGGAGGAAGACAGCTACGGCGGCGGCGGAGTGAAGATTTCCGCGGTCGGCGCGAGTACTTCGGTGATGAGGTCGAGGCAGTGAAGCTTTTCCTCACCAGCGACGATGGAGTAGCGGCGGCACTAGGGTTTGAGAAGCTCACGCGAGAGAGAGCGGTCGAGCGGAGTAAAGGAAGTGAGGAAGGGGAGAGGGGGTATATATAGCCACGGTGAAAAACTGTTCGCCCGAAGATTTGGGACGAACGTGCCCCTCACCCTTCTCATTCGCTTGACATGTGTCACCCACGTACTGAGAAGTGGAGATTGTGTTAGATAGTGGGTGAATAGATAAATCTATCGTGGAATGCGGAACGGTTTGAGCGGCAAAAACGAAAGTTTGGATAAGATCAGTTTTAAAGTTCCGTTCGCAATTTCTTCAGCTGACTAGCACACAGTGAATATTTTGAACGAGTTTCAAATAGAACGCACATGAAGAATTTGTGAATAGATTGGGTCGAGTATAGCATAGAGGGGGAAGGGTCCGATCACATTCACTTAGCAGAAAAAGAGACTTGAAGAAATAGCCATAAGTGAATGTTGTAGAGGACATAAACCCATATATATATAGCCAATGAAGAAAAACGACGGAAACAGTGAAGATTTTGAAAAGTTGAAGAATTTGAAAAACTGAGGAAAAACTCGAATTGAAGATTTTCAACTTTGGTGGTGGCGTGTCCCACCGTATAAGAATGATGATTTCAGACACCGCGTACAATTGTCGTAGGGTTCTGAGAATCAAATTCTTCATTAATTTCTTCACACTTAGAGTGTTATCCTTCATTGATTGAAGAAAAACGTTTCTACATGTGTTGCACATCTAAGTCATCAATTTTGCAGAAGTGTCAGGATGTGTGTCCTTTTCAAAGAACATTCGAAGATTCTAAGATATTTAGCTCACACCGCAACTTGCTAAATCTCTTCTCATCCAAGGGATTTGTGAAGATATCGGCTAGTTGTTCTTCAGTCTTCACATGCTCGATGGAGATGTCGCCCTTCAATACATGATCACGAAGAAAATGATGACGAATTTGAATGTGCTTTGTCTTGAGTGCGAACTGGGTTGTGAGCAATCTTAATGGCACTCTCATTGTCACGATGAGAGGCACATTCTTCACGTTGATGCCGTAGTCCTTGAGAGTTTGCTTCATCCACAGCAATTGAGCACAACAAGAGCCAGCAGCAATGTATTCAGCTTCCATGATGAAGCGGTGATCGCAGATTCTGATTCTTCGAGGACCAACAGACCAAAGATCGTCCAAGTAAATGACAAGTACCAGATGTTGACTTGCGGTCCACACGATCACCAGCATAGTCAGAGTCAGAATATCCAATGAGATCAAAAGTAGAGCCCTTGGGGTACCATAATCCTAGTGTTGGTGTGTGAGTTAGATATCGAAGAATATGCTTCACAGCCTTATGGTGTGATTCCTTCGGTGTAGCTTGAAATCGGGCACACGTGCAAACACTAAGCATTATATCTAGCCTAGATGCACATAAGTACAATAGAGAACCAATCATGGAGCGGTATACCTTGTGATCGAAGTCAATACCATTTTCATCAGTGCATAGATGGCCATTTTTGGGCATAGGAATTTTGACACCTTTGCAATCTTGCATGCCGAATTTCTTCAGGACATCTTAGAGGTATTTCTCCTGAGATATGAATATGCCATTGTGTTGTTGACGAATTTGAAGACCTAAGAAGAATTTCAACTCTCCCATCATAGACATTTGACATTCTTCACTCATCATATAGGCAAATTCTTCACTATAATGTTGGTCAGTACAACCAAAGATAATATCATCAACATATATTTGGCACATAAACAGTTCACCATCATATGATTTAGTAAAGAGAGTAGGGTCGAGTGAACCGGGTGTGAAGCCATTCTTCACGAATAATTCCTTCAATGTATCATACCACGCCTGTGGGGCCTGTTTGAGACCATAGAGGGCCTTGTTGAGTCTGAAGACTTTGTCAGGATTCTTTGGATCTTCAAAACCTGGGGGTTGAGCAACATATACTTCTTCCTCAAGCTTACCATTGAGGAATGCACTTTTTACATCCATTTGATATAAAGGGATATTATGATGGTTAGCATAAGCAATTAATATGCGAATAGCCTCAAGTCTAGCAACAGGTGCAAAAGTTTCATCGAAATCAATTCCTTCAACCTGTGTGCAGCCTTGAGCTACAAGTCGTGCCTTATTCCTCCCCACAAGACCATTTTCATCTTGCTTGTTGCGGTAGATCCACTTTGTGCCAATGATATTATGCTTGCGAGGATCGGGCGTTTGACGGTTCCCAGACATTGTTGAGCTCGAACTGATGTAATTCTTCTTGCATGGCCTGAATCCACTCGGGCTCGAAATGCTTCATCTACCTTAGTGGGCTCTGTTATAGAGACAAAGCATAGTTCCCACAAAAGTTAGATAAATGTGAAGCTTTTGGCGTGTGAGAGGACTGGCGCTTCAATGTCATCGATGATCTTGTCAACTTGCACTTCTTTTGCAGCGAGGATGAGTTGGTTGTCGTCGAGGAATTTTATCATTTTCCTCAGCACCATTGTCTTGACATTATCTTGGTGCATCATCGGCGTTTTTCAGCGTCTTGGAATGAATTCTTCAGCAGATTCTTGATGGGAATGACATCCTCGGTTGCCTTGAACTTGATAGATTCCTCGGGAGCTGGTTCATCTAACACGTAGGTAGGTGCTTTCTTTGCGAGCCATTAGTTTCATCGAACCGCACATCTGATATCAACAATCTTGTGAAGAGCAATGTTGAAGACTACTGTAGGTGTGCGAGTCCTTCCGTAACCAAGCATAAAACCTTCATGTACTTTCGGTGCAAATTTAGAACTGTGATGAGGATCTCTAATCCAGCATTTAGCACGAAGACTTTGAAATAACTCACATTGGGTTTCTTGTCGGTGAGGAGTTCATAGGCAGTCTTGTTGAAGAATTTGTGAAGATACACTCTGTTGATGATGTGGCACGCGTATCAATTGCATCAATCAAAAACGACTAGGCGTTTTGTATTCATCAAACATAGTCGAGCCATCTCAACAAGAGTTCTGTTCTTGCGCTCCACGACGCCATTTCTTTGAGGAGTATAGGGAGCAGATAACTAATGAGTAATACCAAGTTCATCAAGATAGGCACCAAGACCAGAATTCTTGAACTCGGTTCCATTGTCACTCTGATGTGTCGATCTTCACACCAAAGTTAGTTGAAGCCCTCGAGGAAAATCGTTTGAAGACTTCCTGCACTTCATTTTGTAAGTAACAATGTGTACCCATGTGTAACGAGAGTAATCATCAAAAATAACAAAGCCATATAGAGATGCATCATTAGTATTTGTTGAGTAATGATTAGGACCAAAGAGGTCCATGTGAAGCAATTCGAAGGGACGAGTAGTGGTCATGATAGTCTTATTTGGATGCTTGGCCTTGGTCATTTTCCAGCTTCACGGGCTCCACACAAGTGATCCTTGAGGAATTTGACATTCTCAATGCCAATGACATGCTTCTTCTTTGCAAGCGTGTGCAAATTCCTCATGCCTGCATGACCAAGTCGCCAATGCCATAGCCAGCCTTCTGAAGCTTTTGCAAGTAGACACACGGCTAGTTGTGGTCCTGTAGAGAAATCAACAATATACAAGTCTCCTCTCCTAAAGCCTTCCAAGACTTTGGAATTGTCAGCTTCCATAATCACAACACAACGATACTTGCCAAAGATAACAACCATATCAAGATCACAAAGCATTGAGACTGACATGAGGTTGTATCCTAAGGACTCAACAAGCATGACTTTGTCCATGTGTATGTCCTTAGAGATCGTAACCTTACCAAGACCCAATACCTGACTTTTGCCTTTGTCAGCAAAGATGATATGCTTCAGATGTGACAGTTATAAGGGAGTATCCATCAATAGATTCTTGTCACCAGTCATGTGATTTGTACATCCACTATCGAGGACCCACTCATTGGCTTTGGTTTGATCATCCTGCAGATGAATTAGTGCAACTTACGATCTCATATACTTCATCGGTGAAGAATATGATATCAAGTTCATCGATGAATTTCATCGAGCGATTATAACAGATAAGTAGTAAGAGGGCGTGTGAAATGAAAGTTCATTTCTTCATGATTAACTGCGTCCTTTCGAGCATTTTGTCGGGCCCCAAAGAAATTCTTGAGACGTTTAAAGCATATGCGGAGACCTGACCCTGCGAGAAGAGGTTAGTTCTTTTTCTTCACCACCCACATCTGAAGGGGTGGCAAAGAGTTCATCACTCTGCGAGCACCATATGAGAATGGTGGCATAGAGGCCAATCCATTTCGTTTCACATAAGAGGGGTTAGGGTAAGCATATGAATAAACAGAGAAATTCTTCGAGGACTTATGAACATATTGGTTTGAAGAATAATGCACATATTCATAGCCCTTAGCTCTATCCTGCGAAACAGAGTTGTTAGCACGATGACAATCGTATGAGGACTTTGATCCTTTTGAGGAATTTGATCCACGTGAGGAATTTGGTCCGTATGAGGACTTGGATCCATATGAAGAATTTGGTCCATATGAAGAGTTTGATCTGGGGTTCCTATTCTTCACAGGTGGTGTTATGAGGACATTCACCTGAAGACTTTCAAGGCACTTCTTGGGAACCCAGATTTTCTACATAGGGGAACCGTTCCTGCAGTTAGTGCCAACATATCTAGCAAATACTTCACCATTCTGATTTTTGAACAGTTTATAGTTGGAGTCAAATGACTCATCAGAAGAATGAGGAGATCAGATGTAAAGCCAGATAAGTTAGATGGATCAACTGGAGGTCCCTTTGCAGCAACCCATGAGGTTTTGGGATCTTTCGGGCTTCCAATATGTTCCATCAAGATTGAGTTTCCTCTCAAAGGCAATACCCTCTTTCCTAGGGTTCTGTTGAGGATCTGCTTTTAAGCACATCACAAAGAGTCGATGCCCTTTGAGGCTTTTGTACATGCTGTCATGTACAATTCCTTCAGCCCTGCATCGTCAGTGATACTAGCAATGTCCTCAGATGAGGAATTAGTGATAGCAGAGGCAGGTGAAGAATTTGTAACAGTTGAAGCATTTGAACATTCAAGTGAAGAATTAGCAGATTCACGTTCAATGCACTTTAAGCATGGAGGAACAAATTCTTCCTGAGAAGCGCTGATTTGTTGAGCAAGTAATGAATCGCGCTCCTTCTGAAGATCTTCATAACTCACTCTTAGCTTCTCAAGATCTTGCTTTCTTTGAAGAAATTCATAAGAAAGTTTCTCATGATCAGACAAGAGAGTGTTATGATGACTGTCGGTGTCAAAACAGGCGGATCTCGGGTAGGGGGTCCCGAACTGTGCGTCTAGGCGGATGGTAACAGGAGACAAGGGACACGATGTTTACCCAGGTTCGGGCCCTCTTGATGGAGGTAAAACCCTACGTCCTGCTTGATTGATATTGATATTGTGGATGTTTACAAGAGTGGATCTACCACGAGATCAAGGAGGCGAAACCCTAGAAGCTAGCCTATGGTATGATTGTAAGGGTTGTTGTGATTGTTGTCCTACGGACTAAAGCCATCCGGTTTATATAGACACCGGAGAGGGCTAGGGTTACATAGAGTCGGTTACAATGGTAGGAGATCTACATATCCGTATCGCCAAGCTTGCCTTCCACGCCAAGGAAAGTCCCATCCGGACACGGGGGGAAGTCTTCAATCTTGTATCTTCATAGTCTTGGAGTCCGGTCGATGATGATAGTCCGGCAAATGATAGTCCGGCTGATGATGGTAGTCCGGCTATCCGGACACCCCCTAATCCAGGACTCCCACAGTAGCCCCTGAACCAGGCTTAAATGACGATAAGTCCGGCATGTATATTGCTTGGCATTGCAAGGCGGGTTCCTCCTCCAAATGATAGAAGATTGTGAACACCAGGATAGTGTCCGGCTCTGCAAAATAAATTCCACATTTCACCGTAGAGAGAATAATAATATATACACAAGTTCAATCTGCTGACGTTTTCCGTGGCATGACGTCACACCACTACCAAGCCATTACTCGAATTGTTTTTTACTTTACCACCTCAGTGCATTTAGCGAAGCGGTTTCCTTGGCACGTCTTGTCGAAGCAGAGATCGTGTTTCCCCTTAATCCGGGATTCTCATCAATACGGGCGTGGGTAACCCAACCGCATCATTTATGGTGACGCTTGGGAGATAAGCGAGTTTTACCAGGCCGGTGGGGGACGCGTGAGATTTTGCCCGCCCATATAAGGGATAAGGATTCACCTTCTCACCTACGCCTTCTTCCTCCTTTGCTTATCCATCTCCGCGCACTCGAGCTCCAGCGCCCAAGTTCGCGCATCTCGCCTCAACCTTCTCCGACCATGTCCGGAGCGGGAGGTAAATGGTTGGCCTCCACCGTTAAGGAGGAGCAAATCGCCAAACTGCGCGACGCCGGATACCTCTCCAGCGACATCGCGCACCGGCTGCCCGACGAGGAGCAGCTCATCCCCACCCCCAAGCCCCATGAGAGGGTTGTCTTTCTTTCCCACTTCCTCCGCGGACTGGGCTTTCCACTTCACCCCTTTGTCCGGGGGCTCATGTTCTACTACGGCCTGGATTTCAATGATCTGGCGCCGAACTTCATCCTCAGCATCTCGGCGTTCATCGTCGTGTGCGAGGCCTTCCTCTGCATCCAGCCCCACTTTGGCTTGTGGCTCAAGACCTTCAATGTCAAGCCGAAGGTAGTGAAGGGCATTCAAGCGGAGTGCGGAGGTGCCATGTTGGGCAAGATGCCCAACGTCATTTGGTTCGAAGGGGCCTTCGTGGAATCCGTCAAGGGGTGGCAATCGGGGTGGTTCTACATCACCGAGCCACGTGACCCTAAGTGGGCGGCGGCCCCCGAGTTTAGATCTGGTATCCCCACGCAGCTCACCTCCTGGAAAGAGAAGGGCTTGCTGTGGGGCAGTTTGAAGGAGCTTACGGGACTTCAGACCTGTATCAAGAAGCTGGTGAAGAAGCTCAGGCTGGTTAACGTGGTCCAAGTCATGCTCGTCCGCCGGATTCTCCCATGCCAAGAGCGGGCATTCAATCTATGGGAGTTCGATCCGGAACAGCACCAGCGCTGAACAAGCTCTTCGACACAACGCTTCCGAAGGTGCCTGGAAGGTGCTGTTCAAGGGCGCCGAAGCCCCGCATCCGCGATCAAGACCGCTGGTTTCGCTCCCAGCCTTGGTGACGAGGTAAGTGGTTCTACCTGTCACGGACACTTGTTTTCATAGTTTGACTCTATCGCGGTTTTAATTTCCCTTTTCCTTTGACAGGACTGGATGAAGAAGGTGGAGCAGATTACTGTCCGGCTCCTATGCCGAAAAATCGATGAGGCGCTCTTCTAGCGAGGCTGCTGGTTCCGGCACCGCACGTGGTGCCGGAGAAGAAAAACCAAGAAGGAGGCCACGGGTGCTCGAAAGAGTGCCCGTTTTCAGGTGTCCGACGACTCGGGGCGGACTCCTCCCCAAAAATGAGGAGGAGGAAGAGGACTCTCTCCCGGAGGAGGAGAGAGGAAGAGGAAGGCTTCCCCAGCGGGAGGCGGAGGGTCAAGAGGGAAGGACTATTCCCGGACAGCTCTGCCAACGTCAACGTTGGCGAGGAAGAATGGCCTTCGAGGGCCAGGCCTCCGGCGAGATCGTAAGTATCCGGATTCCTGAATGATTTATAATTTCTGTTTTTGCGTCACATAGTGTCATTCTAATGCCGCATGCTGCCTGCAGTCCGGCCAGTAATGATCTCCCCGCTTCTTCGAGCGGGTCGTTGGCTTCGTCGGATGTAGACTCCATCCCGACTGCCTCCACCCCTCACGACGCCAAAGAAGCCGGGGTGGGATCCCCAGAAGGGACCCATCAGGGGGAGGCTCCGGAGGCGCCACAAGGCGCCCTCCCGGACTTTGCGCTGGACTCCACAACAGAACCTGCAGTGGTTCCGGAGTCCGGCAGGCGGCCCTTCGATCGAAGGGCAAGACCGTGATGCCGGCGGCTTCCGTCCAACCGGAGCCGCCGGGCAATTTGTTGGAGGCGCTGCAGAGCGCTTCCATCGAGGAAGAACACCACACTATTATGAGTGCGGTGATTGAAGTGCAGCTTCGCCAAAGGCGGGCTGACCAGCTTACAATAGCCTTCTATCGGGCTTTGAGGTAAGAAGTTAAAATATGCAATATAATACCGCATAGACAGTAGCCCACGATGCTCGGTTCGATGTTCGGAAAGAAAAGCGGATGAGGATCTTAAAAAGATATCTGCAGGTTGCTAAAAACTTATGTCAATATGGGTTGCAGGGCTGCGCTGACCCTCTGCCAGCCTTGACTGCGGAGGTCGGTGCGTTGAAGCAGGAGCTTGAGCGGTCCGGGCAAGAGCTCGGCCGCGCCAGGAAGCAGCTCCAAGACAAAGAAGGTGAGTAACACCACTTAGAATTTGTACCTTACAGAAAAGGATTTAGGTTGCGACAAAAAATAACAAGGATAACATGGGTACTTCAGGGTGTCGGGGAAGCTGATCGGACCCACGAACACCTATGGGACCGGCGGGTCGAGTCCCTTTTGGTTCGGTGGAGGGCGGAGAGCGCACGAAGAGCAGATCGAGGCGAAGCACACGAGCAGTTTACCCAGCTTCGGAGCTCTCCGGAGAGACAATACTCCTACTGCTGCTTGTCTGATTGTATTGTGTTCTTGCAAGAGGGCTATGGGAGCTACAAGACCTAGCATAAGTGTCTCTGGTTTCGAATGAGTCGAACCCCCCTCTACGTTGCGCATGGGCCTCCTTTTATATGCTCAAGGGGTCACCAACAGGTGGCAACGTAGACGAGGGCAAAGAGGGAAAAATGAGTTGCGGTTGGTACAACTACTTGTACAGTGTATTCTACCTAACTCTGATGGCAAGGGACAAAAGCATTAAATGCCCGTCCATGTCGCCAAAACAGTGCAACAGGGACCGTCAGGAGCGCCACCGCTTGCCACGATGGCACTCTTGTCAGCGCCGCTTACCGCTGCTCTCCGCTGGCCGCACAACCTCTTGACAGGCGCGCCTGGAATGGCCCCATTACGACACGTTGGTGGATGAGCTGGAGCAGAGATGAAGAGTGGTTGCCTGCCGCGGCAAGCGCCTTGCCGCAGCTGAATCCTTGTCGCGTTCGGAAGCTTGTCGCTCACCGAGCCTTCCCGGCAAGCTCCTCTTGCCGGGGTCTTGTCTTCTGCGTGTCTTGAGTGGCCTTCCCGGCAAGCTCCTCTTCCCGGGGCCTTGTCTCCTTGGCTTAAATACTTTGTTCTTGAATGGCTCCAAAGGAACCGCGGAGGACCTTGGCGATCACCAGGAAAGCCTTGCCGCGGGGTGCTGCAACTGCCTGTGCACGAGTTCGGGATACTAGGGTACCCCTACTCTAGTACACCGACAGGAGTCGGGGAAGCTGATCGAACCCACGAACACCTATGGGACCGGCGAGCCGAGTCCCTTTTGGTTCGGTGGAGGGAGGAGGCGCCGCGAAGAAGAGCAGATCGGGCGAAGCACACGAGCAGTTACCCAACTTCGAGCTCTCCGGAGATAATAGTCCTCTGCTGCTTGTCTGATTGTATTGTGTTCTTGCTAGAGGGCTATGGGAGCTACAAGACCTAGCATAAGTGTCTCTGGTTTCGAATGAGTCGAATCCCCCTCTACGTTGCGCATGGGCCTCCTTTTATATGCTCAAGGGGTCACCAACAGGTGGTAACATAGACGAGGGCAAAGAGGGAAAAATGAGTTGCGGTTAGTACAACTACTTGTACAGTGTATTCTACCTAACTCTGACGGCAAGGGACAAAAGCATTAAATGCCCGTCCATGTCGCCTAAACAGTGCAACAGGGACCGTCAGGAGCGCCACCGCTTGCCACGATGGCACTCTTGTCATCGCCGCTTACCGCTGCTCTCCGCTGGCCGCACAGCCTCTTGACACGCGCGCCTGGAATGGTCCCATGGCGACACATTGGTCGATGAGCTGGAGTGGAGATGAAGAGTGGTTGCCTGCCGCGGCAAGCGCCTTGCCGCGGCTGAATCCTTGTCGCGTTCGGAAGCTTGTCGCTCACCGAGCCTTCCCGGCAAGCTCCTCATGCCGGGGTCTTGTCTTCTGCGTGTCTTGAGTGGCCTTCCCGGCAAGCTCCTCTTGCCGGGGCCTTGTCTCCTTGGCTTAAATACTTTGATCTTGAATGGCTCCAAAGGAACCGCGGAGGACCTTGGCGATCACGAGGCAAGCCTTGCAGCGAGTGCTGCAACTGCCGATGCACGTTCGGGATACTAGGGTACCCTACTCTAGTACACCGACAGAGCCCCGGCTGGGCCACCTGCAGGTGCCGGCGCTGTTGGGCCAGGCCCAAAATAGTGCACGGGCACGCGCGACCTAGATCACGCCGTAACTTGCTCTGGTCCCACCACGTCCCCCACGAACATCAAGCGTCGAATGTGGCGTCGTGGGAGAGATCGTGGGGGGTTTCTTTATTTGGAAAAGCGGAACGTCCGCCCCCTCTCCCTCCTTATAAGCAGGGGAAATAGGGGCAGGTTGCCCACCTTGCCATTTGTTGTCTAATCTCGAAAGCCACCGCCGCTCCCTCCTTCTTCTCTGGTCTGAAGAGAGCAGCGCTCCGCCCCCCATCGCCACCAGCGCCATCAACGCCGTCGGTCTCCTCCACCACCTCCGCCACGGCTCCGAAAGCTGATAAGGGGAAAGGCGTGAAGTCGGCTGAGGCGCAGCGGCTCGCGGCGCTGCGAAAGGAGCGGGCCGTCTTTGCCCCCCCCCCCCAGCTCGACGCGAGGGAGCTGAGGGAGAACTACTACCTGTTCTGATCGACGGAGACGCGGGCGCATCCGCGCACGAAGGTACTCCCAGCCGATGCCTCTGAACTAGCCCCAACTGGGTATCCCTTCTTCGCGCTTTTCTTCTATTGCGGGCTCTGCCCGCCCTTCTCTGAATTTTTCTGCGACATTATGAACACCTACGGGCTTCGCCTCCTTGATTTCACCCCCAATGCTGTCCTGACCATGGCAGTTTTCGCACACCTTTGCGAAAACTTTGTCGGAGTCCACCCAAACGTAGCCCACTTCCGCCACTTCTTCATGCCCCGTGTCGAGAGAGGAGAGCCACTTGCCGGAGGGATTGCTTGGATCTCAAGGATCGGCAAGAAAGAAGCCTATCTAGAAGGAGAGCTCCGCAGCAAGTGGGAGGAGTGGAGAGCCGATTGGTGTTGGATCGTTGAGGAGAACCCGCAGCCCTTCACTGCCCAGCGCCAAACTCCAATAGTGCGCGGCAACGATTGGAGCAACTTGGCGCCGGAAGATGCTAGATTGAAGATTGCCGTGACCCGGATCTTGCGTCTCAGGCTTGCCGGACTCACCGTAGGCGCTGTTGGCGTAGATTTCCTTCGCCGCCGCATCGCTCCCTTGCAAGAGAGGAGGAGACCCGCCTGGGAGTTCCAAAATGCGGCGGACATCATGAGGCTGCGCCCGGGCCTCAACTTCAATTTCACTGTCTTGGAGTTGGATGCGATGCTGCTAGAGCTGTTCAAGCATGACCCCGATCACCCCGAGTGGTTTAGGTTGCCGAGGGGAGTCGTCCCATTGTGCAACAACTCTTCGCTCGACCGCATCCGTGCAATGATGCCATTGTGCGATTCGCATGGGATCGTTCCAACCTGGCAAGAGCCTTCAGACGACGTCGTGCGGCAGTTCTTCGATAGCTTGGAAGAAGTGCCGATCCGCCCGACGAGCGAAGAGGCTCACCATAACACCACCGGCGGCGAGATGCGGCGCATTGCCACCAGTTGGAGGCGGCAGCAGCTGCTGCCGCTGGCGCATTCGGGTTCACCGTGGAGGAGGCAGAGGCAGCAGAGGCGGCAAGCCTTGCCGAGCGAAGGGAGTTCGCCGGTGAGGAAGAGCTTGCCGAACCCGAAGCGAGTCGGCGAACCAGCGAGGCGCTTCTTCCCCACCATCCAGCAGCTTGCATAAACGGAGCCCCCAGCTCCACCAAGAAGGCGTCTTCGCAAGGCCGGAGACGAGACGGGGCGGCAGACGGGCCAACAGCCGCAGCGCCGCGCGACGCGCTCCACCGCGGCAAGCACCGTTGCCGCGGGAGCACCCCACACTACTGCGACAACTGAGGCGGGATCCTCCCAGGCCACCGCTGCCACCCCCGCCAGGCGGTCAAGGGAACCCACTCCTCCGCCTCGTCGCACCGGAGGCGAGCCGGAATTTGATCTCTCCGCGCTCAGCTCCGACGAGGAAGAAGAAGAGTAAGCTTCTATATTGTGCTTGTATTTCTTCAATTTTGTTGCTTCGTCTTGTATCTGATTTGCTTCATTCTGAACTCTTTCCTTCTCAGGACGCTGGCCCAGAGAGCGTTGAAGAGAGCCAAGACCCCGGTGGTTGTCATCGAAGATGATCCCCCCGTGGCAACAGGAGGCACGTCTGAGACCCCCTTGCCGGACCCGGCAACACTTCCTCAAAGCAGCCCCTTCTTTGTTGATATCTGACTGTTGGTTTGTGTAGGAGCAGAGCAGCCTCATCAGGAGTGCCCGGAAGCTGCTCCCGAAATTCCACCTGCTTCGACTACGCCGCCAAGGGAGAATTCTCCGGCAAGGGAGCGTTCTCCGGCAAGGGAGACTTCTCCGGCGAGGGACAGCACCAGTGATCCTCCGGTGGTCGAGACCATGGCTGCAGATCCCATTGCAGGTAATCCTCTTGCGTGAAAATTTCCCTTGGGCTCTTTTTCTTCTGTTTTTCTTTTCGAACATTTGCTTGACTGTTCTTTCTTTTTCTGGTCGTCAGATCCATCCGCTGCAGAGCCGATGGAGACTGAGGTCGCCGACGAGGAGGACGCGCACGGCAACACTCACGACGTCGCCCCCATGGAGGAAGAGGCTGGCGCCGATGGGTCCGCCGGTGAAGAGGCCGCCAAGGCTACCGCCGCAAAGGCTGGCGAGGGGTCTGGCGATCGTACTGACGACCCTGAGGCCCCAGGAGCGCCAGGCGCTACGCCGACCGCCGATCCCTCCGCCACTGGTGCAGCGTCAGGCTCCGAAGAGCCCCAGCCCGGCGCCTATCATAAGGCCGGCGATGGCATCTTCATCAAGCTCCCCTGGGCCTCGAGCTCCAGGGCGCCGGTCGATGGAGAGACCTTCGACGGAGAGCTGCTCGCCTCCGCTGGGCTGACGCTGGTGGACGCTCCAAGCAGCAGCAGCGGCGAGTCTGAGGAGGAGCAGCTGCTGAAGAAGCTGCTGTCGCTCTACCTCGCCCGACAAGCCAAGTTGGAGTCCCGGGAAGCGCTTGTCGTGAAGGCGGGAGCAGACATAGAGAAGCGTGCGGAGGAGCTCCGGGGAATCAATCAGGAAGCTCTCCGGTCCTTGGCAGAGGAGCGGGAGCAAATTGTTGAGGCGCGCAAAGCCTTCATCCTCGAGAAGGCAGAGGTTGAAGAGCAGCAGAGGCTCGCTGCCGAGAAGCTATCCGCGCAGGAAGGCGAGCTGGCGCAGCGGAAGATCAACCTTGACAGCCACGAGGAGGAGCTTGTCGCGCGAGGAGTCACTTGGCGGGGCTCTTAAGGAAGCAAAAGATGCTGCCGCAGCTGCCGAGGCCGCCAAGAAAGAGTTGGAGACGAAGGTGACGCAGCTGGAAGCTAATCTCCAGAAGAGCGGCGAGGCTTGCTGCACTCAAGCACGGCGCGAAAGGACGCCTACACTCTTGGCGAGCTGCAGGGCCGTCTCGCCGAGAGGAGCAAGGAGCTCAGCGCCACCAAGGACTCCAAAGCAGATCTTGAGCTGAAGCTGACCACCACGATCACGAGGCTGGACGGCGCCAAGGAGGCGGGAGGTGGGCTGTTGGAGAAGATCAAGGCCGACGAGGCGCTACTGGCGAGTGCTACCGCCGCCCAGAGCACCTTCAGGGAGAATGTGGAGCACTGGATGAAGGTCTTGTGAATATCGCCGCCGCCATCGACAAGGAGCTGGCGGAGCTGGGGATGGTGGATCTCGGGTACTCCTCCGACGAGCGCCTCCAACCCAGCGCCAAGCTCAGCTTGTTCCTCAAGGCGTGGTGACGGCTCTCCAGCGACTCCGGGAAGAGATCCCAAGCAGCTGGCCGAGGAATCGCGCCGGATCTGTGCGGGAGCTCTCGTAAGGTGTTGATGAAGGTGGCCTTCCGCAATCCAGGCCTCAACCTCAACGGCGTCCTCAGATCCTTGCCACGGATGCCGGCGTGGGCGCTCAAAGCCCTTATCGCACCCATTGTGGACAAGGTGGGCAAGATCAAGCGGGTTGATGGCGACCCGCGTGGATTAGGCCGCCAATTTTATCTTTCCTTGTCGCCACTGATCATGTTTAGGAGAACAATTTATTAGATCTGCGACAAGCTATTTTGTAATATAACTCTATCTTAGGCAATGATTGCAATGTTATTTCCTTTACTTGATTCCTTCCTTTGTATGTTTGTGCCCTCGCTTTTAGGGAACTTGTCGGCGCTGGCACCTTTGCATGACGGTGAGTGCGAACGTCGGCAGCTCTTTGGCGGTGCCGCTCCGACAAGCAACCTTATCGCAACTAGTTGCAGCTCACTTAAGTTGTTGAGCGGACTCGAAACAAAGTAAGGGCGCGACCAGCTACGAGTTGGTTCCTCCGCGCACAGGTTTTCCATACAAAATACTATCATTCGAGGAAGATAACTTAAAGATTTAAAAACTGATTGCTCAAAATTTTGGCAACTTAGCTTTTCTGTCGTTTGCTTCCCGATAAGGTGAAACTTCCTCGAGCAACACTTGGTCCACGACATTATCTTCTCCTTCCCCCTGGCTAAATTGTGTGCGAGGGAACCTTCCTTTCTTTGAGAAAGAGAAAGAAGAGAAAATAAAGTTATGGAGCCTTGTGGCTCGTTATTGCTTACCGGGTGTAGGTGCTGCACAAAGCGTCAGATAAAACATGCAATAAAATTATTAAAGCATGAAATTGACAAGTTGTGCGAAACACATGAACTTTACTTATGCACGGGGTCTGCGCCCGGCTTTCTACAAAGGATTACATGCAACATCGGCAAGACATGTACAAAAGGTGGTTGCCGGAACAGGTTCCAGCAATCGCGCCCTACGGGTAAAACTTAGAAGATGTTCAATGTTCCAGGAGTTGCTCACCGGACTGCCATCTTCGGTCTCGAGGCGGACAGCGCCAGGCCTAGTGACTCGTTTCACCCGATAAGGGCCTTCCCACTTCGGCGTCAACTTGTTGGAATTCTTGGCGGACTGAACGCGCCGAAGAACAAGGTCGCCTTCCTCGAGGCTTCTGGCACTAACTCTGCGGCTATGGTAGCGACGCAAAGCTTGCTGGTAACGAGCAGCTCGTCAGCGGCTGAAGCGGTCCTCCTCAAGGAGCAGCGCGTCATCTTGTCGCAGCTGCTCTTGCTCAAGCTCATCATAGCGAGTACTCGAGGTGACCCGTATCTGAGTTCCGTGGGGAGAACTGCCTCTGCTCCATAGACTAGGCGAAGGTGTCCGCCGGTGGCTCGATTTGGCATCGTCTGATCGACCAAGAACCACCGGCAGCTCCTCAATCCAGTTTCTTCCGCACTTGTGCAGCTTTGTCGAAAGTCCTGGTCTTGAGCCCACGCAGCACTTCAGCATTTGCCCTCTCCTCTTGACCGTTGCTTCTCGGATGAGCAATGAAGCGAAACAGACCTTGGCGCCAAGATCTTGGGCGTCTCGCATGAAGGTGCGACTCGTGAATTGTGTGCCGTTGTCGGTGATGATCCTGTAAGGAATTCCAAAGCGGCAAACAATCGACACGAAGAACTTGACTGCTGCGACCTTTGTCACCTTCCTCACTCGCTTCCACTTCCGGCCACTTTGTGAACTTGTCGATTGCAATGTACAAGTACTCAAAGCCCCGACAACTTCGGGAAAGGGGCGAGGATGTCGAGCCCCGCACGAAAATGGCCAGGATAAAGGGATCGTCCGGAGAGCTTGAGCTGGCTGGTGTATCTGCTTGGAATGGGCCGCACGCTTCACACTTGGTTACTTGTGCAGTTGCATCACGGAGGGCTGTCGGCGGAAGAAACCTTGCGGAAAGCTTTGCGGCAAGTGCTCTTCGCCAATTGGTGACCACATATGCCTCCGTGTATCTCCGCCAACAGCTTCATCCATCTTCGGTGAATACACTTCAATTTCACACCGTTGAGTCTTCTTACATGCAGCGTCTTTGTCGACAAACTGGTACATACTTGACTGTCGGGCTACTCTTTCCGCTTCTTCTAGCTCTTCGGGAAGTTCTCCTGTCTGAAGGAAATGGACAATCTGCTGTGCCCATGCTGGAGCTTGTGGCTCGACAACAAGGACTAAATGCACATATACTGCTGTGGGAACATCCGCTTCTACGGCAAGAACCTGCGGCTCGGCCGGAGCTTGATGTTCCCGGCAAGCTTGCCGGAGCAAAACTTGTCGGGAGCGTCTGCTTCAACGAAACAAACCCTAGGGCTTGTCGGAGCAGACTGCTCCTCAGCATTTTTGGTGTTGAACTTGGGGACCTTCGCACCGGCGGCTTCGGGGAGCTCGGCCGGGAAATAGTCACAAGAAATCAACTTCCTTTTCTTCTTCTATCTAGTTGATGGCGTTACAGTCGGTTGAGTCAGCTTGAGCACAAAAATCCTTGGTTCCACAGCTAACTTGAGTGCGGCGCACTTTGACAGGCCATCAGCAATATCATTCTGAGCTCTTGGAACATGTTCCATCTGCAGGCCGTCAAAGTGCTCTTCTAGCTTTCTCACTTCATCAACGTAGGCTTCCATCAACGGACTCTGATAATCTTTGTTTACTTGGCGGACGACAAGCTGCGAGTCACCCCTGACAATGAGCTTCTTGATCCCAAGGTCTACCGCGATTCTGAGACCGGCAAGCAAACCTTCGTACTCTGTTGTATTGTTTGTTTCTTGCTCCTTGGGAAAGTGCATTTGGACTATGTACTTGAGGTGCTCTCCAGTGGGCGCGACAAGCAGCACGCCCGCACCGGCGCCTTGCAGCGAGAAGGCACCATCAAAGTACATCAGCCACTCTTTGCTTGCCTCCTTGACGGGGATGCTCATCTCTGGAATTTCTTCATCTTGTGTTGGCGTCCATTCTGCTATGAACTCTGCCAATGCTCTGCTTTGGATAGTTGAAGTGCTTTCAAACTTGAGGCCAAAGCTTGACAATTCCAGTGCCCACTCGACAATCCTGCCTGTTGCTTCTGGATTTTGCAATATTCTCTTGGGAAAGCGGTGACGATTGTTATCTCATGTGCTTGGAAGTAATGGCGCAGCTTTCTCGAGGCCATGAGGAGGCCGAAAGCAATTTCGCACACAGTACCTTGACCTAGCCCCCTGCGAAAGGGAACGACAAAAGTAAACTGGGCGCTGCACCATCCTTTTACATATCTTCTCGCTTTGCCTGCGGATCCATCCTTGTCGGGACCAGAGCTTGCCGGTGAAGCCCCCTGCTTGTCGCGGGATGCATCTGCCTTGGTTGCCGGCTCATCGTCTGCCTCCCTTTCCGCTACTAACGCAGCACTAACCACTTGATTGGTTGCCGCTATATACAGCAGCAACTTCTCTTGTGGCTTAGGTGCGACAAGTACTGGAGTGGAGGACAGTTACCTCTTTAAGTCCTGCAGCGCAGCCTCCGCTTCGGGAGTCCATTTCATTGGACCTGCCTTTTTCAAAATCTTGAAAAATGGCGAGGCGCGTTCAGCAGAACCTAGAGATAAACCTGCTGAGAGCAGCCACGCAACCAGCAAGTCTTCGTACATCCTTGGCGCTTTGGTGCTTCAATCTGCTCAATGGCCTTGATCTTGTCGGGATTGGCTTCAATTCCCGCTGAGACCACGAAGAACCGAGAAGCTTGCGGAAGGACTCCAACACGCACTTCTCGGGGTTGAGCTTGAGGTTGATCTTGCGCAGATTTGCAAAGGTCTCATCTAAATCTTGAACCAAAGTTGTTTTGTCCTTGCTCTTGACAACTATGTCATCCATGTAGGCTTCTACATTTCTGTGCATTTGCGGCTCAAAAGCGTCATGGACTACTCTTGCAAACGTTGAACCAGCATTCTTTAGACCAAAAGGCATCTGTACAAAACAGTATGTGCCACATGGGGTGATGAATGCGGTTTTCTCTTCATCCTCTTCTGCCATGAAGATCTGATGATATCCTGAGTATGCATCAAGAAATGAAAGAAAATCACATCCAGTAGTGGAGTCAACAATCTGGTCGATCTTGGGCAAGGGAAATGGGTCTTTGGGACAAGCTTTATTAACATCTGTGAAGTCGATACAAAGTCTCCATTTCCCATTTGCCTTACGCAGAACTACGGATTGGACAACCACGTAGGATGGAGCACTCCTCGACAAGGCCTGCTGCTTCCAGTTTCTTGATCTCTTCGCAATGAACTCTTGGCGCTCCTTGCACGCTTCGACTTTCTTCGCTTGGCGGGCGCGCGAGGACAGACAGCTAGGTGATGCTCAATTACTTTCACGGAACACGGGGATGTCGACGGTTGCCATGCAAACACGTCGACGTTAGCCCAGGGAAAGCAGCGCGCGCCTTCCTATTTAGGGTCGAGAGTGGCAGCGATGGTGAAGGTACCACCAGTGCCGTCCTCCTTGGCGGGCACCTTCTTGGTCTTGGTGGAGCTGCCATCGTCTTCTTGCACTTGCGGTGGAGCTCGATGGTGCGTCCTCGGCGGTAGTGCAGCACTCGAGGAGGTGCATTTGCGGAGTGAGCATCGAGCTCTTGCTGGACTTGGTCTTCTTCTTCCCCGGGAGCTTCAGCGGCAAGTGATTTGCTATCTGTTGCAGCTGCTGCCTCCCGGTAAATCTTGTCGGCGCAGATAAGAGCATCCTTCTTGTCGCCATGGACAGAAATGACATTTATCGGACCTGGCATCTTGAGCAAGTTGTATGCATAATGAGAGGCTGCCACGAACTTGGCGAGTGCTGGACGGCCAAGTATCCCATTGTAAGGCAATGGAAAATCAGCAACGTCGAACGTGACCCTCTCAGTCCTGAAGTTTAGTTCACTGCCAAATGTTACCGGCAACGTGATCTTCCCCTTCGGCTTGCTCCTTCCCGGATTGATTCCTTGGAATGTGCCAGTCTCTTCGAGCTCGCTGTCAGGGATCTGAAGTTTCTGGAGCACCGCGGAGGAGATCAGGTTTAAGCCGGCCCCGCCGTCAACTAGCATCTTGGTGACCTTGAGGTTGCGGATGGTTGGTGAGACCAACATCGGCAAGCACCCGACGCAGATTATCACGATCGGGGTGGTCCTCAATATCAAAGATGATAGGCGTGCTGGACCATTTCAGAGGCTTGCGTGATTCTTCGGATGGTTCTGCTGCATTAACTTCCCTCATCCACTGCTTGAGTCGGCGGTGTGAAGTATGCAGAGAAGCACCGCCGTCAACGCAGAGGACCTCTGTGGATTTCTGAAACTCCTGCTCATCGGTCTCGTCGTCTTCCATATCTTCATTGTCGTCGTCGTCCTCATCCTTGTCGCGGCCGCGGGGAGGTCTGTCTCCTTGCCGCTGCTTGGCCTTGCCGCGGCGTCCTCCCCGGCCGGGTCGCTTCTTGCTAACTCCCCCAACACCTTCCTGGGCCTTCTCCTTGTCGCGCCGCTCGTACTCAGCCTTCTGTTGTTCAACAAGCTGCTCGACCTTCTTGCAGCTCTGGAGGTCATGGCCCTTGGTACGGTGGATCTTGCAGTACTGTTTGATGGAGCTGTCCTGCTTGTTGGCGGCCGCCACAGGCTGGCAGTCCGGGCCAGCGGCAACCTCCTTGCCGGAGCCACCAACTTTAGCTTTCTTGGCGGCACCACCGTTGCCGGACTGCTCAACAACTAGCACCTCCTTGCTCTTCTTCCTTCTGTTGTTTCGTCGCCGGCTCTTCTTCGCCGGGGCGGTCTCCTCACTATCAGATCCTGCTTCAGATTCTCTCTGAGGAGTCTCCTCCTTCCTCAAAGACGCACACTTGTCGGCCAGAGCATACAGCTCACTTACGTCCTTGACTTTGCACATCGCCATCTCTTCCCTCATCCTGCGGTTCCACACGTTTTGATGGAACGCGTTGATCACCGCGGCAGGGTGGACATCTGGGATATTGTAGTGCACACGGCTGAATCTCTGAATGATCTTGCGCAGGGACTCTCCTTCCTTCTGGGCGAGCAGATGAAGATCGCTCTCTTGGCCATGAGGCTTGTGGCCGCCTGTGAAGGCGCCGACAAACTGATGGCATAGATCTGCCCAAGAGGATATGGAGCTGTCCGGCAAGTGCATGAGCCAAGATCTGACATTGGGCTTGAGTACCAGTGGGAAGTAGTTGGCGAGGATTTTGTCGTCTCGTCCCCCCACAGCTTGCACCGCGATGGTGTAGATGCTGAGGAACTCCGACGGATGTGTCCTGCCATCGTACTTCTCTGGCACGTCTGGCTTGAAATTCTTCTTGCTGGGCCACTGGACTTGCCGCAGCTCACGAGTGAACGCAGGGCAACCTACCGCGTACGGCAAGTCGCCTGGTTCCCCTGGCGCATGCATATCGACAGAGGGCCCAGCGCGCTGGTCGGATTGACGTCGCGCTTCTCTTCGGCGCTCGATGCGAGTTCGAGCGTCTTCTTGTTGCCGTTCCTGAAGAACTTGGCGCTGATCACGGCGAGCTCGTGGATCCGATGACGCGGTGGAGTAGCTGTCGAGGTGGATCCGACGAGTTGGTGATCTTGGCCTTCGGGGTGGAGAGTGCATGGTGGTTGCACCCCCACAGGTTTCGTCACCACCGGCTCGTGCCTTGTCGTCGTGCCGCGGCAGCGATGTAGTTGGTTGCCGCGGGCGTCGCCGTTAACAAAGCCGATGAGACTACGGATGGTGGCCTCCATTCGTCGACCTTGTCGGCTGTTGGAGGGTAGTCTAGAAGCGATTGAGCTCTCACCAAGGCTTCCGCCGGAGTGGTGGGTGGCAATGGCGAACGCAGTGCGAGGAGGGATATGCCGGACTTCGACTATGTTATAAGGAGCAGCATCCGTCCCAGCGACCGTACCCGTTCGATGCCAGCATCTGTCTGGCGTGCGCTGGTCTTGAGGGCCTCGCGATCCTCCAGCTCGGTCTTGATCCAACGGCGTATGGTACTATGAATACCATGACATCGCCGGTCCCGCGCCTCCTGAGATGGGCGCGGTGCGTGTACGGACGCCGAGGTCTGCGCGGCCTTGTCCTTGGACTTGGCAGCGTCATGAGCTCCCTCGTCGACGCCCGTTCTTCCGCCGGCGTCTACCCCGCCATCCGTTTGCTCCGGTGGTGGCGGGATCGACGTGGACGGCTCCGCTGCCGCCGAAGCCTTCTTCTTCGGTGGCATGTCGATGAAGATGATGAAGATGTTGCTCGTGTGAACGCCGGATCAGGTTCACACAGCCTCGACGCCCCCTACCTGGCGCGCCAAAGATGTCGGGGAAGCTGATCGAACTCACGAACACCTATGGGACCGGCGGGCCGAGTCCCTTTTTGTTCAGTGGAGGGCGGAGAGCGCACGAAGAGCAGATCGAGGCGAAGCACACGAGCAGTTTACCCAGCTTCGGAGATCTCCGGAGAGATAATACTCCTACTGCTGCTTGTCTGATTGTATTGTGTTCTTGCTAGAGGGCTATGGGAGCTACAAGACCTAGCATAAGTGTCTCTGGTTTCGAATGAGTCGAACCCCCCTCTACCTTGCGCATGGGCCTCCTTTTATATGCTCAAGGGGTCACCAACAGGTGGCAACGTAGACAAGGGCAAAGAGGGAAAAATGAGTTGCGGTTCGTACAGCTACTTGTACAGTGTATTCTACCTAACTCTGACGGCAAGGGACAAAAGCATTAAATGCCCGTCCATGTCGCCTAAACAGTGCAACAGGGACCGTCAGGAGCGCCACCGCTTGCCACGATGGCACTCTTGTCAGCGCCGCTTACCGCTGCTCTCCGCTGGCCGCACAGCCTCTTGACACGCGCGGCTGGAATGGTCCCATGGCGACACGTTGGTGGATGAGCTAGAGCGGAGATGAAGAGTGGTTGCCTGCCGCGGCAAGCGCCTTGCCGCGGCTGAATCCTTGTCGCGTTCGGAAGCTTGTCGCTCACCGAGCCTTCCCGGCAAGCTCCTCTTGCCGGGGTCTTGTGTTCTGCGTGTCTTGAGTGGCCTTCCCGGCAAGCTCCTCTTGCCGGGGCCTTGTCTCCTTGTCTTAAATACTTTGTTCTTGAATGGCTCCAAAGGAACCGCGGAGGACCTTGGCGATCACCAGGCAAGCCTTGCCGCGGGGTGCGGCAACTGCCCGTGCACGAGTTCGGGATACTAGGGTACCCCTACTCTAGTACACCGACACAGGGGCCACGAACGAGGTGGCGGCCCTGAAGGAGGCCTTGTCCGCGGCCGAATGCAATGCGGCCACGGAACGGGCAGAGCGAGAAAAGCAAGAGGCGAGGGTGGCGGTGGTTCAGAAAGGGCTCCAGGCTCTCATGGAAAAGCATGAGAGTTTGGAGCGTGACTCAAAGGCTAGAGTGTCCGAGCTTGCCTTGGCTCTCGAAAGTGCCAAAACCGCCAAGGCCGAGGCCCATAAGGCCCTTCAGGAGGTTGAATTGATGAAGAAGATAGCGGCGGGTAAGGCATTTTTCATGCAAAGCAAGCATGTGAATGTAAATTACGTGATACTTACCCAAATTCGGAGCTCTCCAGGGGCGTTTGCAGATCTGCCTCGCAGCGTGTCTGATGCCGCCGCATTCTACCGAGCCGAGGAGGGAGCTCAGCGGAGAAGGTCTTCGGTCTCGGATCTTGAGGCCGGCCATCCGGTGCCCCTAGCGACCAGTGAAGCAGCTGGTCGAGCTTCCTAAGGTGGCCGAGCAGGCCATGAAGGGGCTCATAGTCCGGTGTGGCCGGAGAGGCCATCACAGGAGCTACTTGACCTCGTCAACGGCTGGTGGATCGTGCCCCTGGGTGGAGGTTATCAAGCGCTCCGCCTGTATTGAAGGTGCTCGTCGGGCCCTTGCCCGCTCAAAGGTGCATTAGGGCAAGCTGGATGCGAGAAGCTAATCAGCGACGCGCCACCAGCGGGCAAGGAGCATCGTACGCCCGAACTTTACTATAAGGCTGTCTGAAGGGTGCCCGCAAGATTGCGGATGAGTGCCCCGTGGATGTAATTATTGAGTGAATTCGCAATGTGTTATCATGTGCGCTGAAAACTTTGTTCATATCGCTAAGCAACGCTTGTTTAATTTAAAATATTACCTTCATGCGGCCGTTTATTAAATCTGAGAGATGGCAAGTCGTCGGCTTCAGCCCCCATGCCACGAGTCTGGGGTGTTCGGGATAAACTTGAGCACTCTTGTTCCCATTTTGGGTCCATCTAGGGGCGCTCAACACAACGAACAAGGCAACCGGACTTATAGTGCTTGAACACTCTCACTTAGCCATAGAATTCTACAATTTTAAATTTTGGCGAAGCCCCTAGTATTCGGAAGACCGAATTGGGGCGCTATCCACGCCTTCATCGGACATAATCCGGAACTTCGCTCGATGCGGCGTAGGTCTATAAGGACCCGAAAGGACCTCTCGAACAGCGACCAGTCTCACGCCTTATCATGCCGGTCAGTTTTAGCTTTCTCCGAGGCGTTAACCCGGGTCAACGAGGCGCAATCGCAGTGGTTCTCCCATGCTACCTTAGCCGATAGAGCGGAAACGTAAGGTGCCAAACATGGGAGCCGGCAAACCCAACTATTGACCCAAGACATGATTGAGCCGATTCATATAATGCTATAAGTTCGGGTGCCGCACTTGTGAAAGTGTCGGACTTTATCACACCATAAAGCGGAGGACATAAGCCCTGGTGTGTTTTGCCGTACCAAGATGCACGGTGCAACATGTAAATAAATGAACATATATATATATAAAGTAATGCAATTAAAGGCAAAAGTGCTGCATTTTATTCAAGAAGATATGCTATCGGTGCGGAATGATACAAATAGTGCGGAAAGCAAAGGATTGGACGAATTAAAGGCGTCTCCCTCGAGGGTAGGCCGCGGAATGTTGTATTTTAACAAATTAATGCTCGTGATGGAGACCACCGAGTGTTCGCCGCGCCTTTGTCCTTCCCCGGCTGTTGCATCATGAGTTGGCGGCTCGCCGCGGACTGAGTTCTGTATAAAAAGAAAAATAAAACAAAAAGAGCGACACACTTGGGAGCCCCCGTGTGGTCGAACCGCACTGGGTCTGTTGTGGTTGTGCCCTTCCCCTATGCCCATGGTATCTCCAGGCGTAATTATGTCTGTGAGAGAGTTTGTCTTGCAATTTTGCAAGGGCTGGGGTTGGGGCGCATTGCTACGTGTGCGCGGGCGTGCGGTGGTCTTAGTTGATGTTGCTCCGGCGCGTTTGGTGCGTGTCCGGTCGTTTAACGGCGGACTCGAGAATTGCCTTAAAAGGCTGATCTGTACTTCTGCCGCGAGAGCCACTGTATGTTCCTCCATTCGGAGGGAGCATTCCGTGTTTCCGTTGACCGTGATGACTCCATGAGGGCCTGGCATCTTGAGCTTAAGGTATGCATAATGCGGCACCGCATTGAACTTTGCAAACGCGGTTCGTCCGGCAGAGCGTGATAGCCGCTGAGCGGGACTATGTCAAGATTAACTCTCGCTTGGAAATTATCCGGGATCGAAGACCACTTCGATGTAATGGCGAGCCTGTACAATTGGCCTCTACACCTGGTATGACGCCTTTGAAGGTCGTCGTTGTAGGTTTAATCCTTGAAGGGTCTATGCCCATCTTGCGCCCGTATCCCGATAAAGCAGGTTCAGAGCTCTCGCCACCGTCCATAAGGACTCTTGTGAGGTGAAATCCATCAACGATTGGGTCTAAAACCAATGCGGCGAATCCGCCATGGCGGATATCGGTCGGATGGTCTCTTCGATCGAAAGTGATCGGGCAAGAGGACCATGGGTTAAATTTTGGGGCGATGGCTCCATCGCATATACGTCCTTTAGTGCACTTCCGCTCCCTCTTGGGAATATCGTTGCGTATATCATGTTTACCGTCCGAACTTGAGGGGGGAATCCCTTTTGTCCTCTGTTGTTCGGCGGCCGGGTCTCCTCCTCGTCATCGCTGTGTAGCCCCTTGTCACTGTTTTCGGCTATTAATTTGCCTGCCTGCTTGAATACCCAACAATCTCTGTTGGTGTGGTTAGCTGGCTTTTCGGGGGTACCATGTATTTGACAAGAGCGGTCGAGTATTCGGTCCAAATTGGACGGGCCCGGAGTGGTTCTTTTGAATGGCTTCTTCCGTTGACTGGGTTTGGAGACTCGGAATCCGGCGTTGACTGCCGTATCCTCATTGCTGTCGCCGTTAATGCGGTGTTTGTTTTTGTTTCGACGCAACCTGCCATTGTGGTCCTTAGTATCCGGACTGCCAGCGTTTTTGCTGAGGTTGTTACTGCAAGCGAGCCAGCTATCCTCTCCCGCACAGAAGCGGGTCATGAGGGATGTGAGGGCTGCCATAGATTTCGGCTTCTCCTGTCCTAGGTGCCGGGCCAGCCACTCGTCACGGATGTTATGTTTGAAGGCAGCGAGTGCCTCTGCATCCGGAGAGTCGACGATTTGATTTTTCTTTGTTAGGAACCGTGTCAGAATTGCCTGGCCGATTAAATGCGGCTGCTGGATTATGTGGCTTAGGTCATCTGCGTCGGTGGTCGCACACTTTCGTGCCTCGGAAGTTGTCGAGGAATGCGGCTTCCGTGTCTTCCCACATCAATTGACTCTGCGGGCAGGCTGTTAAGCCAATGCCGAACTAGTCCTTTAAGCTTGGCGGGAGATATTTGATGGCGTAAAGATGCGTCCGCCGGGCCATGTGTATATGGAGAAGATAATCCTCAATCCGACCCGCGGGGTCTGTTGTGCCATCGTAGGATTCGATATTAACGGGTTGAACCCTTCAGGATTTGATGATCCATTACTTCGTCGGTGAAGCATAGTGGGTGTCTTGGCGCCTCAGTATTGAGCAATATCGCGACGTAGCTCGAGAGAGCGTTATGCTGCTGTGTTCGCCCGGCGGAGTAGTTGTATCCGTGCGACGGTATTCGTCGTGGGTCGTGGGCCCACGTGATCCATAGATAGATCTGGATTGTCTTGCCTTGTCCTCCAATATATCTCGCAAGTCGGCGCGTCCCCAGCGGCTTCTTGCTTTTAGAGCGATGCCGGGTGCGGTTTTGGTGGAGGGCTTACACGCCTCTCTATCGCGCCACGGGGTGGTCGGTCTGCCAGTATTGCGCTGGTGATGCTGCCTCCTCTAATCGGGGAGCAACTTGCATTTTAGGTAACTTTTGGAGGGCGTTCGAGTTCAGACTCTTGACGCGAGGACCTCGGTCCATCTGTCGGCAAGATGGGTCTTGATCAGCTTGAAGCTGTTGTTGCTTTTCTTTAGGTTGTTTGTCGTGGCCATTAGCCTGCGTCTAAAACGCTCTTGCTTCGACGGGATCCTCGAGCACGACAAATTGTCTTCGCGAGGCTTGCCTCGTCTCCGGAGGAGGTAAGTAGTTGTCATCCTCGACCTCTTAAATGCCGCCCTCTCCCGAGGGCTTGCTTCTGCCTCCTCCTGCGCTGGATCGTGCTGGAGGGAGTTGTCTTCGGCACTTTCTGGGGTGTTATTATCTCCTGTGCCGGAATCTCCATTCTTGCTATGGCGGGATTTAGAGCGGCGCCGCTAACGTCGGCGCTTGGGCTGTTTCTTTAAGGAATCGGCCTCCGCTACTTCTTCGCCGTCCCCATCTTTTGGGGTGTCCACCATGTATATGTCGTATGACGAGGTGGTTTTCCAGCGTCCTGTAGGCACTAGTTCTTGGTAGTCTCCGGCATCGTCGTCCATACCGTCGATGTCTTCGGAGTCGTAGTCGAGTACGTCGGTTAAATCGTCGATGGTGGCTACGAAGTTGGTGGTGGGTGGGATCTGAATTTCTTCGTCATCCGCGTCCCAACCGTCCTGGCCATAGTTCGGCCAGGGCTCTCCGGAAGCGAGAGATGCTTCAATGAATTTATGATATTGTCGAAGGGCGAGTGCTGAAAGATGTCCGTAGCGGTGAATTCCATGATCGGCGCCCAATCGGATTCGACTGGCAGGGGCGCAGGAGGTTCGGAGTCCGGCAGGGAGTCTGGGACCTCGGAGTCATGGGCTTTACGTGAGACAAGGTAAGTGTTCGGCTCCATCGCCATAGGAATTGCGGCTCCCGAGGCGGTGTCCAGCCATCCGTCCTCGATTCGAGCGATCGGCTCCAGACTTTGAGTCGGAGCGGATCCGAGTCTGACCTCAAGGTGTTGTCCGCGGCAGAGTTAGGTCATGCCCATCGTGACAGCGTGGCGCGATCGGCTGGGCTCGAGATCCATCGAGGATCAAGTCCCGCGGATATCGGCCGTGAAGTTTAAGCTTCAAACCTGACTGACGGCCAGGGCGTAGCTTCGATCTGCTCCAGATGGCCAAGGGAGTTGGCCCGCAGATGCGAAACCGCCCGAATCTGAAGATCTGTCCGGGGAGAAAGGTCTCACCCAGGACTGCGTCGTTGTTGATTGAAGAGGCCATCAAGCCTATCGGTGACGACACAGAGGAACTCTCAATGAAAGCACCAATGTCGGTGTCAAAACCGGCGGATCTCGGGTAGGGGGTCCCGAACTGTGCGTCTAGGCGGATGGTAACGGGAGACAAGGGACACGATGTTTACCTGGTTCGGGCCCTCTTGATGGAGGTAAAACCCTACGTCCTGCTTGATTGATATTGATATTGTGGATGTTTACAAGAGTGGATCTACCACGAGATCAAGGAGGCTAAACCCTAGACGCTAGCCTATGGTATGATTGTAAGGGTTGTTGTGATTGTTGTCCTACGGACTAAAGCCATCCGGTTTATATAGACACCGGAGAGGGCTAGGGTTACATAGAGTCGGTTACAATGGTAGGAGATCTACATATCCGTATCGCCAAGCTTGCCTTCCACGCCAAGGAAAGTCCCATCCGGACACGGGGGGAAGTCTTCAATCTTGTATCTTCATAGTCTTGGAGTCCGGTCGATGATGATAGTCCGGCAAATGATAGTCCGGCTGATGATGGTAGTCCGGCTATCCGGACACCCCCTAATCCAGGACTCCCTCAATGACCTTGAAGGCTGTCAAACCTAGACTGAAGTCTCTGAAGATTTTCAGTCAGGGCTTTAGTGCGATCCATTTCTTCACCTAACATATCATCACTTTTATCTAGCATGTTTTGAACCTTTTCAAAAGCCCTTTGTTGTTTTACAGCAATCTTAGCAAGTTTTGAGTAGCTGGGCTTTAGATCTTCATCAGATTCATTTTCACTAGATTCAGAGGAGGTATATTTGAGTACCTTGGCACCCTTTGCCATGAAGCAATAGGTGGGAGCGTAGTCATCACTATCTTCATCAGCTTTGTTGGTGAGGTCATTTTCTTCGGAGTTGAAGATGGACTTGCTGACGAAAGCAGTAGTGAGAGCTAGACTCGCCACACCAGACTCAGATTCCTCTGATGCCTCCTCTTCCTCATGTTCCTCAGATTCAGCTTCAGAGTCCATTTCCTTGCCAATGAATGCCGAGCCTTTTTGGAGCTGCTCTTCTTGTGAGAAGAAGGCTTTGAGGATTTTGATGATGAAGATTTCGACAATTTCTTCTTCTTCTTAGCGTCATCAGAACTGTAATCCTTGTATTTCTTCTTCTTTAATTCCTTTTCCCACTGAGGACAATCTTGGATGTAGTGACCAGGTTTCTTGCATTTGTGGCAAAGTCTTCTCTTATAGTCACTGGATGAGGAATCACTGCTCCTTGAGGATTTTCCAAAGCGACCACGTCTTGAGAACTTTTGGAATTTCTTCACGAGTAGTGCTAGCTCCTGGCTCAATTCTTCAGGATCTCCAAGGCTATTACCAGAGTTGTCACAATCAGATTCAGACACAGCCTTGGCCTTCAGGGCACGTGATTTTCTATAGCTAGAACCATATAGATCTCTCTTTTCAGCAAGCTGGAACTCATGAGTATTTAGCCTCTCGAGAATATCAGCTGGATCAAGTGACTTGTAGTCAGCACGCTCTTGTATCATCAGTGCCAGAGTGTCAAATGAGGAATCAAGCGATCTCATCAAATTCTTCACCACCTCATGGTCGGTGATGTCAGTGGCCCAAGCGCTTGAAGCTCATTTGAGATGTCAGTGAGGCGATCAAAGGTTTGTTCAACATTTTTGTTGTCGAGTCTTTTGAAGCGGTTGAAGAGATTGCGAAGAACATCAACTCGAGAGTCACGCTGAGTTGAGACTCCTTCATTTACTTTGGACAGCCTGTCCCAGATGAGCTTGGCAGTTTCCAAAGCACTCACTCTTCCATATTGTCCTTTGCTCGGATGGCCACATATGATATTCTTAACTTGAGAATCGAGTTGCTTGAATCTCTCACATCGGCAGCATTCGGAGAAGGTGTGGTGAGGAACACCATTTTCCACAACATACCGAGAGATCGTTGTCAATTGCCTAAAGATGCATTCGCATCTTGTTCTTCTAATAGGGGTAGTCCGTCCCATCAAAGGTAGGACACCTGCTAAGACTTTGATCATACTGCGGTCGACATAACTAAAACTCCGGTGGTTAAACCAAAATCACACGTAACAAGGGAGTACCTTGCTCTGATACCAATTGAAAGTGCGTTATATCGACTAGAGGGGGGGTGAATAGGCGATTTTTATGAATTCTTCACTGAGGAATTTGCCGGTGAGGAAATTCCTTAGCGAAGAACTACTTGCAGCAGAATAAGTACTCAGAAGTAAGCATAAGAGAATGCGGGCATGGTCATCATGATGAAATGAAGACAAACAAAGAGTACAGAAAGCGTAAACACAGGATAGCACAAGATGAAGACAAACAGACTGAAGAATTTGAACTGAGGAAATTTGAGAAAATCTTCATTCAAAGTCTTCAAACACAGATATGAATGAACACTTAGCATAGTAATGATGAAATGAAAGAGTTGAGGAAATAGAACCAGTTAGGTTGGTGAAGACAATGATTTGGTAGACCAGTTCCAACTGCTGTCTCAGTTGTACATCTGGTTGGAGCGGCTGAGTATTTAAACTCGAGGACACACAGTCCCGGACACCCAGTCGCTGAGCACGCAGCTCAGGACACCAAGTCCTCACCGTATTCTCCTTGAACTAAGGTCACACAGATCTCGTCCAATCACTCGTGTTAAGTCTTCAGGCGACTTCCAAACCTTCACAGACTTGGTCACTCGGCGATCCACAATTCCTCTTGGATGCTCTAGACCATGATGCCTAACCGTCTGGAAGAAGCACAGTCTTCAAAGGTAACAAGCGTCGGATCCACGCAGGATCAATCTCTTCAGTGATGCTCAATCACTTTGGGTTTGTAGGGGTTTGGTTTTTGGGTTTTCCTCACTCGATGATTTTCGCTCAAAGTCCTCGGAGGATGGGTTGCTCTCAAATGACAAGTGTCAAGTTTCTCTCGGAGCAGCCAACCAGCTAGTGGTTGTAGGGGCGGCTATTTATAGCCTAGGGAGCAGCCCGACATGATAAGACATAAATGCCCTTCAATGATATGACCGTTAGGTGGATAAGATATTTTGGGACAGCTGGCGCACAACACAGCAACGGTCGGAAATTTGACTCTCAAATTCCTCAGGGCTATCATGTTCCTCACTGTGTAGGCAATCCGCACTGGCGAATTCCTAACTCCTCAGTCAGAACAAATTCCTCAGCGAATAGAAGAACTTCGTCTCTGTCACTGAAGAAATTGACTGAACTGTATGAGATTTCCAAAGGCTTCACTCGAAGGGATTGGTAGGTGTAGGATTTTGAGTTGAGCATCACATGGAAATTTTTCCTTAGTATTTCCTCGACCCCCTTTAACAGTACGGTGTTTCCTATGACTCAAGAAAGAGAAAAACAAAACTACGAAAACAAAAGTCTTCACGCTTCATGTTCCTCAAATGAATACCAAGTCTTCAAGGTCACACCAATTTCTTCACTTTAGTCTTCAGAAAGTCTTCAGAATATCAAAGTCTTCAGTCGAAGAACTTCATTTTTAGGGGTTGACTTTCACTGTAAATATCAAACTCCTCATAGACTTATAGACCTGTGTACACTCATAAACACATTAGTCCCTTAACCTATAAGTCTTCAATACACCAAAATCACTAAGGGGCACTAGATGCACTTACATCCTACACCTCCCACGGATTGATAAACCTTAGGTCATCCACTTGAGGGAAATTTGCTACTATCCTACAAACCTCTGCACTTGGAGGCCCAACAACGTCTACAAGGAGAAGGTTGCGTAGTAGACATCATGCCTGCCCACGGCTTGAAGTCGTGAAGTGGTCGGTCTGCATTGAAGGTGCACGGATGGCCTTTGCCCGCGTCTAGATGCACCGGGCGAAGATGGATGCCAAGAAGCTGATGACCGAGGGACCGCCCGAGGGCAAGGAGCACCGTCGACCCGAGCTATATTTTGATTGTGTCCTGGACGGATCCTGCCTTGTGGCGGAGCAATGTGCGAAGGATGTTATATTCCCATGAAATCATTCATGTTGTCCTGTAATATGAAACAAGGTCGTTATGTAATATAATGCTTGTGACTCTTAACATTTTACCTCTTGTGTGGCCATTTATGAAGTCTGAGGGTTAACAAGTCGTCGGCTTCTGCCCCCACATAGATACTACGAGGGTGTTCAGGATAAATCTAAACAATCTTTACTCCACTTTCAGGTCCTTAAAGGAGGTGTTTAGCGCAACGAACAAGGCAATCAGACTATACGGCTTTTATCGCCCTCACTTAGCCATAGGAGTTTGACAATGAGAATTTTGGCGAAGCCCCTGGTATTCGGAAGGCCGAACCAGGGGCGCTATACATGCCTGATTGGATAGAAACCGATTCCTTGCATTAAGCAGAAAAACAGAATCTCTAAGTATTTGAAACCTCTCGAACAGCTGGCCTGCTCTCGCCGCATCATGACAGTCAGTTTTCGGCTTTCTCTACTGAGGTGCTCATCCGGGAGAACTGGGACACAATCGCAGTAGTTCTCCCTTTACTACCCTTGCCGATATAGCAGAACGTAAGGTAGTAAGCACAGGAGCCGGGCAACCCAACTATTGACCAAAGACATGATTCGGAGTCAATGCAAATAATGCTATAAGTTCGGGGTGCCGAACCGTGCTGTAAAAATGTTCGGACTTTCTTGCCGTATTGCGGGTGTCATGAAGCCCCTGGCGAAGTGATACGTACCAGGGTGTACGAGTGCGGTTAGTAATAAATACAAAGGCAAGGAAAAAAGGTAATAAGCTAACACTGCAAATTAATTTCCCTTGTGATTTGATTAATACGTCGAGGCGTACATGTGCAAGTAATGCAATAAGTGAGTAGGGCTATTTAACATGCCATGACCAAGAGCGAGCTACGTGCGGGTATGTAAAACAGGTATAGCGATCATTAGCAAAGACCACCTGGGGCCTCCCTTGTACGTCAAAGCTCCTTGCTTCCTTGGTGTATTTCATCATTTGACAGGGCCAGTAATCCGGCCGTCGAAGAAGGCTTATGTAAAAGAAAATCTGAAAAAAGGAAAAAGGAAATGGTGGAAGTATACGTGTGTCCGGGATCAGTCGAGCCGAACTACTGATCACAAACTAGTTGTGCCTCCGGCAATGCCCATGGAATTTCGAGAGCGTAATTATGTATGCGTGGTATGAATGCCACTACTTGATCAGGGATGGGATGGAGGCCGAATTGCTAATCGAGCTCTTGACGAGCCAAGATGTTCTGTTGCAGCATAGTCTGGACTCTTTTAACGGTGTCCCGGGGCTCGACAGCCGGATTACGGTTCTGCTTGAAAAGGCCGCTCTGTACTTCTGCTGCTAGGGTGGCGGTGTGCTCCTCTGTACAGAGGGAGCATTTCGTGTTTCCATTGACCGTTATAATGCCGCATGGACCAGGCAACTTGAGCTTATGATAAGCATAGTGAGGTACTGCATTGAATCGAGCCAATGTGGTTCGTCCAAGCAGTGCGTGATAGCCGCTTCGAAAGGGGACGATATCGAAGATTAATTCCTCACTTCGGAAGTTGTCCGGAGATCCGAAGACTACCTATAGTGTGACTGAGCCCATACAGTGGGCCTCTACACCTGGTATGACTCCTTTAAAGGTAGTCCTTGTGGGCTTGATCCGTGATGGGTTAATGCCCATTTTGCGCATTGTATCCTGATAGAGCAGATTGAGGCTGCTGCCACCGTCCATGAGGACTCGCGTTAGGTGGAATCCATCGGTGATTGGGTCCAGGACTAGTGCGGCTGATCCGCCATGCCGGATACTAGTCGGATGATCCCGACGATCAAAATTGATCGGGTACGATGACCATGGATTGAATTTTGGGGCGACTGGCTCTATCGCATAAACGTCCCTTAATGCGCCCTTGCGCTCCCTTTCGGGGATGTGTGTAGCATGTATCATGTTCACCGTTTTGACCCGAGGGGGAAACTTCTTCTACCCCACTGTGTTTGTCTGTCGGGGTTCCTCGTATCGTCCCTCGCTCTGTGAACCCTTTTTCTTGGTCTCGGCATTTAACTTGCCGGCTTGCTTAAAAACCCAGCAATCTCTGTTGGTATGGTTGGCTGGTTTGTCTGTTGTGCCGTGGATTTGGCACAGATGGTCGAGTATGCAGTGCAAGCCGGATGGTCCCTGATTGTTCCTTATATACGGCTTTTTTCGTTGATCGGACATGGTGCCGCTGAATCCGTTGTTGACAGCAGTGTCATCGGTGTTGTCGCCATTGCTTCAGCATTTGTGTCTGCTGCGTCGGAGCTTGCTGTTGATATTCTTGACCTCAAAGGTGCCTGCCTCACTGGCTGTGTTTTTGCTACAAGCCAGCAACCTATCCTCACCCGCGCAAAAGCGGGTCATGAGTGCCGTGAGGGCTGCCATAGATTTCGGCTTTTCTTGGCTGAGGTGGAAGGCGAGTCATTCGTCACGTATGCTATGTTTAAAGGCCGATAGGGCTTCGGCATCCGGACCGTCAACGATCTGGTTCTTTTTAGTTAGGAATCTAGTCCAGAATTTCCTGGCTGACTCTCCAGGTTGTTGGACTATGTGACTTAAGTCATCAGCGTCTGGTGGCCGGACATATGTTCCTTGGAAGTTGTGAAGAAAGGCTTCCTCCAAGTCCTCCCAGCTACCGATGGAATTTTCAGGCAGACTGTTTAACCAGTGCCGAGCTGGCCCTTTGATCTTTAGTGGGAGGTATTTGATAGCATGGAGGTCATCTCCACGGGCCATGTGAATGTGGAGAATAAAATCCTCGATCCCTGCCGTGGGATCGGTTGTTCGTCGTATGATTCAATATTGAGGGGTTTGAACCCTTCGGGGAATTCATGGTCCATTACTTCATCAGTGAAGCAAAGAGGGTGTGCGGCGCCTCTATATCGAGTCGCGTCGCGACGTAGCTCCGATGGAGTCCGTCTATGGTTATCGGCCCGGGCGTGACTAGGTTTGTCACGTCCGAATAGGTAGCCATACCCGCGTGTCAAGGCACGTCCTCGCGATCCGTAGATTAATTTTGTATGTCCTGTTCTACTGTCTAGGTCTTGACAAAGGTCATATGCATAGCCCCGAGATGTCTTATCCCTGCCTTTATGGAGAGGTGGAACAGTCTATTTTTCGGCTCGGGTTGCCGTTTTATCCCGGCCGCGCGGTTGCCGATCAACCGCATTGCGTGATGCTGGTGCGGGCTCCGGCGCCTCATCATGGAACTGAGGTAGCAATTTGCGCTTCGGGTAACTTTTGGCTGGGCGTTTAAGGCCATATTCCTCTGCTGCCAGGAAATTGGTCCATCTTTCATTGAGCAGGTCTTGATCAGCTTGGAGTTGCCGCTGCTTCTTTTTCAGGCTCCTCGCGGTGGCTATTAGCTGAAGCTTAAAGCGCTCCTGCTCGAGAGGTTCCTCAGGCACGATGAAGTCTTCATTGCCGAGGCTCACCTCCTCCTCGGAGGGCGGATGGTAACTACCATCCTCCGAGTCTTCTTCCCTAGCATGTTCGTCAGGGCTGACTTGCCTATCTTCCCGATTGTCTCATTCTGCAGTTTTTTCATTGGGTTCCTCTATATCTTCGGCACCATTCGGAGTGTTGTCGTTTCCTATGCCGGTGTTGTTGTCTCTGCTGCGACGCGATTTAGAGCGGCGCCGCTGACGCCGGCGTTTTCGTTGTGCCTTAGGAGGGTCCTCCTTCGCTGGGTTTTCCTTGTCGTCGCCACTGTTATTTTTGGGCGTATCTACCATGTATACGTCGTATGAGAAAGTGGCCGTCCATCGTCCAGTAAATGGCGGATTTTGGCCCTGCTCCTCGTTGGCATCGTCGTCCATAACGTCAATGTCTTCGGAGCCGTAATCAAGCGTGTCGGTTAAATCTTTGACTGCGGCTATAAAGTGGGTGGCAGGTGGGAAGCAAGATTCTCCATCATCAGCCCCTAGCTCGAACAGAACATAGTTCGGATGTGAGTCCCCTACCAAGGACAGGTTATTTTAATGAGTTTAGCACATCGCACAAAAGGTGAATGCTGAAAGATGTCTGCAGCGCCGAATTCGAAGATCGATAAACAATCAAGTTCGGCGTCCGCGGGCTCATATGGTTCGGAACTTATGACCGGAGACGAGTCCGGAGTTCCAGTAACGCAGATGTCCCATGAGTTTAGGTCCATGTGCGGCTCCAACACCGCGGGATCCATGGCCTCCGTGGCGGGGTTGAGCTTCCCGTCCTTGGATGGCGCAGTATGCTCCGGATCTAAGGCCGGAGCAATTATAGGAGCTATCTCATGAAAGCGGTCCGACGACAGATTTAGGTCATGTTCGTCGCGGTGACCAAGAACGTTTGCCACGGTCTCGAATCCGGCGAAGATCAAGTCTCCACGGATGTCTGTGACGTAGTTCAAGCTCCCAAATCTGACCTGATGGCCAGGGGCGTAGCTATCGATCTGCTCCAGATGGCCAAGCGATTTAGCCCGCAGTGTGAAGCTGCCAAACACGAAGATCTATCCAGGGAGGAAGATTCCTCCTTGGACAACGTCATTGTTGACGATTAAAGGGGCCATCGAAACCTTTTCGGGGACGGCACAGTGGAACTCTCAATGAAAGCACCAATGTCGGTGTCAAAACCGCCCGGATCTCGGGTAGGGGGTTCCGAACTGTGCATCTATGGTTGATGGTAACAGGAGATAGGGGACACGATGTTTACCCAGGTTCGGGCCCTCTCTATGGAGGTAATACCCTACTTCCTGCTTGATTGATCTTGATGAATATGAGTATTACAAAAGTTGATCTACCTCGAGATCGTAATGGCTAAACCCTAGAAGTCTAGCCTGTATGACTGTGATAATAAATATATCCTTATCCGGACTAAGCACCCCGGTTTATATAGACACCGGAGAGATCTAGGGTTATACGAGGTCGGTTACAGAGGGATGAATCTTCATAATCGGTCGCCAAGCTTGCCTTCCACGCCAAGGAGAGTCCTATCCGGACATGGGTGCAGTCTTCGGTCTTCGTATCTTCATAGCCCATCAGTCCGGCCCATGGTTAACAGGCCGGACGCCCGAGGACCCCTTAGTCCAGGACTCCCTCAGCGGTCGGGCGCGGTAGCACGGGTGGTGAAGGCCAGGAGAGACAGATATATGGGAGAGAGAGGGGGGTGGGGGGCGAGCGCGGCCCCTTTTCTGCTAGGTCACGGCTCTTTGCCGTTTGCTAGCAAGCGGCAAAGTGCGTACCTAGTGGGGTGGGGCAGGGGGGAATGGCCGTTAAAACTGGCAGTTTCTTTGCAGCCCGCTAGCAGATGGCATAGAAACTGGCCGTTAGGTCATTCGTGTTAGCCCGCCACCCACCCTCTTTGCCGTCTGCTAGCAGACGACAAAGCTTCTTTGCCGGTCGCTAGCAGATGGCAAAGAGATGGCTGATGTCAAAGCCTACCTTTGTCGTCCGCTGCCTCTTTGCCGTTCGCTGCTTCTTTGCCGTCTGCTTTTCTGGTGGCTAATGGCAAAGCCTTCCAATGCCATCCGCGAGCTGACAACAAAGAGTTGGCAGGCGGCAAATCTGCTGATTCCAGTAGTGTCTTTCTTCTTCTATTCTTTCCTTTTCTCCTATTCCTTGTTTCTATTCTTCTAATTCCTTATTTGTGTCATTTCAGAGCTTACATAGGTAATTATGCCATTTTGAGGTAACTATGCCTATTATGTCAATTTGGAGGAAAAAAGGTAACTATAGGTCATTTTTGGGCTAACATAAGTAATTATGCCATTTTTTAGCAAACGTAGGTAAATTGGATCATTTTGGAGCTAACCTAGCTAAAATGGGTAATATTGGAGCTAACCTAGGTAAACTTGGTTATTTTGGAGCTAACCTAGGTAAAATGGATCATATTGGAGATAACCTAGATAAAATGGGTCATTTTGGAGCTAACTTAGCTAATTATGCCATTTTTGAGTTAACTAAGCATATTATGCAATTTTTTACATAAGTAAACTAAGTATAGGTCTTTATTGAGATAACCTAGGTAACTAAGCATATTAGAGCTAATTTAGCATTTTAGAGCTAACTTAGAGCTAACTTAGGATATTTTGGAGCTAACTTAGGTAAAACTGTTCATTTTGGAGCTAATTAGGCTTATTATGTCATTTTGGAGGAAAATAAGCTAACTATATGACATATATGAGGTTACCAAGATTGTTATTGTCGGATTTAGGGTTCCGGCAAAACCCTTGAGGTTCGCACACTGGGGTGTGCACGAAGATCTCTCCTCTCCCATGCTCTCACACTCCACGAACTCACGGACTAGCGCGCCGAACCCAAAGAACACGAGGACACAAGATTTATACTGGTTCGGGCCACCGTTGTGGTGTAATACCCTACTCCAGTGTGGTGGTGGTGGATTGCCTCTTGGGCTGAGGATGAATAGTACAAGGGAAGAACAACCTCCTGAGGAGAGGTGTTCTTGTGCTTGGTGAGCTGGTGTGTGGGTGAGGATCGCTCGAGACGAGTTCTGGTAGGCCAGGATCTGATCCCCCTCTACTGTGGTAACTAGTCCTATTTATAGAGGCCCTGGTCCTCTTCCCAAATATTGAGCAGGAAGGGATGCCACAACGGCCAATTTGATAGGGGACAACTAGTACAAGCTATCTTGACAAAAGTGTTCTTCGCCTGCCAAAGGCTCTGGCGGTGACACCGTCTTGGGTTCCATGATGACCTCCGTCTTGCCATCCCACTGGTCTTGGTCTCGTTGCACCGATATGGAAACCATTGCTTGACACTCGGTACTCCTCGCCTACGCTTGCCCCCTTAGCACCAAAGAGGAAGCAAGGACACTGTGCGCGCTGGCGCCCGCCTGGTGCCCGTCTGGCCTTGATCGTCACGGCTCACGTCATTGGAACCTCGCGACGTTTAACCTGCCTTGATCTCTCCGCCCCTCGTGAGCCCTCCTCGTGAGGACACTCCTGAGGAGGTCTTGTGTCGTCCACCTCGCGAGGCTTGGCCCCTCGCGAGGGTCTTGAGTGCTGGCTGGTGAAGATGGGCCGTACGGGCCCGCTTGTGGAGCAAAGCCATGGGCCGCAGGCAGGCAAGTCTGGGGACCCCCGTTCCTAGAACGCCGACAGTAGACCCCGGGACCATGGCGCGCTCGGACTTGGCTTCGAGGCGAAGCCAAAGGGCAAGTGCGCAACGCCGCGGGCACTAATAGACTGCGGCCTTGGTCGACGCGTGGCGGTTGATTGGACGTGGGCATCTCCGCTTCCCCACGCCGCCTCGGCAACTGCTCGACTTGACAAGTCCCTGCTGCATGCAAGGAAAAACCATCATTACCTATGATTGTGGGGGTGCTGGTTGGCCTTCTCCTGCTATAAATAGAGAGGAGGGCAGAGCCCCCGTCGCCCATCACATCCCATTTCGCTCGCTTCTCCCCCTTCGTTCCATTGCTAGTAGTAACACCAATGGCACCCATCCGAAGCTTTTCCGCTGCGGAGAAACGAAAGACTCCCCTTGACGAGCCATGTCCGCTTTCGCCGAAGAAGAGGCCGGCCCACCGCCATGACATGATGGTGATGTAGGAGGTGACAAGGCCTTGGTACGAGCGGCCTCCTCCTAGGCATCCGTTTCCCCTGTACGCTCAAGCCGAGGGCTCATGAGGAAGAGGTAGCGAGCGGCGCCGCGCGCGCCGCACTCACGGTCGCTGCACGGCGGTGGCACGCGTGGCCACCCCCGGAGTCCATGCCGCAGATTCCTCTCGCGAACTTGTGTTGTGGGCGGTGATGCCTCTATGCACTTGGATCCGCTTCCCTTCCTTCTTCTCTGCCGGGATGCCGCCGAGGGGGCCCCTCGAGCTTTTGCTGCAGCACGCCGACTGCGACACGCCGGTGAATGGAGTGGAAGTTGAAGCCGTCTCGTCGGGCAAGATCTTCATGACCCAAGGCTGGGGCGAGGTCGCCCAAGTGTGTCGTGCGGAAGGCGCCCTCATGATCCACTTCGAGTAGGACGGAGGTTCCATGCTGTCCTTCAAGGTCTTCGACACGGAAGGCCACCGCTTGGAGTGCTGCTCCGAAAGAGGCCGTCATGACAGTGCCACGGCACGGGCAGGGCCTGCTGTCCGCGTCGCCCGCAGCTCCTTACGTAGCAGCAGCGACACCTATTAGTCCAGCGATTCTCCCGAGCTCTACGAGACTCTGGAGATGAGCGACGACAGCTACGTGACCCCAACCTCTCGCCGTGCCCGGAGCAAGGCTGCAGCATCTGGCCGTCACCGCCGCTGATATGGATGAGGTTAGTGCCAGCCTCCCGTGGCCCACTGTTGATGATGGCGTCGGCCACTGGGGCGCGCGTAGATAGGGCTTCTAGAAGTTCTTTCCTTTTGTTCTCTGTGAGGAATCGAGAAATACCCCGCAGGGCTTGTAAAGGGTCCACGATGTCCTTTGTTGATATTACCCTTATACAAAATTGTGCATGTGTGTGTCCCGCCGCGGCTCGGTTTTCCCCTTTCGAACCTCACGACGGCTTGGTCCTCTATGCTGACAGGCCCCGGTCCCTGGGCAGGCTGCAACCGTAGCTGGTATGCCAGGTCGCGATACCATGGTCAAGGCTAGGAGATGACCGGCCCGAGGTCTAGTAAGAGCCCCTGAGATGCGATGCTCAGGAGGTCCCCTTTAGCGCGCAAGCGACCGCAAAGCGATAGGAAAGGGAGATTACGTTGCCGTAGCGGGGCAACACCAATGAGAACTCTATGTCGTAGTGATTGGTTGACGCGAGCGCGAGACTTATCTTGGCAATCCTGGGTCGGTCTTTTGCGAGGCGCCGGACTCATGCGTAGGCGGTCGTAGCATAGCCAGGTTAGGCCCGTGCGAGACTTCTCCTCTTCCCCATGCTCTCGTTCGCGCTCTACGTCCTTAGGTCCCGGCCCTCGAGCGAGCTCAGCTGCCGCTGGTATGCCAGGTCGCGATGCCGTGGTCAAGGCCAGGGGTTGAGGGCTGGAGAGCCAGTAAGAGCTCCTGAGTCACAATCCTCAAGAGCCCCACTTTCAATGCGCAAGCGAATCGCATGGGAGGAGAGGGAGCCCGCGGTGCCGCCCACTGTTATCCTCGGGAGGTTCCTGCAAGTCGGCGCGAGGAGGGGCACAGAATGCTACTATAAATGTCGGCCGACCACTGGTCGCACCGCAAGGGAGTGGAGGCACTGAGGGCCTGGTGAGGTGACGCGCTGGGCGTGCCGCGGGCCAGAGCTCGATCGCTCAGGTTTGTAGACGTTGCAGGGATGAACCCGTGCACAAGCGCCGAGTCGGCGCGAGCGGTTCCCGTGGTAGGTGACAATAAAGCAGGTGATAGCCATAGATAGATTAAGCATGGAAGCAAACTGGCTTAAGTAAATGAAGGGGAGATACATGCCACTGGGTCAGACCCGAGCGGCTTGGGGATGGTGCAGCCCGTGGGGCGCCCCCAACAAGGTAAGCTAAAGATGTAAAGGGATGCATGCCACAAGGACGGACCCATGCGGCCTAGGAATGATGCAGCCCGAGTGGCGCTCCCAGCTAAAAGAACTTGATGGATGTCACCTGGTTCCATCGCGGAAGGGTTGTTGAGGCAGCTGAAGATGCGTGGTGCAGGGGTTGCTCCTCACGAGCCACCGGGGCCCTGAGCCTCAGGAGGCTCTTGGGGTCCAGGCGGTTCCTTGAGGACCGTCTCCATCTCCGCCAGGACTGTGTGGAGCCTGGCCTCCTAAGCCGCCAGGATGCTCTGCGTGTTGCGCTGGAAGGCGGAAGCCATGCTCGGCAGGCCAAAAGGCATGCGAACATAGCTGTGAGGTGGGCCCTCGCAGTGGCCCACACGCGAAGGCCAGAAGAGCTCCTGAGATGCGACTCTGTTGAGCCCTGGGACGTTGATGCAAACACATAGCTTGGCATCCTCGCCTGGATGGGGAGCTGCGCCCGGTGAGCGGCGGTCGCCGCGCATGGCTCTTGCATCTTGTAGTTCTCGAGTGGTCTGGCAATGAATTCCTGAGCGCCGAGCGCTCCTCGTCTGGTGTCCTCCTAAGGGAAACGTGCTGCAAAGCACACCTTCAGGTGGTGCCTGAGCGCCTCCCTCGTGACGTTGGCAAGATCTAAGGCCCTCCAGAAGAGAGCCCCCGAGCCCTTCCCGAGGAGGGCACCGGGCGCGCCTTCCTATGCGAGGGAGGGAAATGCCCCAGGGCGGGCGCTGATCCTGACGAGGTACCACTTGCGGCGCCGCTCTCCTGAGATCCGACACGGAGTAGTTGATTCTTCTTCTTCGGGATGGCTTCAGGAGGGTACTAACCTGCATCGTTGTCGGGGTCCTCGATTGATGCTACTTGGAAGCCGCACTCGAGGGAGCACACTACATCTCTTTCCTCTCAGTGGACCATGATGATCCCGCCACTTCCTAGCATCTTGAGGACGTTGTCGCCGTGGTGCGTTACTGCCATGAACTTGTCCAGGGCCGGGTATCCGAGGATGGAATTGTATGGCAGACAGATGTGAGCGACGTCGAAGGCGATGAGCTCGGTGCGGTAGTTGTTGCGTTCTCCGAAGGTGACGGGTAGGTAGACCGACCCTAACGGCGTGGTGGAGCCGTCAGTCACTCCTGAGAAGGGCTTGGTAGGCTGAAGTTGATCGTATGGCACTTGAAGGCTATCAAACGTCTCGACGGACAGGACATTGAGTCCTGCGCCGCCGTCGATGAGGGTCTTGGTGACTTGTATGTTGCTGATGACAGGCGAACAAAGCATCGGGAGAGCGCCAGCGGTTGCCGCGCACTTGAGCTGATCTGCCGAACTAAAGGTGATGGCGCACTTGGACCACCTGAGCGGCCACATGGCCTTGAGCCTGGGGAGAGCTGCGTTCGCCTCGTGCCAAACTGCTTGAAGATGCGTTGAGAGGCTGGGGCTTGAGCTCCACCCAAGATGCACGCAATCTCGCGCGGCTCCTGGAAGCCCCCAGCGCCCTCGTCCTGATGGTGGTTGTCGTTCCTTCTTGGTGGTGGAGGCAGTGGAGGAAGACCGGCATTGCACTTAGGGCGGTCCTCGCGAGGCTGATCCCTCCAGGCGCCCTCGCGAGGCTGGTCCTGCCAACGGTCTTCACAAGGCCGGTCGCACCGCTCCTGGCGTGGGCCACGGTTGACCCAGCGTCCTCCGCCGCGTCTTCCTCCTCGGTCGTAGCCCCGGTTGTTGCGCTCGGGGCGTCGACCGCAGCGTCCGTCGCGATTGGTCCTGAGCTCTTGACAGTCATTGGTGTTGTGGCTGTGCACATTGTGGAAGGTGCAGAATGCTCGGCAGCTCTTGGATGACTCGGGCTGGTCCCTGCCGCGCTTCGTGTCTGACTCCGCCGTGAGCACGATGGATCCCTTGCGCTTCACATCCCTGGCCATGGTTTTCTTCTCCTCCGGGTCGGCATATGGGAGCTCGAGGAGGGAAAGGCGTCCCTCCTCAGCTCTTGCGCACTTGGTCGCCAGGTTGAACGGCTCAAGGGATGTGCACTGATCCTCATGGATGGCGAGCTCCTCATTCATCTTGACGTCACGGACGCCTTCAGAGAACGCAGAGATGATGGCCTCGACCGTTGATAACCCACAAGTATAGTGGATCGCAACAGTTTTCGAGGGTAGAGTATTCAACCCAAATTTATTGATTCGACACAAGGGGAGCCAAAGAATATTCTCAAGTATTAGCAGCTGAGTTGTCAATTCAACCACACCTGGAAACTTAGTATCTGCAGCAAAGTGTTTAGTAGCAAAGTAATATGATAGGGGTGGTAACGGTAACAAAAGTAAAGACAGCAAAAGTAATGTTTTGGTATTTTTCTAGTGATTGTAAAAGTAGCAACGGAAAAGTAAATAAGAGTAAACCAGTATATGGAAAGCTCGTAGGCACCGGATCAGTGATGGATAATTATGCCGGATGCGGTTCGTCATGTAACAGTCATAACATAGGGTGACACAGAACTAGCTCCAATTCATCAATGTAATGTAGGCATGTATTCCGTAAATAGTCATACGTGCTTTATGGAAAAGAACTTGCATGACATCTTTTGTCCTACCCTCCCATGGTAGCAGGGTCCTATTGGAAACTAAGGGATATTAAGGCCTCCTTTTAATAGAGAACCGGAACAAAGCATTAGCACATAGTGAATACATGAACTCCTCAAACTATGGTCATCACCGGGAGTGGTCCCGATTATTGTCACTTCGGGGTTGCCGGATCATAACACATAGTAGGTGACTATAGACTTGCAAGATAGGATCAAGAACACACATACATTCATGAAAACATAATAGGTTCAGATCTGAAATCATGGCACTCGGGCCCTAGTGACAAGCATTAAGCATAGCAAAGTCATAGCAACATCAATCTCAAAACATAGTGGATACTAGGGATCAGACCCTAACAAACTAACTTGATTACATGGTAAATCTCATCCAACCCATCACCGTCCAGCAAGCCTACGATGGAATTACTCACGCACGGCGGTGAGCATCATGAAATTGGTGATGGAGGATGGTTGATGATGACGACGGCGACGAATCCCCTCTCCGGAGCCCGAGCGGACTCGAGATCAGCCCTCCAGAGAGATTAGGGCTTGGCGGCGGCTCAGATCGTAAAAGCGATGATTTCTTCTCTCGATTTTTTCTCCCAAAGCCAATGGAGTTGGAGTTGGCGTTGGAGGGTCTCGAGGGCCCACGAGGTGAGGCGCGCCCGGGAGGCGCCCCACCCTCATGGACAGGTGTGGGCCCCTGGTCTTCATCTTTAGCGAGGATTTTTTATTTATTCTAAGATATTCCGTGGAGTTTCAGGTCATTCCGAGAACTTTTGTTTTCTGTACATAAAACAACATCATGGCAATTCTGCTGAAAACAGCGTCAGTCCGGGTTAGTTCCATTCAAATCATACAAGTTAGAGTCCAAAACAAGGGCAAAAGTGTTTGGAAAAGTAGATACGACGAAGACGTATCAACTCCCCCAAGCGTAAACCCTTGCTTGTCCTCAAGCAATTCAGTTGACAAACTGAAAGAAAAAAAGAAAAACTTTTACAAACTCTGTTTGCTCTTGTTGTTGTACTTATGTCAAGCCAGCATTCAAGTTCAGCAAGGATCATAACTAACCACATTTGCTATAATTCTCAGGTCTCATGTTTACTCATATCAATAACATAATCAGCTAGCAAGCCATAATAATAAATCTCGGATGACAACACTTTCTCAAAACAATCATAATATGATATAACAAGATGGTATCTCGCTAGCCCTTTCTGAGACTGCAAAACATAAATGCAGACCACCTTCAAAGATCAAGGACTGGCTAGACATTGTAATTCATGGTAAAAGAGATCCAATCATAGTCATACCCGACATAAATTAACAATAATGAATGCAAATGATAGCTGTGCTCTCCAGCTAGTGCTTTTTAATAAGAGGGTGATGACTCAACATGAAAGTAAATAGATAGGCCCTTCGCAGATGGAAGCAGGTGCCAGAGCTCGGTTTTAGAGATAAATTATATTTTGAGCGGCATACTTTCATTGTAAACATAACAACTAAGAGATGACGATATCTTCCATGCTAAACAAATTATAGGCGGTTCCCAAACAGAATGGTAAAGTTTATACTCCCCTCCTCCATGGCTTGCTCGAAACAACGAGTGCCTCCAACATTCAACGGGTTCCAGGGGGAGTTTTGTTTGCAATTATTTTGATTTAGTTTGCATAAAGCATGGGACTTGGCATCCGGTGACCAGCCATTTTCTCGTGAGTGAGGAGCAGAGTCCACTCCTCTTGAGAATAACCCACCTAACACGGAAGATAAGGGCAGCCGTAGTTGATATATGAGCTATTCGAGCATGCAAAACAGAATGTTTATTTGAAGGTTTAGAATTTGGCACATACAAATTTACTTGGAACGGCAGGTAGATACTGCATATAGGAAGGTATGGTGGACTCATATGGAATAACTTTGGGGTTCAAAGGATTGGATTCACAAGCAGTATTCCCGCTTAGTACAGGTAAAGGCTAGCAAAAGACTAGGAAGCGACCAACTAGAGAGCGACAACAGTCATGAACATGCATTAAAATTAATAAACACTGAATACAAGCATGAGTAGGCAATAATCTACCATGAACATAAATAGCATGAAGGCTATGTTGATTTGTTTCAACTACATGCGTGAACATGTGCCAAGTCAAGTCACTTAAATCATTCAAAGGAGGATACCACCCTATCATACCACATCATAATCATCTCAATAGCATGTTGGCACGCAAGGTAAACCATTATAACTTGTAGCTAATCAAGCATGGCACAAGCAACTATGATCTCTAATTGTCTTTGCAAACATGTTTATTCATAATAAGCTGAATCAAGAACGATGGACTCATCATATTTACAAAAACAAAATAGGTCGAGTTCATACCAGTTTTTCCAATCTCAGTCAGTCCATCATATATCATCATAATTGCCTTTCACTTGCATGACCGAACGGTGTGAATAATAATAAGAGTGCACGTGCATTGGACTAAGCTGGAATATGCAAGCATTCAATAAACAGGAGAAGACAAGGCAATATGGGCTCTTGGTTAAATCAACAATAAAGCATATAAGAGAAACTTCAACAATTTAATCATGGTCTTCTCCTATTGACCCCCAAAGAAAAGAAAGGAAAATAAAACTATTTACACAGGAAAGCTCCCAACAAGCAAAAGAAGAACGGGAATTATTTTTGGGTTATTTATTTTTAACTATTACTACTACAGAAGGAAAGATAAATTACTACTATTTTTTTGGTTTTTCTTAAGGTTTATTAAACACACAAGAAGAAAGCAGGAAAATGAATACAAACTAGCATGGATATTACAGTGAAAGAGTATGAGCACCGACATATAGCAATGAGTGTGTGTGAACATAAATCTAATGTTGGTGGGAAATACGTACTCCCCCAAGCTTAGGCTTTTGGCCTAAGTTGGTCTATTGCGAGGGATAGCCTGGCTGATACCCGTAGGTGTAGCTGGGGTCGTACTATGATTCAGCGGCTATCGCCTCCTGAGCTGCAGCGTGGCGTCGAGCCGCCTCCGCTCTCCTCTCGTACTCATCTACCTCCTCTCTGGTAATAATATATCTCCCTTTTGTCTGAAAATCAAAGAAGGCAGTAGCAGGAAGAGTAACATGGACAACATGCCGTTTGTTAAAGATTAGTCGATAATGGAGAGGTGGTTCAGTCCTCTCAACAAACTGGTGGGAAACCATAGAATCAAAATCTAAATACGTAGGGGGTAACTCCATATCACCCTCACGAATGTCTATCTCCAGAAAATTAGCTAAGCGGGTTGCATAAATTCCTCCAAAGAAATCTCCGTTATATCTATTATGATGCAACCTACGAGCTACAGTGGCTCCCATATGATAAGATTGGTCTCCTAACACAGCACTCCACGAGAATCTTTGAGATCGAGGGACACACATGTGACATGCTTCATCCTTAGCATTTATGCATCTACCTACGAAGAGAGCAAAATAATGTACAGCAGGAAAGTGAATGCTCCCTATAGTGGCTTGCGTTATATCTCTAGATTCCCCCACAGTTATTCTAGCAAGAAAGTCTCTATATTCAGATTTAGGGGGATCCCTGACACTACCCCAATATGGAAGTTTGCATGCAAAAGTGAAATCCTCTAAGTCCATGGTATAAGATTTGTCATAAAGGTCAAACATGGCTGAAGGAGAATTACGCGAAGATGAAAACTCAAACCTCCCCACAAATGAACTTGTGAGATCATGATACTGGGAGAATTTGTCAGCTTCAAAGTCCTCAAGACCGGCATTACGCAAATATGCGTTAAATTCTTCTTTGATTCCCGCTTGATTCATAAAATTGGTCGAAGTTTTGTCTAGAAATGCTTTAGTTATGTAAGGGAATTGATTGTGGAAGGGAACGTAAGGCTCTTTTTACTCCTTATACCTCATGGCCTTCTGATCTGAGTCATCCTCTTCTCTTCTACGGGGATTAAGAGCTAGGCCTTCTCATCTATCTATCAGGATGACGTGTTACTAATCCATAGACTTTTAAGATTGTTGGTTTTAAGCCCCAGTTTAGTTTCTACTACTTCAGTATGTTAACTGTTGATCTCGAAACCTTGTTATTGTGGTTCTGAGTGGCTATGCCACCATTTTTGTAGTATGTCTCCAATCTTTTTGAGCAATTACAGCCGTTATGCTGTCCGAGTCATCCCAGATTTCTAAATAGTATGATGCATTTGCAAATCCCTTCTCTCCATTTCTAATGTTCATCTGGGCTAGATTAATCACACATATTAGTGTGTTGCGGTACTCCGCTGCCTCGGCATATATGTTGGAGCTATTATTATGAACCTAGGTGTTTTAGGGAGTCACCTAGTAACCTAGCCATGTTTTGTGTTCCCGGTGTGATGATTCTGGCCATCATTCTTGAAAGCATCCCGTGATGTAATTTAGTTAGTTGGTATTCTATTCCTGGATTCTTGAACCCGAGATTCACCCTACTTACCTCCTGTTGATAGTGTTTGCTAGTTCCTTTAGGATATTAGTAACTTTGCGATAGTCCTTGAGGTCCGTGGTATTTCTTCCTTCCAAATACTATGAACCGCTTATGGCAAAAGTTTGTGGGATCAAAAGATCACAACAGGAGTGCCCACGATGAGTTCTCCATTTTATATTGTGACTCGCCATTCAACTTTTACGCATGGGTTATCCGGAAGAAATATGTTGAACTAGCTCGACATGCTAGTCTATGCATCCACAACTCGAGAAAATCATATGTTCTTTTGGGTTGTCCCCCTTTAGTTTTCTTCTGACCTTCGTCTATCAATTGATAGTCAAGAGTATGCGTGCATTCGTTCATCGATGCTTGTTAATCTTGTGGTCCGTCAAGCCATTCTGTTCTTGAATGACTAGGAGAAACAAACTCCAGTACCTCATCCATTTCTAGGATTGGGTCAAAGTAGTTGTATCCCGCAGATCAAAATGCCAATTCAGCTTTGTTCTATTCTACCTCGGAGTATTACCCCCTTTATGTCAGAATTGTCATGAGAACTGCACCAACTCTCACGAATTCTTGACGTATTGATACCTCTCAACATCATCATTCATTCCTCGGTCCTCGTGTTGTAACCGGAATGCCGACAAGTGAATTGTGATGTGTGAAATCAATACTCCGAGCAACTCGTTGCTTGGTAGTAAATGGACAATATTCTCATTCTTAGCGTGATGGTTATTAAATCATCATTCTAAGATAGATTGTGCTACCTAGTCCTTTTTTCGGGTGCACTCTTCGATCAATGAGTTAGGATTGTGACAATCCCTCACTCTTTTGATCATATCATCTTGCCCTGCAAGGCAAGGTTGTTCTCGAGCTTAGTAACATACCGGTGGTTCGTGATTTTCCGAATATCTTCTCGGAAGTATTACCAGGTTGTTCTCTGACTGTTATGTTGAGCTCGTGATCAAGTTGGTTTCTTGTGAACCACCCTTTCTCCAAGGATCTGTGTTGGATACCCTGAGCTAGTTAGTTGAGCCAAACAACAACTTGGAGAGTTGGAAGATAAAAGCTTGTCCGACTTAGTTCATTTTAAGGGATATCTTTTTGTGTGTGTGTTGAAGAAAGATGATACCTTCACCAATTGGTCCTCGTGGTCAGTTGTTGGATCTGTTGTCTTGCCAAAACTTTGACTTGAGTATGGGCTATCATCAAGTCAAATAAGAACCAACGATATTCATAATGCTGTCTTACTCGTGGATGATTCCTCAAGCATACACCATTACATCTTTTGGTCTAACCAATGCTATCACCGTGTTCACATGATGGTGGAAGTCCAGTGATATAGAATTCCGATGAGTTGTCGTTGAGCCCATCAGCAGCATTTTGTCTCCCCCATGATTCATGTTGAACATCCATCTAGTGTTGGAAACTTTGTAAGCAATGCCTTCATGTTTCGTTCATGAAGCTTATGCTTGGATGGAAGAAGTGACTTACTCTAATTCACGTGCATTTGATGTAAGTTGCCGCCATGAATTTGAGAAAGGTTTGTTTTGCTTCCTCTGGAATCATCCCAAATCAGTCATGCATACGTGCGAAGTATTATGTGGTCTGGAGACTTGCAACCTTCATTCTATATGTATTATTAGCACACCAAGCCACTGATTGATCTGTTCAAGGAGAAGAAGTTCCCTCTTAAGACCGCGACTCACACAAGGACTTCGATATCCTCGATGATGGTTCCCCACCTGAAACTCGGTAGTGTTTCATTATAAGACTACTACGTGGGCTTGATTGTCTGGGACATCGTGTTCACATGTTAGTAGCAGAACCAGCTCATGTTTTGGAGCTTGCTATCGTAGTTTATTTCCCGAGAATCTCGCTACGATATCTCATCGATTTGTGCTGCAACTTTTCTTTTCAGACATGTGAGTCTGAAGTATCCTGTTTCTAACCAGATCTGAATCTCAGGCAGATATGATGGTTGGAACATTCCCAACATTTGCATTTTGTTCCTAGCTTGCATCCCATCGTGCCAATTTCCCATGGGCTGCCCTTCTCAGCAGTTGCTGTCCAGGGTCATCTTCAAAAGTGGTCCGACCATGGGTCCCATCCATTTCCGGTGATAAGAAAAAGTCATCCATTGCGTTGTCTTCAACAAGGTAGTCCACATCATACATTCTAGTCCGAGTATGCCATTTCTTCGGGCTTTTTCAATCAATCAATTGTAAATTGCCTTAAGCTGGTATGAAGAGTTCCAATGATCTATGGATCAAAAGTAATCCTTTTTGCCACTTAAGGGAACAGTCCAACGAGTCACTTTTCTCGAGGTGCCCCGTTACGGGATCATGGCAAATATTTCCTCGCCACCTTGGCACCGTCCACCATCTTTCTAAGCGTGGAATTGTTGCCCACCAATCAACCCCGTCGTTTGTTCTTCCATCCCTCTCGATGTGTTTTGTGTCTCAACTCGAGATGTTTCAACATCTCATTCCACGAGTTGATCTTGAGTGCTCGATCTTCGAGGAGATCGTTTCCTATAGAGTATTCTTTTTGTCGCCATCGTGTTGGATGAAGATCTCGGAAGCAAGGACGTCAAGTTCAATTGGAGCAATGAACCAACATCTTCGGGAAGGGAAATTGGATCGACAAGTTCGTGTTAGCTAGTGTCCCCTCTGTCTTCTTACCTCACGTCTTGAATCTCGGGACGAGATTCTTGTTTAGTGGGGGTGAGCTATCACAGCCCCAGATCAGCCCTTGCTTGACTTTGCCTGCTCATCATGTCATCATGTTTAAATTCCTAAGAAACTTGAAATGGGGATGTTGAAACCCTAGCACCAAATGAATTCAACTAGGGTTTACTAAAATCTTTTCAATGAACCCAAAATGCCCTTCATAAATGTTCACCATCTTTGGTCCTGGCTAAACCCTCTGCCAAAAATGGTTCCATATTTTTGGAGGCTATTCTGGATTTTTGAATTAATTCATAAGTATTTGAATTTGGACATTTAAATCTTATAAATATTTTAAATGTCCAAATAATCCTAAAAGTACTTGGGGGCTATTGGAAATAATTCAAATAGTGCCCACAGTTTTTGTCAGGATTTTACAAAATGAGTTAGTATTTTTACTAATTCAAAACATATCAAAATAAATAGAAACTGTAACAGAATTAGAGAGATAGAGAGAGAGAGAAGGACCCACCTGGGCCTTACCTGTGCTGGCCCAGCCCACCTGGCTAGTCCACTTGGCGGCCCAGCCCACCAGGGGCACGCTTGTCTTCTTCCCCTTGCCAGCGAACGAAGCAGCTCGGTGGCGAGCGCCGACATCGCGCCCGACCACCTCCTGCTTGCTGCCGCCTCCTCGACGTCGCCCTAGAGATGCCACGCGCCCCCAGGCCCTCTCAGCCTCTCCCCGAGCTCCCCTCCTCCTCTGGCTCTCTCGCACGCAACCACCGAGCGCTGTCGTCGCTGCCGACGTGCGCAACCGCGGCCACCGCCTCCCCCTTGCCTCTCCTACATGCCTAGAAGCTCCGACACCCTCGTCTACGACTCTCTGCCGAGCCACGCGGCACCAGACGCCTCCGAACGCCGTCACCGTGGTCGTCTTCTACCTCGGGCAGCCGAGATCACCGGCGACCGCACCTCGTCTCCAGCCCATCCCCGAGCCCGCTGAGATCGACATACGACTCCCTGTGAGCTCCTGCTCCTTTCCCCTTGCTCTCCCGCTCCATTTCCGTCCTCCAGCTTGCCTCCCCATCGTAACCGAAGCTCGCCGCCGTCGTGGCTCCTCACCGCCGTGGTCACAGCCACCGCACCTAGTGCCCAAGCACACCACCGTGCTCAGCACGTTCTCACGAGCCCGTAGCCACCCGCAGCGCCTCCTTCCGGGCTCTGTAGCGCCACCCCGAGAATGCCCGAGCTGCTGCCGCCGCTAAACCTCGTCGCCGGCCACTTTCCTGGCCACCCCAGCTCACCCCACTTGCACCGTTGGATGCGCGGGATCACCAGCAGCTCGTAGATGCTCTCCGTCGTCGGTTTGGGCGCCGGAGGAGCGAACCCGAGCCCATCCGCCGCACTGTTGTCGCCGGCGTCGAGCCGCCGGCGAGTTGACCCCGCTGACCCCGTTTGACCAAAGGTGGGCCCAGTTTGACCCCCCTGGGTCAATGACAGGTGGGGCCCGGCCCTGTTAATTAATTAGGATTAGTACAAATTGAATTTAGTTCGATGACACCGATGAAGAGCTATATTATCTTAAGAAGTGCCAGGCAAGCAAAACCCCCTTGTTCATTTCGATACAATCCCACTCTCTCGCTCCTGCTCTCTTTTACTGCATTTGGACAACAACGATTCATCTATAACCTGCTGCGGTAGCTGAACCCCTTTATCCTCTGCATGACCTGTCATTCCACAGTAAATAGATGAAACCCACTAGCATGAGTAGGAGTTGTTTGAGCCATGTTGTGCCTACTAATACTTGCTTATTTGTCATGCCTGCTACTGCTTAGAGTTGGGTCAGGTCTGATTCATCGGAGATGAATCGGATTGTGTGAACATGTCCTACTATGTGTGAGCTAAGTGTGTGAACACGATTTGGTAAAGGTAGCTGTGAGAGGCCATGTAGGAGTACATGGTGGGTTGTCTCATTGAAGCCGTCCTTAGGAACTGAGTTCTATATTTCTGATCCATGAATCAGCTACTACCATGCATTGGGCCCTGAAATATGACCCCCTCGACTTCTTAATCACCCTTGTCCTCTGTCCAGGAATTGCAACTAGTTTCTGGTGTTTGTAGGATATGTGTTGGAGGCCGTGCATAGCGCAGACCCTATGGGTGGGCTATGATGCGGTAGATACACCATGGCCCGGTGTACCGAATGCCCGTTTGGTATCTCGGGAACCCTGCACACATCGTTCGGGGCCGTATGTGGAAACCTCGGCCGGACTCCCTGCGGATGGAACCTGAATAGGCGATAAACCTGGACTAGAGACTTGAGTGTTTAGGTAGGACTCCGAGGAGCGAGATATTACAAACATGGGTCTCATGACCCAACATTCAGAGCATACAAAACAAGTACACGCGGAAGCTAAACATGTCTGAGTACATACATCTATAAATGAAAAAGGCTGAGAAACCTGACTATCTACCAGATCCTGCCGAGGGCACAAGATCGTAGCTGAAGTAACAAGCTAAACGTCGAAGTCCAAGCGGAACTACTAGTGAAACTGACGTCTCTCTGCAAAACATCAAATAAGCAAACGTGAGTACAAATGTACTCAGCAAGACTTACATCAGAACTAACTACATATGCATCGTTATCAACAAAGGGGGTGGTGGAGTTTGACTGCAGCAAGCCAGCTTTGACTCGGTGGCTAACCTAAACTACGACTGCAAGTAACTCTTTTGAGGTGGCGCACACAAGTCCACATATTCACCATATCAATACACCACTATGAATCCTCTCCCGACTCCCTACGAGCACGCCATCCATAGCACTCACGCTTATCTTGTGCATTTTAGAGTATCCACTTTCACTTGTCTATGAACTGTACAGGCAACCCAGAAGTCCTTTTCCGTGGACACGGCTATTCGAATAGATCATATTAACCATGCAGGGGTTTACTTCTTCACACACGCTCTCGCCACTTACCACCATGTACACGACGTGTATCTCGGCAACCTTCAAGCGGAAGCCTGGCGAGGGAGTCGGCCACGACTTGACTAACCACACAAGTCTCTAGTCCAGGTTTATCGCCTATTCGAGTTCCATCCGCAAGGAGATCTGGCCGGGGTGTCGCTCACGGCCCCAAACGATGTGTGCATGGTTCCCGAGACACCGAATGGGCGCACGGTACACCGGGCCACGGTGTATCTACCGCAACATAGCCCACCCCTAGGGTCAGCGCTACGCACGGCCCCCAACACATATCCTATAAACACCAGAAACTAGTTGCAAATCCTGGACAGAGATCGAGGCGATGAATAAGCCGAGAGGAGTCGAGTTTCCGGAACCCAATGTGTGGTAGTAACTATTTCATGGATCACAAACACAGAACTCAGTTCCTGAGGACGGCTGCAATGAGACAACCCACCATGTACTCCTACATGGCCTCTCACCGCTACTGAGGGAGTCCTGGACTAGGGGGTGTCCGGATAGCCGAACTATCATCGCGGCCGGACTCCAAGACTATGAAGATAGAAGATTGAAGACTTCGTCCCGTGTCCGGATGGGACTTTCCTTGGCATGGAAGGCAAGCTTGGCGATACGGATATGTAGATCTCCTACCATTGTAACAGACTCTGTATAACCCTAACCCTATCCGTTTTCTATATAAACCGGAGGGTTTTAGTCCGTAGGACAAACAACAATCATACCATAGGCTAGCTTCTAGGGTTTAGCCTCCTTGATCTCGTGGTAGATCTACTCTTGTACTACCCATATCATCAATATTAATCAAGCAGGAGTAGGGTATTACCTCCATCGAGAGGGCCCGATCCTGGGTAAAAACATCGTGTCCCTTGTCTCCTGTTACCATCCGCCTAGACGCACAGTTCGGGACACCCTACCCGAGATCCGCCGGTTTTGACACCGACATTGGTGCTTTCATTGAGAGTTCCTCTGTGTCGTCACCTATAGGCCCGATGGCTCCTTCGATCATCAACAACGACGTGGTCCAGGGTGAGACTTTTCTCCCCGGACAGATCTTCGTATTCGGCGGCTTTGCACTGCGGGCCAATTCACTTGGCCAACTAGAGAAGATCGAATGTTACGCCCCTGGCCATCAGGTCAGATTTGGAAGCTTGAACTATACGGCCGACATCCGCGGAAACTTGATCTTCGACGGATTCGAGCCACAGCCAAAATCGCCGCCTTTGTCTCGATGGCGCGATCTAGCTCTGCCGTAAGCGGTGTCTGGAGGCCGCACCAGCGTCCGCTCGACCCTTAGCTCGGGCCGACTCCCCGATCGAGGGCGAGTGGTTGGACACCGCCTCGGGGCTACGATCTCAACGGCGATTGAGCGAACTCCATCCTGTCGCTGCGAAGATGACTCCAAGGTGCGGACTCCTCTCGGACTCCGAACCCTCCGCGCCGCCAATCGAATCCGATTGGGCGCGGTCATGGAGTTCACTGCGCGGACATCTTTCGGCACTCGCCCTTTGGCGGCATCCTGAATTCACTAAAGTCTCTCTCTTTATCAGGAGATCCCTGGCCGGACTACGGTCAGGAAGGTGGGGATGCGGACGACAAAGAAATTCAACACCCACCCACCACCCACTTTGTAGCCACTGTCGAAAGCTTACACGACGTGCTCGATTTTGACTCCGAAGACATCGACGGTATGGACGACGATGTAGGAGACAACCATGAACCAGCACCTATAGGATACTTGACAACCACCTCATCCCATGATGTATATATGGTGGATACACCCAAAGGAAGTGACGACGAGGAACGGCGGGACACTACGAAGGATAAATCCCTCAAAAAGCAGTCAAAACGGCAACGTAAATGCCGCACCAAGTCCCGCCTCGACAAAGACCCAGCCATAGAGCAGGGCGAACCGGTGGACGACGAACATGCTATCGAGCAACCGTCCGAACAGGACAACTTGGAGAAACAACCCGTCACCGGCGAAGATAACAGTCCGGACGATCTCACGCCGGACAAATTGTTGGAGCAGAAGAACCTCCACAAAAGGCTCGTCGCCACTGCACGTAGCCTGAAAAAGCAGAAGCGGAAGCTCAAAACAGCGGAAGATGCACTCAGAATCAGATGGAGCAAAGTACTCAACAGGGCAGACAAATACGGCGATAGTCGCCGAACAAAGAGCTACCCAAAGAGAAAGCTACTGCCCGAATTTGATGAGTAGGCCGTAGAGGCCCCACAATCAAAAAGTAAGAAGGCCACCCGGTCGGATGGACGACCCCATGGCAAAAAGAGAGCGGCAAATGGCGCCACGCCACAAGCCGATCTGCGATCCGCATAAGGATTCACATCAAAAGGATGGCCCGATTAGGTCCATCTATGGGCGAAAGCAAGCTCTTCAAAGCAATACAACCGTCAAATATCCGAACATCACGGCACACCCAAATACAGGCGCCAAGCGCACCCCTATGTTTCACCGATGAGGTCTTTGGATCATAATTTCAGCGGGATTCAAGCCCGTAAACATAGAGGCATCTGACGGAACAACAGACCACAGAGTCGGATTGAGGACTATATCCTCCACATACACATGGCTAGAGGAGATGATCTCCATGCCATAAAATACTTACCCCTCAAGCTCAAAGGGCCAGCCCGGCATTGGCTCAAAAGCCTCCCTGAAAATACCATTGGAAGTTGGGAAGAGCTCGAGGATGCTTTTCGGGCAAATTTTCAAGGGACTTATGTCCGTCCTCCGGATGCATACGATTTAAGTCATATAACTCAACAACCCGGAGAGTCAGCCCGCAAATTCTGGAACATGTTCCTCACCAAAAAGAACCAAATAGTCGACTGTCCGGACGCCGAAGCCTTAGCAGCTTTCAAACACAACGTCCGATACGAATGGCTCGCAGACACCTCGGCCAGGAGAAGCCAAGAACCATGGCTGCATTGACAAGCCTCATGACCCGCTTTTGCGTGGGAGAGGATAGTTGGCTGGGAAAATGCAGTACCAGCGATCCAAGTACATCCAAAGTAAGGGATGGAAATGGGAAACCACGACACAGCAAGGACCAGGGCCGGATTAAGGGGAACGGTCCAAAGAGCGCGGCAGTCAACGCCAGATTCAAAAGCTCACGGCAGAACAATAAAAAACCGCCCCTTAAGGACAATAGAAATGAGCTATCCAACTTAAACAAAATTTTGGACAAGATATGCCAAATCCACAGTACTCCCGGGAGGCCTGCAAACCATACCCACAGAGATTGTTGGGTCTTCAAACAGTCTGGCAGACTCAACGCCGAACACAAGGGGCTCGACACACCAAGTGAAGATGATGACGAGCACCACAAGCAGAGCCCCGGAAAACAAAAGAATTCCCCACAAGAAGACAAAACAGTAAACTTACTTCAAGTGACAAAAGGGAAAAACAGAGTGGCACCCACTGAATTACGCGCTGCACAATCTACCCCAGCGGAGTACCAGCACTAGTTGTCAAAACCAATCACCTTCGACCATCAGGACTACTCCGAAAGTATCCGGAACAAAGGATGGACTGCCTTGATATTGGATCCTATAATCGACGGATTCCAATTTACACTAGTCCTCATGGACGGCGGCAGTGAGATAAACCTGATATATCAGGACACAATCCATAGGATGGGGATAGACCCAACCAAAATTCGCCATAGCAACACCTCCTTCAAAGGGGTAATGCCAGGCCCATATGCCCATTGTACGGGCTCCCTACTGCTAGAAGCTGTGTTCGGCTCATCCGACAACTTCTGCCGCGAAAAGTTGACCTTCCACATCGCCCCATTCGAAAGTAGCTATCAAGCACTACTGGGGCGTGAAGCTTTTCGCCCGCTTTAACGCAATACCGCATTATGCATCTCTTACACTTAAAATGCCCGGTCCACGCGGCATCATCTCATTAAAAGGGAGTATTAAGTGTTACCCGAGCACGGAAGAACATGAGACTGCCTTGACAGCCTCACACCAATCCGGCTCCGCTAATCAAAGCACCTGAATAGGTCATTCAAACCCTGGACACGGCTAGACGAGTCCAGCGCCTACTAGCGGCATACCCCCGTACAAGGGGCTGCACGCATGTACAACAAGAGACAATAAAGCTCAATTTTATTCACTTTTTCGAATCGTACTCTGTTTACTTAATATAAAGTACATTTTTCGCACGATCTTTTTTTTCTTCTTTTCAACTAAGTTCCTCTCTTTTACAGATGAACAACGTGCTACACCCGTCGAGATACGGCTGCGGGAGACACAGCGCAGACGTGCGATGAGGGACCCGTTGCAAGGATTCTTTTCAGATTAAGACCCTGCGTAAACCTTTTTTTACTGTCTCTTGTTGATACACATCCCCTGGTTTCTAGCTATAACCAAGGAGGAGGCTGGCGTTTTGGCATCGGCCGCACCAGAATTTTTGCACATACCCGGACACAAGGGGCTTAGGGCATTATTCTGCCCATTTTTATAAAGACCGAATACCTTAGGGAGTGTTCGGCGTCTCGAGTTAGGCCATATATGCATCAGCTCCGAATCATGTCTTTGGTCAAATGTTGGGTTTGCCCGGCTCCTGTGTTTTGCTGCCTTACGTCCCGCTCTATCGGCTAACGTGGCACCGGAGAGACCTCTGCGATTGTGCCCAGTTCGGCGAGCGAGCACCTCGATGAAAGCCGAAAACTGATCATCATGATATAGCGAGACTGTTCAATCACTCGATGACTCACCGGAATGTTTAGAATTCCTCCGCATTAACAAAGGACCGTTTTGATCAGAGCACACGCACTTTTTGAATTCGGGAGAATGCGGTGCCCCTGGGGCTATATAGTAGCCCCACCCTCGAACTCCTATGGCTAAGTGAAAGTGATAAAGCATTATAGTCCGGTTGCCTAGTTTGTTACGCTATCACCTCCTTCACAGGACCAAGACGTTGGATTAAGTGTGAAAAAGCGCTTTCTTTGCAAACACCCCCGCACTATGTGCGTGGGGGCTGAAGCCGAAGACTGCCATCTTTCAGGTTATATATACATATACATTAACGGCCGCACAGGGAGTAGTTTATTACTTGAACGCACAAGTCTAAAAAGCTCTTCTATTATAATTGAAACATTGTTTTCACAAATCATACATGTCATTTAAACATAATATCCTTCGAGCACTGCGTCTCTATTAAACGAGCGCCCTGCAGGACTTCCTCAAAATAGTGCTCGGCAGGTACTCGGCTTTTGTCCGAATCTTGGGATGCAACGTCGGTGGCCTTCATTTCTGCCCAGTATGTCTTGACACGGGAAAGAGTCATCCGCGCTCCCTCAATACACGCCAACCGCTTCATTGCGTCGATACGCGATACCGCACCAAGGAACTGCTGCACTAAGCCAAAATAGCTCTTCGGCTGGGGTGCGCCTGGCCACAAATGAGTCATGACATGCTTCATGGCAAGTCCAGATAACCGATTCAGCTCGGCCCATTCGGCCAACCGATTGGTCAACGGAAGAGGACGCTCCGGACTATGGAATTGCGACCAATATAGCTCTTCCCTTCTGCGCCCCTTCTAGCCTTGGAAGTGCTCAATCGCGTCCGCAACGCTCGCCGCAAAGTCCAGATAAGCATCCTCCGAACTCCACAACTTGTCCAACTAAGCTTACTTCGGATCCGTATATATCCTCCGCAGCAGAAACGGTTTTCCAGCCGCAATAGCCCCGGCTTGACTCAGCTCCTCCTTGGCAGCTCTCATAGCGGAACGGGCATCCTTGGATTCGGCAGTGGCCTTTTTAGGTCCTCTTGCTCCGCAGCGTTCTTTTCAAGAACCCGCAGCGGTCGGTAGCATTCTTCAACTTTATGGCCATATCGGCCATTTCCTCTTCTTGGCGATGAGCAGCCCGTTCGCTTTTAGCTCTTTGGCCGCCCTTAAAGCGGCCGCATTACTATTCTGGCTTGCTCTTTACGCTCGGGCGAGTTCGCCCGCAGCTCCTCCACAAGCCGCAAGCACCACCTGCATTAAGCATACAAGTAGTAAGGCATGGGCGTCAAGCTCCCTTACCAGGTGTCCGCGTAGAAGTCGCATACCTTGTGACTCGTCAAACTCTTTATTGACCAGCGCGATGTCCGCATCTGCCTCGTCAAGTTGCCGCTTTAGTTCGGCATATTCATCAGTCCAGCTGGCCACCAGACGCCCCGCCACCTATTTAGGAGCGGCGCAATGTTATAACTGAGATTATGATCCTCGGCATGCTGTCAATTTTGACAACATACCGAGTCCCAAAACTACTATCTATCTGAGGTGCATTCTATATGCATAACCGCCGAGTAATACGTCATTTTTGCGTACCTCGAACCCGTCGATAAGCTTCGGCGGCTTCATGCAATCCTCTCTCCGCGGATGCAATTCTTTCAATCACCGTACCCATTAGCGCGCGTGATCTTCGAGATAACCGCTTCGCCCGAGCAGATCCTTCACTCCTCCGACCGCATGCCGCTTGGCGCGGACCTTCCGCCCCGCGGACTCAGGAAACCCTCGCGACGACACCTCAGGGTCGTCCGCCTCACATGAAGGTGCGACAGGTGGAGGCGTTTCGCTCTCCATCATCTCCGGAAGAAGATCCCCCGAAGACGAGCTCTACTGAGAAGGGCTGAGGTCCAAACTACAAGGTATAATTTCGGTTATCTTCAGAAATAAATACAGGGATGTCCTTTACTACAAGACCCCTTCTTTTTACTTAAGGCTCGCTGGCGGGCAGATCCCCTTGGGGAAATAGTGCGGCTGGGGTACTTCCCGGCGCCAGACTCTCTGACGAAGATTTCTTTCCCCTCTTCGATGCCTTGACCTTCGGATCTTCCGAAGCGGTCCTCTTCTCTCCTTGGAGGGTGGGACTTTTGATCCCTACTTCCTCAAAGGCCTCCTTCGTGGAGGCAGTTGCTTCCCCGCTCCCCCCTTCGCCTTCTTTAAAAGGCGCGGCCTTCAACATCTTGGTCAGCATGGGATCCGGCGTGGTCTCTGGGAGTGGAGCCGGACACCTTATTAACTTTGCCTTGGCTATCCACTCCTGTTCAAGAAACGGCTCCTTAAAGGGTATATATATGATAAATGAATGAACAATCTGTCCGGGTACGGGACTACTTACTTGAGTATCTGTGCGATTGCAGCTTAGTCCTGCATCCTCAGTCAGGTCCGGACACTTCTCTTGTGATCCGAAGAACAGTTTATACATCTCCACGGGTGTCATACCCATAAAATGTTGGAGAGCTCATGGTCCCTCCGGATTAATTTCCCACAGACGGAGGGGGCGACGTTTGCAGGGCAGAAGGCGCCGAATCAACATAACCTGCGCCACTGCGACCAGATTGATCTCTCTTTCTTGGAGGTCTCGAATCGGCCCTACAACAGAGGAACGTCCTTGGGCGGCCCCAGTCGAGCCCCGGTTGACCCATGATGCCAGCCATGTGGTGGACTGGCGAAAGCGGTGGTGCCACCCATTGTGCCCACAGAAGCGGTGATATAAAACCACTCACGTTGCCACAAACCAAGCTCCTCTTGAAAAGAGCCCCGGACCCGGAGCATCAAGACACTTGCTTATGACCGCCCCTCCGCTTTCTGCTTGTTGCCCTCGATCATCTTGGCTCCACCTTGAAGGTCTTGAGCCACAATCCAAAGTGAGGGGTAATATGGAGGAAGGACTCACATCGACAATGAATGACGAGATATTGAGGATGGACTCCGGATTCAAGTCATGGAAATCCAGCCCATAATAAAACATGAGCCCCTGCACAAAGGGATCTGTCGGGAAGCCTAAACCCCGATGGAGGTGAGACACGAACACCACGCTCTCGCCGGGCTCGGGAGTGGGAATGACCTGCCCTAGAGTAGGTAGCCTATGCGAGATCTCGCCGGTTAGATACTTGGCGTCTCGCAGCTTTAGCACAACTTCTTCTGTGACGGAAGAAGACATCCATCGGCCGAGCTGGTCGAAGCCGGACATCATCGAAGGTCCGAAGCGCCTAAATCTGAAGCTTTGGGTGTTAGAACTCGGCGAAGAGGCGAACTCAATGGAGGTGGAAAAAGAAGAGGGCCTTGGTCTCATTATAAAGAGGTTGAATACCAAGAGCTCTCCCGTGGTCGATTAGGACTCGCCGATAGAGGCGTGCCAGCAACGCACGTTGGGTTACCCACGTCCGTATTGATGAGAATCCCGGAATAAGGGGGCATGATCTACGCTTTGATAAAACATGCCAAAGTGATTCGAATAAAGGCCTGGCTAAATGCGCTGAGGTGGACAGTAAAAAATGATTCGAATAAAGGCCTGGCCGTGGTGTGATGTCACGCCGCGGAATACGTCAGCAGATCTGTGCAAAAGTTATTCTCTCTACGGTAGTATGTGGAACTTGTTTTGCGAGCGGACACTATCCTTGTGTTCAAAACCTTCTATGAAGTATTCGAGGAGGAACCCGCCTTGCAATGCCAAGACAACATGCGCGCGGGCTCGTCGTCATTGAATCCTTATTCAGGGCTCTTGAGGAGTCTGGACTAGGGGTGTCCGGATAGCGAACTATCATCGCGGCGGACTCCAAGACTATGAAGATACAAGATTGAAGACTTCGCCCCGTGTCCGGATGGGACTTTCCTTGGCGTGGAAGGCAAGCTTGGCGATACGGATATGTAGATCTCCTACCATTGTAACCGACTCTGTGTAACCCTAACCCTATCTGGTGTTCTATATAAACTGGAGGGTTTTAGTCTGTAGGACAAACAACAATCATACCATAGACTAGCTTCTAGGGTTTAGCCTCCTTGATCTCGTGGTAGATCTACTCTTGTACTACCCATATCATCAATATTAATCAAGCAGGAGTAGGGTATTACATCCATCGAGAGGGCCCGAACCTGGGTAAAAACATTGTGTCCCTTGTCTCCTGTTACCATCCGCCTAGACGCACCATTTGGGACCCCCTACCCGAGATCCGCCGGTTTTGACACCGACAGCTACCTTTACCAAATCGTGTTCACACACTTAGCTCACACACAATAGGACATGTTCACACACCTCCTCGATGAATCAGACCTGACTCAACTCTAAGAAGTAGCAGGCATGACAAACAAGCATGAATGAGTAGGCACAACAGGGCTCAAACAACTCCTACACATGCTAGTGGGTTTCATCTATTTACTGTGGAATGACAGGTCATGCAGAGGATAAAGGGGTTCAACTACCGTAGCAAGTAACAGATGAATCGTTGTTGTCCTAATGCAGTAAAAGAAAGCAGGAGCGAGAGAGTGGGATTATATTGGAATGAACAAGGGGGTTTTGCTTGCCTGGCACTTCTGAAGATAATATAGTTCTTCATCGGTGTCATCAAACTCATCGTCGGTACATCGTCTACTGAGAGGGGACAAACACCGGCAAACAAGAAAGAACACAATCAATGCAATGCAATATTATGATGCATGAATGTGACATGGCAATATGCTGTTGATTGGCCTAATGCAACTAGAAACAAGTTAAATGAAGTTGGTTTGAACCTAGGATTAAAATTTAAACTCCACATGTGGTTATTTAAAAGCCATTTATATGGTTTTTCCTAAACAGCAGCTATAAGTTGTTCTAACATGCATGAAAATGGTACAGATGGATAGATTGGATTTTCCTGATCATTTTTCATATATAAATTATTTCATTCTGAGCTACTGTTGATTTTCTATGATTTTTAGAAGTTTAGGACATTTTCTGGATTTTTCTGAATAAGAATAAACCCAGAAAAGGCATTACTGCATCAACCTTACATCATCATGACGTCAGCAGGTCAACGGGGCATGGTCCGGGTCAAACCTGACCTATTGGGCCCACGTGTCAGTGGTTAGTTAAACTAATCTAATTTAGTTAGTACTAACCTGGGTCAAACTGATTAAGTTTAAAGTTAACTATATTAATTAGTCGGGGTGGGGTCCGCATGTCATAGGCCCAGGGGAGGTAAAATCCCCTGGTTAACCGGGGCTAAACCACCGGCCTTCAAAACGGTCAACCCGCCAGCGTTTAGCCGCCGGCGAAGCCGAACGCGCGGAGGGCTCGGGATTGCTCCTCCGGCGCCCAAACGAGCAGCGGAGGGCACGCGCGGGGACCTGGGGCTCGCCCGCATCCCGGGCGGCATGCGGCGGCAGCGGGGACGGCCGGAGCTCACCAAAAACAAGCTCGAGGCGGCGCCGCCGTTCGGGTGAACTGGGTTTCGGGGTTAGAGAGCACGGCAGGAGGCAAAGAGGGGTGCTACGACCTCCTGGGGGTGCACTGAGCACGGCCGCATGCTCGGTTGCAGCTCTAGGCAACGGTGGCAACGGCGGTGACATGGCCGGCGGCGAAGAGCTCTCGGCTCCGACGGGCATCGGTGTTAGAAGGAGAAAACGAGCTAGGGGAGAGGGGGAAACGACACAGGAGCTCACAGCGGGTGCGGTGGTGGCCTTGGCGAGCTCGGGGAAGCACCGGAGCGAGCGGAGCATTGAGGGGGATCTCCGGTGGCCGGCGATGGAAACGAAGACGGCGGCATCATTTCAGGCGTCCCGCAGGTGCGTGGCTCGGTGAGGGGGTCTAGGACGAAGTGGCGGAGCTTCTGGGCGCAGCGGCAGGGCGAGGGGTGGCCGGTGGCCACGGGTACGGCGACGATGATTTACGAGCTCCGCTCGGTGGTCTTGAGAGGGGAGCAGAGGAGGGGATGGGGTCCAGGGGGAGAGAGGAGAGGTGCGGGGGGCGAGGGGGAGTGCATGGCACTCGGGGCTAGCTCCAGAAGCGGCGAAAGCAGGAGGTGGCTCGGGCGCGTGCCGGCGCGCGGTGGCCACACGGCCTCCTGCCTACTAGCAGGAGGTTGAAGACGGTGGTGGCTGCGGTGGGCTGGGCCACTGGAGTTGGGCCAGGTGGACTGCGAGGTAACCTCAGGTGGGTTTTCTCTCTCTCTTTCTAAATCTTTTCTGTTTTCTATTTCTGTAATTGTTTTTGGATTTAATAAAAATGCCAGAGCATTTCCAAAAATCATGAAACTAATCATGGCTACTGTTTAGAATAAATCCAACATTAAACATTTTAGTTTATGATTATTTGAGCATTTAAAATATTTTATAGCATTAAAATGCCCAAATGCAAATACTATAGGATTTAATTCAAAAGTCCAGAAATGGCCTAGAATTATGTGCATAATTTTTGCCAGAGGTTTTCACATTTATCAAAAATCATGAACTTTTCCAGAGGACATTTTGGATTTATTGAAAAGGATTTTATTTGATCCTATTTGAATTCACTTGGTGCTAGGGCTTGGATCAGTCCCCATTTCAACTTTCTGGAAAAATTTAAACATGATGCAACACCAGATGCTAGCACTAGGCATGTCAGAGCTAGGGATGTGACAACTCACCCCCACTAAACAAGAATCTCGTCCCGAGATTCAAGACGTGAGGTAAGAAGACAGAGGGGGCACAAGCTAACACGGTCTTCACGATCCAGGTTACACTTCATAGGAACGTTGACATGATCACCATCTTTGTCTCGACGTCTTGCCTTGAGGACTACATCCAACATGACAACGAGAAGAAAGGGGGGATTTTAGAAGAATCGATATTCTTGAGGTTCGAGCAAGTTAGGATCATCTTAATGATCACAAGATCAACTCACAGAATAAGACATGAAAACATCTCTGGAGCTGAGAGGCAAAACATGCATCAGGAGCGACAGAAGAAACAATTTGACGAGGGTTTCAAAGTAGCGAGGGAAATTGTCATGATTCCAAAACGGGGCACCTCAGGGAAGGTGACTCGAAGAACTATTCCCTTAAGTGGCAAAAAGAATGTATTTTGATATCTAGATCATTGAAACCCTTTATACCAGCCTAAGGCAATCACAAACGATCGTTTGGTGGAGTTCAAAGGAATGGCATATCCGGACTAGGATGGATGATGTGGACTACATTGTTGAAGACAACGCAATGGATGATTTTGCTTATCATCGGAAATGGATGGGACCCATGGTAGGACCACCTCTGAAGATGATCCTGAACAACAATTGCTGAGAAGGGCAATCCAAGGGAGATTGGCACAAGGCGGTGCAAGCTGGGAACAAAATGGAAATGTCGGAAATGTTCCAACCATCATATCTGCCTGAGAGTCAGATCTGGTTAGAAACAGGATACTTCAGACTCACATGTCTGAAAAGAAAAGTTGCAACACAAATCGATGAGATGGAGTTGCGAGATTCTCCGGGAATGAACCACGATAGCAAGCTCCAAAACATGAGCTGGTTCTGCTACAAACCCGTGAACACGCTGTCCAAGACAAGCATGACCACGTAGTAGTCTTATAATAAAACAATACCGAGTTCTTGTTGGGAACCGTCATCGAGGATAACGGAATCTCGTGCATGATCTAGAATTAGCACAACACGCTCCTTTTCCTTGAGCAAATCAATCAGTGGCTTGGTGTGCTAGGGACACATATGGACTGGAGGTAGCGAGCCTCTCAAACCATAGCGTACTTCGCACATGCATGACTGACTTGGGATGGTACCAGGGAAACAAGAACAAAGTTTCTCGGATCCACGGCGACAACTTACATCAAATGCACGTGAATTAGAGGAAGTCACTTCTTTCATCCAAACATAGGCTTCACGAACGAAACACGAAGGAATTACTTACAAAGTTTCCAACACTAGGTTGATGTTCAACATGAGTCATGGGGGAGACAAAATGCTGCTGATGGGCTCAACAACAACTCATCGAAATATCCATATCCACTGGACTTCCGCCATCATGTGAACACGGTGATAGTATTGGTCAGACCAAAATATGTAATGGTGTATGCTCGAGGGATCAACCACGAGTAAGACAACATTACGAGCATCGTTGGTACTCATTTGATTTGATAATAGCCCACACTCAAATCAAAGGATTGATAAGACAATAGGTCCAACAACTGATCACAGGGACCCATCGATGAAGATATCATCTTTCTTCAACACACACACACACAGAAGATATCCCTTATAGACGAACTAAGTTAAGCAAAGCTTTATCTTCCAACTCTCCAAGTTATTGTTTAGCTTAACCAACTAGCTCAGGGATATCCAACACAGGTTCTTGGAGAAGGGGTGGTTTATAAGAAAACCAACTTGATCACGAGCTCAACATAACAGTGAGGGGACAGCCTGGTAATACTTTTGAGAAGATATTCGGAAAATCACGAACCACCGATATGTTACCAAGCTCGAGCACAACCTTGCTTTTCAGGGCAAGATGATATGATCAAAAGAGTGAGGGATTAACACAATCCTAACTCATTGATCGAAGAGTGCACCAGAAATAAGGACTAAGTAGCATGATCAATCTTAGGATGATGATTTAATAACCAACACGCTAAGAATGAGAGTATTGTCCATTAACTACCAAGCAGCGAGTTGCTAGGAGTATTGATTTCACACATCACAATTCATTTGTCGGTATTCCGGTTGCAACAACACGGGACCGAGGAATGAACGATGATGGCGAGAGTATCACTGCATCAAGAATTCATAAGAGAAGGTGCAATTCTCATGACGTTCCTGACATAAAGTGGGTAATACTTCAGGATAGAACAGAATCAAGAGCTTGATTACATTTGATCTGCGGAATACAACTACTTTGACCCAATCCTGGATATGGATGAGGTACTGGAGTTTGTTTCTCCCAGTGATTCCAGAATAGAATGGCATGACGGACCACAAGAATAATAGGCATCGATGACGAATGCACAACTATTCCTTACTATCAATTGATAGACTAGGGGCGGAATACAACTGAGCAGGGTCAACTCAAGGAACATATAACTTTCTGAGTTGTGAATGCATAGATTAGTATGTTGAGCAAAGCTCAACATTTCTTCCGGATAACCCATGAGGAAAGGTAGAACCGGCAGATTGACAATTATGAATGGAGAACTCCTCAAGAGTACTCTGATTGTGATCCTTCGATTCAGCGAGGAACTTCTGCCATAAGCGGTTCATAGTATTTGGAAGAAGGAAATACCACGGACCTCGAGGACTATCGCAAAGGTTACTAATATCCTAAAGGAACTAACAAACACTATCAACAAGAGGTAAGTAGGGTGAATCATGGGTTCAAGAACCCAGGAATAGAATACCTACTAACTAATAACATCACGGGATGCTTTCAAGAATGATGGCCAGAATCATCACAGGGGGAACACAAAACATGGCTGGATTACTAAGTGGTACTCTAGACACCTAGGATCATAATAATAGCTCCAACATAAATGCTGAGGCAATGAAATACCTCAACACACTAGTTAGTGTGGTTGATCTAGCACAAAAGGATCTTTAGAACGGTAAAAAGGAATTTGCAAATTCATCAGACTATTTAGAAATCTGGGATGACTCGGACAACATAACAGCTGTAAATGCTCAAAATGATTTGAGACATCCTGCAAAAATGGTGGCATGACCACTCAACATCACAATATCAAGGTTCTGAGACCAGCTATGAACATATGGAAGTAGTAGAAACTGAACTGGGGCTTAAAACCAACAATCTTAAAAGTCTAAGGATTAGTAACATGTCATCCTGATAGATAGGTGAGAAGCCTAGTTCTTAAACCCCGTAGAGAGAAGAGGATGACTCAGATCAGAAGGCCATGAGGTATAAGGAGTAAAAAGAGCCTTACGTTCCCTTCCACAATCAATTCCCTTACATCACTAAAGCATTTCTAGACACAACTTGGACCGGTTTGGCTTGGTAATCCTCTGCAACAGGCTCGATACCAAAGCTGTCGGACCCCGATTCCAAGTCACATCGATCTAGCCGTAACACCTCATATCACTTTGCGGCCTCACGCACGGTATTCCCACGGTGTCGCCTTACCATGGCCCCGACCGTTTATGCCTTTTGGCTCACGATATGATTGTGTCGCTAGCATCCATATGACAGAGAACCCGGGACGACATGGCTAGTCGTGAACCCAATGCGGCACTAACCCATGGGAACAGGCATACATGAATCACATCGAGCATGTCGGTCAGCAGCATGTGAATCCGGGCTGTAGCACTGGGCTAACAGGACTCTGGGAACCCGGGCTGTAGCAGGCTAGGTTGTACTCCGGACGTCATCATGTGATATTTCCAAGGGATGACACATGAACGAAGTGAAACACATGCCGCCACCAAGTGTTCCGAGCAAGAGTGCTGGGCTAGCAGGACTCCGGTGAACCGGGCTGTAGTGGACAACTATCGCTCAGGAAGCACTAGACTACATTTCCCCATATGAGAGGTTGCCAAGGATAAGCAACTAGATTGTCAGATCCCACACATACCAAGCATTTCAAACATACACACAATATGCTCGATATGTGTAAATACAACATGGCATCACAACATAACTCTACGACTCAAATATTTATTCATTAGGCTCCGAGGAGCGAGATATTACAAACATGGGTCTCATGACCCAACATTTAGATCATACAAAACAAGCACACGCGGAAGCTAAACATGTCTGAGTACAGACATCTATAAATGAAAAAGGCTGAGAAGCCTGACTATCTACCAGATCCTGCCGAGGGCACAAGATCGTAGCTGAGGTAACAAGCTAAACGTCGAAGTCCACGCGGAACTACTAGCGAGACTGACGTCTCTCTACAAAACATAAAATAAGCAAATGTGAGTACAAATGTACTCAGCAAGACTTACATCAGAACTAACTACATATTCATCATTATCAACAAAGGGGGTGGTGGAGTTTGACTGCAGCAAGCCAGCTTCGACTCGGTGGCTAACCTAAACTACGACTTCAAGTAACTCTTTTGAGGTGGCGCACACAAGTCCGCATATTCACCATATCAATACACCACTATGGATCCGCTCCCGTCTCCCTACGAGAACGCCATCCATATCACTCACGCTTATCTTGCGCATTTTAGAGTATCCACTTTCACTTGTCTATGAACTGTACAGGCAACCCAGAAGTCCTTTTCCGCGGACACGGCTATTCGAATAGATCATATTAACCCTGCAAGGGTTTACTTCTTCACACACGCTCTCGCCACTTACCACCATGTACACGACGTGTATCTCGGCAACCTTCAAGCAGAAGCCTGGCGAGGGAGTCGGCCATGACCTGACTAACCACACATGTCTCTAGTCCAGGTTTATCGCCTATTCGGGTTCCATCCGCAAGGAGATCCGACCGGGGTTTTGCTCACGGCCCCAAACGATGTGTGCAGGGTTCCCGAGACACCAAACGGGCACTCGGTACACCGGGCCACGGTGTATCTACCGCAACATAGCCCACCCCTAGGGTCAACGCTACACACGGCCCCCAACACATATCCTACAAACACCAGAAACTAGTTGCAACTCCTGGACAAAGATCGAGGCGATTAATAAGCCAAGAGGGGTCGAGTTACCGGAACCCAATGTGTGGTAGTAACTATTTCATGGATCACAAACACATAACTCAGTTCCTGAGGACGGCTGCAATGAGACAACCCACCATGTACTCCTACATGGCCTCTCACCGCTACCTTTACCAAATCGTGTTCACACACTTAGCTCACACACAGTAGGACATGTTCACACACCTCTGATTCATCCTCGATGAATCAGACCTGACTCAACTCTAAGCAATAGCAGGCATGACAAACAAGCATGAATGAGTAGGCACAACAGGGCTCAAACAACTCCTACTCATGCTAGTGGGTTTCATCTATTTACTGTGGAATGACAGGTCATGCAGAGGATAAAGGGGTTCAGCTACCGCAGCAAGTAACAGATGAATCTTTGTTGTCCTAATGAAGTAAAAGAAAGCAGGAGCAAGAGAGTGGGATTATATTGGAATGAACAAGGGGGTTTTGCTTGCCTGGCACTTCTGAAGATAATATAGTTCTTCATCGGTGTCATCGAACTCATCGTCGGTACATCGTCTACTGAGAGGGGACAAACACCGGCAAACAAGAAAGAACACAATCAATGCAATGCAATATTATGATGCATGAATGTGACATGGCAATATGCTTTTGATTGTCCTAATGCAACTAGAAACAAGTTAAATGAAGTTGGTTTGAACCTAGGATTCAAATTTAAACTCCACATGTGGTTATTTAAATGCCATTTATATGGTTTGTCCTAAACAGCAGCTATAAGTTGTTCTAACATGCATGAAAATGGTACAGATGGATAGATTGGATTTTCCTCATCGTTTTTCATATATAAATTATTTCATTCTGGACTACGGTTGATTTTCTATGATTTTTAGAAGTTTAGGACATTTTCTGGATTTTTCTCAATAAGAATTAATCCAGAAAAGGCATTACTGCGTCAGCCTGACATCATCATGATGTCAGCAGGTAAACGGGGCATGGTCCGGGTCAAACCTGACCTATGGGGCCCGCGTGTCAGTGGTTAGTTAAACTAATCTAATTTAGTTAGTACTAACCTGGGTCAAACTGATTAAGTTTAAAGTTAACTAGATTAATTAGCCGGGGTGGGGTCCGCATGTCATAGGCCCAGGGGAGGTAAAATCCCCTGGTCAACCGGGGCTAAACCACCGGCGGTCAAAACGGTCAACCCGCCGGCGTTTAGCCACCGGCGAGGCCGAACGCGGCGGAGGGCTCGGGATTGCTCCTCCGGCGCCCAAACGAGCTGCGGAGGGCACGCACGGGGAGCTGGGGCTCGACCGCATCCAGGGCGGCAGGCGGCCGCAGCGGGGACAGTCGGAGCTCGCTGAAAACGAGCTCGAGGCGGCGCCGGCGTTCGGGTGAACTGGGTTTCGGGGTTAGGGAGCATGGCAGGAGGCAAAGAGGGGTGCTACGACCTCCTGGGGGTGCACTGAGCATGGCCGCGTGCTCGGTTGCAGCTCTAGGCAACGGTGGCTACAGCGGCGACATGGCCGGCGGCGAAGAGCTCTCGGCTCCGACGGGCATCGGTGTTAGAAGGAGAAAACGAGCTAGGGGAGAGGGGGAAACGACACAGGAGCTCACAACGGGTGCGGCGGTGGCCTCGGCGAGCTCGGGGAGGCACCGGAGCGAGCGGAGAATCGAGGGGGATCTCCGGCGGCCGGTGATGGAAACGAAGACGGCGGCATCGTTTCAGGCATCCCGCGGGTGCGTGGCTCGGTGAGGGGGTCGAGGACGAAGTGGCGGAGCTTCTGGGCGCAGCGGCAGGGCGAGGGGTGGCCGGTGGCCACGGGTACGGCGACGATGACGACGAGCTCCGCTTGATGGTGCGCGCGAGAGGGGAGCAGAGGAGGGGATGGGGTCCACGGGGAGAGAGGAGAGGTGCAGGGGCGAGGAGGAGTGCGTGGCACTCGGGGCTAACTCCAGAAGTGGCGGAAGTAGGAGGTGGCTCGGGCGCGTGCCGGCGCGCGGTGGCCACACGCCCTCCTGCCTACTGGCAGGAGGTTGAAGATGGTGGCGGCTGCGGTGGGCTGGGCCGCTGGAGTTGGGCCAGGTGGGCTGCGAGGTAACCTCAGGTGGGTTTTCTCTCTCTCTCTTTCTAATTCTTTTCTGTTTTCTATTTGTGTAATTGTGTTTGGATTTATTAAAAATGCCAGAGCATTTCCCAAAATCATGAAACTAATCATGGCTGCTGTTTAGAATAAATCCAACAGTAAACATTTTAGTTTATGATTATTTGAACATTTAAAATATTTTATAGCATTAAAATGCCCAAATGCAAATACTATAGGATTTAATTCAGAAGTCCAGAAATGGCCTAGAATTATGTGCATAATTTTTGCCAGAGGTTTTCACCTTTATCAAAAATCATGAACTTTTCCAGAGGACATTTTGGATTTATTGAAAAGGATTTTATTTGATCCTATTTGAATTCACTTGGTGCTAGGGCTTGGATCAGTCCCCATTTCAACTTTCTGGAAAAATTTAAACATGATGCAACACTAGATGCTAGCACTAGGCATGTCAGAGCTAGGGATGTGACACTGTCCCTTCGGGGAAATGTCACACGGTGACATCCGAAGTCCTGCCTAGCCTGCTACAGCCCGGGATACCGGAGTCCTGTTAGCCCAGTGCTACAGCCCGGATTCAGACGTTGATGACCTACATGCTCGATGTGATTCATGTATGCCTGTCCCCATGGGTTAGTGCCTCTTTGGGTTCACGACTAGCCATATCGGCTCGGGTTCTTTGTCATATGGATGCTAGCGACACTATCATATACGTGAGCCAAAAGGCGCAGACGGTCCCGGGACATGGTAAGGCGACACCCGTGGGAATACCGTGCGTGAGGCCGCAAAGTGATATGAGGTGTTACCAGCTAGATTGATGTGACTTGGAATCGGGGACCTGACATAAATTTTTGTCTTAGCGTCTTTCAAGTTCTTCATAGTGTCCAGCAGATATAAATCCCAAGTGACTCAAAGAATAGAGCTATGCTCCCCGGCAACGGCGCCAGAAAAAGGTCTTGATAACCCACAAGTATAGGGGATCGCAACAGTTTTCGAGGGTAGAGTATTCAACCCAAATTTATTGATTCGACACAAGGGGAGCCAAAGAATATTCTCAAGTATTAGCAGCTGAGTTGTCAATTCAACCACACCTGGAAACTTAGTATCTGCAGCAAAGTGTTTGGTAGCAAAGTAATATGATAGTGGTGGTAACGGTAACAAAAGTAAAGACAACAAAAGTAATGTTTTTGGTGTTTTGTAGTGATTGTAACAGTAGCAACAAAAAGTAAATAAGCGTAAACCAGTATATGGAAAGCTCGTAGGCACAGGATCAGTGATGGATAATTATGCCGGATGCGGTTCGTCATGTAACAGTCATAACAGGGTGACACAGAACTAGCTCCAATTCAACAATGTAATGTAGGCATGTATTCCGTAAATAGTCATACGTGCTTAAGGAAAAGAACTTGCATGACATCTTTTGTCCTACCCTCCCGTGGAAGCGGGGTCCTATTGGAAACTAAGGGATATTAAGGCCTCCTTTTAATAGAGAACCGGAACAAAGCATTAGCACATAGTGAATACATGAACTCCTCAAACTATGGTCATCACCGGGAGTGGTCCCGATTATTGTCACTTCGGGGTTGCCGGATGATAACACATAGTAGGTGACTATAGACTTACAAGATAGGATCAAGAACACACATATATTCATGAAAACATAATAGGTTCAGATCTGAAATCATGGCACTCGGGCCCTAGTGACAAGCATTAAGCATAGCAAAGTCATAGCAACATCAATCTCAGAACATAGTGGATACTAGGGAACAAACCCTAACAAAACTAACTCGATTACATGATAAATCTCATCCAACCCATCACCGTCCAGCAAGCCTACGATGGAATTACTCACGCACGGTGGTGAGCATCATGAAATTGGTGATGGAGGATGGTTGATGATGATGACAGCGACGAATCCCCCTCTCCGGAGCCACGAACGGACTCCAGATCAGCCCTCCCGAGAGAGATTAGGGCTTGGCGGCGGCTCCGTATCGTAAAACGCGATGATTTCTTCTCTCTGATTTTTTCTCCCAAAGCCAATATATGGAGTTGGAGTTGGCGTCAAGGGTCTCGTGGGGCCCACGGTAGGGGGCGCGCCCGAGGGGGGGGCGCCCCACCCTCGTGGACAGGTGTGGGCCCCTGGTCTTCTCTTTGGCGAGGATTTTATTATTTATTCTAAAATATTCCGTGGAGTTTCAGGTCATTCTGAGAACTTTTGTTTTCTGCACATAAAACAACATCATGGCAATTCTACTGAAAACAGCGTCAGTCCGGGTTAGTTCCATTCAAATCATACAAGTTAGAGTCCAAAACAAGGGAAAAAGTGTTTGGAAAAGTAGATACGACAGAGACGTATTATCCGTCACCTTGGGGATCTTAAGGTGAACGTTGTTGAAGCGCTAGATGTACTTCTGGAGGGTCTCTCCTGGTTGCTGTGTGATGCGGCGTAGGTCACCCGCGGTCGGGTGATGGTCGCGAGTGCCCTGGAAGTTGGCGATGAAGCGGTTGCGCATCTCGTTCCAGGAGGAGATGGAGCCAGGATGCAGGTTCAGGAGCCACGAGCTCGGGCCATCCTTGAGCGCCATAGGGAACCAGTTCGCCATGACTTTCTCGTTGCTGTTGGCCGCCTCAATGCTCAGCTCGTAGAGCTGCAGGAAATCTGCGGGGTCGGGGGTGCCGTCGTAGCGAGGAGGCAGATCTGGCTTGAACTTGCTTGGCCAGGCGACGCTACGCAGCTTGGGGGTGAAGGCGCGGCAGCCTACCATGGTCACCGGGGCCCGCCGTGGAGGTGGGGCTTGATCTTGGTGCCTGCGCGCCACCACGGAAAGTGGTGCAAGGCCCTGTCACGGCAAGCGATCCTGACGTGGCGGTGCGGGGAGCGGTGGAGCGTTCTCCTGCGTCCGGGGGACTTCTTGATAGCTTCTTTATTCACGCACGGGTGCCTGGCGCGGCGGGTCGCGTCGTTGGGCTGTGCGTCCTGGCACCAGGGCGTCATCTTGGTGCAGAGGTGGTGGAGGCACTCAATGAGCCACGTCACCTGTGGCTGGCGGAGGGCGAGACGGTGAGAGGGACGGTGCAGGGGAGCCCTTGCGGCACTGACGAGCTCGGCGATGTAGTCCAGCCAGTCCTCGTAGAGGTCGTCGACAGGGCGGTAGCGTAGGAGCTTGTGTGCCATGAGCAGCATGGCCTGCGCGTCCGCGGGAGCGCGACGAACGTGGGACTATGAACCGGTCGGGGTCAGCGACAGGGTGGCAGTGCGACCGTCCCGCCGCACCGAGGGGTGCAGCGAGGATGCTTGCTGCTCGTTCACCGCCGGGCTGGTGGCAGCGTTGGCGGCAGGCGATGGAGAACGACGGGGAGGCCGCCGACAGGAGCCGTTTGAACGGCGCTGGCGTCGAGGGCGGCCCCGCGCTCAGCTCGGGCGCGACGAGCGTCCAACATGGTTGTGGTGGAGCGGTGAAGCACAGATCAACGAGAAGAAGGGTTCAGCGCACCCCTATATACGCGCGCCAAATGTCGGATTTAGGGTTCCGGTAAAACCCTTAAGGTTCAAGCACTGGAGTGCGCACGAGGATCTCTCCTCTCCCACGCTCTCACACTCCAAGGACTCACGGACTAGCTCGCCGAACCCAAAGAACACGAGGACACAAGATTTATACTTGTTCGGGCCACCGTTGTGGTGTAATACCCTACTCCAGTGTGGTGGTGGTGGATTGCCTCTTTGGATGAGGATGAACAGTACAAGGGAAGAACAGCCTCCTGAGGAGAGGTGTTCTTGTGCTTGGTAAGCTGGTGTGTGGGTGAGGATGGCTCGAGATGAATTTTGGTAGGCCAGGATCCGATCCCCCTCTACTGTGGTGACTAGTCCTATTTATAGAGGCCCTGATCCTCTTCCCAAACGTTGAGCGGGAAGGGATGCCACAACGGCCAATTTGAAAGGGGACAGCTAGTACAAGCTATCCTGACAAAAGTGGTCTTCGTCTGCCAAAGGCTATGGCGGTGACGCCGTCTTGGGCTCCACGATGACCTCCGTCTTGCCATCCCGCTGGTCTTGGTATCGTTGCACCGATATGGAAACCTTTGCTTGACGCCTCTGGTACTCCTTGCCTGTGCTTGCCCCCTTAGCACCAAAGAGGAAGCAAGGACACTTTGTGCGCTGTCGCCCGTCTGGCCTTGATCGTCATGGCTCACGTCATTCGAACCTCGCGAGGTTTTCCCTGCCTTGATCTCTCCGCCCCTCTCAAGCCAGCCTGGTGAGGCCGCTCATGAGGAGGTCTTGTGTCGTCCGCATCGCGAGGCTTGGCCCCTCGCAATGGTCTTGAGTGCTGGCTGGTGAAGATGGGTCGTACGGGCCCGCTTGTGGAGCCACACCGTGGGCCACAGGCAGGCAAGTCTGGGGACCCCCTTTCCCAAAACGCCAACAGTTATGCCATTTCAAACCTAGGTAAGCTAATTATGCCATTTTTTTACAAAAGTAAGCTAATTGTACGTCATTATTGAGAAAACCTAGGTAACTAAGCATATTAGAGATAACTTAGCATATTAGAGCTAATTTAGGTCATTTCAGAGGAAACAAAGCTAAATATAGATCATTTTGGAGCTAAGTAAGCTAATTATGTCATTTTGGAGGAAGATAAGCTAAGTCTGGGTCTTTATGCATTTCGTAAGCAAACCACTAGAGAAAACTTACCGTCATCACGAAGGTGAAGCACCATCGTGGCTCGTGCCGATAACACCACTTGGAGAAGGATCGTGTGATGCTTGTCTGGAGGCATGCTGCACCAAAGATCATTTGCAATGTCTCGTTAGCATGATGACACTCAAATGTTAATACTAGTAAGTAATGACCATTCAAATTAAACTCAAAGTGGTCCCCTAAGCAATCTCTGGCACCGGCGGAGGGGTCTGACCGGCCGTCGGGCACACAGACTACACATTTGGTTTTCACGGGTCAATCATACTAGTTAGTAATGAAACAAACATTACGTGCATGATTTGGCTAATATATAGAACAAACTTACCATGAGGAGCTCGTACATGGCTCGGTTCTGCATGTCATTCCGTGCCCTCTCTGTAACGCCTCGGATTCGATGCACCAGGTGTCCGCCAGTTATTCATCGTTGTTGCCTTGTCATTTGCTTGCGTGTTGCACTTTGCCATGTCATCATCTACATTTCATATCATGTCATCATGTGCATTTCATTTTGCATACGTGTTCGTCTCATGCATGCGAGCATTTTCCCGTTGTCCGCTTTTGCAATCCGCACTCCTATGTTCCCCGCGCCCCTTTTGCCTCTTTTTCGTAAAGCGGGTGTTAAACTTTCTCGGAATGGCCTAAGGTTTGCCAAGCGGCCTTGATATAGCACCGGTAGACAGCCTGTCAAGTTTCGTGCCATTTGGAGGTCGTTTGGTACTCCAACGGTTAACCGGGTAACCGTAAAAGCCTCCTTCTCTTTGCAGCCCAACATCCCCTCCAAAGTGGCCCAAAACCCATCCTAACCCCCTCCTTGCTCTCGGTCGTTCGATCACGATCGCATGGCCGAAAACCGCTCCTCATTTGGACTCTCCTAGCTCCCTATACCTATATAAACACCCCTCCCCCGAAATTCGCGGATCAATTCCACCCTAACCCTAGCCTTTCCTCTTCCTCCCGCAACTGGACGCGTCCACCCGCCGCCCGGACATGTCCGCCGCTGCAGTCCGCAGCGAATCGCCGCGCGCCACGTGGCCCCCCGCAGTCCTCCCTTGGCTGCCGGCTCCCGCCGCGTCTCTCCCGCGCCCGCCACACATGCCGCCGCCCGCTGCGCGCGCCGCCCGGCCCGTCGCGCCTCCACCGCCCCGCTGCCGCCGCCTGCTGGCGCCTCGCCCATGGCGCCAACCGGGCCCTTCGCTTCCTTCGCCATGCCATGGCCGCCCGCCGAGCCGCCCGGCCTCCGTCCCGCCGCCGCCGCCTCGCCCCGGCCACGGCCGGCCTCCTCCTCGACCCCGCCGGCCCCTAGATCCCGGTGCAGCCCGGATCTAGATCTGCGGTTGACTTTCTTTCCCCCCTCCGTTTTTCTCCAAGTCCCCGAGTATTTTAGTATTTTTATGCATTTTCATCGCATCATAACTCTGCATGAGTAGCTCCGTTTTAGGTGTGTAATATGTCAAATTTTTCGTCTCGACGTGTACTGCATTTCACTCCATTGCACCATGTTCATTTGAGTCCATCTTGATGCCTGAATCATCGTTTCAAGAGTGCTATATGATGTTAATCTGCTGAAACTGTTATGACTTGATGATTTGTCATTTTTGTTGCATTTGATGTGTGCATCCTATGAGCTTGAGCTCTACATGTGTTGTGAACTATGTTATGCCATCTTTACAGGGGTGCTTTCCATGTATTTTTGGGAATCTTGTACTGAGTCAATCAAGCTTGTTAAGTAGGGTACTTGTTGTTGCTGTTTTGCATGTCTGAATCTGCTATATCATGATGCTATGTTAACCTGCTTCTACAAGTCATTCTGTGCATAATATGGAGATGTTCACTAAGGATGTTTTGTTGTACATGTCTTGCTCTATCCATCCGTGCCCTTTGTTGCAATTATAGTTTGCTGTAATGTATTGTAATCTTGCTCCAAATTTTCTATATAATGTTGCTGTCAGCCTGTTAACATTAAGTTCAGTATTGCCATGAGCTTTGCTAGTGATCCATGCACCCTATGAACTTAATCTTGCTATGTTTAGCTTCTACGCCATGTCTTCTTACTGTGAGTTGCCTTGCCATGCCATGTGTTGCTCTTTGGTGAGTGGTTCAAGCTCACCAACATGCCTACTTATTGTTGTTCCTGCCATGTTTAAATCTGTTAACGAAACTTGCTATATTGGCATGGGTGCTATTGCATTTTCTGATCCCTTTTGGCTCATGGTCATTAGAGGACTTTTGTTTTATGCATTTAGTAGTATCATGCCGTGCCTTTGTTTTCATTGATAAGTTCCTGTAACATGTTGTTTGATAGCTCTAAACATTGCAACCTGATGTTATTTCCTGATAAGTCTGAACTGTTATTATTTGCAATCTTGCCATGTGTGTTTGAGCATGTTCTACTGATTTCTGGAGATAGCCCAGTGCTCATGTTTTGTCATGCTTTAGCTGTACATCATGCCCATGCCTTTTGTTTTCTTGTTAAGGTGTTGTAGCATGTTGTTTTGATGCTTGCAATATGCCTACTTGCTGTTTTGGACAGATTGTTGTCATGACTTGTATAGGGTGTATGTGTTGAACCGTTGCTCCGTTTTGAGTGTGCTCTATATGAAACTTGCTTAGAATTGCATTTAGTTTCATATTATCATGTTGCATCCATGATTTGGGGTGTGTGCTTGATGTTTGTATGCATTTTGCATCAATGCCATGTTTAACTTGTTTTGCTCATATCTTCTAGGCCGTAGCTCCGAATTAAATGAACTTTATATGTAACTTGACTAGAATCTCGTGTAGATCATCGTGGTGTATCTTAACTTGCTGTTTAACAACTTGAACATAAGGTTTTTTCAGATCTGGACCAATTTCGAAATTTGCATATGAGGACTTACCGGAATTGTTATATGTTGTTTCAGGCCTCATTTAAACTTGCTTTGATGTGTTGGTCTTGTATGCATCATCTTTTGCCATGAGTAGCTTCATGTAGCCTTGTCATGCATCATGTTTGGTTGTGCATCATGTCATGTATATGTGTGGTGTGTTTACCTTGTTGTGTGCTTCTTCTCGATAGTTCCCGTTACGTTGCGATCGTGAGGACTCGTTCGCCTACGCTTGGTTCGTCTTCGTGGCTTCATCTTCTTCATGGACTCGTTCTTCTTCCTAGCGGGATTTCAGGCAAGATGACCGCTACCCTGGATCTCACTACTATCATTGCTATGCTAGTTGTTTCGTTCTATCGCTATGCTGCGCTACCTATCACTTGTTCCTCAAGCCTCCCAAATTGCCATGAACCTCTAACCTTTGTCACCCTTCCTAACAAACCGTTGTTTGGCTATGTTACCGCTTTTGCTCAGCCCCTCTTATAGCGTTGCCAGTTGCAGGTACAGGTTTGCGATGATCATGACGTGAGAGCGATGTTTGCTTGTTTTGGAGTTCTTCTGCTTCTTCGATCAGGGGATAGGTTCCAGGTCGGCAGCCTGGGCTAGCAGGGTGGATGTCATTTGAGTTTCTGTTTATGTTTCATCCGTAGTCGGATGTTGATCTTGTATATGATGTTGATGTATTCTTGTGGCATTTGTGCCTTATGTATGTATCCCCATCTATTATGTAATGTTGATGTAATGATATCCACCTTGCAAAAGCGTTTCAATATGCGGGTCTATCCTTGCTGGGACCTTCGAGTTCCTTTTGGATAGGGTCGCATATTGGGCGTGACAAGTTGGTATCAGAGCCTCGACCGACCCTAGGAGCCCCCTTGATTGATCGTGTAGTTTGGCCGATGTTGAGTCTAGAAGAAAACTATTTTCGGAATCTAGTTATATCGGAGAGTAGGAATTCTTTTACTCCCCAGCCCCTTCGTGGCTTTGGTGAGGAATCTGGACGTAGGTGTTTTGAGTTACTCCTCTTCTCCTTCAAATTTTTTCTTTAGGATCACGAAGTTGGTTTTCCGATTGTTGTACCTCTGCTCTTTTATCCGGTGCATTTCTTGTCAAGTTGACTCGACCATCTTCATCTTTGCAAGTTCAATCCTTGGTTGTTTTCTTTTCCCACCCGCCCACCCCTTTTTCTTCTCGGAGACGGAGTCCGTAATCGAGTATCCACCCTAATCGTGCAAAGTCTTTGCTTTCTTTCCTCAATTATTTCAACCGGTGTTTTCTCTTCAAGATATTCGTCGATTTCCCCTTCCAAGATGATTTTGTTTTCCCGCCCTCCCACCCCTTTTCTTCTCGGAGTTTGAGTCTCTTTCGAGCATCAATTTCATCCGTGTGAAGTCTTCCCTCAATTGTTTCAACCGGTGAATTCTCGTCTAGTTTGACATTCATCACCTCTTTTTCTTGCCCGGTGGATTCAATTCCAATTTTCGGTGTTGATGATATTCTTTCCTCGGCTCAAATGTTTTTCCCTTGCTCGTTCGCCTCTCGCAAGTTTCTCCTTCCGGAGTGTTCAAGACATCTCAAGAGATTCGAATTAATTCGAGGTTGTCACCTCATTCAAATATTTCAATTATTCCGGTGCATCACCTATCTATTCAACATCCTTTTCAACGGTGTTTTCTTTTAATGGGCCCTAACCCACAGGTCTTTTCCCAGGATCTTACCTGACTCTTCTAATTATTCCGGAGACATTCCTATTTCTTTTCAAGTGTGACGTAAGAATGGATTCCATCAGTCACATGCCTTGTCAAGATCGATTTCAACTCATTTCACTGTTGGCTCAACCTCTCTGCTTTTTCATTCTCCCGGACTATCTTAGTAATTTTGGTGGTGTTTCTCATCATCATTTGAAGACCAAAGTAGAGTTTCTCTTAAATCTTGTCCGTTCTCTCGGAGATTCATGGTGCTAGCTCGATGTTATTCTATCTAATTGTTTCCAGTAGTGCAATTCTTTTCATCCATCTGGAGTATTTCAGGAGTTGCATTCTCTCTCGATCATCCGGAGGCCATCTTTTCGGAAGATTTCTTTGTTCTAAGTTTTCAGATTCGTTCTCCAATTATTCTATATCTGTGCCCTTTCGTTCGTCTCAATATTCTTCCGGTGCTTCGTTCAAGCATTCGTCAATTAGTTCGCGATCTCTTCGTTCTCTTGTCTCTAATTTTCCCTCAAGTATCTTCGTGGTTTCTAATTCTTTCCGGCGATTCATTCTCTTCTCTTCGTTCATTTTCATTTCTAACGGTGGTTCGTTCAAGATTTCTTTTCTGTTGTTATCGTATCAATTCGTTCGTTTCTTTTCAATCCTACCGGTGGCTTATGAAGACCTTCCCAATGAGAATAAGTAGTATGCAAAATCCATTGCTTGTCATCAATCTAATTCGATGAAGGATAAGCATACAATAAATCTTATTCTTATTTCCTCCAAGTGAGTAATCCCTTCCTTCGGAGTTTGTTCTTGTTGAATAAATTCTTGTTCCTAGTGTTTTCATCTTTTCTTTTCCGGAGTTCAAATTTCTCGGCCATTTCGTCGGAACGTCCATCTAAATCATCACAAGACTCATCTTATTCTTTCTTCCTTCATTCTATCTCATCATCCTTTTGTCACCGGAGTTCTTCATGGTGATTCGTCATGATTCAATTCATTCTTCAAGGGTTCATCAAGATTCTTATCGAAGGAGCTCAAGTATCCTTCTTCTTGCGTCTTGAAGTGCAATTAATTCTCCGTATTCTTTTGAGTGGAGTTTTGCATTTCTTCGTTCTTCTCAGCTATCCAATCATTTTCGTTTGTGGCCTGTTATCACCTTATGATCTTGAGAGGTTACCTATAAGACCACAACAAGCTTATTCTTTTCGTTGTTGATTTTCTCAACAACTCCATTTAAACCTTCCTTCTAAAGATGCTTTCAATTTCATTCGTGGCACAAGTTGTCATTTTCTTCTCCATTCTTTTCATTCAACTCTTTCAATTCTTTCTGGAAGTTTTGTGTCATGTCTTCATCAACTATCATTCCATCCTCTCAACCTCGTGTTCTATTCATCCATGTTTCAGCCGAAGTGCTGCCTAAATCCTTTCAGTCTTATTCGTTTCTTATCTCGTTCTAACCGGAGTTGTTTCTTAGTCTATCTGGTTCCGTGAGCTTTCGATTCTCGTCATTCTCGTCTTTCCTTTCTTCTTCTCGAGTGCTCTCGATTCTTTGCTTCTTCTCTAGAGTTCTTGTTTCACCTCATCCCTTTTCCCTTCCGTCTCGGTCCTAAGATCTCGGGACGAGATCTCTTGTTAGTAGAGGAGAGTTGTAACGCCTTGGATTCGATGCGCCAGGTGTCCGCCAGTTATTCTTCGTTGTTGCCTTGTCATTTGCTTGCGTGTTGCACTTTGCCATGTCATCATCTGCATTTCATATCATGTCATCATGTGCATTTCATTTTGCATACGTGTTCGTCTCATGCATTCGAGCATTTTCCCCGTTGTCCGTTTTGCAATCCGGCACTCCTATGTTCCCCGGCGCCCCCTTTTGCCTCTTTTCGTGTGCAGGTGTTGAACTTTCTCGGAATGGCCTGAGGTTTGCCAAGCGGCCATGATATAGCACCGGTAGACCGCCTGTCAAGTTTCGTGCCATTTGGAGGTCGTTAGGTACTCCAACGGTTTACCGGGTAACCGTAAAAGCCTCCTTCTCTTTGCAGCCCAACACCCCCTCCGAAGTGGCCCAAAACCCATCCTAACCCCCTCCTTGCTCTCGGTCGTTCAATCACGATCGCGTGGCCTAAAACCGCTCCTCATTTGGACTCTCCTAGCTCCCTATACCTATATAAACACCCCTCCCCCGAAATTCGCGGATCAATTCCACCCTAACCCTAGCCTTTCCTCTTCCTCCCGCAACCGGACGCGTCCACCCGCCGCCCGGACATGTCCGCCGCTGCCGTCCGCAGAGAATCGCCACGCGCCACGTGGCCCGCCGCTGTCCCTCCGCCGCCCGCGCCCATGAGCCCATCCGGGCCCAGCAGGCCCGATCCGCCGCCCGCTCCTCCCTCCCGCCCCTCCCGCGCCCAGCCAGTCGTCGCCCGCCCGATCGCCAGCGCCTCCGCCCGGCACCGTCGCGCCTCCACCCGGCCCAGCTGCTGCCCTCGCCGGCGCCTCCCAGGGCGCCAACCGGGGCCCCTCCTGTCACAGCCCTAGAATTGTTTGACATTAGTTGCATTAAGGCATTCATGTCATCATGTTAATTTTCATGAAATTGAAATGGGGATTTGTGAAACCCTCAGAATAATTTTTGGAAATGAACCAAATATAAAAATTGCTCCAAAGGGTCCAGGAAAATGCTCATGTGGCCCTCTGAAAATATTGGACAGAGATAATAATCAAACCAATATTTTTGGGAGTTCATAAGTATTTATATTTGGGCATTGGAATTAATGCATACCTAATTGCATTGGATATATATTATTATATATATATAAAATATTGTCCAATAATTGTGCCTTTTGTTGAAGAGCTCGAATATTACCACTAGCTCATATAAAAATTGGCATAATTAAATAAAGTGATTTGGTATTTTAAATAAATCAAACAAATGTCAATATTAAAAAAGAAACAAAATAGGTAAAACCCACCTAACTTACATGTCTGACTTTGGCTGTGTGTGGCGGCCCAATGGCCGGCTGCGCGCCACCGTCCCTTCCTCGCGCCCGGAGGGCAGGGGCACCACTGCCTTGCCACCCAGGTCCGGCTGGGACTCGTCGCCCGCCACCTCCTGCTTCCTCCCTCGTCGCCTGGACACCTGGAACAGCGCCACGCGCCGCCCGACCGCCCCCCTCTCCCGGTCCTCTCCTCTCCTCTCTCTCCCTCGCTCTCGCCAACCCAACGCCACCGCCGCCGCTGCTGCCAGAGCCGTAGCCACCGCACCCCTTGAGAGCATCTGAGACGCCCCGAGCTCAGCGTCGCCGACCTCGCCCTCCCTGTCAAGCCACGCGAGCCCGGAGGCACCACCGCGACGCCATCGCCCTCTTCTCCATCTCCGGCCACCGGAGATCGCCACCGCCGTTCGCCGCCGTCCGCGCTTCCCCAAGGCCGCCAACCAGCTCCCCGGATCCGCCGAGAGCTCCTCTACCTATCCCCCTACCTCCCGTGCTCGATTACGCCGTGTAGCCACCGCCCCCTTCGATCCCGAGCGCCCTCGCCGCCGGCCATGTCGCCGTCGTGGCTACGGCCGTGCACGCGCGCGTCCGAGCGCACCACCGCATTCAGCGCGTCCTCAGGAGCCTAACGCACACACCCCGTCGCCCTGCCGTGCACCGTAGCCCTCTCTTCCTCTCCGCCCGAACTCCGGCGCCGCCGCGAGCTCCACTCCGGCGAGCCCCGGCCCCCCCAGCTCTTTCCGCCTGCTCCACCAGGTGCGCGAGAGCCCGGGCTACGCCCCGGTGCTCTCAGACGCCACCCGTGGCTCTGTACACGGACTCCGCCAAGCGTCAGAGGTCGCCGGCGGCGAGCCCTGTCGCTGAGCCCTGCCACGTGGGTCCGGCTCGTCGGTGATTAGCTTAAGCTAATCACCAACTAACCTACCCTCGACATCGACAAAGGGCCCCAGCGCCACTAACCTGAATTAGATTAGAATTAAACCCCTGTTAACTAATCGAGACAACGACGTGTGGCCCCACACGTCGGTTTGACCAACCAGCCGCAGATTGACCTGTTGACGTCATGCTTGCGCAGTGCTGACGCAATATTATATCCTCTGGATTTAATTAAATCAGGAAATTCCAGAATATATTCAAAACTTCAAAAATTCATAGAAATTCAACCGTAGCTCAGATTGAAATAGTTTATATATGAAAAATGATCAGAAAAATATGAAGAATCTGCTTATGGCACTTTCATGCATGTTTGAACAAGTTAACCTCACTGAATAGGATGAATCATGATTAGGGTAATTTATGGAATAGCATTTGAAGTTGGAGTTCAACCTTGTTTGAATTCCACTTCAACTAACTTGGATTATTATTGCATTAGGTGAATTCAGTACCTTAATATGACATGTCATTCATGTGAATGTGCATTGCATTGATTGTGTTCTCTCTCGTTTGCGGTAATTGTCCCTCTCGATGAGCGACGTCTCGAAGCGATGAGTTCGATGACACCGATGAAGAACTATATTATCTTCAGAAGTGCCAGGCAAGCAAAACCCCCTTGTTCATTCCGATATAATCCCACTCTCTCGCCCCTGCTCTATTTTACTGCATTAGGACAACAACGACTCATGTGTTACTTGCTGCGGTAGCTGAACCCCTTGATCCTTTGCATGACCTGTCATTCCACGGTAATTAGATGGAACCCACTAGCATGAGTAGGAGTTGTTTGAGCCATGTTGTGCCTACTCATTTATGCTTGCTGTCATGCCTGCTACTGCTTAGAGTTGAGTCGGGTCTGATTCATCGGGAATGAATTGGAATTGTTATGAACATGTCCTATTGTGTGTGAGCTAAGTGTGTGAACACGATTTGGTAAAGGTAGCGGTGAGAGGCCATGTAGGAGTACATGGTGGGTTGTCTCATTGCAGCCATCCTCAGGAACTGAGTTCTGTGTTTGTGATCCATGAAACAGCTACTACCACGCATTGGGATCCTTAATTGACCCTCTCGGCTTCTTAACCACCCTTGTCCTCATCCGGGAGTTGCAAGTAGTTTCGTGTTTGTAGCATGTTTGGGGCACGCATACGCTGACCTTAGGGGTGGGTTGTGTTGCGGTAGGCACCGTGGCCGGTGTACCGAGTGCCCGTTTGGTATCTCGGGAACCCCGCACACATCGTTCGGGGCTGTATGGGAAACCTCGGCGGACTCCTGCGGATGGAACCTGAATAGGCGATAAACCTGGACTAGGGATTTGAGTGTTTAGGTAGGCCGTGGCCGACACCCACGTTGGGCTTCCGCTTGAAGGTTGCCGAGTACATGTCGTAAACGGCGGTAAGTGGTGAGAGTGTGTGAAGAAGTACACCCTGCAGGGTTTAATAAGATCTATTGAATAGCCGTGTCCGCGAAAAGGACTTCGGGTTGCCTATATCAGTTCATAGACAAGTGAAAGTGGATACTCTAAAATGCGCAAGATAAGCGTGAGTGCTATGGATGGCGTTCTCGTGGGGAGACGGAGCGGGTCCATAGTGGTGTATTGCCATGGTGAATATGTGGACTCGTGTGCGCCACCTCAAAAGAGTTACTTGCAGTCGTAGTTCAGGATAGCCACCGAGTCAAAGCTGGCTTGCTGCAGTCAAATTCCACCACCCCCTTTTGATAATGATGCATATGTAGTTAGTTCTGATGTAAGTCTTGCTGAGTACAATTGTACTCACGTTTGCTTATTTATGTTTTGCAGAGAGACGTCAGTCTCGCTAGTAGTTCCACGTGGACTTCGACGTTTAGCTTGTTACCTCAGCTACGATCTTGTGCCCTCGGCAGGATCTGGTAGATAGTCAGTCTTCTCAGCCTTTTTCCATTTATAGTTGTCTGTACTCAGACATGATTAGCTTCCGCTTGTGCTTTGACTTGTATGCTCTGAGTGTTGGGTCATGAGACCCATGTTTGTAATATCTCGCTCTTCGGAGCCTAATGAATAATATCTTGAGTCGTAGAGTTATGTTGTGATGCCATGTTGTATCTACACATATTGAGCATATTGTGTGTATGTTTGAAATGCTTGGTATGTGTGGGATCCGACAAACTAGTTGTTTATCCTTGGCAGCCTCTCATATGGGGAAATGTAGTCTCGTGCCTCCGAGCGATAGTAGTCCGCTACAGCCCGGTTCACCGGAGTCCTGCTAGCCCAGCACTACTGCTTGGGCACTTGACTGGCCGGCATGTGTTTCACTTCGTTCCTATGTCTGTCCCTTCGGGGAAATGTCACGCGGTGGTATTCGGAGTCCTGCCTAGCCTGCCACAGCCCGGGATACCGGAGTCCTGTTAGCCCAACGCTACAGCCCGAATACATACGTTGATGACCGACATGCTCGATGTGATTCATGTATGCCTGTCCCCATGGGTTAGCGCCGCTTTGGGTTCACGACTAGCCATGTCGGCCCGGTTCTTCGTCATATGGATGCTAGCGACACTATCATATCGTGAGCCAAAAGACGCAAACGGTCCCGGGCCATGGTAAGGCGACACCGTGGGAATACCGTGCGTGAGGCCAAAGTGATATGATGTGCTACATGCTAGATCGGTGTGACCTAGGATCGGGGTCCGACAGCGTTGGTATCGAGCTTTGACTGCTCAGAGGATTACCAAGCCAAACTGGTCGGGTTGTGTCTACAAATGCTTTAGTTATGTAAGGGAATTGATTGTGGAAGGGAACGTAAGGCTCTTTTTACTCCTTATACCTCATGGCCTTCTGATCTGAGTCATCCTCTTCTCTTCTACGGGGTTTAAGAACTAGGCTTCTCATCTATCTATTAGGATGACGTGTTACTAATCCATAGACCTTAAGATTGTTGGTTCTAATCCCCAGTTTAGTTCCTGCTATTCCTGTATGATAACTGTTGATCCTAGAATCTTGTTATGATGTTGTTGAGTGGTTATGCCACCATTTTCTGCAGGATGTCTCAAATCATTTTGAGCATTTACAGCCGTTATGCTGTCCGAGTCATCCCAGGTCTCTAAATGGTCTGATGCAATTGCAAATCCTTTCTTCCTGTTCCCGATGTCCTTTTTGGTCAGAATAAGCACACTAACCAGTCGGTTGAGGTACTCTGTTGCCTCGACACATATGTTGGAACTATTATTATGACCCTAGGTGCTTAGGAGGTCACCTAGCAATTTAGCAATGCTTTTGTATCCCTAGTGTGATGATTATGGCCATCATTTTCGAAAGCATCCCGTGATGCCATTTAGTAGTAGGTATTCTACTCCTGGGTTGCTGAACCCGAGGTTCATCCTACTTCATGTTGTTAGTATTTGCTAGTGCCTTTAGGATATTAGTAACCTTTGCGATAGTCCTCGAGGTCCGTGGTATTTTCTTCTTCCAAATACTACGAACCGCTTATGGCAGAAGTTCCTTGTTGAATCAAACATCACAATAAGAGTGCTCTTGAGGAGTTCTCCATTCATAATTGTGAATCTGCCAATTCTACCTTTCTCGCATGGGTTATCCGGAAGAAATGTTGAGCTTAAGCTCGACATACTAATCTATGCATCCACAACTCAGAAAATTATATGTTCCTTTGAGTTGTTCTCTTAGTTGTCTTCTGACCTTCATCTATCAATTGATAGCCAAGGGTATGTGTGCATCCGTTCATCGATGCCTATTATCCTTGTGGTCCGACAAGCCATTCTATCCCGGAATGACTAGGAGAAACAAACTCGATACCTCATCCATATCCAGGATTGGGTCAAAGTAGTTGTATTCCGCAGATCAAATGCCAATCCAGCTTTTGATTCTGTTCCACCTCGAGTGTTACCATCTTTATGTCAAGAATGTCATGAGAGTTGCACCTCCTCCTATGCATTCTTGATGCGTGATACTTCCACCATCATCATTCGTTCCTCGGTCTTCGTGTTGTTGTAACGGAATGCCGACAAGTGAATTGTGATGTGTGAAATCTATACTCCGAGTAACTCTGTTGCTCGGTAGTTAATGGACAACACTCTCATTCTTAGCGTGTTGGTTATTGAATCATCATCCTAAGATTGATCGTGCTACCTAGTGCTTAGTTCTGGTGCACCCCTCGATTGATGAGTTAGGATTTTGTCAAGTCCTCACTCCCTTAATCATATCATCTTTCCTTGAAAAGCAAGATTGTTCTCGAGCTTAGTAATATATCGGTGGTTCATGAATTTCCAAATATCTTCTTGGAAGTGTTATCAGGTTGTCACCTGGCTGTTATGTTGAGCTCGTGATCAAGTTGGTTTCTTGTGAACCACCCCTTTTCCAAGAATCCGTGTTGGATACCCCTGAGCTAGTTGGTTAAGCTAGACAACAACTTGGAGAGTTGGAAGATAAAAGCTTGCCTAACCTAGTTCGATCCAATGGGATATTCTTGTGTAGTGTGTGTCAAAGAAGGATGATATCTTCATCGATTGGTCCCTGTGATCAGTTGCTGGATCTATTGTCCTATCAGCCCTTTGACTTGAGTGTGGGCAATCGTCAAGTCAAATCCGAACCAACGATATGCGTGATGTTGTCTTACTCGTGGTTGATCCCTCGAGCATACACCATTACATCCTTGGTCTGACCAATGCTAACACCGTGTTCACATGATGGTGGAAGTCCAGTGATATGGAAATTCCGATGAGTTGCTGTTGAGCCCATCAGTAGCATTTTGTCTCCCCCATGAGTCATGTTGAACATCAACCTAGTATTGGAAACTTGTGTAAGCATTTCTTCGTGTTTCGTTCATGAAGCATATGTTTGGATGGAAGTAGTGACTTCCTCTAGTTCATGTGCATCTGATGTAAGTTGCCGCCATGAACTTGAGAAAGGTTTGTTTTGCCTCCTGTGGAATCATCCCAAGTCCGTCATGCATGTGCAAAGTATTCTATGGTTTGATAGACTGATCATCTTCATTCCGTATGTATCCCTAGCACACCAAGCCACTGATTGATTTGTTCAAGGAAAGGAAGTTCCTTCTTAAGAGCATGCCTTATGCAAGGACTTCAATATCCTCGATTATGGTTCCCCCACCCGAACTCTGTAGTGTTTTATTATAAGACTACCATGTGATCATGCTTGTCTAGGACAGTGTGTTCACATGTTTGTAGCAAAACCAGCTCATGTTTTGGAGCTTGCTATCGTAGTTCATATCCCGAGAATCTCGCAACGCCATCTCGTCGAATTGTGTTGCAACCCTTCCTTTTCAGACATGATGAGTCTGAAATATCCTAACACCAACCAGATCTAAATCTCAGGCAGATATGATGGTTGGAACATTCCAACAGTTGCATTTCGTTCCCAGCTTGCACCGTCCTTGTGCTATCTCGCTATAGACTGCCTCCTTAGTAACTCTTATTCAGGGTCATCCTCAAAAGTGGTCCCACCATGGGTCCCCTCCTCCTCCGATGATAAGCAAAAATCATCCATTGCGTTGTCTTCAACAAGGTAGTCCACATCATCCATTCTAGTCCGGGTGTACTATTCCTTTGCACTCCGTCAAACGATCGTTGTGAATTGCCTTAGGCTGGTATGAAGAGTCTCAATGATTTCTAATTCAAAAGTAATTCTTTTTGCCACTTAAGGGAATAGTTCTTGCGTCACCTTTCTCGAGGTGCCCCGTTATTGAATCATGGTAAATATTTCCTCGCCACCTTGACACCATCCACCATCTCCCTAAGCGTGGAATTGTTGCCACCAATCAAACCCCGTTGTTGTTCTTCCATCCCTCTCGACGTGTTTTGTGTCTCAACTCGAGATATGTCACCATCTCAGTCCGTGAGTCGATCATGTTTACCTGATCTTCGTGATGATCGAATCATGTAGGGTTTCCCCTTTCTTTCTATTGTCGTGTCGAGTGAAGATCTTGAAAGCAAAGACGTCAAGACCAAGATGATGGAATAAATCAACATCTTCGAGAAGGCAAATGGATCATGAAGATTGTGATAGTTTGCGACTCCCCTTTTCCTCTTACCTCACATCTTGAATCTCGGGGCGAGATTCTTGTTTAGTGGGGGTGAGTTGTCACAGCCCTAGAATTGTTTGACATTAGTTGCATTAAGGCATTCATGTCATCATGTTAATTTTCATGAAATTGAAATGGGGATTTGTGAAACCCTCAGAATAATTTTTGGAAATGAACCAAATATAAAAAATTGCTCCAAAGGGTCCAGGAAAATGCTCATGTGGCCCTCTGAAAATATTGGACAGAGATAATAATCAAACCAATATTTTTGGGAGTTCATAAGTATTTATATTTGGGCATTGGAATTAATGCATACCTAATTGCATTGGATATATATTATTATATATATATAAAATATTGTCCAATAATTGTGCCTTTTGTTGAAGAGCTCTGGAATATTACCACTAGCTCATATAAAAATTGGCATAATTAAATAAAGTGATTTGGTATTTTAAATAAATCAAACAAATGTCAGAATATTAAAAAAAGAAACAAAATAGGTAAAACCCACCTAACTTACATGGCTTTGCGCTGTGTGGCAGCCCACTGATCCTGCCAGCGCCACCGTCCCTTCCTCGCGCCCGGGAGGACAGGGGCATGCCTTGCCAAGCCACGCACGTCCGGCCGGGACTCGTCGCCCGCCACCTCCTGCTTCCTCCCTCGTCGCCTCGACACCTGGGCGGCGCCACGCGCCGCCCGACCGCTCCCCTCCCCCGTCCTCTCCTCTCCTCTCCTCTCCCTCGCTCGCGAACCCGAACGCCACTGGCCGCCGCTCTGCTGCAGAGCCGTAGCCACCGCACCCCTTGAGAGCATCTCGAGACGCCCCGAGCTCCGCGTCGCCGACCTCGCCCTCCTGTCAAGCCACGCGAGCCCGGAGGCACCACCGCGACGCCATCGCCCTCTTCTCCATCTCCGCCACGGAGATCGCCACCGCCGTTCGCCGCCCCACGCTTCCCCAAGGCCGCCAACCAGCTCCCGGATCCGCCGTGAGCTCCTCTACCTATCCCCTACCTCCGTGCTCGACACGCCGTAGCCACCGCCCCTTCGATCCGGCGCCCTACGCCGCCCGCCATGTCGCCGTCGTGGCTACGGCCGTGCACGCGCGCGTCCGAGCGCACCACCGCATTCAGCGCGTCCTCAGGAGCCTAACGCACACACCCCGTCGCCCTGCCGTGCACCGTAGCCCTCTCTTCCTCTCCGCCCGAACTCCGGCGCCGCCGCGAGCTCCACTCCGGCGAGCCCCGGCCCCCCCAGCTCTTTCCGCCTGCTCCACCAGGTGCGCGAGAGCCCGGGCTACGCCCCGGTGCTCTCAGACGCCACCCCCGTGGCCTGTGGCACGGACTCCGCCGCGTCCAGAGGTCGCCGCGGCGAGCCCTCGCTGAGCCCTGCCACGTGGGTCCGGCTCGTGATTAGCTTAAGCTAATCACCAACTAACCTACCCTCGACATCGACAAAGTGGGCCCCAGCCGCCACTAACCTGAATTAGATTAGAATTAAACCCCCGTTAACTAATCGAGACACCGACGTGTGGCCCCACACGTCGTTTGACTCCAGCCAGCCGCGATTGACCTGTCGACGTCATGCTTGCGATCTTGGCGCAATATTATATCCTCTGGATTTAATTAAATCAGGAAATTCCAGAATATATTCAAAACTTCAAAAATTCATAGAAATTCAACCGTAGCTCAGATTGAAATAGTTTATATATGAAAAATGATCAGAAAAATATGAAGAATCTGCTTATGGCACTTTCATGCATGTTTGAACAAGTTAACCTCACTGAATAGGATGAATCATGATTAGGGTAATTTATGGAATAGCATTTGAAGTTGGAGTTCAACCTTGTTTGAATTCCACTTCAACTAACTTGGATTATTATTGCATTAGGTGAATTCAGTACCTTAATATGACATGTCATTCATGTGAATGTGCATTGCATTGATTGTGTTCTCTCTCGTTTGCCGGTAATTGTCCCCTCTCGATAGACGACGTACCGACGATGAGTTCGATGACACCGATGAAGAACTATATTATCTTCAGAAGTGCCAGGCAAGCAAAACCCCCCTTGTTCATTCCGATATAATCCCACTCTCTCGCCCCTGCTCTATTTTACTGCATTAGGACAACAACGACTCATGTGTTACTTGCTGCGGTAGCTGAACCCCTTGATCCTTTGCATGACCTGTCATTCCACAGTAATTAGATGGAACCCACTAGCATGAGTAGGAGTTGTTTGAGCCATGTTGTGCCTACTCATTTATGCTTGCTGTCATGCCTGCTACTGCTTAGAGTTGAGTCGGGTCTGATTCATCGGGAATGAATTGGAATTGTTATGAACATGTCCTATTGTGTGTGAGCTAAGTGTGTGAACACGATTTGGTAAAGGTAGCGGTGAGAGGCCATGTAGGAATACATGGTGGGTTGTCTCATTGCAGCCGCCCTCGAGAACTGAGTTCGTGTTTGTGATCCATGAAACAGCTACTACCACGCATTGGGATCCTTAATTGACCCTCTCGCTTCTTAACCACCCTTGTCCTCATCCGGGAGTTGCAAGTAGTTTCGTGTTTGTAGCATGTCAGGGGCCGCGCAACGCTGACCTTAGGGGTGGGTTGTGTTGCGGTAGGCACTGTGGGTCGGTGTACCGAAAGTGCCCGTTTGGTATCTCGGGAACCCTGCACACATCGTTCGGGGCTGTATGGGAAACCTCGGCGGACTCCTGCGGATGGAACCCGAATAGGTGATAAACCTGGACTAGGGATTTGAGTGTTTAGGTAGGCCGTGGCCGACACCCACGTTGGGCTTCCGCTTGAAGGTTGCCGAGTACATGTCGGTAAACGGCGTAAGTGGTGAGAGTGTGTGAAGAAGTACACCCTGCAGGGTTTAATAAGATCTATTCAATAGCCGTGTCCGCGGAAAAGGACTTCGGGTTGCCTATATCAGTTCATAGACAAGTGAAAGTGGATACTCTAAAATGCAAGATAACCGTGAGTGCTATGGATGGCGTTCTCGTAGGGAGACGGAGCGGGTCCATAGTGGTGTATTGCCATGGTGAATATGTGGACTCGTGTGCGCCACCTCAAAAGAGTTACTTGCGATGTAGTTCAGGATAGCCACCGAGTCAAAGCTGGCTTGCTGCGGTCAAATTCCACCACCCCTTTTGATAATGATGCATATGTAGTTAGTTCTCGATGTAAGTCTTGCTGAGTACAATTGTACTCACGTTTGCTTATTTATGTTTTGCAGAGAGACGTCAGTCTCGCTAGTAGTTCCACGTGGACTTCGACGTTTAGCTTGTTACCTCAGCTACGATCTTGTGCCCTCGGCATGATCTGGTAGATAGTCAGGCTTCTCAGCCTTTTTCCATTTATAGTTGTCTGTACTCAGACATGATTAGCTTCCGCTTGTGCTTTGACTTGTATGCTCTGAGTGTTGGGTCATGAGACCCATGTTTGTAATATCTCGCTCTTCGGAGCCTAATGAATAATATCTTGAGTCGTAGAGTTATGTTGTGATGCCATGTTGTATCTACACATATTGAGCATATTGTGTGTATGTTTGAAATGCTTGGTATGTGTGGGATCCGACAAACTAGTTGTTTATCCTTGGCAGCCTCTCATATGGGGAAATGTAGTCTCGTGCCTCCGGCGATAGTAGTCCGCTTCAGCCCGGTTCACGGAGTCTGCTAGCCCAGCACTACTGCTTGGGCACTTGACTGGCGGCATGTGTTTCACTTTCCTATGTCATCGCCTTCGGGAAATGTCACGCGTGGTATTCGAGTCCCGCCTAGCCTGCTACAGCCCAGATACCGGAGTCCTGTTAGCCCAGCTACAGCCCGAATACATACGTTGATGACCGACATGCTCGATGTGATTCATGTATGCCTGTCCCCATGGGTTAGCGCCGCTTTGGGTTCACGACTAGCCATGTCGGCCCGGGTTCTTTGTCATATGGATGCTAGCGACACTATCATATACGTGAGCCAAAAGACGCAAACGGTCCCGGGCCATGGTAAGGCGACACCCGTGGGAATACCGTGCGTGAGGCCGCAAAGTGATATGATGTGTTACATGCTAGATCGGTGTGACCTAGGATCGGGTCCTGACACCTCCGCCCTCGCCGCCACATCAGCCGCCGCCCGGCCGGAGCCGCCCGGCCGGCTCCGTCCCTGCCGCCGCCTCGCCCGGCCACGGCCGGCCTCCTCCGCGACCCCACCGGCCCCTTCTTCTCCGGCGAGCCCGGTGCAGCCCAGATCCAGATCCACGGTTGACTTTCTTTCCCCCCTCCGATTTTCTCCAAGTCCCCGAGTATTTCAGTATTTTTATGCATTTTCATGGCATCATAACTCTGCATCCGTAGCTCCTTTTTGGGTGTGTAATATGTCAAATTGTTCGTCTCGACGTGTACTGCATTTCATTCCATTGCACCATGTTCATTTCAGTCCATCTTAATGCCTGAATCATCGTTGCAAGAGTGCTATATGATGTTAATCTGCTGAAACTGTTATAACTTGATGATTTGTCATTTTTGTTGCATTTGATGTGTGCATCCTATGAGCTTGAGCTCTACATGTGTTGTGAACTATGTTATGCCATATTTACAGGGGTGCTTGCCATGTATTTTTGGGAATCTTGTACTGAGTGAATCAAGCTTGTTAAGTAGGGTACTTGTTGTTGCTGTTTTGCATGTCTGAATCTGCTATATCATGATGCTATGTTAACCTGCTTCTACAAGTCATTCTGTGCATAATATGGAGATGTTCACTAAGGATGTTTTGTTGTACATGTCTTGCTCTATCCATCCGTGCCCTTTGTTGCAATTATAGTTTGCTGTAATGTATTGTAATCTTGCTCCAAATTTGCTATATAATGTTGCTGTCAGCCTGTTAACATTAAGTTCAGTATTGCCATGAGCTTTGCTAGTGATCCATGCACCCTATGAACTTAATCTTGCTATGTTTAGCTTCTATGCCATGTCTTCTTACTATGAGTTGCCTTGCCATGCCATGTGTTGCTCTTTGGTGAGTGGTTCAAGCTCACCAACAGGCCTACTTATTGTTGTTCCTGCCATGTTTAAATCTGTTAATGAAACTTGCTATATTGGCATGGGTGCTATTGCATTTTCTGATCCCTTTTGGCTCATGGTCATTAGAGGACTTTTGTTTTATGCATTTAGTAGTATCATGTCGTGCCTTTGTTTGCATTGATAAGTTCCTGTAACATGTTGTTTGATAGCTCTAAACATTGCAACCAGATGTTATTTCCTGATAAGTCTGAACTGTTATTATTTGCAATCTTGCCATGTGTGTTTGAGCATGTTCTACTGATTTCTGGAGATAGCCCAGTGTTCATGTTTTGTCATGCTTTAGCTGTACATCATGCCCATGCCTTTTGTTTTCTTGTTAAGGTGATGTAGCATGTTGTTTTGATGCTTGCAATATGCCTACTTGCTGTTTTGGACAGATTGTTGTCATGACTTGTATAGGGTGTATGTGTTGAACCGTTGCTCCGTTTTGAGTGTGCTCTATATGAAACTTGCTTAGAATTGCATTTAGTTTCATATTATCATGTTGCATCCATGATTTGGGGTGTGTGCTTGATGTTTGTATGCATTTTGCATCAATGCCATGTTTAACTTGTTTTGCTCATATCTTCTAGGCCGTAGCTCCGAATTAAATGAACTTTATATGTAACTTGACTAGAATCTCGTGTAGATCATATTGGTGTATCTTAACTTGCTGTTTAACAACTTGAGCATAAGGTTTTTTCAGATCTGGACCAATTTCGAAATTTGCATATGAGGACTAACCGGAATTGTTATATGTTGTTTCCGGCCTCATTTAAACTTGCTTTGATGTGTTGGTCCTGTATGCATCATCTTTTGCCATGAGTAGCTTCATGTAGCCTTGTCATGCATCATGTTTGGTTGTGCATCATGTCATGTATATGTGTGGTGTGTTTACCTTGTTGTGTGCTTCTTCTCGATAGTTCCCGTTACGTTGCGATCGTGAGGACTCGTTCGTCTACGCTTGGTTCATCTTCGTGGCTTCATCTTCTTCATGGACTCGTTCTTCTTCCTAGCGGGATTTCAGGAAAGATGACCGCTACCCTGGATCTCACTACTATCATTGCTATGCTAGTTGTTTCGTTCTATCGCTATGCTGCGCTACCTATCACTTGTTCCTCAAGCCTCCCAAATTGCCATGAACCTCTAACCTTTGTCACCCTTCCTAGCAAACCGTTGTTTGGCTATGTTACCGCTTTTGCTCAGCCCCTCTTATAGCATTGCCAGTTGCAGGTACAGGTTTGTGATGATCATGACGTGAGAGCGATGTTTGCTTGTTTTGGAGTTCTTCTGCTTCTTCGATCAGGGGATAGGTTCCAGGTCGGCAGCCTGGGCTAGCAGGGTGGATGTCGTTTGAGTTTCTGTTTATGTTTCATCCGTAGTCGGATGTTGATCTTGTATATGATGTTGATGTATTCTTGTGGCATTTGTGCCTTATGTATGTATCCCCATCTATTATGTAATGTTGATGTAATGATATCCACCTTGCAAAAGCGTTTCAATATGCGGGTCTATCCTTGGTGGGACCTTCGAGTTCATTTTGGATAGGGTCGCATATTGGGCGTGACACTCTCCTCCTCCATCAGCCTTGCCGTCTTCTCCTCCAACTCCAGATCCCTCTCCGCCAGAAGCGCCTAGGTTCTATCTCTCTTAGTCTGAAGAGCAGCCAGCAACATCAGTCCTCGTTAGCATTGTAGTCATCGATGGCTGCGCACACAATGTAATACTTGGAAGAAATCTGAGTTCGTATAACGAACCTGGAAGGCAACTTGATTGCCCATGGACGAGGCCTTATCTCAGGATTTTAGCTCGTTTGGCGCGCCTTGATCTCTGGGAGAGTGTGAGGACAACATATAAGTCCATCTCCAATGGCTATAGATCCATGGGACCTCCCGCCAGCAGATATCATCACCAACTCCGGATCAAACGGCCCGCTCCGGTTAAAGTCCTCCCCTTTCCTCGCCTCCCCCTCATCTCTGTACTTCACGAGCTTGTTGTGGGAGGAGATGTTGGTGAAGTTCTCTGGTTGATTGAGGCCAGACACAAAGAATGCATTGGCCTTGAACGGGGCAATATGGGCCATGGCATAGAGGTCAAACACCTCAGGCACCAGTGCCATATTGTATCCCGCCTAAAAGAGAGGAACATAGTAGCTCAAGCTAGCATGACAGAATGAATTGCATGAATCATTAAGCAAACCACATACCCGGTTCCACCGGTATTGATATAAGTTAGCTCTGCCCTGATGGTGTGGCACACCTCTCATTTGGGCACGCTTGTCCTTGGCACCTTTGTGGATGGCCCGCCATGCGTCTAAGCACCACTCATCAACCAACGCCTCCCAACAATCCATCTTATTAGCGCACCATCTCGGGGGCACCTAAGTCAGTAAAGAGAAACTTGAGCAGTATGCCTACGAATCAAATCAAACAAATTAAGAATAAGGCCTTAAGAATATAGGCAGTTTCCTTCATGTACTCCTCCACGGCACTTCTTCTCGGGCTTCCGAATACAACGCGAGGCGAAGTAGTCTTGAACAGCCTGCACCCGAGCCTCATGGCGTAAGTTTTGTAGTAGGCGCCTGCACTCGGCATCGATAACCCATTCACAAGCCTCCTCGTATCCCTCCTCACACTTGTAGAAGGTCTGCAATCAAATGAGACGACATTGATTAGTAAAATAACTAAGCTTGTTCGAAGATTTTTAATTGTGTAAGTGAGAAATTACCCAAAACATTCTGATCACCATGTCGGCCCTCGTGTGGCACAAGACACTGTCGGGACCGGATTTTCGGGATATTAATTTCCCAAAAAATGGCCCTTGTGCTCACCAGCCCCAGGATTACTGTTAGCTGGCGAGACACCATCTAGATACAGGAACTCTAAGCAAAATACATAATATGTAGTACAAGACCATTCTGGCCTTTGAGTACAACACAAGGTTTCTAGTGGTTCATGGCGGAAGTGGTTTGTGGTTCATCAGCGTCTATGGGACTCCATTTCCCACAGGAACAGCTGACCAGGGTAACTCATATCTTCACGAGGCTGCTGTCACCATTGCGTGGGTTCCGGAGCTGTCATTGCAACGTTCCTCTCCATGCAAGAAATCTGGCCAAGACAATAGCCAGGGACAAGCCAGTGAGTAATTTTGAATGTACTCGCAAACATTATGAACACAGGTATAATATAACAAATGATAATCATGCTCTGAATTATTCTATGATCGCAACGTCAGTCACAAAAATAAAAAATTCCATGATGCATGTAAGCAAGTTATTCATATACAACATGAATAGGCAATACTGGAGTAGAAATGAAATGCACAGATCGGGTGTCTGAAGCGACGCCTTGGAAGGATAATAATTTAAAGCACGCCTCAGTCGGGCGTCTGAGCGACACCACATAAAGGGCTTATAAGTAGTTTAAATAACAAGCATGCCACAGTCGGGCGTCTGAGGGACACCACATAAAGGGCTTATAAGTAGTTTAAACAACAAGCATGCCACAGTCGGGCGTCTGAGCGACACCACGTAAAGGGCTTATAAGTAGTTTAAACAACAAGCATGCCACAGTCGGGCGTCTGAGCGACACCACGTAAAGGGCTTATAAGAAAATAATCACAGTGAATTTCCAGGAGGTAGAACCATCCCAAGGATACTCAATAATTCAAATAATGTAAATGGCTAGTCCATATTAGTAATCATATTCACCACGAGTCACAAGTCATGATCCATATTCGGGTTTAGAAATTTTTCCTCCAAAGACCGGCACTAAGACTGACAGTTGACCCATCCCAGACTGTAGTCCTTAACCATGGACACGGCTATTTGAATAGACATAACCTCTGCAGACGGTGTACTCTTTACCCACGAGTAACGGATTTCTATTAGTCCATCGGAACTAATTCCGTCTACGGTCTTTTAATTGAAAACACACCTGACCGCACACACCATCCTGACTTACCGGTGTCTGGAATCACCCACGACACTCGTTAAGAAAAACTCTAAGTCTGGAGGCTACAACCTCGACTAACATGGGATCACAAAAATTATAACGCGCGCAAACAAGGGGAGATACCCCTTCGGCTCCAACCGAAAATACCCATGCTCCCGGACCAGGTGGCATGCCTACCGGATGCCTCCGGTATCTTCCACCATGGCCTCTATGTACGGTGTGTGCTAGGTAAGGGGTTGACAACTTACTAAACCGTACCCTTACCTATGGCAGGGACAAGTGGTAGTACGAAACAAGTATTGGGGTTACTAGAACAAGACTCGTTCTATGGCCAACTAGGAGGTTAAAGTGTTCCCTGCATGATTAGCACAAGAAATATATTTCACACCAATCCGACAAAATCACCATTTATCATACCTCACCATGCCTTTACCGGACACAACCGTCTCGAGGAGGACTAGAGACAAGCCCGTGTCTACCCAAGACATAGGCTTTCCCGGATTCCTTCCGATATGCATGAAGGCATACGATGGTGATTAATATCACGACGTATCAAATTCCAATAGCACGGAATCATCAATATGCACTTAGAAGTATGATCATAACATCGCATAAAATAACGAAAAATCTCTGAGACAAGGGGTGTTGTAACCGTATCAAACAACACACGACAATATAATGCCAGGGTTCAGAATGCTTGCCTTCAAGTTGTCGAGAGGCAGGGTGCATTAACTTTTGAAAGTTTTCTTCTCTCTCCAAAAATCCTATCTTGGAAAAAAAATTCAAATTAACACATAGTTTCAAAATTGTATAAAAGAGTTCTTTGGAAAATTTTCAAATAAATATGAAAATAAACTAGACATAATTTGAGAAACAACAGAAAAAGAATCAATTCATTTGGACTTATATTTAAAAAGTTATAGCCAGTCAAACATTAGTCAAAGTTCTGTTTTTAAAAATAAACTGAAGAAGGAAAAAACGTTTTGAATAAAAGAATACGGAGGAGGTGTACTCTATATTTACGCTTTCACTTAAACCGCGCGGGCCGGCGCGGGGTCACTGACAGTGGGTCCCTTGGGCCCACTGGTCAGGTTTGACCAGTCGCCCGCCTCCTTCCTCACCTGTCCGAGCAGAGGCGGAGCTGCGGCGATCGACGCCGGCGAACGGCAGCTCCCCACGGGGTTCTGAGGGCGGGGATGGATCCGATAGTCCAGGGCGGTCCTCCCGGTGGTCGACAGGCTGGCGGGGGCGAAGGGAGTCACCAGCGGCGAGCTCTGCGGCGGAGGTGGCTTCGGGAGGAATTGGGGGTTTGGGCTATGGTGGCTCCCGATCGAAGCTAAGAGGCTGGGCGGATCCGCATGGTCGATGGGAGGAGGATGGAAGCACGGGAGAAATTAGGGGGCCACGGTCCTGGCCGGATTTTACCGAATCGTGGCGGCGGCCGAACCTGGCGGAGATGGGGAAGGGAAGGGCCTCTGGCCAACTGGGGAGGAGGGTGGGCTTCCTACTGCTCGAACGAGGCTGCTGACAAGCTTAGGCATGATCGGGAGGGCTATATATAGCCCGGAGAGGTCGGTACCCATGGTCGTGGATAAGAACGACGGCGAACCGCCATTCTGTTGCAGCAGGGGGTGCGTGACGGCGACAGGTGCTAGCGGACAGCCTATGCGAGATTTTGCCGGTTAGATACCTGACATCTCTCAGCTTTAGCACGTCTTCTTCTGTAACGGAGGAAGGCATCCACCGGCCTTGAAGGAAGGAGCCAGACATCATCCAAGGTCCGAAGCGCCTGAATCTGGAGCTTTGGGTGTTGGAACACGAGGCGAGAGGCGGATTCGATTGAGATTGAAAGAAAGGAGTAGAGCCTTGGTCTCTTTATAAAGAGGTTGAATACCAAGAGCCCTCCCCATGACCGTTTGGGACTCGCCTTCGATTGAGGAAATATACCAACAGGCACGATTGGGTTACCGCCGTATAGATGAGAATCCGGAATAAGGGACACGATCTCTCTGCTCGACAAGACGTGCCAAGAAACCTCCTCGCTAAACGCTACTGAGGTGGGACAATAAAAACGATTCGAATAAAGGCTTGGCCATGGTGTGATGTCATGCCGTGGAATACGTCAGTAGATCGGATTTGTGTAAATATTACTCTCTCTACGGTGGTATGTGGAACTTATTTTGCAGAGGCGGACACTATCCTTGTGTTCATAATCTTCTGTGAAGTATTCGGACGAGGAACCCGCCTTGCAATGCCGAAGACAATCTACATGCCGGACTCGTCGTCATTGAAACCTGGTTCAGGGGCTACTGAGGGAGTCCTGGATTAGGGGGTGTCCGGATGGCCGGACTATAACCTTTGGCCGGACTCCTGGACTATGAAGATACAAGATTGAAGACTTCGTCCCGTGTCCGGATGGGACTTTCCTTGGCGTGGAAGGCAAGCTTGGCGATACGGATATGTGGATCTCCTCCCATTTGTAACCGACTCTGTGTAACGCTAGCCCTCTCCGGTGTCTATATAAACCGGAGGGCTTTAGTCCATAGGACGAACAACAATCATACCATAGGATAGCTTCTAGGGTTTAGCCTCTCCAATCTCGTGGTAGATCTACTCTTGTACTACCCATATCATCAATATTAATCAAGTAGGAGTAGGGTTTTACCTCCATCGAGAGGGCCCGAACCTGGGTAAAAACATCGTGTCCCCTGTCTCCTGTTACCATCCGCCTAGACACACAGTTCGGGACCCCCTACCCGAGATCCGCCTGTTTTGACACCGACACCCGTGCATACCTCAACCGCCATTGGACCGACCGGAGACCAGGATGGACCAAGGACTGAGGGGCTACGTGACTAGTTAGGCTCTTGAGTCGCGATGCTCAGGAGTCCCCCTTGACGTGCAAACAATCCCATACCTGCCCTCGCCGAGGCCTCGGGAGGGGCGCGCGATGCCCAGCTCCGGGGAACCTTGTTGGGTGGTGTGCGCTTGGGCATGACCCGTGCGCAACCCCCGTGCCCAGCCCCCATGCACGGCTTTCCCGAGGGGAGGCGTTGCGGTAAGACTGGGCGCTGAGCTCTGGGCTCCCTGAGGTTGGCATGACCGTGGGGTCGCCCTCAGTTGTTTATCACCAGTGCGGAGCATAGTGCTTCCGCTTGTGCACGGGCATAGCCGCTCCTCGGCAGTGTCGTCAGCCAGCGCGGAGCATGGTGCTTCCACTTGGGCGTGGGATGGGGGCCCCCCTCCTGGAGGAGCACCCAGGGCGTGCACAACCCCGCCCTGACATGTGGCTTGCACGACAGAGCTGCGAGGTGTATCTGGGCACTCGTGAGCCAGCGCGGGACTCATGAGGCCCTACCTCAAGGCGGGTTGCGCCTGGTCTTGAGTCTTTGTGACTGTATGTTCCTGCAAGGCGGTTAGATGCAAGCACTCTACGTCCTCAGGTCCCGGCCCTCGAGCGAGCTCAGCCGCCGCTGGTATGCCAGGTCGCGATGCCGTGGTCAAGGCCAGGGGGTGAGGGCTGGAGAGCCAGTAAGAGCTCCTGAGTCGCGATGCTCAGGAGCCCCCCTTTTAACGTGCAAGCGGATTGCATACGGTGAACAGGCCCGCGGCGGGCGACAATCAAGCAGGCGATAGCCGTTTGCGGGTTAGGCATAAAGGGAAGATTGACTTGGATAAATGCAGGGAGATACACGCCACTGGGTCTTGCCCGAGCGGCTTGCGGATGATGCAGCCCTAGGGGCGCCCCCAGCAAGGTAAGCTAAAGGCTTAAGCAAAGGGATACATGCCACAGGGACAGACCCGTGCGGCCTGGGAATAATGCAGCCCGAGGGGCGCTCCCAGCTTAAACGAACTTGGAAGATGACACCTGGTTCTGTAGACGAAGTAGAGTTGATGTAGCTGAAGCCACGCGTTGAAGGGATGACTCCTCATGAGCCACCGGGACCCTGAGCCTCGGGAGGCTCTGGGGGCTCGGCAGGTTCCCTAAAGAGCATCTCCATCTCCTCCTGAACGGCGTGGATCCTCGCCTCCTGAGATGCCAGGACCTGCCGGAAGCAGCGCTGATGGGCCGACGCCACGCTCGGCAAGCCGAAGGGCATGCGAACGTAGCTGTGTGGTGGCCCTCACAGCGGCACGCTCGTGATGGCCAGAAGCACTCCAGAGATGCGGCCCTGTTGAGCCCTAGAACATCGACGCAGAGACGCATCCCAGCATCCTCACCTAGATGGGGAGTTGCGCCCTGTGGGTGGCTGTGGCCGCGCATGGCTCTTGCTTCTTGCAGTTCTTGGGTGGTCTTGGTGATGAACTCTTGGGTGGTGGGCACTCCTTGCCCTGTGTTCTCCTGAGGGAAACGTGCCGCGAAGCACGCCTCCAAGTGTTGCCCAAGCGCCTCCCTCGTGTGGTTGGTAAGGTCTGAGGCCCTCCAAAAGAGAGCCCCTGAGCCCTGCCCGAGGAGGACGCTTGGCGCGCCTTCCTATGCGACGGGTATCTGTCAGGAAACCTAAACCCCGAAGCCTAAACCCCGAAGCAAGTGGGACACGAACACCACGTTCTCGCCGGGCTTAGGAGTGGGAATGACCTGCCCTGGAGCAGGTAGCCTGTGTGAGATCTCGCCAGTCAGATACCTGGCGTCTCACAGCTTTAGCACATCTTCTTCTGTGACGGAGGAAGACATCCATCGGCCGTGCTGGTCAGAGCCGGATATCGTCGAAAGTCCGAAGCGCCTTAATCTGAAGCTTTTGGTGTTGGAACTCGAAGCGTGAGGCGAACTCGATGGAGGGTGTAAAAAGAAGAGGGCCTTGGTCTCATTATAAATAGGTTGAATACCAAGAGCCCACCCCGTGGTCGATTAGGACTACGCCTTTGATAGAGGAGGCGTGCCAGCGGGCACGGTTGGGTTACTGCGTCCGTATTGATGAGAATCCTGGAATAAGGGGGCACGATCTATGCTTTGATAAGGCGTGCGGAAACCGCCGCTAAACGCGCTAAGGTGAAACGATAAAAAGCGATTCATATAAAGGCCTGGCCGTGGTGTGAGGTCACGCCATGAATACGTCAGCGAGATCTGTGCAAAATTATTCTCTCTACGGTGTTATGTGGAACTTGTTTTGCAGAGCCGGACACTATCCTTGTGTTCATAACCTTCTATGAAGTATTCGGAGGAGGAACCCGCCTCGCAATGCCGAAGACAATCAACGCGCCGGACTCATCGTCATTGAAGCCAGGTTCAGGGGCTTATGAGGGAGTCTCGGACTAGGGGGTGTCCGGATAGCCGGACTATCGTCACGGCCGGACTCCAAGACTATGAAGATACAAGATTGAAGACTTCGTCCCGTGTCCAGATGGGACTTTCCTTGGCGTGGAAGGCAAGCTTGACGATACGGATATGTAGATCTCCTACCATTGTAACCAACTCTGTGTAACCCTAACCTATCTGGTGTCTATATAAACCGGAGGGTTTTAGTCCGTAGGACGAACAACAATCATACCATAGGCTAGCTTCTAGGGTTTAGCCTCCTTGATCTCGTGGTAGATCTACACTTGTACTACCCATATCATCAATATTAATCAAACAGGAGTAGGGTATTACCTCCATCGAGAGGGCCCGAACCTGGGTAAAAACATCGTGTCCCTTGTCTCCTGTTACCATCCGCCTAGAAGCACAGTTCTGGACCCCCTACCCGAGATCCGCCGGTTTTGACACCGACAACGACGAATCCGGCGACCAAGAGTTTCAGAAAGCTACAGAGGCCATGTGCGTCGACGGCGGCGCCTCGCTGCATACTTCTCACCGCCGGCTTAAACAGTGGGCGCGAGAGATTACAGCGGCAGAGCCGTCGTTCGATGCCCAAAGGCCGCTGAAGTGGTCTGGCACGCCTATCATTTTTGACACTGAGGATCACCCTGATCACACTACTGCGGTCGGGTGCTTGCCATTGTTGGTTTCGCCAACAATACGCAACCTCAAGGGGACGAAGATGCTAGTCGATGGTGGGGCCGGTCTGAACTTGATCTCGCCTGCCGTGATCGAGAAACTGTAGATTCCTGATGGATACCTCGAAGAGACAGGCACGTTTCAGGGGGTCAACCCGGGAAGAAGCCAACCCAAGGGAATGGTCACGCTGCCCGTGACTTTTGGAAGCGACCTGAACTACAGGACGGAGAGGATCGTGTTTGATGTTGCCAAGATCTCCTTGCCCTAGCGGGATCCTTGGCATGGCGCTGGCCAAGTTCATGTCGGCGTCACACTCGCCTACAACACCTCAAGATGCGGGACCTGTGACGACGATCATCACCATCCCCTCCGACAAGAAAGATGCGCTGATTTGCGCTGACCAACTATACCAGCAAGCGGTTGTAGTAGCTGCCGCCACTAGGGCACTTGCTCCTGCCGCTGGGACCCCGGGAGGGAAGAAGAAGAAGAAGACCGGTAAGACCTCGGACACCCACTCCGGCAAGCGCAACTCTTCGGAGTGTAGCGCTGCCGTCGAGGACGTGCCAGAACCGGCGGATCTCGGGTAGGGGGTCCGGAACTGTGCGTCTAGGCGGATGGTAACAGGAGACAAGGGACACGATGTTTTTACCCAGGTTCGGGCCCTCTCGATGGAGGTAATACCCTACTTCTGCTTGATTAATATTGATGATATGGGTAGTACAAGAGTAGATCTACCACGAGATCAAGGAGTCTAGACCCTAGAAGCTAGCCTATGGTCTGATTGTTGTTCGTCCTACGGACTAAAACCCTCCGGTTTATATAGACACCGAATAGGTTAGGGTTACACAGAGTCGGTTACAATGGTAGGAGATATACATATCCGTGACGCTGCTTGCCTTCCACGCCAAGGAAAGTCCCATCCGGACACGGGACGAAGTCTTGAATCTTGTATCTTCATAGTCTTGGAGTCCGGCCGTGACGATAGTCCGGCTATCCGGACACCCCCTAGTCCGGGACTCCCTCAGTAGCCCCTGAACCAGGCTTCAATGACGATGAGTCCGGCGCGTTGATTTTCTTCGGCATTGCGAGGCGGGTTCCTCCTCCGTATACTTCATAGAAGGTCATGAACACAAGGATAGTGTCCGGCTCTGCAAAACAAGTTCCACATAACACCGTAGGGAGAATAATTTTTGCACAGATCCGTTGACGTATTCCGCGGCGTGACTGTCAGGACCCCGATTCCAAGTCACATCGACCTAGCTGGTAACACCTCATATCACTTTGCGGCCTCACGCACGGTATTCCCACGGGTGTCGCCTTACCATGGCCCGGACCGTTTATGTCTTTTGGCTCACGATATGATAGTGTCGCTAGCATCCACATGACAAAGAACCGGGCCGACATGGCTAGTCGTGAACCCAAAGCGGCACTAACCTATGGGGACAGGCATACATGAAACACTTCGAGCATGTCGGTCATCAACGTATGAACTTGGGCTGTAGCACTGGCTAACAGGACTCCGGTATCCCGGCTGTAGCAGGCTAGGCAGGACTCCAAGTATCACCGCGTGACATTTCCCGAAGGACAGACATAGGAACGAAATGAATCACATGCCGGCCAGTCAAGTGTCCAAGCAGTAGTCTGTGGGCTAGCAGGACTCGTGAACCGGGCAGTAGCGGACTACTATCGCCGTAAGCACAGACTACATTTCCCCATATGAGAGGCTGCCAAGGATAAACAACTAGATTGTCGGATCCCACTCATACCAAGCATTTCAATCATACACATAATATGCCCGATATGAGTAAATACAACAAGGCATCACAACAAAACTCTACAACTCAAGTACTTTATTTAAGAGGCTCCGAGGAGCCATACATAACATAGTCATACAGGTAGGGGTCACATGACCCAACACTCAAGTCATACAATCATACAAGCACATGCGGAAGCAAAGTAGTCTGAGTACGCACTCTAGAAAGAAAGAAAGCTTGTTGGAGCCTTTCTATCTACATGGCCCTTCACAAGTCTTAGATCGCCACCGGTGGCTAGCTTACTCGTCAAGTCAACATCTACATAGAATCCGTCGGAGGGTGGTATAGTCCTCTGAAAAATATTGATTAAGCAAACATGAGTACAAAGTACTCAGAAGTCTTACCACGTAATCCTATCATACATGCACATTCTCAAGGAAGGAAGTGGAGTTAAATGCAGCAAGCCAGCTTTGACTCTTGGCTAAGCTATCCTCACGTGACACACTTTGTAAAGCATTTTGTCGCACACGAGTCCACTATCCACCATCACAATACTCCACCGTGGATCCTCTCTCGTCATCCCCGAGAGGGCCATCCACGATACTCACACTTATCTTGAGGCTTTTAGTAGTATCCATTTACTTGTCTATGAACTGATATAGGTAACCCGAAGTCCTTCTCCGTGGACACGGCTATTCAATAGATCATATTTAACCCTGCAGGGTATACTTCTTCACACACGCTCACCACTTATAAATCGTTTACACGACATGTACTGCAACCTTCAGCGGAAGCCCAACGTGGGTGTCGGCCACAGCCTACCTAAACACTCAAGTCCCTAGTCCAGGTTATCGCCTATTCGGGTTCCATCCGCAGGAGTCCGCCGAGGTTTCCCATACAGCCCGAGAACGATGTGTGCAGGGTTCCCGAGATACCAAACGGGCACTTTCACACACGGCCACGGTGCCTACCGCAACACAACCCACCCCTAAGGTCAGCGTTGCGTCGCCCCCAAAGATGCTACAAACACGAAAACTACTTGCAACTCCCTGACTATGAACAGGGTGGTTAAGAAGCCGAGAGGGTCCATTGGTTTCGGGCCCAATGTGTGGTAGTAGCTAGTTCATGGATCACAAACACAGATCTCAGTTCTTAAGTTCGGCTTCAATGAAACAACCCACCATGTACTCCTACATGGCCTCTCATCGATACCTTTACCAAATCGTGTTCAACACTTACACTCTCGAACCAACACAACCTTTCACTCCAGTTCATCATCCCGATGAGCCAGACCTGACACAACTCTAAGCATAGCAAGCATAGCATGGTAGGAATCACAAACATGGCTCAATCAACTCCTACACATACTAGTGGGTTTCATCTAATTCTTGTGGCAATGACAGTCATGCAAAGGAAGTGGGTTCAACTACCGCAGCACACAACAGTTGAATCGCGTTGTCTTAATGCAGTAAAATGAGAGCGAAGCGAGAACATGGGTTTGTATCGGAATGTTCAATGAATTGCTTGCCCGATGGAACTGGGTAGAGAACTGCCCTTGGATGGGTTATCGAGGTTATCTTGGGGCAGAACCTATCATGAAAACACACCAAAATAAACATACAACCAATATGCAACATTATGATGCATGCTATGACATGGCAAGATGAATGTGTGTTGGCCTAATGCAAGTTGGAGGGATAGGGGATGATCTCATTTGAACCAAAGGTTCAAATGATAGATCATGTGAGTTAGTCCTAATGGTGCAAAATCTTAATCTGGTTGTTCAGCATAGTTAACTTGTTTTAACATGCATGAAACCTGTACCAATGGATAGAGTGTATTTTTCTGATAAATTTTCATATATAAATCTTTGCATTTGGAGTTATAGAATAAAAGTTATAAGCATTTGAAATTTGAATTATATTCTGGATTTTATTATATAAAATAATTCCAGAATTAAATTAATCGTCGGCATGAGGTCAACATGACGTCGAGGGTCAACGGGTCGTCCAGGTCAAACTGACCAGTGGGACCCGCATGTCGTTAGTTTAACTAATTAGTTTTAATTAAAACTAATCCTAATTAGATTAGCCGGAGGGTCCACATGCCATCGACCCGGAGGGTCAGCAGGCCCACGGTGAGGTCAACTCACGGCGTCTAGCCGCCGGCGAGGCCAGACGCGCGAGCAAGTGCTTTTGCACGTTCGGGCTCCAAATGGAGCGCTGGGAGCACCTCTGGTAGCTAGAGGTGAGCCGCGGTGTTTGGTGGGGTCGATTGGGTTAGGGGTGGCGGAGGGGCGCCCGGCGACGAGTCGGGCGGCGACGAGGCTCGGCCACCGACGGGTTAGGGGTTAGCGGCCTCGGCGAGGCGCGGGAGTGCGTGGTTAGACTCGTGGAGGTGTGGTGAGTGCGATGGGCATAGTGGTGTGGTCAATAGGTGACCGAGGCTCGTCGGCGACGAGTCCCATGGGCGTGGGTTCAGGCGATCATCGACCGCTCGCTGTGGTGCAAGAAGAAGAGAACGGAGAGGATAGGGGGGTAGCTAGGTTCGTAGTGAACCTGCGGGAAGCTTCGTCGGGGTCGGGGGCGGACTGATGCGGCGGCGGCGACGATGGGGATCTCCGGCGGCCTTGGACTCGGGCGAGGTCGGAGTAGTGGCCTCGGGGGGTTTTGGAGCGAGGGGGACTAGCTGGCTAGGGGTAACGGGGTGCGGCGGAGTTGCCAGACATGACGGTGAGGTGCGTGGGCGGCGGGAGCACGGCGGTCGGCGGTGGCGTGTCGGCGGCGGCGTCGGCCAGGTCGAGGGCGAGCGAGAGAGAGAGGGGGAAGAATGGGGTGTCTGGAGGTCGGGAGACGACGTGGGTCGCCCCAGGCGGGCGAGGCGGCGAGGTGAGGCAGGCGGCGGCCAGCTGCGTGGCGCGCCTGCTGCTCGCCAAGACCAGCCTGCTGCTGGCCGAGCCAAGCAGCTGTTGGCCATGCTCTTTGGGCTGGGCAGGCAGGGTGGGCATTCTTGGCGACAGTGTTTTCCTTTTTTTATCTTTTTCTATTTCTGCAACTCTGTTTAGGGTTTTTAAAAATACCAAAACCTTTTCAAAATTACCAAAATGCTCCTGGTCACTAGTTGGAATATTCCCAACATGAAACATTTTAGTTTAACAATTTTGAACACTTAAAATATTTTCCATAATTTAAAATGCCCATTTCAAAAACTTGTGATTTAATTATAGAACCCTTAGGTGACCTAGAAAATGTTCCACCTTCTTTGACATGGATCCTAAACCCAAACAAAGAGGATGAGCATTTTGAAGGGCATTTGATTCATTGAATTAAATTTTAGTAAACCCTAGTTATTTTAAAGGGGGTGTTCGGGGTTTCGCTTCCCCATTTCAAATTCAGATGAAATTTAAACATGATGCACACCCTAATGCATGGTCTATCTGGATGTGACAACTCACCCCACTCAAAAGAATCTCGTCCCAGATTTAGGATCTGCTGCGAAAAAGTGGGGTACTCAAGTCGAAGACGATCCTCCCTTTCCCAAGTTGCTTCTTGCTCGGAATGGTTTGACCATTGAACCTTTAGAAACTTGATATTCCGACGCCGAGTGGTACGCTCGGTTTGATCGAGGATACGAACGGGTACTCTCGATAGGTGAGGTTATCTTGGAGATCAAGCGTTTAGTGGTCCACTCCACGGATAGGATCCGAGAAGCAACGCTGAGTTGGGAAACGTGGAAGACATCATGGACCTTGGAAAGATGCGGAGGTAGTTCCAATTGGTAGGCAACTTCCCTCGCTTGGCAAGAATGCGAAAGGGTCCAATGTAACGAGGAGCCAACTTGCCCTTGATACGAATCGATGGGTTCCTTTAAAGGAGAAACCGAAGGTAAGCCTTCGCCAATTTCATAAGCCATAGGCTTATGCTTGCGGTCATATTGGCTCTTCCGACGAGATTGGGCTGTTTTCAAATTCTCACGAACAACGCGAACCTGTTCCTCGCTTCTGAATCATATCCGGGCAAAGAGTTGTCTCTCCCGGTTTCGACCAGTTAAGAGGCGTTCGACATTTTCGCCCATAAAGAACTTCGAAAGGGCTTTGCCTGATCGGCTTGATAACTGTTGTTATAAGCGAACTTCGGCGAATGGAAGGCATTTCTCCCAATTCATGCCGAAAGAGATGACGAAGCTCAAGCATATCCTCTAAGATTTGATTGACTCGCTCTACTTGACCACTTGATTGGGGATGGAAAGCGGTGCTAAAGGAAAGACGAGTTCCCATAGCGTTTTGGAAACTTTCCCAAAATCGAGAGGTGAAGAGACTACCACGGTCTGAGTTAATTTCAATGGAACACCATGAAGGGACACTATTCGGGAGATGTACAATTCAGCTAGCTGGCTAGCGGTTATACTCTCACGAACAGGTAGGAAGTGGGCTACTTTGGAAAGGCGATCAACAACAACGAAGATAGCGTTATTTCCTCTCTTGGTCCTGGGAAACCCGGTAATGAAATCCATACCAATTTTATCCCATTTCCATTCAGGAATTTCCAAAGGTTGAAGGGTACCAGCAGGCCGTTGATGCTCCGCTTTAACTCGACGACAAACGTCGCAGTTAGCAATGTATTGAGCGATTTCTCTCTTCATCCTAGTCCACCAAAACCTCTGGCGTAGATCTTGATACATTTTAGTACTACCAGGATGAATGGTGAGAGGAGAGTCATGAGCTTCCTTAAGGATCAATCGCCTCAGGTTGCGCACCTTGGGAACCACTAGACGGTCTCCAAAGAACACGACACCTTGTTCATCAATGGAGAAACAATCTGCGACTCCTTTCTTGATGTTTCTCTTGATACGGAGATCCCGGATCTACCTTCCGTGCTTTGATGATCTGATCCGTAAGGTAGGTTTCGCCACCAGGGTGGAAAGGAATCCTCGAGGAACAATGTGAAGATTAAGCTTACGAAATTCCTCGTGGAGAATTGGTTGACCTTGTTGTAACATCAAATTGTTACAGTAAGATTTGCGACTTAGTGCGTCAGCCATGACATTGGCTTTGCTCGGGTGTAGGATATTCCTAAGTCGAAATCTGTATCAACTCGACCCAACGTCTTTGCCTGAGATTCAAATCCGGTTGGGTGAAGATATATTTCAGACTTTGGTGATCGGTGTAGATTTACATAACGATTACCCGTAAGGTAATGTCGCCAGGTTTTGAGTGCATGAACCATCGCTGCAAGCTCTAGATCGTGTGTGGGATAGTTATCCTCATGTGGACGAATCTGCCGAGAAGCGTAGGCAATCACATGACGATCTTGCATGAGTATGCAACCTAGTCCTTGTCGCGAGGCGCCGCAATAGATAATAAAGTCCTTAGAAAATCTGGTGGAATAAGTGCGGAGCAGATGTCGAGCGTCTTTTCAGTTCCTCGAAGCTGATCTCGCCTTTATGGCGTCCCACTCGAACTTCTTATCTTTCTTGAGGAGTTCGGTTAGAGGTTTAGCAACTTTAGAGAAATTCTCGACGAAGCGGCGGCAATAGCTCGCTAACCCGAGGAAACTCCGAACTTGCTTGACCGATTCAGGTGGAGTCCAATCAAGGACGGCTTGAACTCGCTCGGGATTGACAGCAATACCCTTACCAGAAATTACATGTCCTAGATAGGTCACTTCGGTACCAAAATTCACATTTAGAGAATTTGGCATAAAGGCGGTGCTCTCAAGTTTCATCAATACTAGCCTTAGATGTTCGGCATGTTCTTCCTCATTCTTGGAGTAGATGAGTATATCATCGAGGTATACCACGACGAATTTATCCAAGTACTCCATGAAGATTGAGTTCATTAACCGAGAGAAAGTGGCTGGAGCATTGGTTAATCCGAAGGACATGACGGTGTACTCAGATTGGCCATAACGAGTGACAAAGGCCGTTTAGGTATGTCCCGTTCTCCTGATTTTGATTTGATGGTAGCCCAACCTCAAATCCATCTTGAGAAGATCGAGGATCCAGCGAGCTGATCATACAGGTCGTTGATCCCGGGGAGCGGATACTTGTTCTTGATAGTGACCAAATTGACAGGTCGGTAATCTACAACCATCCGATCCGTACCATCCTTCTTCTTGACGAAGAGGACGGGGCAAGCCCATGGAGATGAACTAGGACGGATGAAACCCTTTTGCAAGGACTCATCGAGTTGTTTCTTAAGTTCAGCTAGTTCTAGGGGTGCCATCTTATAAGGTCTTCTAGAGATTGGGACGGTTCCGGAACAAGATCTATCACGAACTCGACATCCCCGTCGGTGGAACACTGGCAGTTCTTCCGAAAGACATCCGGAAATCACGGACTACCGGAATATCTTCGAGATCCGGAAGAGGGTTGGCATTTAAGGAGTAAAGTCGGCGCTTAGACACTCGGGTTAAAACATCCACCGTTTTGCCCAAGGATGGGTAAGTTGAACGGTTCTAGTAGAGCAATCAATCTTAGCATAATGGGCTGACATCCAGTCCATACCCAAGATGATGTTTATGTCCGAGGACTTGAGAGCTATTAGGGATGCAAGAAAGACTAATCTGTCGACAAGAATTTCATTTCCATGACTTATTCTAGAGGTTTGCCATCTAGAACCAGGAGTTTGAATTTCCATGGAGGTAGGCATGTCGCAGAATGTGGTGTTGTGCAATCGAGCATAGCTCTCAGAAATAAATGAATGAGATGCTCCAAGATCAAAGAACAGTTGCGGATGGCAATTAACAAGAAGCGCATCGAGGACGGCGTTGGGATCCTCATAGGTTTCTTCAGCAGAGACATAGTTGACATGGCCACGGCGGTGGCAACCGGCTTGGCATAGGGAACCTTTCCTGCTGGCTTGCCGCGACCAATGACTTTCCACTTGATTGGGGTTGTTCTGGGACACTCTCGAATATAGTGGCCCGTCTCTCCACATTTGAAGCAAGTGATCACATTTGGCCGTGGGGCCACATTAGCGCTTGGACCTCCATATGTCTTGGGTGGAAAATACGGTTGGTTGGGGCGAGGCTCGAAGGATGGCCTCGGGTGTACCTAGGTGGTAGAGCCGTATTTGGGACCCAAACCCGCGCTTCGGGAACCAGAGCGGATGATGATCCAGATCACGGATGTGCTTGCGTGAAGCCTCGAAATCATCTGCCTTGATCTCGGCGCCGATAGCCTTATTGACTAGCTTTGAGAAAGAGGTGCATTCATGCAGACGGAGATCTCGGCGTAGCTCGTGGCTAAGTCCCTTACGGAACCTCGCCGCTTCTTAGCATCGGTAGAAACTTCTTCGAGCATAACGTGCTAACCTCCCGAATTCACGGTACAGTAGGCATCCACGCTCAGCCGCCTTGGGTGAAACTGCAGAATTCCTCACGCTTGCGGTCCATAAGTCCTTCGAATATGGTGCTCATGAAGGCGGCACTGAATTCATCCCAAGTTGTAACTTGTCCAGCGGACGATAGCCTCATAGTTTTCCCACCGAGATCGGCGGGGCCTTCCGGATGGTAGGCGGCAAGGTAACTTTGTCACCTCGCACACATTGGCGGACGCAGCTTGTGATGGATATGCGGAGCCAATCATCGGCGCCGAGTGGCTCGACGGAACATTTGAACTTTGGAGGATAAAGCTTGACGAAGTCATTGAGTGAAACCCCATCGCTTTCTTGGCTGGCGGCTGTGTTTTGTTCAATCCGCCCAATAAGCGGTTAGTTTAGCTTATTGCGCTCGCTTCAAAGATCACCTCAGCCAAAGATGGCGGTTGCGGCGATTCACATTTCGGCTGCATCGGCCTCTCCTCGCTGGAACAGCAGGAGAATTTGAGTGTTGACCATCCCGGGAGACAAAACAAAGGTTTAAACCAGGATGGCAGAATTTAACAAGGAAGTGCGGAAGGTAATGGACAGTATGGAATGCAAAGATGTTCATCCGTATGACATGGTAATATAAACTGCCATATATATATATACCAACGGTCATACACACCATTCATAGTTTAGTACAAGCCCGACGGAGTACAACTATAAGGAAAGGCGTTACATCTCATCGGAAGCATTCCAACTCCTATACATTATTTTTCTACACTTCCGAATGATACACACTAAGTCGTATTCCACGAGTCACGCAGACGGTGGAAACACAACTAGTACCATACTAGGAATACTACTACTATCTCGTGCAGCTCCATAGTAGTCCTCATAGAAATCACCACCTGACACTGAAGTGGAACATGATCGTCCGGAAATGCATAAATCCTGTGGGGCCTGTGGACCATAAGGACTCGGATGTGGCCGTGGACCCACAAAGGGTGGCGAAGAGGCCCACGAGGGGGAGTGATGCCTCCAACCTCACGCCACTCCATGAAGTCCGCGCACTCGCCCGCACAGGTACAAGTCTCTCATGTCCATACATCCGCTTGCACGGCAGTGCAAACCTAGTCGAGTAGCCCAAAGGTCGAACGGGCATTATACAGCTCCATACGCAAGGCCCGGTTCTCACGGTCCTTGTCCTCCAACAACTCAAGAGTGGTACGGAGGAGTGAGTCCTCATGGGATGCATCACCGTACAAACCACAAGGTAGCCATGCGCCCGTGAAGGGATGCCGCATATAGCGGAAGTCGTTGTTGCTCAAAGAAAGCAGTCCTGCTCGAATAATAGTCATCATGGAATAGGCTGCATCTTGTATAGACATTCCAATAGTGATTCCGAGCCCATAGGAACAAAGAAGTGGCTCAAGAGCTCGGATAGGATGGATAAATCCGGACCGTGCATAGATATTGGCTTTGATTGAAATCCTGAACTGCTCCTCGACGGTATATTCAGGATACCATCGATAACCAGCCTCAATCATCACCCTAACCAACATGGCCGTGTGACCGCACACATCAATGCAGCGAGTCGGCGAACCACTTGGTTCGGGAACGGTGGCCATCTGAAAGCACAGCCATAATGCAAAGGCATTAGAATTCTAGGAAAATCGGGCAGCATAACATCAGTAAATGCTCAAATCAAATTTGAGACATTCAAAATCAGATTTGCAAAACCACTCAACAACATCATATCAAGGTTCTGGTTCAAGTAATAGCATACTAAAATTTAGTAACACTGAACTGAGGATGTAACCAACAATCCTACAAGGTACTACGGATAGTAACACGTGAACCTGATAGAGAAAGAGAGCCTAGTCCTAAACCCACGTTGAATGAGAAGAGGATGACTCAGATCAGAGGGCATAAGGTAAAGGAGTAAAAGAGCCTTACGCTCCTCCCACAATCAATTCCCTACATATAACTAAAGCATTTCTAGACTCAACTTCACCAGTTTGGCTTAGCGGACCTACAGCAGCCCCCGCTCGATGCCAACGCTGTCAGACCCCGATTCCAAGTCACATCGACCTAGCTGGTAACACCTCATATCACTTTGCGGCCTCACGCACGGTATTCCCACGGTGTCGCCTTACCATGGCCCGGGACCGCTTATGCCTTTTGGCTCACGATATGATAGTGTCGCTAGCATCCACATGACAAAGAACCCGGCCGACATGGCTAGTCGTGAACCCAAAGCGCACTAACCTATGGGGACAGGCATACATGAAACACTTCGAGCATGTCGGTCATCAACGATGAACTTGGGCTGTAGCACTGGCTAACAGACTCCGTATCCCGGCTGTAGCAGCTAGGCAGACTCCAAGTATCACCGCGTGACATTTCCCGGGACGTACATAGGAACGAAATGAATCACATGCCGCCACCAAGTGTCCAAGCAGTAGTCTTTGGGCTAGCAGGACTCGTGAACCGGCTGTAGCGGACTACTATCGCCGTAAGCACGAGACTACATTTCCCCATATGAGAGGCTGCCAAGGATAAACAACTAGATTGTCGGATCCCACTCATACCAAGCATTTCAATCATACACGCAATATGCCCGATATGAGTAAATACAACAAGGCATCACAACAAAACTCTACAACTCAAGTACTTTATTTAAGAGGCTCGAGGAGCCATACATAACATAGTCATACAGGTAGGGGTCACATGACCCAACACTCAAGTCATACAATCATACAAGCACATGCGAAGCAAAGTAGTCTGAGTACGCACTCTAGAAAGAAAGAAAGCTTGTTGGAGCCTTTCTATCTACATGGCCCTTCACAAGTCTTAGATCGCCACCTGGGTGGCTAGCTTACTCGTCGAAGTCAACATCTACATAGAATCCGTCGGAGGGGGTGGTATAGTCCTCTGAAAAATATTGATTAAGCAAACATGAGTACAAAGTACTCAGCAAGTCTTACCACAGAATCCTATCATACATGCACATTCTCAAGGAAGGAAGTGGAGTTAAATGCAGCAAGCCAGCTTTGACTCTTGGCTAAGCTATCCTACGTGACACACTTTGTAAAGCATTTTGTCGCACACGAGTCCACTATCCACCATCACAATACTCCACCGTGGATCCTCTCTCGTCATCCCCGAGAGGGCCATCCACGATACTCACACTTATCTTGAGGCTTTTAGTAGTATCCATTTACTTGTCTATGAACTGATATAGGTAACCCAGAAGTCCTTCTCCGTGGACACGGCTATTCGAATAGATCATATTTAACCCTGCAGGGGTATACTTCTTCACACACGCTCTCACCACTTATCGTCGTTTACACGACATGTACTGCAACCTTCAAGCGAAGCCCAACGTGGGTGTCGGCCACAGCCTACCTAAACACTCAAGTCCCTAGTCCAGTTATCGCCTATTCGGTTCCATCCGCAGGAGTCCGCCGAGGTTTCCCATACAGCCCGAACGATGTGTGCAGGGTTCCCGAGATACCAAACGGGCACTCGGTACATCAGACCACGGTGCCTACCGCAACACAACCCACCCCTAAGGTCAGCGCTATGTCGGCCCCAAAGATGCTACAAACACCGTAAACTACTTGCAACTCCGGACTATGAACAGGGGTGGTTAAGAAGCGAGAGGGTCCATTGGTTTCGGGCCCAATGTGTGGTAGTAGCTAGTTCATGGATCACAAACACAGATCTCAGTTCTTAAGTTCGGCTTCAATGAAACAACCCACCATGTACTCCTACATGGCCTCTCATCGATACCTTTACCAAATCGTGTTCAACACTTACACTCTCGAACCAACACAACCTTTCACTCCAGTTCATCATCCCGATGAGCCGACTGACACAACTCTAAGCATAGCAAGCATAGCATGGTAGGAATCACAAACATGGCTCAATCAACTCCTACACATACTAGTGGGTTTCATCTAGTTATTGTGGCAATGACAGTCATGCAAAGGAAGTGGGTTCAACTACCGCAGCACACAACAGTTGAATCGCGTTGTCTTAATGCAGAAAATGAGAGCGAAGCGAGAACATGGGTTTGTATCGAATGTTCAATGAATTGCTTGCTGATGGAACTGGGGTAGAGAACTGCCCTTCGATGGGTTATCGAGGTTATCTTCGAGGCAGAACCTATCATGAAAACACACCAAAATAAACATACAACCAATATGCAACAATATGATGCATGCTATGACATGGCAAGATGAATGTGTGTTGGCCTAATGCAAGTTGAGGGATAGGATGATCTCATTTGAACCAAAGGTTCAAATGATAGATCATGTGAGTTAGTCCTAATGGTGCAAAATCTTAATCTGGTTATTCAGCATAGTTAACTTGTTTTAACATGCATGAAACCTGTACCAATGGATAGAGTGTATTTTTCTGATAAATTTTCATATATAAATCTTTGCATTTGGAGTTATAGAATAAAAGTTATAAGCATTTGAAATTTGAATTATATTCTGGATTTTATTATATAAAATAATTCCAGAATTAAATTAATGCGTCGGCATGAGGTCAGATGACGTCGAGGGTCAACGGGGTCGTCCAGGTCAAACTGACCAGTGGGACCCGCATGTCAGGTTAGTTTAACTAATTAGTTTTAATTAAAACTAATCCTAATTAGATTAGCCGAAGGGGGTCCACCTGTCATTGACCCAGAGGGTCAACAGGCCCACGGTGAGGTCAACTCACCGCGCGCTAGCAGCCACGGCGAGGCCGACGCGGCCGGAGCAAGTGCTTTTGCACGCCCGGCTCCAAATGGAGCGCGGGGAGCACCTACGGGTAGCTAGAGGTGAGCCGCGGTGTTTGGTGGGGTCAGTTGGGTTAGGGGTGGCCGGAGTGGGCGCCGGCGATGAGTCGGGCGGCGACCGAGGCTCGGCCACCGACGGGTTAGGGGTTAGCGGCCTCGGTGAGGCGCGGGGAGTGCGTGGTTAGACTCGTGGAGGTGTGGTGAGTGCGATGGGCATAGTGGTGTGGTCAATAGGTGACCGGAGGCTCGTCGGCGACGAGTCCCATGGCAGGGTTCAGCGATCATCGACCGCTCGCTGTGGTGCAAGAAGAAGAGAACGGAGAGGATAGGGGGTAGCTAGGTTCAGAGTGAACCTGCGGGAAGCTTCGCTGGGTCGGGGCGGACTGATGCGGCGGCGGCGACGATGGGGATCTCCGCGACCTTGGACTCGGGCGAGGTCGGAGTAGTGGCCTCGGGGGTTTTGGAGCGAGGGGGACTAGCTGGCTAGGGGTAACGGGGTGCGGCGGAGTTGCTGACATGGCGGTGAGGTGCGTGGGCGGCGGGAGCACGGCGTCGACGGTGGCGCGCCGGGCCAGGTCGAGGGCGAGCGAGAGAGAGAGAGGGGGAAGAATGGGGTGTCTGGGAGGTCGGGAGACGACGCGTGGTCGCCCCAAATGGGAGGCGGCGAGGGGTGAGGCAGGGCGCGGCCAGCTGCGTGGCGCGCCTCAAGGCTGCGGCCGCCAAGCACCAGCCTGCTGTCAAGCCGAGCCAAGCAGCTGGCATTGGCCGGTCTTTGGGTCCGGGCAGGTGGGCCGATGGTCATGACATGTAAGTGTTTCCTCTTTTTATCTTTTTCTATTTCTGCAACTCTGTTTAGGGTTTTTTTTAAAAAATACCAAAACCTTTTCAAAAATTACCAAAATGCTCCTGGTCACTAGTTGGAATATTCCCAACATGAAACATTTTAGTTTAACAATTTTTGAACACTTAGAATATTTTCCATAGTTTAAAATGCCCATTTCAAAAACTTGTGATTTAATTATAGAACCCTTAGGTGACCTAGAAGATGTTCCACCTTCTTTGTCATGGATCCTAAACCCAAACAAAGAGGATGAGCATTTTGAAGGGCATTTCGGATTCATTGAATTAAATTTTAGTAAACCCTAGGTATTTTAAAGGGGGGGGGGGTGTTCTGGGGTTTCCTGCTTCCCCCATTTCAAATTCAGATGAAAGTTAAACATGATGCACACCCTAATGCATGGTCTATCTGGGATGTGACAGTGACATCACACCACGGCCAGGCCTTTATACGAAGCGTTTTTACTAGTCCACCTCAGCGCGTTTAGCGAGGAGGTTTCCTTAGCACGTCTTATCAAAGCATAGATTGTGCCCCCCTTATTCCAGGATTCTCATCAATACGGACGTGGGTAACCCATCCGCGCCATTGATTACGGCGCTTGGGAGATAAGCGAGTTTTACCAGGCTGGTGGGGGATGCATAACTTCTCCGTCTATATAAGGGGATAAGAATCCACCTTTTCACCTACACCTTCTTCCTCCTTTGCTTATCCATTTCACAAGACTCGAGCTCCAAATACTAAGTCCGCACATCCCACCTCAACCTTTCTCCAACCATGTCGAGCGGAGGCTGGTGGATGGCCTCATCCGTCATGGAGGGGCACATCAAAAGACTGCGGGAGGTCGGATACTTGTCCGCGACATTATGCGCAAGCTGCCCAAGCGGGCAGCTTATTCCAACCCCCGGGCCCCATGAGAGGGTAGTGTTTCTCCCCCACTTCCTCCGTGGACTAGGTTTTCCACTTCACCCATTTGTCCGGGGGCTCATGTTCTACTATGGCCTGGACTTCCACGACCTGGCCCCGAATTTCATCCTCAACATCTCGGCGTTTATCGTCGTGTGCGAGGCTTTCCTATGCATCCAGCCCCACTTCGGCTTATGGCTGAAGATCTTCAACATCCGGCAGAAGGTAGTGGGTGGCCGTCAAGCGGAGTGCTGAGGCGCCATGGTTGGCAAGATGGCCAAAGTCCCATGGGTCGAAGGCGCCTTCGTGGAGACAATAAAGGGGTGGCAATCGGGGTGGTTCTACATCACCGAGCCCCACAACACCAAATGGGTGGCGGCCCCCGAATTCAGATCTGGCTTCCCCACACGGCTCTCGTCATGGAAAGAGACGGGCCTGACATGGGGGAATTCAGACGAGACATCCGGAGTTCAAACATGCGTCCGAAACCTGGTGGCCAAGAATCTTAGGCTTGTCGACGTAATCCAGGTGATGCTCATCTGCCGGATTCTCCCATGCCAACAACGGGCCTTCAATTTGTGGAGTTTGATCATGCACAGCACCGGTTCTTGAGCCGGCTCTTCGACACTCACGCATTTAAGACGCTCGAAGGTGCTGTTCAAGGGCGCCAAGCCCCAAAGATCTTCTACCAAAGATCGCGGATACAGCTCGCAGCGCCAAGCGGCGAGGTAAGTTATTTTACCCTTTACGAGACTCTTTTTCATACATTGACTCTACGGGATCTAAAACTCCCTAATCTCCTCGACAGATCGCTCAAGACGCCCGGACAGATTAACTATCCGCTCTTTGCCGAAGATCCGGAGGACGCCGATTGATTTGGCTTAGCTCCGGCGCCGACGTGGTGCCGGAGAAGAAGGCTAAGAAGGAGGCCACGGAACTCAAGGAGCTCCCGACGCCAGTGTGCTCCAGATTCTCAAGCGAATCTTCTCCCAAGATGAGGAGGAAGAAGAAGAAGCTCCTCCCCAACGGGGAGGAGAAGAAAGGAAGGCCGCCCCAACCGGGAGGCCGGAGGGTCCAAGAAGGAAGAACCTTCCTCCGGACTTCTCCACCAACGTGACGACGACGAGGAGGATTGGCCTACAAGGGCCAAGCCCCTGGCAAGATCGTAAGTGTCCGGATACCCATGGCTTTTCATTATTGCAGAGTGTTCTCTAATGTCGAGCAACCATGCAGCCCGCCCAAGGGCGAGTTCGCCGATTCATCGAGCGGATCCCTGGGCTCATCGGAAATGGAGAGTACCTCGCTTCCGACCGCCTCCTCACCTCACACTCATGGGCGACGCCACAAGGGGCCCTGTGGAGGGGCTTGGTCAAGAGGAGGTAGCGCAGAGGTGGCACAAGGCAACCTCCCGGACTCCAGCGCTGGGGCAAGACCCCAGAGGCTCTAGGCCCACCCTTGTTCGGTCTCCATGCCAAACCTTCTGGTTCCGAGTCCGCAAGCGGACCTTCGAAGAAGGGAAGACGCCGTGTCCTCCGGCCCAACCGGAGGCACCGGATAGCTTATCGGAGGCACTTAACGGCGCTTCCATCGAGGAGGAGCACCGACTTTGTTATGAGTGCGGTGATCCGACAGTTCAGTCCGCCAAGAGCGGATCGACAAGCTCGTACCAGCCTTCTAACAAAGCTTTGAGGTAAGTTTTAGAATATGTAAAATATAACCACATAGACAGTAGCCTCGATGCTTAGTTCGGTGTTCGGAAAGAAAAGCCGGACTAAGGATCTAAAAAGATATACGCAGGAGTCTAACATAAGTATGTCAATATGGGAATGCAGGTTATGCCGCCGACCTCCGCCAGACCGATCATGGAGGTCAATGCATTAAAGCGTAACCTCGAGTGGTCCGAGAACGAGCTCGACAAGCCAAGAAGCAGCTCGAGGACAAGGAAGGTAAGTAATACCTTATTAAAGAAACACCTTATAGAAAAGGTTTTGGTTGCAAAATAACAGGAATAACTTGGGTACTGCAGGGGCCACGAACGAGGTGGCGAACCTGAAGGAAGCGGTGTCCGTGGCCGAATGCAAAGTGGCTGCGGAACGCACCGAGCGAGAGAAGGGGGAGGCGCAGCTGGCGGAGGTGCGGCAAGAGCTCCAGATTCTTGTGAAAAAACACGAGGGTTTGGAGTGTGACTCGAAGACCCGAGAGTCCGAGCTTGCCTTGGCTCTTGAGAGTGCCAAAGCTGCTAAGGCCGAGGCCCAAAAAGCCCTCCAAGAAATTGAAGCACTAAAGAAGATAGCGGCGGGTAAGGCATTCTTTATGGTAAGCAATAATGTAAAAGTCAATTACCTATTACTTACCCAGATTCGGAGCTCTCGAGGAGCATTCGCAGATTTGCCCCGTAGCGTGTCTGATGCTGCCGCATTCTACCGCGCCAAGGAGGGGAGCACAACGGAAAAGGTGTTCTGGTCTCAAGATGTCGAGGCCGACCATCCGTGCCTTCGAGCGACCAGCTGAAGCAGCTGGTCAAGCTCCATAAGGTCTCCGAACAGGCCATGAAGGGCCTTATAGCGCGGCTGTGGCCATTGGAGGCCATGCCCGGGAGCTACTTCGGCTTGGTGCAGCGGCTGGTGGATGCATGTCCGCGGCTTGAAGTCATCAAGCGCTCTGTCTGCATTGAAGGTGTCCGTCGGGCCCTTGCCCATGCTAAAGTGCATTGGGGCAAGCTGGATGCGGAGAGGCTTGTGACGGACGGGCCACCGAAGGGCCATGAGCATTGCACACTCGAAATGTACTATGAGGGCCTCCTGAAGGGTGCCCGCCGAATAGCGGATGAGTGCTCCAAAGATGTAATTTTTGAATAAACTCGCGTTTGTTATCCTGTATGCTGAAAACTTGTTCATATGCGCTAAGCAACGCTTATTAATTTAAAATATTACCTTCTATGCGGCCGTTTATCAAATTTGAGAGATGGCAAGTCGTTGGCTTCAGCCCCATGCCACGAAAGTGCTGGGGTGTTCAGGATAAACTTGAGCACTCTTGTTCCCATTCTTGGGTCCATCTAGGAGGCGCCAACACAACGTAACAAGGGAACCAGACTTATAATGCTTGAACACTCTCACTTAGCCATAGAATTCTATAATTTTAAATTTCGTGAAGCCCTAGTATTCGGAAGACCAAGTTCGGGCGCTATCCACGCCTTTGGCGGACAACTCCGTTCCTCGCTTCTAAGCGACATAAGTCTTTAGGGACCCGAAAACCTCTCGAACAGCGATCGCTCTCGACCTATCATGACGGTCAGTTTTAGCTTTCTCCATCGAGGTGCTCGACCCAGATAACTGGGGCACAATCGCAGATGGTTCTCCGGTGCTACCTTAGCCGATATAGCGGAACGTAAGGTACCAAAACACGGAGCCGCAAACCCAACTATTGACCCAAGACATGATTCGAGCCAATTCATATAATGCTATAAGTTCGGGTGCCGACTTGTGAAAGTGTTCGGACTTATCACACCATAATTTTGGGATACTTAAGCCCTCGGTGTATTGGCTGCACTAAAGTGTACGGTTGCAACATGTCGTGAAATGAACATATTTATATATAAAGGAAGTAGAGCAATAATAAGCAAAAGCTATGTATTGTTTGTTCAAAAAGGTACTACAATGGAAGCAGAACGATACGAATAGTGCGATAAGCAAGGGATGGGACTATCTAACATGTCCCCCTCCAGGGGTAAGCTGCTGGATGATATGTAAAACAGGTATAATGCTCGTAATAGAGACCACCTGAACACTCGACGTGGCTTTCCGCTTCCCTGGCTGTTGCATCGTGAGTTCGGCGATTCGAGTGCCGGACAGGACTTCTCAAAGACGGAGTCCTGAAAGTAAAAAAAAGGAAGAAAAAAGGAAAAAGAAAAAGGAATGGTGCCAGGTGGTCTTGTTGTATGTTACTCCGGGTGCGCTTGGCGGTGTCCGGACGCTTAGTGGCCGGACTCGAGAATTGCCGTGAGAGGCTGCTTTGCACCACCGCCATGAGGGTCGCCAGATGCTCCTCCGCTCGAGAGAGCGCTCGATGTTTCCATTGACCGTGATTACCTCGAGGGCCTGGCATCTTGAGCTTGAGGTATGCGAAAAGCGGCACCACATTGAACTTTGCAAATGCGGTTCGTCTGAGCAAAGGCATGATAGCCGCAGGGAATGGGACGATGTCAAGATTAACTCTTCGCCGGAAGTTATTTGAGATCCAAGACCACTTCGAGTGTGACCGAGCCTGCATAATTGGCCTCTACACCGGTATGACGCCTTTAAAGGTCGCCTTTGTAGGTTTAATCCTTGAGGGTCTATGCCCATTTTGCGAATGTATCCCGATAAATCAGGTTCAGGCTGCTACCGCCGTCCATCAGACTCGGTGAGGTGAAATCCGTCAATAATTGGGTCAAGAACCAATGCGCGAAAGCCGCCGTGACGGATGCTAGTGGGTGGTCCTTCGATCGAAGGTGATCGGGCAGGAAGACCATGTGTTGAACTTTGGGGTGATGGCTCCATCGCATATACGCCCCGTAGTGCACGCTCGCTCCCTTTTGGGTATGCGGTTGCGATATCATGTTCACCGTCCGCACTTGTGTGGGAAAACCTTCGTCCTCTATTGTTCGGGCGGCCGGGCTCTTCCTCGCCATCGCTATGCAGCCCCTTGTCATTGAGTTCGCACTTAACTTGCCTGCTTGCTTGAACACCCAACAATCCTGTTGGTGTGATTGGCTGGTTTTTCATGGGTGCCATGTATTTGGCACAAGCGATCGAGTATGCGGTCCAAGTTGGACGGGCCTTGAGTATTTCTTTTGAATGGCTTCTTCCGCTGACCGGTTTAGAGCCTCTGAATCCGCATTGACGACCGTATCTTCAAGATATTGCCGCGCTGCGGCGCTTGTTCTTGCTGCGACGCGACCTGCCATTGCTGTCCTTGGTATCCGGACTATCGTGATGTTTGGCCAAGTTGTTGCTTCGAGCTAGCCAGCTGTCCTCTCCCGCACAAAAGCGAAGTCATGAGGGTTGTGAGGGCTGCCATAGATTTCGCTTTTCCCATCCTAGGTGCCGGGCAAGCCACTCGTCGCGGATGTTATGTTTGAAGGCTGCAAGGGCCTCTGCATCCAGAAAGTCAACGATTTGATTTTTCGTTGTTAGGAACCGAGTCCAGAATTGTCTGGCCGATTCTTCTGGCTGCTGAATTATGTGGCTAAGGTCATCGCTGTCTAGTGGTCGCACGTATGTGCCCTGGAAGTTATCAAGGAATGCGGCTTCCAGGTCCTCCCAACAACCAATTGATTCTCGCCGGCAAGCTATTAAGCCAATGTCGAGCTGGTCCTTTAAGCTTGAGGGAGGTATTTGATGGCATGTAGATCATCACCACGGGCCATGTGGATATGGAGGAGATAATCCTTGATCCGCATCGCAGGATCTGTGGTACCATCGTATGATTCGATGTTTACGGGCTTGAAGCCCTCGGGATTTGATGATCCATTACTTCATCCGTGAAGCATAGTGGGTGTGTGGCGCCTCATATTATATCACGACATAGCTCATATGAGCTTTGTTCATCGTGTTCGCCCGCAGTTTTGTTGTATCCGCGCGATGGTAATCATCCCGCATTGCTGGCGCCCACGCGATCCGTAGATCGATCTTGTATGTTTTGCCTTATCCTCCAATATATCTCGCAAGTCCGCGCGCTTTCCGTGCCATGGTACTTTTGAGCGGCGCCGGGTGTGGCTTGAGAGGAGGGCCGAGGTTTTTCTGTCGCGCCACGGGTGGCCGGTCTGCCATGTCATGCGCCGGTGACTTGGGTGCTTCCTCCTCTAGTCGAGGCAACGGCTTGCGCTTGGGGTAGCTTTTGAGGGTGTTCGAGTTCATACTCCTTGGCTGCAAGGACTTCAGTCCATCCGTCTGCCTAGCGTGTCTTGATCAGCTCTAAGTCGTTGCTGCTTTTTCTTGAGGCTGCTTGCCGTGGCTATAAGCCCGCTTGAAACGCCTCGTTCGCGGGATCCTCGTGCACGACAAATTCGCTGCCGCCGAGGCTTGCCTCATCTTCGGAGGGAGGCACATAATTATCGCCCTCAACCTCTTTTTCGCCGCGACCGTCGTAGGCGGGCTTGCTTCTCCATCCTCCCGTGCTGAGTCCCGCTTGAGGGGTTCTTCGCACCGTCCGGTGTTATTATCTCCGTCATGGGAATCACCGCTTTTATTGTGGCGGATTTAGAGCGGTGCCACGACGCCGGCGCTTCGGCTGTTTCTTGCAGGGTCATCCTCCGCTGTTCCATCGTCGTTCCCATCTTTTGGGATGTCCACCATATATATGTCATATGACGAGGTGGCCTTCCAAAGCCCTCAGAGGCGCTGGTCTTGGTCGCCTCCGCATCGCCGCCCATACTATCGATGTCTTCGAGTCGTAGTCTAGCATGTCGGTTAGATCATCGGCGCTGGCTACAAAGTGGGTGGTGGGTGGGCGTTGAATTTCTTCGCCGTCCGCATCCCAACCTTCCTGTCCGTAGTCCGCCAGGCTCTCCGGATATAGAGACTTTAGTGAATTCAGGATGTCGCCAAAGGGCGAAAGTGCCGAAAGATGTCCGCGCAGTGAACTCCATGACCGCGCCCAATCGGATTCGATTGGCAGGGCGCGGAGGGTTCGGAGTCCGGAGAGGAGTCCGGGACCCTGGAGTCGAGGTCTTCGCAAAGGACAGGGATGGAGTTTGGCTCAATCGCCGTAGAGGTTGTAGCCCCCGAGGCGGTGTCCAACCACTCGTCCTCGATCGGGGAATCCGGCTCCGGACTAAGGGTCGGAGCGGATGCGGGTGCGGCCTCCAAGGCACTGTTCGGCTGTAGAGCTAGATCAAGTATCCGCGGATATCGGCCGTGTAGTTTAAACTTCCAAATCTGACCTGATGGCCAGGGGCGTAGCTTTTGATCTGCTCCAGATGGCTGCTTAATTGGCCCGCGCAGGCAAAGCCGCCGAATACGTAAGATCTGTCCGGGAGAAAAGACTCACCCTCGACCACGTCGTTGTTGATGATCGAAGGAGCCATCGGGCCTATCGGTGAAGACACAGAGGAACTCTCAATGAAAGCACCAATGTCGGTGTCAAACCGCGGATCTCGTGTAGGGGGTCCCAATGTGCGCCTAGGCGGATGGTAACAGGAGACAAGGGACACGACAGTTTTTACCTGTGTTCGGCCCTCTCGATGGAGGTAATAATTCTACACCTGCTTGATTAATATTGATGATATGGGTAGTACAAGAGTAGATCTACCATGAGATCAAGGAGGCTAAACCCTAGAAGCTAGCCTATGGTATGATTGTTGTTTGTCCTACGGACTAAAACCCTCTAGTTTATATAGACATCGGATAGGTTAGGGTTACACAAAGTCGGTTACAATGGTAGGAGATCTACATATCCGTATCGCCAAGCTTGCCTTCCACGCCAAGGAAAGTCCCATCCGGACACGGGACGAAGTCTTCCATCTTGTATCTTCATAGTCTTGGAGTCCGGCCGTGATGATAGTCCGTCTATCTGGACACCCCCTAGTCCGGGACTCACTCAATTATAGTCTGGGATGTGTCAAGTGTTGGTCTTAGTGTCGGTCTTCGGAGGAGAAACTGTTAAACCAGAACTGGGATCGCAACTTGAGACTTGTAATGATTATGATTATTATTTTGTTATGGACTAACTCATTATATTATTTGAATTATCGAGTTTCCCTGGGATGGTTCTACCTCTTGGGTATTCACTATGATTATTTATAAGCCCTTTATGTGGTGTCGCTGAGACGCCCGACTGTGGCATGCTTGTTATTCATTTACTTTATAAGCCTTTTATGTGGTGTCGCTGAGATGCCCGACTGTGGCATGCTTGCTATTCATTTACTTTATAAGCCCTTTATGTGGTGTCGCTGAGACGCCCGACTGTGGCATGCTTGATATTCATTTACTTTATAAGCCCTTTATGTCGTGTCGCTGAGACGCCCGACTGTGGCATGCTTGTTATTCATTTACTTTATAAGCCCTTTATGTGGTGTCGCTGAGATGCCCGACTGTGGCATGCGTGTTATTCATTTACTTTACAAGCCTTTATGTGGTGTCGCTCAGACGCCCGACTGAGGCATGCTTCTTATTTACCATCAATTCGATAGGTCGCTTCAGACATCCGAATGGTGCATTTTATTCCTACTCTGTCATTACATATTTGTTGTTACTTATTAATAACCTGCATGCATGCATGAAGGCTTTTATTTTTTATGACTGACATTATGATCAAAGAATATTTCCAAAGCATGATTATCGGCTGTTATATTATACCTGTGTTGATAATGTTTGCGAGTATATTCAAAGTACTCACTGGCTTATCCCTGGCTATTGTCTTGGCCAGATTTCCTGCTTGGAGAGAAGCGTTGCGACGACAGCCGCTGAACCTAAGCAAAAGTAGTGATAGCAGCCTCACAAGATAGGAGTTGACCTCGTCACTGTTCCTGTGGGAAATGGAGTCCCATAGACGCTGATGATCCACAAACCACTTCCGCCATCAACCACTAGAAACCATTTGTTGTACTCGCAGACCAGAATGGTCTTGTACCACATATTTGTATTTTACTTGGAATTTCTGTATCAAGTTGGTGCCTCGTCAGCTAACAGTAATCCTGGGCTGATGAGCACAACGCCATTTTCTCGAATTTATTACCCGGAAAACCGTCACCACAGACTTGGTTCGAGCCAGTCGACCAATGGCTAATCCTATCTTAGCCGGGTCAATAAACCTAGGTAAGCCAACCCACCGCACCATAACCGAACCCTAGCCAAGCTTCACAGGCAAGATAGCCACACAAGGACTTCGACACTTTTGGCAAATGGGTGCTCAACCTATCAACCTAGCCTGTCTATCGCGCGCACAAAGGACAAGCACCGAAGATGTCTTATTCAAGCTGCAAGGAAGGAAGACTTCGCCCCTTTTTCTATAAAAGGGCACGCCGCCTCAACCCAACACAAAGACAGCCTCTACCCCAAACCGAGCCATAATGCCTCGGCCCCATCGCGGCACAACGAGACCACAGCAGAACCAACCTTGAGGTTTTGTGACCATACTGCAAACCTCACCCGTCGTGTTTATGCTAGAAGAGCCTCCCCGAATATGTTGTGTACCAAGGACCCATGAGCGGTGAGAGCCACACCTGGGCCATGTACACATTTACGGTAGGGGTCTAGCGCCAGCCTCCTACAGTTCACCGAAGAACAACTTTTTTGAGCCACAAGCCATCCAACTAGCTGCTCGAGAGGCTATAGTTCATCTCCGCATCTGTCGCCTGTAGTTAACTCGTCGCCGCTCCACTACTACCCTGCACGTGAAGGGTATGGCAGACCACTCCAAAGTTGCCAACGAAGATCACGAGACGGATCTCGTTGTTGCACCTAGTGCGCCACGAGGTGCACTAGAGGAACTTCGATCAAATCACCGTTATCCGATCGCAGCTCGTGGAGAGCTGGTTCGCCGAGCCCGCGAGAGAAGAAACGAACCCGCGCCGACAACCTACGGTCGTGTTGTTCGGACACCCGATCGAGTCCCCGAGATCTGCCCCAGCCATCGCCAAGGCGCTTTGATGACCCTGTAAGCTTGCTTGCCTTCTTGGGAGCACACTCCAACGGGGTTGTGGCCAACAATCCCCGAGATGGTCATCATCCCTACCCCGAGCCTGCAGCCCCTCAACCCTCTCCAGCTAATTCCGACGGTGAGAACCATGGAGAAGCCTCGACATCCACAAGGCACGCCCGCTTGGATGTAAACGAGGTAGACTAAGTCACTCAAGTAGTGTCGAGTCCCAATGTATCCCCGCTTTGTAATCATGTGACCATGTAAATAAACGCAGCCCGTTGTGGTGCCTCAGTTTTAAATGGTAGCCTTGCATGGAGGTGTCAGCATGCGGTATAAATTTCTATCCCAGGCACAGTTACCAAAAACCACCTCGACAAAGCCCACAGTGATACGTCACTTTGGTGAGATATGTATTTGTGGCTTTGACCCCGACCCTTGGAGCTGAGCTGGCAAATTCATTACCTTTCACCACGGTAAAATGAACCAGTTCCAATGCTATAAAAGGCCACACAGTGACCTTGCTAAGCACCCCTCACTTCATGCATTCTCCTCACAACCATTTCTTGCCATGCCGAGCCCTAGTATTTATCTCGAGAACTCCAGATGCAACCCGGGTAGTTTTGTCAAGATATTGTGGGATTTTACCTGCAGATTACCATGGGCGCTACCCAGCCACCCCAAAGACGAGCTATTCAAATCGAGAATCACCCCTTCCACCTCGAGATATTGGGCAGCAGTGCATCCGTCCCGTAGCCCAAACCAAGACCCAACGGACGCCTCCTTCATGGGGAAATCTATGCCGACCCCACATATGGCCGTAGAAGTTGCTGCATATGAAGCGCTTGCTCGCCTTTGATTCACGGTACCCTATGCCATTGAACGAGGGTATTATTACTTTCCGAGCCGTGCAGCACCCGGAGTAGTAACATCTTTTCCCAGTGGATGAATTGAGAGAGACCCAGTCCTGGCCAACCTTGTCCAGTATGTCATTGCTCAACAGCATTTAACCCAACGTGTGATGGGTTATCTCCAGAGCCTCGCGGATTTAAATCCTCAGATCGCCATCGGCAGATCACTGAGGCCCGACCAGGAGAGTCACATTCATCGGCTGGTCAATCCACTTTCCCCGATAGAAGAGGAGTGTATCCCAGTACCAGAGACGTTTTCTCGGGACCCCGTCCAGTTACCGTTTTTAATATAGCCGCCACTGCTGTGTTTATTATTGCAACATTTATTTATGAGTTGTAACTTATGCGCGGAACCCCGAGTTTGCGCAGCGAGCAAATCTTTTAGTTCTATTAATGTGAGTAGTTCTGTTGCGGTTTGACTCTAATGTATTACTGTTTTCTCTCGCGAAAAATCCTGGAATGAGATTTCTTTTCCGTGAGTTGTTGCATCTACACCTTCTCACGACGTGGATTATTTTAATTTACGCAACACCATGGCAGCAGACTCACAACCAAAATCTTTCGAACACATACACTGCTTGCAAAACCTTGAAACTGTGTTACATCTAACTGAGCACCTCCCGACAATAGTTAGCACCCGACACACCCCACCTACTCCTCGTGATCACCGCCACCGCGGAGAGCCAACACCCGAGCAGCAGCATCGCGACGATCATCGAGGATCATTGCGCACAGGAGCACAGAGAGCCCCAGCACCGCTGCCAGCCCTCCGCACAACAGGATCACGTACCAGTCCGGCACCACCTCCGCCATTAGAGCCTCGTCTCGAGCTCCGGCAAACGGAGACAGAGGAGGAGAAGAAGGAGCAAGGCCAGATGTGAGGGAGAAGAGAAGAACACCTCGGCCGTTTTATAGCTCGAGCTGGGTGTCCGGTGGGCAAGGTCCACCAGCGCCGCCCGTCGCTCGACCGCTGGTGTTTGGAGGCGAATCCACGAGCAGTGCCGACAGCGACCGCCCCAAGTGAGTGCTCGCTGCACCGGCAGCTAGCACGCCGCGACTACTGCTGCACGGCCTAGATGCCCTCTGAGCTAGACGTTGTCAGTGAAGAAAGCGGCGGGGAAGCGGGAGAGAGGAAGAAGAAAGAGCCAGAGGAAGAAGAAGAGACTGACAGTGGACCTTGGGTCCACCTGTCAGCCAGAGGGAGCACTGTGCTCTCGGGTACGACCAGCGTATTTCTAAATTTAGAATTTATTCTAAATTTATATCCAGCGTAGAAATCGCTCGTTTTTCCCCAAAACCGTGGATTTTTCCACGCCGCGCGAGTGTTCCACACTGTGGTTTTGCACCACTTACTGCCCTCTCACTGTAGCCGCATTTGCTTTAATGCTTTTTTTTATTAAAATAGCTTTTAGCAAATCTCGAGGACGAGATTTTTCTTAAGGGGGGTAGTGTTGTGGCATCCCAAAATTTTAACCTTGTTTTGTTAATTAAAATTTTGCCAGGAAATTAAAACTTTTATTTTCTGGGCTCCCTTTTGATTTTTTTTAAAACATTTCCTTCCTTTTTATCATGGAGTTAATTCCTTCAGTGAAAACTTTTCAAATAGGTTATTGGACTTGTTTATCCTCTCAAGAAAAATATTTTCTTTTCATCAGAGGAATTAATTATATAATAATATCCATAATCTTTATTCTCTTGAAAAATGGTTTCCCATGGTTCTATGGTCCTTTTTGCACTACAACCCTTTTATAAAGTCATTCAAAAATTCCACCAAAATTTGGAGATGTCATGTGATGTCACCAAACCACTTTTATGCAAAAATATATTTCATTCCTTGGATATTTTGGACTCTACATCATATTTTCAAATCTGGTCCAGTGAGCAGTTTTACACTACAACCCATTTAAATATTTCTTTAAAGCTTCTACCAAAATTATGGGATGTCAGTAGGAGCATAATATTCAACTTTATGCAAAAACCCAGTGATGTTCTTTGAAAAATTTGAGTGAACCATCCACATCTTCATCCTGGTCCAACTTAATGGATTGTACTACAGCTATACTTTAGCTTGCTCCTTTTGCTGTGATTCCTTTTCCTACTTGTAGCCCTTCCTGCTAGAACCTTAAGTCCAAGAGGTTGGACTCATTGGAGCAATTCTAGTACATGCAATCATGCCCTGTTCTTTCTGTCCAGAACTGAAGTTTTGCAAAACTTGCACTAGCAAGTTTCTCCTTTTGGCAAACTAACCTCACCACCCTCTCTTTCATCTAAAGAAACCCCACTCTGGAAGTTTTGACCACTCCAAGAAATGCCTAGGTGTATGTGGCATTCTATCGAACACTTTATGGGCATGACCAGTTTTGACATGAGTTTTAGTTTGCACTATGAACTTGCTTCCCTTGCATAACCACCTTGTCCAATAGACTTCTAGATACTCCGAACCTAGGTCTGTTAAACCCCAACCTCACACGAGACCTCTAGCACGCCCTGGCATTTTGTCGAGCATGTTCCGTGCGTGCTCTGGGCGCGAGTAGAGCACGCGTTTTGCACGTGCCGCGCCTGAGTCGCCGCGTCGCGCCCCTGGTTTTTCCCGCACCGCAGAGCCGCGCCACGCACTCTCCCTCTCACTGCATCACTCCAAGCAGCCCTGGTGCCCTGCAGCACCGCCGACAGATCCCCTTGGCGGCACGCCGGCGTTCGCAGCGCATCTCTGCCAGGTCGGTGCCGCCCAAGCCTCAGCTGCTCGCCACCTGCCCCTGGAACAACTCAGCCTCATCCTTTCGCGCGTCCTCTAGCTCTCGTCGTCGCCACGACGCCTGCCCTTCTAGGGAGCGGTTCGCGGCGAACTTATCCACGGCCGCCGCAAACCGTCCTCGTTGCGCTATAAAAAGAGGCCCCCGAGCACGTTCCGTTCCCTAGGCAGCCTCAGCATGCCCCCCTAGTTCTTCCGTGGCTGCCAATCGACCCGGGGAGGTCTTCTTCCCCACCTCCGGCAACTGCAGCCGCCGCCATCGCCCCGCCATTTCGGCGCCACCAGAGCCTCCCCTCTCCTCTCTTCACCAGAACTCCCTCTCCCCTAGTGAATCCATCCCCCGCCGATTTTGATCGGGACTCGCCATGGAGAAAAATCACTTTGCCCGACGGCCACCGTCCGCTGGCTTCGCCGCCACGCAACTCCGTCCACCCGAGAGACCATTGCGACTACGGAGTGACCGCCTCGATCCCAGAGCCCATGGGTGATCTCCATTTCTGAACGGTGCCATTGTTCACGGCGCTGTCGCTGAGTCCCGCCTCCGCTTCGGGCAGAGGAAGAGGAGGAGGTCAACTAGTCAAACCTGACCAGTGGGTCCCCGGCCCACTGTCGATGACTCACGCTGGCCCACGCTGGAGTAAGTGGAAGCGTAGATTCAAAATACGTCTTCGACGTGTACCGTTTTTTTTCTTTTTGTTTTATTTAAAAACCAGATTTGATCACAACTTTGACTGCCTATAACTTTTTAATGATAACTCCAAATGAATTGATTCCTTTTCCTACATCTCTCAAATTTGATCTAGTTTATTTTAAGATTTATTTGCAAAAATTTCAAGACAACTTTTTGTGCTGTTTTAAATTTGTGTGTTAATTCAAATTTATTTAAAATAGGACTTTGGGAGAGAAAGAAGGAGGCTTTCAAAAGTTTTGGAGTGCATTCTGCCTCTCCACACATTGAAGGCAACCATTCTGAACCCTGGCATAATATATTGCACCACCTCAATACGTGGAACTCATTATTTTATGTGGTGAAGTGATCGTTTGCATAAATGCTTATTTGATATTTCCTTGCTGTTGGAAATGGACATGCTTGTGATAATGATCATCCTCGTATGCCTTTCGTGCCTACCGGAAGGAAAACGGGAAAGTCTCTGTCTTTGGTAGACCCGAGCTTGTCCCTAGTTCCTCGTCGAGACGAGGGTGTCCGGCATGGCATGAGGGGTATGATGAGTGGTGATTCTATCTGTTGGATGAAATATATTCATTATGCTAATCATGTAGGGAATACTTAAACCTCCTGAGTCGACCATAGATCGAGTCTTGTTCCAGTAACCCCCATACTTGTTTCGTACTACCACTTGGCTCTACAACAAGTAGGGTACGGTTCAGTAAGTCATCAACCCCTTTCTAGCACACATCGTACAGAGAGGCCATGCTGGAAGATACCGGTTGTAGCTGGTAGGCAGTCCACTTGGTCCGGGGGCATGGGTGTTTCCGGTTGAGACCGAGAGGGGAGGCCACCCCTTAGAGCGCGCGATATAAATTTGATCCCATGCTATGCGAGGTTGTAGCCTCCCCACTTAGAGTTTTGCTTGACAGGTGTCATGGGTGATTCCAGACACCGGTGAGTTAAGTTGGTGTGTGCAAGTTGGGTGTGTTTTCAACTAAAAGGCCGTAGACGGAATTAGTCCCGATGGACTAAAGGAATCCGTTACTCGTGGGTAAAGAGTACAACCTCTGCAGAGTTTTAACCTATTCGAATAGCCGTGTCCATGGTTAAGGATTACAGTCTGGGATGGGTCAAGTGTTGGTCTTAGTGTCGGTCTTCGGAGGAGAAACTGTTAAACCAGAACTGGGATCGCAACTTGAGACTTCTAATGATTATGATTATTATTTTGTTATGGACTAACTCATTATATTATTTGAATTATCGAGTATCCCAGGGATGGTTCTACCTCCTGGGTATTCACTGTGATTATTTATAAGCCCTTTATGTGGTGTCATTTGACGCCTTTGGTAATGGCATGCTTGTTATTCATTTACTTTATAAGCCCTTTATGTGGTGTCGCTGAGACGGCCGACTGTGGCATGCTTGTTATTCATTTACTTTATAAGCCCTTTATGTGGTGTCGCTGAGACGCCCGACTGTGGCATGCTTGATATTCATTTACTTTATAAGCCCTTTATGTGGTGTCGCTGAGCCGCCCGACTGTGGCATGCTTGTTATTCATTTGCTTTATAAGCCCTTTATGTGGTGTCGCTGAGACGCCCGACTGTGGCATGCGTGTTATTCATTTACTTTATAAGCCCTTTATGTGGTGTCGCTCAGACGCACGACTAAGGCATGCTTGTTATTTACCATCAATTCGAGACGTCGCTTCAGACATCCGAATGGTGCATTTTATTCCTACTCTGTCATTACATATTCGTTGTTACTTATTAATAACCTGCATGCATGCATCAAGGGTTCTATTTTTTATGACTGACGTTGTGATCATAGAATATTTTTAAAGCATGATTATCGGCTGTTATATTATACCTGTGTTCATAATGTTTGCGAGTACATTCAAAGTACTCACTAGCTTGTCCCTGGCTATTGTCTTGGCCAGATTTCCTGCTTGGAGAGAAGCGTTGCAACGACAGCCCCGGAACCTAAGCAACAGTGATAGCAGCCTCGCGAAGATAGGAGTTGACTTGGTCAGCTGTTCCTGTGGGAAATGGAGTCCCATAGACGCTGATGATCCACAAACCGCTTCTGCCATCAACCAGTAGAAACATTTGTTGTACTCACAGACCAGAATTGTCTTGTACCACATATTTGTATTTTGCTTGGAATTTCTGTATCAAGTTGGTGCCTCGTCAGCTAACAGTAATCCTGGGGATGATGAGCACAACGGCCATTTTCTGGAATTTATTACCCAGAAAACTGGTCGCCACACTCTCCCGCTCTTTATAAAGGAACGGGGTGGGGGCTCGGCCGCCCCGCTCAGCCAATCAAGATGCACGAAAAGCGCGAGGCTGGAACCAACCCGCTGCCCCAGCCAGCGACGCCCGGTTTCCGCCTCCACGTTCGCCACTCAAGCGCCACGAGAACCACGTGGCGGCGTGCGGGGCGAAGGTGACGGGTTAGGCGACCTCCCCCCTGCGTGATCGTGGGAGTGGGCCTTGAAGACCGCCTCGGCCCCTGTTCAAGAAATGGGTGGCGCCTCCGCCTCCCTCCGTTTATGGGGAAAGCGCGAACCGCCCTTTACTACGACGTGGCGCATGCGCCGCAGAGCTCAGCCCCACGCATGCCGCCCATATCACGCCGCGCCCCCACGCCGAGCCCGCAGAGAGGCATGGAAGCGCAGTCTTGCGAAGAGACTTATCGCGGTAAAAACCACCCCGCCTGCCGCGCACAAGTTTTTCGGCCTAGCCCAGCAGCGATTGCGCTTTACGTGTGGCCCAGGCCGGGGCTCTGTCGGTGTACAAAAGAGGGGTACACTTTTGTACCCCTATAATCGCATGCCTGCAGCGATGAGCCACGGGCACCACCGCCTTGAAAGCAAGGCAAGGAGGTGAGCCAAGGTAAGGCCGATGCTCGAAAGGAAGCGAAGCAGCGCCAAGACCAAGACCACAAAGAGAAAGGGACAAAGCGGACTCCCGGCAAGATCCTTGGCGGAGGCGGTTTAACAAACCCGCAAGACCCTTGCGTGGCAGCTCGCCCACACCTCACGGGCGAATCACCCTTGAGTCCACTGCCCCATGGAGCAAGGATTCGGGAGACATCCCGTGGTGGCATGCAGATCTTTGTGAAGACATTCAAGATCGAGATACACCCTATAGAAGATGGCGACCCTTGGCGGGATCCCAGCCAAGGAGGACCACAAGCCCCGGCAAGAGCCTTGCCGGAATGACAAGCGGCGCCACGGCAAGACCCTTGCGGGGCCCCTGCAAACCCTTGCGGGGCTACGAGAGACCTTGCCAAGAACACCCGTAGGGCCTTTGAGGAGTCCGGACTAGGGGGTGTCGGGATAGAGCGGACTATCGTCACGGCGGACTCAAGACTATGAAGATACAAGATTGAAGACTTAGTCCGTGTCCGGATGGGACTTTCCTTGGCGTGGAAGGCAAGCTTGGCGATACGGATATGTAGATCTCGCACCATTGTAATCGACTACTGTGTAACCCTAACCTATCCGGTGTCTATATAAACGGGAGGTTTTAGTCCATAGGGCGAACAACAATCATACCATAGGCTAGCTTCTAGGGTTTAGCCTCCTTGATCTCGTGGTAGATCTACTCTTGTACTACCCATATCATCAATATTAATCAAGTAGGAGTAGGTTATTACCTCCATCGAGAGGGCCCGAACCTGGGTAAAAACATCGTGTCCCTTGTCTCCTGTTACCAACCGCCTAGACGCACAGTTCGGGACCCCCTACCCGAGATCCGCCGGTTTTGACACCGACATTGGTGCTTTCATTGAGAGTTCCTCCGCATGCGCCGCCATCAGGTAGGGCGCCTCATCTCGTCTTTAAAAGGCGATACCATCGCCAAAGAAGCCTTGGCCATTGGTGGAACTCTTTGGCTAGGCGGTTTTCATGACCGCTAGTTCGGCGCCGCTACCGCGATGACCTCTCGAGTCATCAAAACCAATCTCCATGTTAGTTTGGAACTTGCCGAACAGTTAGATCCGATCGAGCTCTCCTCCATAAACGAGCTCTTGGACCGCATCGCCGCCCTGGGAGTCGCCACAGATTACGACCGGATCGGGCCTAAAACCGATCTGAGAGAGATCAACTCTCCCCAGGCTACCCATCATGTTGCTGTGATAGTGGAGCAATGCGGCGATTCTTCTTCTATCTTAAGGACTAGCCATGTCCGGATACCCGATCCCTCCATTCCGGATTCCCGCGGAGGGACGGATGTCGATCAAGCCCTGAACTTAAAGTCAGGCGGCGGGTCGGACTCATTGGATAGCACTCAAAAATCCAAACTTCCGAGTTCAGAAACTTCTCGGCCCTTGAGTCCTAAATTGGACGGGGATCCGGATTTAGTGCCACCCGCCCACCCAAACATTAGCGATCTCTCTCGAATTCGGCAAGAGCCCGCTGAAACAGTACATCATTACTAGGCAAGATTCCTCCTGGTTATGAACAGGATAAAGGATTGCCGAGAGGAGGACACAATCCCAATTTTCTGCAATAATTGCACGGACAAGGGGATCCTAAACGCCTTAAGTCGTCACGAAATTACACGCTTTGTTGACTTGGTGACCATAGTACAAAAGTACTGTGCGATGGAGAGCGCCTGCAAAACCGAAAGTAAATTTTGGGATAATCCGGCCCCGAATACATCCCTAGTCCGGAACAAAAGGGTGCATCATTATCAAGCACCTGGGTTGAATACCAAAAACCAAAACCCCCTAAAGTGTACTGAAGCATATTGGAGGGTTGGCTAAGCGGACCTGCAAAATTCATAGCACGAGGCGCCACTCCAACTCATAGCCTTGAGCATGTTGGATACTCGGCGGTGGCCAAAAGTGGCGAAGAGCTTCTAGCTTGAATCCCAGCCCACAACACCATTAGGGTGTTAACAGTCTTGAGACTTTCGCATCAAATAACATGCAACGAACACTCCATAACCTTGCGAAGTCTACCAAGTAGCAACAATAAATCCATGGGTGACACGGCTATTACCTTTAATGCCGTGGCGAACCTAAATTCGAACTGCCGAGCACCGGCCGCATTGGTCCTCAGCCCAATAGTGGGCGGCTTTCCCTACTAAGGTACTCATGGATGGCGGCAGCGGACTAAACCTCATCTATGAGAAACCCTCCGAAAAATGGAAATAGACTGGAACCGCATTGGCGAAAGCAGCAAGCGTTTAGAGGAATAATCCCTAGCCGGGAAGCATGCTGCGCGGAAAAATCACGTTGGACGTAGTGTTATTTCGCCGGACAATTACAGGTCGAGAGGTCACATTTCAAGTGGCCCGTTCAACAGCGGATATCATGCTTTATTAGGGCGAGAGGCATTCACAATTTTTCAAGCTATACCCCATTATGGGTACATGAAGCTTAAAATGCCGGACCTAACGGAATCATCACTCTCGCTAGTGATCCAAACATAGCACTCCAGCGCCGAAAACAAGACAGCCGCACTAGCCCTCGAGGCACTATCCGAAGCTCTAGCGGTCGAGGAACTCACAGCGATCGCTCCACGGTGAACAGGGGCGATGTGATACTTGATAAAAGATCCAAGTCCACTTCTTTTAAACCAGCGGATGAAATATTCAAATTCCAAGTCCACCAGCGGACCACTGCAAAAGCGGCCTCCATTGGGGCACAATTAAACCCTGATGTAGGCGCTGCACTCGAGAATTTCTACAAGAAAACTGGGACATCTTTGCACAGCACCCTTGACATGCCGGGTATCCCATGTCGGCTGGCGAGCACAGCCTAAATATCCTAAAAGGATTCAAGCCAGTCAAACAGGCTCTTGGTAGCTTTTCGAACCCAAGAGGCAGGCCATGGGAAGGAGCTAGCCAAACTTTTGGAAGCGGATTCATCGGAGATATAAAACATCCGGACTGGCTAGCAAACCTGGTGATGGTACCAAGAAGGATAAATCCTGGTGCCTATGTGTTGATTTTAAAGACCTTAATAAGGCTTGCCCGAAGGATCCCTTCCCCTCCCTCGAATTGATCAAACCATTGGCCTTCTGACGGGACCACGACTCATTGTGCTTCCTCGTAGCGTACTCGGCTACCACCAAATCAAGATGGCGGAGCAGACCAAGCTACAACAGCATTCATCACTCCATCGGCCCGTTACTGCTTCAACACAATGCCCTTTGGGCTCAAAAGCCTTGACACAACATATCGGCGCATGATTCGGACATATCGACAAACCAGATCGGCAAAGCAGTTGAAGCATATGTAGATGATGTGGTTGTCAAAACCAAACGTCGAAACTCTAGTAGGCGACTTGAGGCTCACATTCGACAATCTTGAAAATATGACATCAAGCTCAATCCGGGAAAAATCGTCTTGGCGTTCGGCCCGAGCTCCACAGGTTTCATTGTGTCCGGTAGAGGAATTGAACAAACCCAGCCAAGATCGAGCTCTCACAATTGGATATTCAAAGACCTCAAACAAATACAAAAATTAGCGGGATGCGTGGCGGCTCTAAGCCGCTTTATTTCCCGATTGGGGAAGCAGCGTTACCCCTTTACCGCCTCCTCGCCCGCACGAACACTTGGTGGGCGGATGCCGCCTGGCGGGACTCGAAGAAATAAAGGCCATTTGGCAACAAATCCGGTCTGGCGCGTAGCGTGGGCGAACCAATGCTATTATATATCGCGCAACACATCAAGTTGTCGGTAGCGGTGCTCGTTGTCGAGCGAAAGCGGACGGAACACGGTTCCCTGTTCAAAAGCGGTTTATTATGTGTCCTTGTCCTAACTCCATGCAAGTCCGGTACCCACACTATCAAAAGATAGCATATCACGGTGTTCATGGCATCCGGAAGCTGCGACACTACTTTCAAGAGTGTTCGATAGCGGTAGCCTCGAAGTACCTCTTAACGACATTATAAACAACATGACGGACGGGCGGATTGCTAAATGGGCCATAGAGCTCCTTCCATTCGATATAACTTATAAGCCACGACGAGCTATTAAGTCGCGAGTTTTGGCCGACCGTGGCGAATGGACGGCGAACTCCCTAAAAATGCAGCGCATACTCAATTGGATCATGCACTTTGCGGCTCCAAAATGTTGGCGGCACGAGGGGGCTGGCGTCGTCTGGCGTCCCCAACGGGGACACAGTCCAATCGTCCTTCAGATAATGTATACGGACTCCAACAACGCAGGCCGAATCTGAGGCCCATACGCACGACCTCCGGATGGCGGTCTCCATGGGCATTCAGCGCCTAGAGGTGCTTGCGAGGATTGAACCTCGCAATATCTCAAATAAGCGAGGGACTTTGATGCAAAAGATCCAAAATGGCAGCATACCGCAATGCGGTCCTAAAAATGTCGGCATGGTTGAAGGGCTCGAATTTCATCATATAGCGGGGATAACAACGGTAGCGGATATATTAGCGCGCATCGGTGCAAAAGCGATCCGTCCACCCAATATCTTTGGAGCGGCTGTTCAAGCCATCCGTACTATGGGAAGGGAGTCGGCAATATCAATCCGGACCCAACCGCTTACTGACGCCTGAACACTCGACATAACGGAGGCTCTGCCCCGAGATAACACCCTCTGCTCACGAAATAATGGCGGTTATCGCCCGTGGGCGGAACCATTCCTAGCCTACCTAACTAGGTAGGAACTCCCGAACCAAAATGAGGCTCGCTGCATAATGCAGGCTCTAAAGCCTATAAAGTCCATTAACATCATGACGGTGGCTTGCGGCACCTAGGACAGGAAAAGCCTAAATCCATGGCAGCCCTCACAACACTCATGACCGCTTTTGCATGAGAGGACAGCTAAGCTAGCTTCGTAACAACTTGACCAAAAACCACAGTAGTTCGGATACAAGGACTGATGTGCGGGTGGCGTCGCAACAAGCACAAGCGCCGCGTGCGGCGATAATCTGAAGATCGGCGGTCAATCCGGTTCGAGACTCTAAACCGGTCGGCGGAAAAAGCCGTTCTAAATAAATACTCGGGCCGTCCAATCTGGACCCGAATACTCGATCGCCGTGCCAAATACATGGCACCCCGAAAAACTAGCCAACCATACCAGCAGGTTGGGTCTTCAAGCAAGTTAAATGCGAACTCAATGACAAGGGGCTGCATAGCGATGGCGAGGAGGAGCCCGGCTGCCGGTAATAGAGGAAGAAGGGCTTCCCCCACAAGTGCAGACGGTGAACATGATATCACCCACATACAAAGGGAGGAGCGTGCACTATGGGGCGTATATGCGATGGAGCGGTCGCCCCAGTTCAACCGATGGTCCTCCTGCCCGATCACCTTTGATCGAAGGACCACCCACTAGCATCCGCCACGGCAGATTCGCGCGTGGTTCTTGACCCAATCATCGGATTCCACCTCACTAGAGTCACGAGAGGGCGATAGCATCCTTAACCTGCTCTGTCGGGATACGGTGCATAAAATGGCATAGACCCTCAAGTTAAACCCACAAAGACAACCTTTAAAGGCATCATACCAGGTGTAGAGGCCAATTTGACAGCTCGATTACACTCGAAGTGGTGCCGGATCCCGGATAACTTCGAAGCAAAGTTAATCTTGACATAGTCCCGTTCCGCGAGCGGCTATCACGCACTGCTTGGTGAACCGCATTTGCAAAGTTCAATGAGGTGCCGCTTCTGGCGTACCTCAAGCTCAAGATGCCAGGCCCTCGAGGGTAATCACGGTCGATGTAAATACCGAGCGGCTCTCTCGAGCGGAGAGCACAGCGACCCCTCGGCGGAGGTGCAAAAGCAGCCTCTCACAACAATTCGAGTCGGCTATTAAGCGTCCGGACACCCGTCAGCAAGCCGGAGTAACCTACAACAAGACCGCTTTGGCACGATCCGAGCACGCGCGCAATCCATTTAACCGCAGCCCTCGCGAGTAGAGCCGATTCTCTGCATACATAACTCGCTCTAGAGATACCATGGGCATAAGGAGAGGCACGACCACGACATGCCCAGAATGCGACTCAACCGCGCGGTGGCTCCGATTGTGTCATACTTTTCTTTCTTCTTTTCTCTTACTTTCAGGACTGCATTTCCAGAAGCCACATCGGCACTAGAATGGCAGAACTCACGATGCAACAGCCAGGGGCGGCTACGTCGAGTGTCGGTGGTGTCTACTACGAGCATTATACCTATTGCATACCATCCATAGCTTACCCCTGGAGAGGACATATTAAATAGTCCATCCCTTCCTTTCATTGTATCGTTCTGCTTTCATTGCGGTTACCTTTTGAATAAACAATACATAGCTTTTGCCTATTATTGCACTCCTTTCTTTATCTATATATATGTTCATTCATGACATGTTGCACCCGTACACTTTAGTGCAATACCCGAGGGCTTAAGTACCCCAAAAATATGGTGTGATAAGTCCGAACACTTTCACAAGTGTGGCACCCGAACTTATAGCATTATAGCCATCGGCTGCGAATCATGTCTTGGGTCAATAGTTGGGTTTGCCGGCTCCCATGTTTTGGTGCCGTTCCATTATATCGGCTAAAGTAGCAGGAGAACCACTGCGATTGTGCCCAGTTGAGCTAGGTTGAGCACCTCGGTGGAAAGCTAAAACTGGCCGTCATGAGGAGGCGAGTCGCTGTTCGAGAGGTTTCTCGGGTCCCTAAAGACTATGCGCTTAGGCGAGGTCGGCATTGTCGGCCAAAGGCGTGGATAGCACCCGAACTGGGGTCTTCCGAATACTAGAGGCTTCGCGAAATTTAAAATTATAGAATTCTATGGCTAAGTGAGGTGTTCAAGCACTATAGTCCGGTTGCCTTGTTCGTTGCGTTGAGAGCCTCCCTCGAAGGACCCAGGATGGGAACAAAGCGCTCAAGTTATCCGAACACCCGGCACTTTCGTGGCATGGAGGCTGAAGCCGACGACTTCGCCATCTCTCAAATTTAATACTGCGGCGCACAAAAGGTAATATTTTAAATTCAAAAGTGTTGCTTAGTGCATATGAACAAGTTTTTGCGTACAGGATAACAAATGCGAGTCTACTCAAAAATTATATCTTTGGAGCATTCATCCGCTATAAGAGGCACCCTTGAGGGCGCCCTCATAATGCATTTCAGGCTTGCGATGCTCCTTCTTGGCGGTGGTCCGTCCGTCACAAGCTTCTCAGCGTCCATCTTGCCCAGTGCACCTTAGGAAGGGCAAAGGGCCCTCGGGCACCTTCAATGCAGCCAGGCGCTTGATGACTTCAATCCATGGGCAGGCATCCACGGCAGCCGCACTGGCCGAAGTAGCTCCAGGCATGGCTTCCTTAAGCCCGCAGCAATTGAGGAGCCTTTCATGGCCTGTTCGGCGACCTTGAGCTCGACCAGCTGCTTCACTGGTCTCTCGAGCACCCGTATGTCCAGCCTCGCCATCTGAGACTAGAACACCTTTCCCGTGAGCTCCCTCCTCGGCTGGCGGTAGACTGTGACAGCATCGGACACACCTGGGGGAAGATCTCACGAATGCTCTGGAGAGCTCCGGATTGGGTAAGTAATAGATAATTCACTTTCACATGCTTGCTTTGCATAAAGAATGCCTTACCATACGCTATCTTCTTTAATGATTCAATTTCTGGAGGGCTTTTTGGTCTTGACCTTGGCGGCTGGCACTCTCAAGGCAGTGACTCGGACTCTCAGTCTTTGAGTCACGTTCAAACTCTCGTGTTTTCCACGAGAGCACGCAGCTCTTGCCGCACCTCCGCCACCCGCCTCACCTTCTCTCTCGGGGTCGCTCAGCGGCGCTCGCTTTCGGCCGTGGACACCGCTTCGCCAGAGGTCGCCACCTGCGTTCGTGCCCTACAATACCCCGTTAGTCACATCATTTTGGCAAATCCTTTCTAAGGTATTACTTTAATAAGGTGTTACTACCTTCCTTGTCCTCGAAGCTACTTCTTGGCAAGGCCGAGCTCGTTCTCGGACGCTTCAAGGCTCACGATTCAATACATTGACCTCCATGATCGGTCTGGCGGAGGTCAGACAGCGCGCCTGCATTCCCATATTGACATGCTACGTTAGACTCCTGCATTATATCTTTTTAGATCCTCGGTCCAAGCATCGGGGGACTCTGTCTATGCGGTAATATTTTTACATATTCTAAACTTACCTCAAAGCACATTAGAAGTGATGCAGAACTTGATCAGCCCGCTCTTCGCGGACTGAACTTTCAGATCACCACACTCCTTGATGCATTGCTCCTTGTCGTTGGGCGTCGTTAAGCGCCTCCGGCCAAGCTATCGGTGCCTTGGATGGGCGGAGGTCACGGCGTCACAATCTTGCCCTTCTTACGAAGGGCGCTTGCGGACTTGGAACCACTAAAGGTTCGGTACAGAGAGTCGGCCACGGGGCGGACTTAGAGCCCTCACGGGATCTGCCCCTTTGCACTCGGTCGGGAGGTGCCTTGCGGCGCCTCTGAGACCACCTCCTCTGGTGGGGCCTTTTGGGACTCCATCGTGGTGTCATCTGCGTCACGAGGAGAGGCGGTCGGTGAAGTGCTATTCATCCGATGAATCAGGAGCCGCTTCGGCGAAGGCGAGCGTCATAGGCGGGCTACAAGTTATATTCGATGTTAGAAGACACTATGCAACAAATAAAAAAGTCATGAGCTATTCCGTGGTCGAACACTTGATCTACTTGAGGCGCAGGCCTTGTGGCCTCCTCCTCGTCGTTGTCGGGCGTTGGTGGAGAAATCGGGGAGAAAGAGTCCTTCCTATTGGACCCTCCGGCCTCCCCGTCAGGCGGCCTTCCTCTTCTTCTCTCCCCGGCTGGGGAGGCTTCTTCCTCCTCCTGCGTCCTCGAGGATTCCGCCTCGAGTCATCGGACGATGGTCCGACAACACTGGCGGAGGAGCTCCTTCAAGTTCCGTGGCCTTCTTCTTAGCCTTCTTCTCCGGCACCACGTGGTGCAGTCAACAACCCGTCAATCGGGCATCACTTTGGGTCTTCGGCAGGGGCAGACGTTCAATCTGTCGGGACGTCTTGACCGATCTGTCAAGGATTAGGGAGTTTTAGATCCGCATAGAGTTAAACTATGAAAAAGAGTCCCATAAAGGTAAAATAACCCAGCTTCGCTGGCTTGGCTGCGAGCTGAATCCTGATCTTGATGGCAGATCACGGGAGCTTGGCGCCTTAACAACACCTTAGGGGCATCTTCGTGCGTGGTGTCGAAGAAGCGGCTCAAATTCGATTTGTGCGGATCAAACTACTGGAAATTGAAGGCTGGCTTCTGGCATGGGAGAATCCGGCGGATGAAGCATCACAGGATTCGTTGACAAGCTTGAGATTCTTGTCCACCAGGTTTAGGCCTTGGGTTTGGAGTCGGACAGCTCTTCCAGATCACTTACGTCGGGGCCATCTCTTTCCATGATGTGAGCCGTGTGGGAAGCTAGATCGAGGTCGGGGCCGCCCGCCATTGGTATGGCGGCTCGGTATAGAACCACCGATTACCACCCCTTCATGGTCTCTAAGGACCCTCGAGCCATAGGAATTTGGCCATCTTGCCAAACATGGCACCTCCGCACTCCGGCTTGGCGGCCGCCCTTACCTTGACTTGACATTTGAAGGTCTTCAGCCATAAGCCGAAGAGGCTGGATCGGAAGGCCTCGCTACGACGATAAATGCTGAGATGTTGAGGATGAAGTTGGGGCTAGATCGTAAATCAGGCCGTAGTAGAACTATAGAGCCCCGGACAAATGGGTGAGGCGGAAAACCTAGTCCCGCGGAGGAAGTGGGTGAGAACACCACCCTCTCATGGGGCATGGGGTTGGGAATGAGCTGCCCCTCATCAGAGGGAGCGGTCTGCGCGATGTCGCTGGACAAATGTCAGGCCTTGACTTTTTGACTTGTCCCTCCATGTAGCGGAGAGACCATCCTTGCCTCCCGCTCCGGAAATGGCTGGAGAAGGTTGAGGAGGATGTGCGGACTTGGCGCTGGAGCTCGAGTCTTGAAAATGGATGAACAAAAGGAGAAAGAAGGCGTGGGTTAAAGGTGGATCCTTATCACCTTATATGGTGAATGACTATCGTCCCATAACTAGTAAACGCTTATCTCAAGCGCCGTAATCAATGGGCGGGGTTGGGTTACCCGTCGTATGATGGAAATACGGAATAAGGTGGAGCGATCTCGCTTTGATAAGGCGTGCCAAGGAAACGCCTCGCTAAACACGGCGAGGTGGAGCAGTAAAAGCTTGATTAAGTATACGCGGCTCAACCGCACTAAAGGGCTCCCGATTGTGTCATACTTTTTCTTTCTTCTTTTCTTACTTTCAGGACTGCATTTTCTGTGAAGCCCTGTCCGGCACTAGAATGGCCGAACTCACGATGCAACAGCCGTGGAAGCGTAAAGTTACGCCGAGTGTCCGTGTGGTGTCTACTACAGCATTATACCTATTTTGCATACCATCCCGCAGCTTACCCCGGAGGGGGACATGTTAAATAGTCCCATCCCTTGCTTATCGCACTATTTGTATCGCTCGCTTTCATTGCGCATTTTTTGAATAAACAATACATAGCTTTGGCTTATTATTGCACTCCTTTCTTTATCTATATATATGTTCATTCATGACATGTTGCACCAGACACTTTGGTACGGCCAATACACCAGGGGCTTAAGTACCCCAAAATATGGTGTGATAAGTCCTAACACTTTCACAAGTGTGGCACCTAACTTATAGCATTATATGCATCGGCTGCTAATCATGTCTTGGGTCAATAGTTGGGTTTGTCTGCCCCATGTTTTGGTACTTACGCTCCATTATATCGGCTAAAGTAGCACCGGGAGAACCAACGCGATTGTGCCCCGGTTGAGCTAGGTTGAGCACCTCAAAGGAGAAAGCTAAACCTGATCACATGAGAGGGCGAGAGCCGGTCGCTGTTCGAGAGGTTTTCTCGGTCCCTAAAGACTTATGCCGCTTAGAGCGAGGAGTCGGCATTGTCCTGCCAAGGCGTGATAGCACCCTAACTCGGGTCTTCCGAATACTAGGCTTCACTAAATTTAAAATTATAGAATTCTATGGCTAAGGAGAGTGTTCAAGCACTATAGTCCGTTGCCTTGTTCGCTATGCTGAGAGCCTCCTCAAGGACCCAAGGATGGGAACAAGAGCGCCAAGTTTATCCCGAACACCCCAAAGACTGTGGCATGGAGGCTGGGCCGACGACTCGCCATCTCTCAAATTTAATACACGGCCGCATTAAAAGGTAATATTTTAAATTCAAAAGTGTTGCTTAGTGCATATGAACAAGTTTTCAGCAGACAGGATAACAAATGCGAGTCTACTCAAAATTATATCTTTGGAGCATTCATCCGCTATAAGGCAAGCACCTTCAGACGCCTCATAATGCATTTCAGGCTTATGATGCTCCTTCTTCATGTGGTCCGTCCACACAAGCTTCTCAGCATCCCATCTTGCCCCAAAGGCACCTTAGAAGGGCAAGGTCCCACGGCACCTTCAATGCGACGGAGCGCTTGATGACTTCAATCCATGGACAGGCATCCACCAGCAGCCGACTAGCCCAAGTAGCTCCTGTGCATGGCTTCCTTTAGGCCACAGCCAATTATGAGGCCTTTCATGGCCTGTTCGGCGACCTTAGGAGCTCGACCAGTTGCTTCAGCTGGTCTCTCAGGGCACCAGATGTCCAGCCTCAAAGATACTGAGACTAGAACACCTTTTCCGCCGAAGCCCTCCTCGGGCGCGGTAGAACGCGCAGCATCGTATACACTACGGGAAGATCTACGAATGCTCCCGGAGAGCTCCGGATTCGGTAAGTAATAGATAATTCACTTTCACATGCTTGCTTTGCATAAAGAATGCCTTACCCGCCGCTATCTTCTTTAATGATTCAATTTCCGGAGGGCTTTTTGGTCTTCGCCTTAGCGGTTTGGCACTCTCAAGAGCCGAGGCGAGCTCGGACTCGAGTCTTTGAGTCACGCCCAAACTCGTGTTTTTCCACGAGAGCCTGCAGCTCTTGCCGCACCTCCGCCACACCAAGGCCTCCCCGCTTCTCGCTGGTGCGCTCCATGCCGCCGCTTGCTGGGCCGTGGACACCGCCTCCTTCCAGTGGTCGCCACCTGCTCAGGGCCCCTACAATACCCACGTTAGTCCTGTCATTTTTGCAACCAAATCCTTTCTATAAGGTATTACTTTAATAAGGTATTACTTACCTTCCTTGTCCTCGAGCTACTTCTTGGCAAGGCCGAGTTTGCTCGGACCGCCGAGGCTCGATTCATACATTGACCTCCGCAACAAGGCGCGGCAGAGGTCAGCAGCGCAGCCTGCATTCCCATATTGACATACTTACGTTAGACTCCTCATGATATCTTTTTAGATCCTCATCCGCATCGTGGGCTACCGCTTATGCGGTAATATTTTTACATATTCTAAACTTACCTCAAAGCCTGTTAGAAGGCTGGCATAGTTTCAGCCAGCCCGCCTTCATGGATCGAACTTTCTGGATCACCACACTCATAATAAAGGCATTGCTCCTGTCGTTGAGGCGCTTGCCCTCCAGCAAGCTATCCGGTGCCTTCGGATGGACGTTGAGGTCACCGCGCCACAGCCTTGCCCTTCTTACGGCGGGCCGGTTTGACTTCGAACCACTAAAGGTTCTCAGACAGAGTCCGCATGTGGCCGACTTAGAGCCCTCGATCTCGCCTTTGCACTCGAGTCCGGAGGTCGCTTATGGGCGCCTCTAGGACCACCTCCTCCCTGGGGCCCTTTGGGACTCCATCGTGGTGTCATCTGCCACGAGGAGAGGAGGCGGTCGGAAGTGAAGTGCTATTCACATCCGATGAATTCAGGAGCCGCTGACGGGCGCAGCCTGGCCCATGGCTACAAGGTTATATTCGTGTTAGAAGACACTATGCAACAAATAAAAAGTCATGAGCTATTCCAGAGTCCTAACACTTACGATCTCGGCCAGGCTTGGCCTTGGTGGCCACTCTCCTCGCCGTTGTCGGCGCGCAGGAGAAGTCGAGGAAGAGTCCTTCCTTTATTGATCCTCCGCCTCCCCCCGGGCGGGCCTTCCTCTTCTTTCTCTCCTTCACTGGGAGAGGCTTTTTCCTCCTCCTCGCCTCGGGGGAGGATTCCGCCGAGTCATCGGACGATGAGTCCGACAACACCTGGCGCCGGAGTCCTTCAAGTTCCCGTGGCCTCTTTCTTGGTTTTCTCTCGCACCACGTGAGGTGCCGGAGTCAGCAGCCCCGCTAATCGGGCATCCACTGGTCTTCGGCAAGGGGCCGACAGCCAATCTGTCCCGACGCTTTCAGCCAGTCCTGCCAAAGGTTAGGGAGTTTTAGATCCCGCATAGAGTTAAACTATGAAAAAGAGTCCCATAAAGGGTAATAACTTAGCTCGCTGGCTTGACGCTATGAGCTGAATCCACGATCTTCGTAGCAGATGCGGAGCTTCACGCCTTGAACAGCACCTTCCGCATCTTCGCATGAGTGTCAAGAGCCGCCTGGCGTTCAAGTGTTGTGCCGGATCAAACTCGCATAAATTGAAGGCCTGTTGCTGGCATGGGAGAATCATGGATGAGCATCACTGGATTACGCTGACAAGCTTGAGATTCTTGTCCACCAGGTTTCGTGACGCAGGTTTGGAGTCCGACAGCTTTTCCGAATCACCCCACGCCAGTGGCCATCTTTCCATGATGTGAGCTGTGGGAAGCTAGATCGAATTCGGGGCCGCCACCATTGAGAGTCGCTGCTCGGTGATATAGAACCACCCTGACATTACCCCTTCATGGTTCCACAAAGGAGCCTCGAGCCATAGGAATTTGGCCATCTTACAAACATGGCACTCAAGACTACGCTTGGCCGCCCACCACCTTCGGGCTTGACATTTGAAGGTCTTCAGCCATAAGTCAAGAGGGGCTGGATGCAGAGAAAGGCCTCAAGACACCACGATAAATGCCGAGATGTTGAGGATGAAGTTCGGGCTAGATCGTGGAAATCCAGTGCCGAGTAGAACATGAGCCCCTGACAAATGGGTGAAGCGGAAACCTAGTCCATGGAGGAAGTGGGTGAGGAACACCACCCTCTCATGGGGCATGGGGTTGGGAATGAGCTGCCTCATCGGGAGCCAGTGCGCTGGCGTCGCTGGACAAGTATCCGCCTTCAAGAGTTTTTTGACTTGTCCCTCCAGAACGGAGGAGACCATCCACTTGCCTCCCGCCCCGAAATGGCTGGAGAAGGTTGAGGAGGGATGTGCGGATTTGGGCGCTGGAGCTCGAAAAGGAAATGGATGAGCAAAGGAGAAAGAAGGCGAGGTTAAAAGGTGGATCCTTATCACCTTATATGGACGGACGGTTAGGCGCGTCCCCCGCAAGCCCGGTAAAACTCGCTATCTCCCAAGCGCCAGAATCAATGGCGGGGTTGTTACCCACGTCCGTATTGATGGAAATACCGAATAAGGTGGAACGATCTCCGCTTTGATAAGACGTGCTAAGGAAACTGCCTCGCTAAACACGCTGAGGTGGAACAAGAAAACGATTCGTGATAAAGGCCTCGCTGCAGTGATGTCATGCCGTGGAATACGCCAGCAGATCTGCAAGTAAAGGTTATTCTCTACGGTGATATGTGGAACTTGTTTTGTAGAGCCGAACACTATCCTTGTGTTCAAAATCTTCTATGAAGTATTAGGAGGAGGAACCTGCCTTGCAATGTCAAGACAATATGCTACCGGATTCGTCAGCCATTGAAGCCTGGTTCAGGGCTACCGAGGAGTCCTGATTAGGGGTGTTCAATAGCCGAACTATCACCGCTGGCCGGACTCGGACTATGAAGATACAAGATTGAAGACTTCGTCCCGTGTCCTGGATAGGACTTTCCTTGGCGTGGAAGGCAAGCTTATGATACGGATATGTAGATCTCCTACCATTGTAACCGACTGTGTAACCCTAACCCTATCCGTGTCTATATAAACCGGAGGGTTTTAGTCTCAGAGGACTAACAACAATCATACCATAGGCTAGCTTCTAGGGTTTAGCCTCTCCGATCTCGTGGTAGATCCACCTTGTACTACCCATATTATCAATATTCATCAAGCAGGAGTAGGGTTTTACCTCCATCGAGAGGGCCCGAACCTGGGTAAAAACATCGTGTCCCTTGTCTCCTGTTACCATCCGCCTAGACGCACAGTTCGGGACCCCCTACCCGAGATCCGCTGGTTTTGACACCGACAGTCGGCCTCCGGGGTCCACTCGAATGGGCCCTTCTTCTTCATCAGCTTGAAGAAGGGTAGGGTGCGCTCTCGTAGCTTGGAAATGAAGAGTCCCAACGCACACACCCGTCCAACAAGATTCTGCATTTCCTTGAGGGTTTGCGGTGGACTCATGTCTTCGATGGCCTTGACCTTCTGTAGGTTGGCCTCAATCCCCCTGTGGGACACAAGGAAGCTCGGTAGCTTGCCGGAAGGGACGGCAAACACGCACTTCTCCGGGTTGATTCGCAAGTCCACCTGGCGGAGGCTCGCGAAGGTTTCCTCCAGGTCCTGAATCAAAGTTCTCGCCTCCCGAGACTTCACCACGATGTCGTCGATGTAAGCTTCGGCGTTTCACCCGAGCTGCCGACCCAAGGCGATGTGCATCAGCCATTGGAAGGTTGCGCCTGTGTTGCGTAGCCCGAACGGCATGCAAGTGTAGTAGTACACCCCACACGGGGTCAGGAAGGCTGTCTTCACCACATCTTCTACCGCCATCTTGATCTGGTGATATCCTGAAAACGCATCCACGAAGCACAGCAAGTCGCACTCGGCGGTGGAGTCGACGATCTGGTCGATGCGTGGAAGCAGGAGCGGGTCTTGGGGGCAGGCCTTGTTGAGGCCGGTGAAGTCGACGCACATATGCTCCTTCCCACCTTTCTTTGGTACGACGACGGGGTTCGCCATCCACTCGGGGTACCGAACCTCGCGAATGACACCCGCAGCCTCCAACTTGCTGGTCTCTTGGATGATGGAAGCTTACTTATCCATGGACTGCCGCCTCGCCCTCTACTTTACGGGGCGTACATAGGGGCACACCTTCAGGTGGTGCTCTATCACCCTCTTGGGACCCCTACCACCTGATCGGGCTCCTGCTTAACACTTCCTTGTTTATGCCAAGAAGAACCTTCACCAAATACCTCCTCCCGATCAGGCTCGAGGTTGGCGCCTATGGTAAAGGTTGCCTCGATGACCTGGCCCTCCTCGACCGCACCTGCTTGGTTTCTGCCTTGTCTTGAGGAACAATCGCTTTTCTTGGTTGGTGCGGCTTCCTTGGCCTTGGAGGTGTCCACACATGGCTGCGCCATCGCAGCAGCCTTGAGGGCAAGCTTGAGCGATCGTGGCTTCCTTGGTGTCCTAAATCACTGTGGATGACACCCTTGCTCCCGGCATCTTCATGAGGTTGTAGGTCGGATGGGTCACCGCCATGAATCGAGCTGTGGCCGGTACCCGAGGATGGCGTTGAATGGAGGCCGATGCAGTGGCGTCAAGTCGCACCAGCTCGGTGTGGTAGTTGTTGTGCGTGCCGAAGGTTAAGGGGAGGCTTCCTAGGGCAGAGCCTCCACTAACCCCTGAGAAAGGCTTCCTAGGGCGGAGCCTCCACTAACCCCTGAGAAAGGCTTCCTAGGGCGGAGCCGCTCAAGTGGTACGTGAAGAAGGCTGAAGGCCTCGATGGAGAGCACGTTGAGGCCGACACCACTGTCGATGAGTGTCTTGGTGATGGGCACGTTGCAGATGGTGGGCATGCAAAGCATTGGGATCACACCCGAGCCGATGGTGGAGATGGGATGATCCCCTGAGTCGAAGGTGAGGTCAGCCTCGGGCACGGCCCAGCCCGGGGGAGCCCCCGGGCGCTTGGAAGTGGCGCCGATCTGGCGAAGGAAAGGCTTGATGTGACGATCCAAGGGCGGTGCTCATGCGAGCCGAGAGAGGGTCACCAAGATGATGCGCGGTGCCACGTAGCGGGCAGTGAAGAGATCGCGTAGCTCCTCCCAAGATGCCATCGTGGATCCGAGGAGGCTGAGCAGCCAGCCGCGCGGTGCGCCAGTGAGGGCCATGGGACGCCAGTTGGCCATGACCTTGTCGTCACCCCCGGCCTTAAGGACGGCTTCCTCGTACGCCATAAGGAAAGTCGACGGGTCCGCCGCGCCGTCGTAGTGCGGCGGCATCTACGGCTTGAACTTGGGTGGCCACTGCACCTACCACAAGGCGGGAGAAAGGGCTTAGAGCCCCCAGGCGTCACCATGGGCGCCCGCAAATCCAGCCGGAAGAGCGGTACCAGCCATGGGGAATGGGCGTGAAGATGGTGGAGCATGAATCGATGGAAGGAAAACTCAAGACTGTCATGCTTCGGGAACGGGGTCCCTGACTTGCCTCGCCCGCGCCTCGCGGCGTGGCTCCAGTGGGGCCCAGCTGCCCAGCTTCATTAGCTCAAGCTCAAGACCTCGCGAGGGGCCAAGCCTCACAGTATGGACGACAGAACCTTCCTCAGAGCAGCCTCTGCAGCAGGCTCATGAGGAGGCGGAGAGATCAAGGCAAGGTACCTCACGAGGGTGCCCCGTGAGGCAAGCCATGACGATCGAGGCTGGGCGGGCGCCAGTGCAGCGCCGCCTGCAGAGTTGTCCTTATTTCCCTTTGGTGCAAAGGAGGCAAGCATAGGGCAAGGCATCGCAAAGGTTACCACTTCGTGCAACAAGACCAAGACCAGCAGAGCTGCAGAAGGAGGTCATCGGAGCCCAGGCGGCCACTGCCTGAGCCTTTGGCAGCCAAGACCAACTTTAGTCAGATAAGTGTACTAGATGTTCCCTTCAAAATGGCCAAATGTTGGCGCCCTTCCCGCTCATTATTTGGGAAGAGGCTCAGGGCCTCCCTATATAAATAGAGCTAGCCACCACAGAGTAGAGCAATCGGATAGAGCCCTAGCAGAGAGAGAGAGAGAGAGAGAGAGAGAGAGAGAGAGAGGCGATCGAACTCACACAAGCAGTTCATCGCACCAGCTCAAGAACAGCCCCTCGCGAGGATGTTCTTCCTTTGTATTGTTCACCATCAGCCCCTGAGGCAATCCACCACACCACACACTGGAGTAGGGTATTACACCACATCGGTGGCCCGAACCAGTATAAACCTTGTGTCCCTTGTGTTGTTCATCGTTGGTAGTTTAGATCCCTCGCTAACTATTCACGCATGATCCGGTAGGGAAAGATCTCCGCGCACCCAAAGTTGTTCGAACCTCAAGGGTCTGCCGAACCCGAAATCCGACATTTGGCGCGCCAGGAAGGGGTGCGCCGGAATCTTTCTTCCGCTGGTCGTGTGTGATCTTTTGTTGTGTCCATGGCTGACGCTCGCCGAGCTCGCACCGAGCGCCGCTCGAGTCGCCCAGATGGCTCCCGTCGGTGGACACCCCGTCGTTCCCCGTCGCCTGCCGCCAACGCCGCCACCGGCCCCGGTGGGGAATGAGCACCAGGCCTCGTCCCTGCATCCATCGGTGAGGTGAGAAGGCCGCACCGCTACCCCTTTGCTCGCCCCTGCTGGTTCTTTGTCCCGCGCACACCACGCTCCCATGGAGGCCCGAGCCGCGCTCATCGTGGAAAACGAAGCACACGCCACCGCCTGGCCGACGACGCTCACGAGGAGTGGCTCGACCGCTGCCGCTGAGCTCGGTCTGCGCCGCAGGGGGCTCCACTGCACCGCCCCTCTCGCTGCCTCGCCTCTTCACCTCAAGGAGGGCAGGGAGCCGAGGTGCCCCCGCCACCTCCTCCCAAGAAGGCGCCTGCTCCAAGGCGCGTGGCCCCGGCCGAGACCTCCAGGTCGTGCCCACGCAACAAGAAATGAGCTGCCCGAGATCCCTCCTCCCAAGAAGGTGCTCGCGCTCCCCAGACTCGAGCGCCGCAACCACGCCTAGCACCGCCAGAAACAAGACCCGCTGCTCCAAGCAGCGGTGCGCGGGAATCCACAAGAGCAAGTTCCGCATCAGCAGAGAGCCCCGGTAGCCACCGCAGGCTGTCGCGCCTTCACCGCCGAGCTATGCAGCATCGCATGGCCAGGCAAGTTCAAGCCAGAACTGCCTCCTCGCTACGACGGCACCGCCGACCCCGCGGAGTTCTTTCAGCTCTATGAGCTGGGCATCGAAGCCGCCAACGGGGACGAAAAGGTCATGGCGAATTGGTTCCCCATGGCGTTGAAGGACGGAGCCTGAACCTGGCCCCTGAACCTGGCTCCTGGCACTATCTCCTCCTGTGACGAGTTGCGCACCCGCTTCATCGCCAACTTCCAAGGCATTTCGCGATCGCCTCCGCCAGGAGTGACATGCGCCAGATTAAGCAGCAGCCAGAGAGACCCCGCAGAAGTACATCCAGCGCTTCAACAATGCCCGCCTAAGATCCCTAGGTGACCGAGGAAGCCATCATCTCAGCCTTTCTCCGATGGCGCGCGGACGCCAAGATGACGGAGGAGCTAGCAATGCACGAAGACCTGTGCACATCCATGGAGCTGTTCAACTTGGCACCAAGTGTGCTGTGGCTGAGGAAGGGCGCCTCCTCCTCGAGCTTTGCTGCCGATCCAAGAGAAGAAGCCCAAGGCCAAGGAGGTGAAGCGCAAGGGGCTGGAGTGCTCATGCAGAACTGCACACCAAGCGAGACAGGATGAGCCCGAGTCGCCCAAGGGCAGCTGGTATCATGCGTACCACGATCTCCACACCCACAACACCAATGAATGCCAGGAGCTGTGGTCAGGCGAGAGGCGACGGCCGACGCCCGAGCGCAATGATCGGGCTACGCCCGAGGAGGAGGAAGAGGCGCAGGACTCGGGACGACTGTGACCCTCATCAAGGATGGCATGACAGACTCATGAGAACTGCTAAGGACCAGCTCGCGAGGGAGGTTGAGGGACCAACCTCGCAAGGATTGCCCTCAAGGCAACGCAGGCTCCCACCTCTGCTGCAGCCGCCAAGGAGGTACGTAAGACAATCATCGTGACAAGGGGCTGGGGCTTCTGTGAGCTGCCATGATCGCTTGCATCCTGTGTGGCGCTCAGGCCCCAGCCTCTCAGTGCATCTTCAAGTAGTTTGCTCGCGAGGTGAATGCAGTCCTCCCCAGGCCATAGGCCACGCGCCCTCTCAGGTGGTCGTCGTGCGCTATCACGTTCAGCTCAGCGGATTAGCTCAAGTGCGCGGCAACGGCAGGAGTCCTCCCTGCTTTGCTCACCACCATCAAAGAACGCAAGTCACCAGACCTCATCGACGACGGAGCAGGACTCAACGTCCTATCTGTCGAGACATTCAACGATCTCCAAGTGCCATACGATCAGCTTCAGCCGACCAAGCCTTTCTTAGGAGTCACCGATGGCTCCACCGTCCCGATAGGGCAAGTTCGCCTTCCCATCACCTTCGGACAGCGCAACAACTACCTCACCGAGCTCATCGACTTCGACGTCGCCCACATTCGCCTGCCATACAATGCCATCCTCGAGTACCCAGCTTTGGCCAAGTTCATGGCAGTGACTCACCATGGCTACAACGTCCTCAAGATGCCAGGAAGCGGCGGAGTCATCATAGTGCCTTGTGAGGAAAGGGACACAGTGTACTCTCTTGAGCGTGCCTTCCAAGCTGCAGCAATCGAAGACCCAGATCACAGGAGCGGGAGACTTCCCGAGGGGATCCCTAAGAAGAAGAAGGCTTTGCCAGGTCCAAGCCCTCATGGGGTAGGCACCTCCGGAGGCGTAGCAACAGGACCCGCGCCCGTTCAAGGGGTGCCACCCTCTGTCGCATAGGGAGGAACGTCCGGCGCCCTCCTCAGACGGGGCTCGGGGGTTCTTTCATGGCGAGCCACCGACCTAGCCGGGGTCACGAGGGAGGCGCTCAGGCACCGCTTGGAAGCGTGCTTCAAGGCACTTTTCCGTTAGGAAGGTATGAGGCAAGGAGGGCCAAACCGTCAGGAGTTCATCGCGAGGAACACCCAGGAGCTACAGCAGAAAGAGTCATGCGCGGCTGCCGCCGCCTACCCGCCGTGGCCCCACATCCAGGCGAGGATGGTGGGCTGCGAATCAACATCGACATACCAGGGCTCAACCAGGCTGCGTCTCAGGAGCACCTCTGGCCCTCACGCATGGGACGTTGCGAGGGTCTGCCTCACAGCTACTTTCTCATGCCTTTCGGCCTGCCAAACGCGGTCGCCGCCCATCAGCGCCTGCTGAGGTCCGCTCTGGAAACTCAGGAGGTCAAGCAACGCTCGCTCCTGGCAGAGATGGAGATGGCTCTCGAAGAACCCCGCGTACCCCCGGAGCCTCTCGAGGCTCCAGGTCCTGAGGGCTCTTGAGGGCCGACTTCTTAATCCCGCGTCATCCGCTACCTCAACGTCCCGTCATCTCTGACCATATCAGGTGACACCTTTCCAAGTTCCGTTTTCAGCTAGGAGCGCCTCTCGGGCTGCATCATTCCCAGGCCAGCAAGGGTCCGCTGCCATGCATGTATCAATTTTTCTTATGTTCTTTACTTACCTTGTTGGGGCGCCTCGGCTGCATTATCCCCAAGCTGCTCGGGCTGCACCCGTGGCGATGCTTTCTCCGCACCTATCTAGATGGATTTGCTTGTTCATACATAAAATGCTTGACCTAATCGCCGCCGATTGACACCTACCTTTGGAGCCGCCGCCAGCACGGCACTTGCGCATGGGTCCGCCCCTGCAACGCCGATAAGTCTGGAGTGGCTGAGCTCTGCAGCGCAGCCCAAAGGCGCCACCTCACAAAGCCCCCAGTGCCCCCGATCACTCCCTCGGAGCGACCAATGGTTGGCTGACAACCGTAACAACGAACCTTGTTTCCCCTCGTAATTGGTACACATGACCTGCTCCAAGATCAACGCTGGAGGCGTCACGAGCCTTCTCTCCTCCTCTCCAGCGCGATCCGCTTGCACGTTAAAAGGGGGGTACCTGAGCATCGCTACTCATGGGCTCTTAGTGGCTCTCCAGCCTTCACCCCCTGGCCTTGACCCACGACATCGCGACCTGTCATACGAGCGGCGGCTGAGCTCGCTCGAGGGCCGGGACCTGAGGACGTAGAGCATTAAGGAAAGCATGGGGGAGAGGGAAGAAGCTTGCGAGGTCCCGACCCAGCAACACCTCAGTTGTCGTTGCGCAGACACGACACCTCATCGAGCACCGCTCCAAACCCGCAAGACAAGTCACGCAAAAACTGATCCGACTCAGCACCAAACCCTCGCCTACTGCCGCTCTGTCACGGCAAAGCCGCCTACCTTTCTTGCCCAAGGGAGGCTGCTTGAGCGCTAAAGGAGACCTCCTGAGCATCGCGACTCAGGGGCTCTTACTGGACCTCGGGATGCTCACCTCCTGGCCTTAACCCACGGCATCGCGACCTATCATACCAGCGACGGCTGAAGCCTACCTAGGGACCGGGACCTGTCAGCGCAGAGCACCAAGCCCTCGTGAGGAAAGAAAGGGAGAGCTGAGCTGGGGCAGAACAAGCATCTCGCACCAATTCATCATAAGGACATAATATTCGCAAAAACATGGTCAGCGCCTTACATACCCCCGCGGGGTGCTACTTCGATTCTTTGCAGGAAATAAAGGGTGCTAATCCTAAGGAACGCCGACTACGCGTCCCTCCGTAGGAGACGCCATCATCAATAGTGGGCCGCCATGCACCGGCGTCAACCCAATCCAGATCACCGGCGCCGATAGCCTGAAGCGCCCGCCTGGCTCCGGGCGCGACGCGAGCTCAGGGCTCAGCTGTCGCCGCTGCCTCCCGAGTCTCCGTGGCTCATGGAGTCCATGGACCTCCAGCCCTTCGCTGCTGCCCGAGGAGCTGCCGAGGAGCGACCGCAGGCCTAGTCTCGCCAAGGGCGATGCCCCGACCGCCCTTCTCGGGGCAGCATTCCAGCCGGCATCCTTCCGCGTCGAAGACCTTGAAGAACATCAAGGAGGCGCCATCGTATTCCAGGTGGATCAAGAGGGCGCCCCTTGTCCGGCAGACCTGGGTGATATCGCCCCAGCCTCGGGTCATGTAGACCTTGCCCGGAGCGACAACCGCAACCTCTGCTCTGGTCCCAGGGGTGCTGCAGCCAGCATGCTGCAATCAGAGCTCCAGAGAGCCCCTCGGCGGGATCTTGAAGGCGAAGGAAGGAGGAAGGCGAATCCAACACTGAGGAGGCATGGCGGCGTTGAGCACAAGCTCTCGGGAGGAGCCCTCGGCATGGACTCCAGGAGGAACAACACGCACCGCCGTGACCCACCAGCGCCGACGGCGGCGTCGTCCGTGGCGCTCGGCATCTACTCCTCCAGGGCCCTCAATGCGGGTGTACAAGGGCAGCGGGAACCCTGGCAGCGGCCGCTCATACCAGGGCCTGGACACCTCCTGCCGGGTGCCCTCATCTCGGTGGCAGAGGACTAGCCGTTTCTTCGGCGGAAGCGGATTGGGACCCTCTCGGGGGGCCTTTCCCTTCTCTTCTGCAGAAAACCGGCGGATCGGAGCAATTGTCGCAATGTTGAGCAAGGGAAAGGATGGAGAGGAAGGAACAGCAAGAAGGGATGGACTGGAAGGGCTCACGCCGTTCCGTACTTATAGCCGAAGGAGGCCAACCATCGGCCTCCATGATCACAGGTAATCATGACCCATTTCTGCGTGCAGGGACTTGTCGAGTCATGCGGTTGCCGAGGCGTCGTGGGGAAGCGGAGGCGCCCACAACAAGTCAATCGCCACGCGGCGCCCAAGGCCGCAGGCTGTTGGGGCCCGCAGCGCTTCGCACTTACCCTTCGATTCCCTGCCAAGCCAAGTCCGGGCGCGCCTTGGGCCCGGGGGCTACTGTCGGCGTTCTGGGAACAGGGGTCCCCGGACTTGCCTGCTTGTGGCCTGCGGCGTGGCTCAAGTTTTGGCCCAGCGCGGCCCAACTTCATCAGCTCAAGCTCAAGACCCTTGAGGGAGTCCCGGACTAGGGGGTGTCCAGATAGCCGGACTATCGTCACGGCCGGACTCCAAGACTATGAAGATACAAGATTGAAGACTTCGTCCCGTGTCCGGATGGGACTTTCCTTGGCGTGGAAGGCAAGCTTGGCGATACGGATCTGTAGATCTCCTACAGTCACACCCTGATTTTCATGCCACAACACTTAAGCTAATAAAACATGATAAAATGTGGTTTGACAAAAACTTTTGTGTGTTTTGGTCTTTGCTTGATTTGATTTTTGTCTGCTGTTTGCAAGTGCTCTAAAAATCAAATAAATCCTCCAACTTCGATACTTCATTTCCTTGCCCCAAACTTCTGCCCAATGATCATGCCATGTGTATAGAGCAATATAGTATTTTCTTACAAAAATAATTTGGCCAAAAAGTATTTTCTAAAATTAGTTCTTCAAAAACCCCTGAATTGAGGTTTGCACTGCAAGTACTTAATTAAGGCAGTAAAAATCTTTCCAAACATATTTTTGACTCCTATTAGATATAGGATACCCAGACACCACAAAAATATAATTTTAGAAGTTATTTTAATATTTTATTTAAAAGCTTTTTCTTAAGGCCAGAAATGGTCTTTAATAGGGAAATATTATTTTATTGTTTTAAAAATATTTGACAACAACCTAGGGAAACTCAGTGGACATATATTGTCCATATATAAGAGTTTCAACACATGGTCATGTTCAAAATATTGGCAAATCCTCAAAACCCTTTTCTGGATATTTCAAGCTTTTGAAATATTTACAAGGAAATTTTCTCCAAAAATTCCAAGAAAATTCTAGCATATCACATATGACATGTTTGATGGTCTTGCCAAGTCTCATGTCATGGAGAACAGTATAACCCCATGAAACCCTCCCAAAACCACTTCTATCCTTTTTCAAGTTTGAACAACTTTGCACTGCCAAACATGTCCAAATGTTCTCAAACCTTGTGAACATGCTCAAATTGTCTAATAATGCATCTAGACCAAGTGGCACAAGTTGGAGAACAAGTTAACTTGATCAAAGTGCCCCAAAACCCTTCCTGTCCAGAACCAAATTTGAACAACTCTACATTGGCAACTTTCTCCTTTTGATCTTAACTTTTGTGGACATGCTCATATCCTCAAATGATGACACTACACCAAGTGGTGCATCAAGGAGAAATGATTTTCTCAACTAGATCTACACAAGTCCATTTCTGCTAATTTCTAGGGTTTACAAAAGTTGCATTGGGAACTTTTCCCAAATGAACTCAATATTGGTGAAACCCCTTATTTTCTCATGCCATTTGACCCTGTCAAGCCTTATGACAAGAGGAGTTCATCTTATTGCCCAAACCAGCAACAAACACCTTCTGCCATTTTATTAAAACCCCTGTTTTGACCACTTCCACTCTTCTCCATGGCCTCAACTTTTTACCACAGCCCCTCCTAGTCCCCTTGCACCTCCAGTAGCAATGGCAAATCCATAGCTCAATTATTGGAGGGTAAACCCCACTTTCTCTCTCTCGACAGCCCATTTCCTCTCTCCCTCAACCTCTCTCCTCTCCTACTGGCTGTCCAGGGCATCCAAGGCCCTCTCCCCTTTGTTTACTCCTCCCTAAACAACCTAGACACAAGTGGCCACACCCTACAAGCCAAAGGCATGCCCTGGCATGCAATTGGCGTGCTCCAGAGCGCGCTACAGTGCACACCCGCACTGTAGCCGCCCCCTTCCAACCACTTCCGGCCACCTAGGGCCTCCCCCTCGTGTCCCCCGAGGTCACCTCGACGTCCGTAGCACGCTACACTGCCGTCCCCCTCCTCTCTCTCCCTCTCCGGATCTCCTCGCGTGCGGACAGAGCACCGCCTGAAGGCCGCCTGCCCAGCCACACGGGGACCCGCTTTGCCGCTTTCCCCGCTCCCTCTCTTCTCCCCCTGGGTGTAGTCCACCCCCACGAACGCCTTAGACACGGCGCATCACCATTCCCAGGCCCGTTGCGACAAGCACGAGCTCGCCGGCGCATGAGCCCACGGTGAGCCGAGGCCTTCGCCATATAAAGCCGCCCCAGGCCTCCATCTGGATCCTCTTCGCCCCCTCTTCCTCCTAGAAGCCCCTTGACGCATCCAACCCTCTTCCCGATCCCCTGTCGCTCCCAGTGGCCAAGCCGAGCTGCCGGACTTCGCTTAAATTCGTGCCAACCCGAGCTCACCTCCTCCGCTTCTCCACCCAAAGACTCCCGTGGTCCGAGACCTCCCCACCTCCTCGAACCGTCAGCAGGGATGCACGAACGCCGAGAGCTGCGGATGGCCGATGACCTCCTCCGCCCCCATCCAAGCCGTCACCACTATGGCCATCCTCAGCGTGCGTGAAGCACCTAGACGGATGCGTCGCAGCCTCCCGAGCACGCTGGTGGGTAGAGCGTCGCGGAGATGCTCAGAGCCCGGCAATCGCCGGCGGGAGCCGCCTCCTCGCGGCCGAGCACGCGCGGAGGTTGAAGGCGACCGCCACTGGGCCCCACGTCGGCGACCTGCAGGGTGGGGCCCGCCTGCTTAAGTGGAAACGGCTCGGCCGAATCCGCCGACGTCGCCTGTCGCCACAGTGGCGAGCCACTGGGCCGCCCAAGTGTTGCAAAGGTTGAATGCGCCGCTGTGCAGCACGCTTTAGGTATAACCCAATATTGTCCTTTTCTTTTCGAGAGAACTTCAAGAATCCATAAACTATTCAAATAGTGTCCAAATTGATGAATCAAATTTCTCTGACTCCATAAATCATGTTCTATTTAGTGGGCCACAAGTGACATTTTTGTTGTTCTTAGTTTTCACCGGACCCTTTAAAAGGTCATTTATCCACATAAGTCCACTTCAAAATCCATATTATATTCATTTCAGCTCCAAATCCAGTGAAACCAATTTCTAAATGTTTCTAAAATCATGCCTGAATTAATGGGTACTTCTACTCATTTTTATAAAATGGCATTCTGTGTACAACTTGTGGATCCATCAAATCCATTGATTCCATCATATCGAAATGTTTAGAAATATCCATTGATCCACTTCCAATGAAATCACTTTCGTCATTCCTCGTATGACCAGAGGTATCCAATAAAAGACAAATTAATATTTTTAGAGCACTTTTATTTTCTGCCTTGTTGTGTTGCTTATTGTGTTGTTTCCGACGTTAGTTGATGAAGCAAACGAAATACTCGGAGATGGACTTATGAAACCCTTTTTATGCATGTCATATAGCACCATATTGTTGTTGCAACGGAATCATGATGAGGTGGTAACCACTTTGATGGTTTGCCACCGTACTTCCTCGTTCATACTTGCATTATGCATGACCCTACCTTCTTATGAGGGTTATGCCGGTGGGAGTAGATAGGATGCTAAAGTAGATGCTGCGCAAAAAGGGACGGGTATATGCATGGTGAAGGAGTCAAAGCATTTTCAAAAGACTTTTTGAAAACCCCGTCGGGTGCCACTTATGCCCGAGGGAGATGATGAGATGGGTAACCACTTGATGACGAAGTGGTGTACCGAGGCAAGTGTGTGTTGTTTTCGAAAACGGATTAGATTTAAGATTTGTCGGCTGTCCCAACCTTACATGCGCAACCACTCTACCCTTATATGGGAAAGGGCATTATTGATTACCTAGGCCGATACTAGCTTGGAGCCCGCATTACTAGTGACGGGGGAGAGTTGGTGCTCTCTCTCGGGACGGGGTCGTGCCAGGTAGGGCGGCCATGACTGTCTTTACAGGGCACCGGATACACCGTTGTGTCCCCTCTCGGAAGTTACGATCTCGAGTGAGTCTCGTATGATATACATCGTGAGGATACGGACAATGAGCGGACTCCTTGTTAGTGTCGTCTACGGAAAGGTAGTGATCGGGTGCTTACCCCGGGTACTTGAGGTATCGCGGGTCGTGGATGACACGGAAGTTCCCCGGATCTTGTGGCTAAAGTGTGCAACCTCTGCAGAGTGTAAAACTATTCGAATAGTCGTGTCCACGGTCAAGGACAGTTGGGTGGTGCTGCTTAAACTACGTCCAGAGTTTACAACCATGTGTGTGAGTTGATAAAACTACTTGGGTCAAGTCAAAGGACTTGACATGATTGAGTTGGGTTGGTGCCCACTCTATTTATGTTGATATTTGTAACCTGTCCTCATGGTTACTTGAATTCTCATGATGCATGTCTTACAAGTTGTTGAACATGTCATTGCACTCAAAACTAGCTTTCTGCAAAAATTTACCTATATCATGCATTGTTGTATCTCGAACCAAAACATGGGTTGCTTAAGTAGTACATTCAAAGTACTCATTGGCTTGCCACTGGTTATTTTATTGGCCGGCATGAAAGAACAGGATATGATGAAGAACACTTCGTGATTTAACATGCGAGCTAGGACGCTTCCCAGTCAGAATGCCTGTAGGGTTAAGGCAGATGGCATGGGTCCAAGTTATCGATGAAGATTTCCGCTGAAATGTTATACTCAAGACTTGACCATAATGGTCCTACTTGTGTAATACGGTATGTATGGATGTAAGACTCTTGTTATTCAGCTTCTGTGTGTTCAGTGAGCATTGATCTCTAGGATCACTGTACACGTGCATTCGGTGATCACGACTTATGAGTCGGGGTCCCCACAGAGCTGGTATCAGAGCCATCCTGACTGTAGGAAGCCTTAGTTAGCATGGTCGTTAGTTAGGGTAAAACTATTTCCAAAACTATCACAAGTTTTCAAAACTATCTATACTTCTCTGCCCTTCTCAATTTTTCAAAAACTAAGGTATACTTTCCCCATCGATCTCTTCCCTTCAAAACTATTGCAAACGGTCGCTAGCACCCTCAAGCCCCTGACCACGGGATTCCTTGTAATCCTCGTGGATAGCCTAGAAGGAGTACACCTTGCCAAACACTCACCCACCTCTTCTGAACCCAAGATCCGCGACACCACAACAAGACGATGCCAACAGAAGATACGCCTTTGAAGAATGAGGACATGAAGACCCAGAGGATGGTGACACCTTTGAATTTGCCCCAGGATGATGCAACCTTGTCCTATGACGATCAGGGTGTAAGATATGCAAGACCATGATAGACATCCCTAATAGAGAAACCATGTCCTTACCGTTGTTGTATCGACAACCACCGGTGGATGAGAACCTCGCCATTTGGTCCGCCTCACTATAGTGAGCAGGAAAACGGTTCTCTTCATCCCCCGCTCTTGGTGTCGATGTTGTCATCAACATAACCGACATGTTGGACCTCTACTATGCCTTGTTAATGTCCTTGCATAAAGGATTGCAAACCTGGTACCATCGACGCCTTAGAAGACAAAAAGGGATTGTCATGATTAAGAAGACAACAGAAGACCGAGTCAATGCCTGCTACGAGAAGCCACCTCCACCCCGTCAGCTCATCAGGTGAGAGATTGTTGAAGATTCTTCAGGCCAACCCGGATTGTTTCATCGAACAACTACAAGAGACGTAGCAACACCTGAGGAAAACCCAGGAGACTGCACGAGGCACGGAGCAAAGCACGACTACTGAATCCGAGAACCCCTAGGGTAGGATGAGTCGTGTACCCCCTATGCGCAGTCGAGTCCGTATGATGGTTCGAATTGAACCATGATTGTGTGTTGCTTGATTTTATTTGTTTGTGTTTTGATATCAGTCGCCCTTTTTGCCCTAGGCAACAAGTACGCAACTATATCACCTGCCTTATTTTGTTGTTTGTGTTTGGCCTTTTGGCACTTGTTTGTTTGCACCTGCACTATAGAACCCCTTTAGGCATCCCCTTTATGCTACTTATCCTCTCATCTCTCTCCTCAACTGGAGACCAGCAAGACAAGATGCACCAAGGAATCTGCTTCGCAACCAACTAGCATCAAGACTTTTGTTGCAGCCTCCTCGACCAAGTGAAACCCGTAGAGTTATGTTTAACCCTCCGACTAGAAACCCATTCCTAGACCCTTCGAGACTTCATGAGATACCCCAGTCCTTAACCATGTGCTTAACCCACGAATTGCAAGAGAACCAGTTAAGCCTCTCAAACCTCGCACAACACCGGGTTCATTATGGAACTAGTGGACATAGTGAACAAGCACATTATCATCCTAATATAGCACCAGGACTGATGATGCCATAGGGAAGACCAGTTTGAGGATATAGGAATTGAGGACAAATGACTTGATGAGTTTATATCAGTGACCTCGAGGAATTATTTGAGACTCTTCGGAGGATTATAGGGCTTTCATGTTGGTAGATGAACTTGGTGGGATCATTAATATAGAGTAGCATAGCTTTCATTACCCCTGGATAAATTGGATTTAGTGGGACAATTAAGATCGCAAGCTGAATTCTTGGAAGTATGAGGATTTGACTTAGCCAGGGAATATTGATAGGAGATAGTTGACGTTATTATAATGACTTTGGGGAAGCATGTAGGAATTCTCGTGGACATGAGATTTGGATTTAAATAGGTAATCCTAGTTGAGTATAGGTGGTGAGTAAGTCTACATGGTTCGGAGTAAATTGGATTTAGACTGATGATCTTGATCATGATACCATGTTTCTTGGAGGACAATAAACTAGGAGATTGGATTAATTGTCGGAGTTGATATAAGCTTGACCTTGGAGTTTACTTGACCATGATAATGGAAATTGGTGGAATTACTATAGTAGAGACAGCCCTTTCAAGTATTTGGGGACTAAAGGACTTTAGAAGATCATGTGGAACACCATAAACATTGGATTTGTAGAACTAATGGACTGTGTAATGATTAATGAAAGTTAATGGGCTATTGGGGTTGATTCATAGGAAGGAAACAAGATCTTGGAGTGGCTTACGACGTGTTTCCTTAGGATAGAGGTGCTTTATCTTAGACCTTGGAAAAATAGGCTGAGCACTTGGATTGTCACATTCAAGCTTAGCAGCTTATATGTTCTACCCATGGATTTTTAGGGGTAGACATACATATGAGTTTGGGGACTGTAGACATATATGATTTTGTTAGATCCCCTCTTGAGAGTCATGAGGATATGAATAACATGAGTGATGATTGGAGTTGACCTATACGTAATGATGCTATCGGTGATATGATGTGATTTTTTTAAAGGACTAGATAGGATAATTGGCATCTCAGAAACTGTGCTCAAGGATAAGATGATAAACGTTCACTCGCACCCTAGAATCCTTGAAACCCTTGAGCCCTACCAAGCCACAACATGGTCGGATCCTGACCTTGGGCTTTGGCTCTAGATCGATAATACCTTGGCCAATGCTCAACCGTGACCAACCCCAATACCTCAGCCCACTTTACGTGCCCCATAGACTTCATGGAGTGCTTGGACAAGTTAGTTGTCATCTTTCTTTGATGACATACTCGTCTACCCGAAGACGGAAGAAGAATCGTTGAGCTGGTCAAGGAACATCTGAAGACCGTCATGTCTAAGAGGAAGAACTACACCAACCACCATCTTCAAGAAGTATACTTCCGCGTCATAGACCATGTGTATCTGCAAGCCACTCCTCTCTAAGGAACCAAGCATTTCCATGACAAGGATACCCACACCAAGATTCATCGGACCTCTTCGAGATCACTCCAAGATTTAACAACCCCCTCAGAGATCGCCACAAGATGAAGAGAAGACAATTACCAGATGGAGTTACCACCTAAGCTACCCACTGTGTGTAATGTTTCCACATGACACAACTCCGGAAGTGTTTTCGACTTCCTAACTAGCCCGATCACTAACAAGGACATCGATCACCGAGCCATCGACCTCCAGCCCGATCCAACCTGATCTAACGCGAGAGACCCATTAGCAACCTGGATCAAGAAGAGCGTCATACACGAAGCCGCACAATCAAGTTCTTCAAGCTCAATGGAGCACCACACGGAAGAAGAAGCTGTATGAGGACGTGAAGACTACCCCAGATCCAAGCTTCCATACTCATTTCCGCGCCTAGTCTGGGAATCTCGGGGACGAGATTCTTGTAAGGGGGGTAGGTCTGTCACAACCTGACTTTCATGCCACAACACTTAAGCTAATAAAACATGATAAAATGTGGTTTGACAAAAACTTTTGGGTGTTTTGGTCTTTGCTTGATTTGATTTTTGTCTATTGTTTGCAAGTGCTCTAAAAATCAAATAAATCCTCCAACTTCGATACTTCATTTCCTTGCCCCAAACTTCTGCCCAATGATCATGCCATGTGTATAGAGCAATATAGTATTTTCTTACAAAAATAATTTGGCCAAAAAGTATTTTCTAAAATTAGTTCTTCAAAAACCCCTGAATTAAGGTTTGCACTGCAAGTACTTAATTAAGGGCAGTAAAAATCTTTCCAAAAATATTTTTGACTCCTATTAGATATAGGATACCCATAAACCACAAAAATATAATTTTAAAAGTTATTTTAATATTTTATTTAAAAGCTTTTTCTTAAGGCCAGAAATGGTCTTTAATATGGAAAAATTATTTTATTGTTTTAAAAATATTTGACAACAACCTAGGGAAACTCAGTGGACATATATTGTCCATATATAAGAGTTTCAACACATGGTCATGTTCAAAATATTGGCCAAATCCCTCAAAAACCCTTTCTGGATATTTCAAGCTTTTGAAATATTTACAAAGGAAATTTTCTTCACAAATTCCAAGAAAATTCTAGCATATCACATATGACATGTTTGATGGTCTTGCCAAGTCTCATGTCATGGAGAATAGTATAACCCCATGAAACCCTCGCAAAACCACTTCTGTCCTTTTTCAAGTTTGAACAACTTTGCACTGCCAAACATGTCCAAATGTTCTCAAACCTTGTGAACATGCTCAAATGGTCTAATAATGCATCTAGACCAAGTGGCACAAGTTGGAGAACAAGTTAACTTGATCAAAGTGCCCCAAAACCCTTCCTGTCCAGAACCAAATTTGAACAACTCTACAGTGGCAACTTTCTCCTTTTGATCTCAACTTTTGTGGACATGCTCATAACCTCAAATGATGACACTACACCAAGTGGTGCATCAAGGAGAAATGATTTTCTCAACTAGATCTACACAAGTCCATTTCTGCTAATTTCTAGGGTTTACAAATGTTGCATTGGCAACTTTTCCCAAATGAACTCAATATTGGTGAAACCCCTTATTTTCTCATGCCATTTGACCCTGTCAAGCCTTCTGACAAGAGTAGTTCATCTTCTTGCCCAAACTAGCAACAAACACCTTCTGCCATTTTATTAAAACCCCTGTTTTGACCACTTCCACTCTTCTCCATGGCCTCAACTTTTTACCACAACCCCTCCTAGTCCCCTTGCACCTCCAATAGCAATGGAAAATCCATAGCTCAATTATTGGAGGGGTAAACCCCCACTTTCTCTCTCTGGACAGCCCATTTCCCTCTCTCCCTCAACCTCTCTCCTCTCCTACTGGCTGTCCAGGGCATCCAAGGCCCTCTCCCCTTTGTTTACTCCTCCCTAAACAAGCTAGACACAAGTGGCCACACCCTACAAGCCAAAGGCATGCCCTGGCATGCAATTGGCGTGCTCAGAGCCTTCTGATTGCACACCCAGACCGTAGCCGCCTCTTCCAACCGCTTCCGGCCACCTAGGGCCTCCCCCTCGTGTCCCCCGAGGTCACCTCGACGTCCGTAGCACGCTACACTGCCGTCCCCCTCCTCTCTCTCCCTCTCCGGATCTCCTCACAGGCGACAGAGCACCGCCTGAAGGCCATCGCCGGCCGCAGCAGGGACCCGCTTTGCCGCGTTCCCCGCTCCCTCTCTTCTCCCCCTGGGCGTAGTCCACCCCCACGAACGCCTTATACATGGCGCATCACCATCCCGAGGCCCGTAGCGACGAGCACGAGCTCGCCGGCGCATGAGCCCACGGTGAGCCGAGGCCTTCGCCATATAAAGCCGCCCCAGGCCTCCATCTGGATCCTCTTCGCCCCCTCTTCCTCCTAGAAGCCCCTTGACCCATCCAACCCTCTTCCCGATCCCCCCGTCGCTCCCCACGGCCGAAGCCGAGCCACCGGACTTCGCTTAAATTCGTGCCAACCCAAGCTCACCTCCCTCCGTTTCCTCCACCCAAAGACTCCCCGTGGTCCGGAGACCCTCCCCACCTCCTCGAACCGTCGCAGGGATGCACAAACGCCAAGAGCTGCGGATGGTCGACGACCTCCTCTGCCGCCATCCAAGCCGTCACCACTATGGCCTTCCTTAGCGTGCGCGAAGCACCTAGACGGATGCGTCGCAGCCTCCTGAGCACGCTGGTGGGTAGAGCGTCGCCGGAGATGCTCTGTAGCCCCGGCAATCGCCGGCGGGAGCCGCTCCTCCCCGCGGCCGGAGCGCGCGCAGGAGGTTGAAGGCGACCTGCCGCTGGGCCCCACGCGTCAGCGACCTGCAGGGCGGGCCCGCCTGCTTAAGGAAACGGCTCGGCCGAATCCGCCGACGTCGCCCGTCACCAGCGTGGTCGAGCCACTGGGCCGCCCAAAGGTGTCTAAAGGTCGAATCAATACTCGTGCACGCTTAGGTATAACCCGAATATTGTCCTTTTTCTTTTCCAGAGAACTTCAAGAATCCATAAACTATTCAAATAGTGTCCAAATTCGATGAATCAAATTTCTACTGACTCCATAAATCATGTTCTATTTCGTGGGCCACAGTGTACATTTTTGTTGTTCTTAGTTTTCACTGGACCCTTTAAAAAGGTCATTTATCCACATAAGTCCACTTCAAAAATCCATATTATATTCATTTCAACTCCAAATCCAGTGAAACCAATTTCTAAATGTTTCTAAAATCATGCCTGAATTAATGGGTACTTTTACTCATTTTTATAAAATGGCATTCTGTGTACAACTTGTGCATCCATCAAATCCATTGATTCCATCATATCGAAATGTTTAGAAATATCCATTGATCCACTTCCAATGAAATCACTTTGGTCATTCCTCATATGACCAGAGGTATCCAATAAAAGACAAATTAATATTTTCAGAGCACTTTTATTTTCTGCCTCGTTGTGTTGCTTATTGTGTTGTTTCCGACGTTAGTTGATGAAGCAAACGAAATACTCTGAGATGGACCAGAAGGATTGAAGACTCTGAGGAGCCAGGCAAGCAGCCCTTTGACCATGTCTATGAAACCCTTTTTATGCATGTCATATAGCACCATATTGTTGTTGCAACGGAATCATGATGAGGTGGTAACCACTTTGATGGTTTGCCACCGTACTTCCTCGTTGATACTTGCATTGTGCATGACCCTACCTTCTTATGAGGGTTATGCCGGTGGGAGTACATAGGATGCTAAAGTAGATGCTACGCAAAAAGGGACGGGTATATGCATGGTGAAGGAGTCAAAGCATTTTCAAAAGACTTTTCGGAAACCCCGTCGGGTGCCACTTATGCCCGAGGGAGATGATGAGATGGGTAACCACTTGATGACGAAGTGGTGTACCGAGGCAAGTGTGTGTTGTTTTCGAAAACGGATTAGATTTAAGATTTGTCGACTGTCCCAACCTTACATGTGCAACCACTCTACCCTTATATGGGAAAGGGCATTATTGGTTACCTAGGCCGATACTAGCTTGGAGCCCGCATTACTAGTGACGGGGGAGAGTTGGTGCTCTCTCTCGGACGGGTCGTGCTGTAGGGCGGCCATGACTGTCTTTACAGGGCACCGGATACACCGTTGTGTCCCCTCTCGGATGTTACGATCTCGAGTGAGTCTCGTATGATGTACATCGTGAGGATACGGAACAACGAGTGGACTCCTTGTTAGTGTCGTCTAGGGAAAGGTTGTGATCGGGTGCTTACCCCGGGTACTTGAGGTATCGCGGGTCATGGATGACACGGAAGTTCCCCGGATCTTGTGGGTAAAGTGTGCAACCTCTGCAGAGTGTAAAACTACTCGAATAGCCGTGTCCACAGTCAAGGACAGTTGGGTGGTGCTGCTTAAACTACGTCCAGAGTTTACAACCGTGTGTGTGAGTTGATAAAACTACTTGGGTCAAGTCAAAGGACTTGACATGATTGAGTTGGGTTGGTGCCCACTCTATTTATGTTGATATCTGTAACCTGTCCTCATGGTTACTTGAATTCTCATGATGCATGTCTTACAAGTTGTTGAACATGTCATTGCACTCAAAACTAGCTTTCTGCAAAAATTTACCTATATCATGCATTGTTGTATCTTGAACCAAAACATGGGTTGCTTGCGAGTACATTCAAAGTACTTATTGGCTTGCCACTAGTTATTTTATTGGCCAGGCATGAAAGAACATGATATGATGAAGAACACTTCGGTGACGAACATGCGAGCTAGGACGCTTCCTAGTCAGAATGCCTGTAGGGTTAAGGCAGATGGCATGGGTCCAAGTTATCGATGAAGATTTCCACTGAAATGTTATACTCAAGACTTGACCATAATGTTCCTACTTGTGTAATACGGTATGTATGGATGTAAGACTCTTGTTATTCAGCTTCTGTGTGTTCAGTGAGCATTGATCTCTGGGATCACTGTACATGTGCATTCGGTGATCACGACTTATGAGTCGGGGTCCCCACACCTACCATTGTAACCGACTTTGTGTAACCCTAACCTATCCGGTGTCTATATAAACCGGAGGGTTTTAGTCCGTAGGACGAACAACAATCATACCATAGGCTAGCTTCTAGGGCTTAGCCTCCTTGATCTCGTGGTAGATCTACTCTTGTACTACCCATATCATCAATATTAATCAAGCAGTAGTAGGGTATTACCTCCATCGAGAGGGCCCGAACCTGGGTAAAAACATCGTGTCCCTTGTCTCCTGTTACCATCCGCCTAGACGCACAGTTTGGGAGCCCCTACCCGGGATCCACCGGTTTTGACACCGACATTGGTGCTTTCATTGAGAGTTCCTCTGTGTCGTCACCGATAGGCCTGATGGCTCCTTCGATCATCAACAACGACACGGTCCAGGGTGAGACTTTTCTCCCCGGACAGATCTTCGTGTTCAGCGGCTTTGCACTGCGGGCCAATTCGCTTGGCCATCTAGAGCAGATCGAAAGCTACGCCCCTGGCCATCAGGTCAGATTTGGAAGTTTAAACTATGCAGCCGGTATCCGCGGAGACTTGATCTTCGACGGATTCGAGCCGCAGCCAAGTGCGCCGCACTGTTTCGATGGGCATGATCTAGCTCTGCAGCCGAACAATTGCCACGAGGCCGCACCAGATCCGCCCGACCTCAATCCGGAGCCGATTCCCGATCGAGGACGAGTGGTTGACATCGCCTCGGGGCTACAATCTCTACGGCGATTGAGCCAAACTCTATCCCTGTCCTTTGCGAAGACCTCGACTCCAGGGTGCCAGACTCCTCTCCGGACTCCGAACCCTCCGCGCCCCTGCCAATCGAACCCGATTGGGTGCCGGTCATGGAGTTCACGGCCGCGGACATCTTTCAGCACTCGCCCTTTGGCGACATCCTGAATTCACTAAAGTCTCTCTCTTTATCCAGAGAGCCCTGGCCGGACTACGGTCAGGAAGGTTGGGATGCGGACGACGAAGAAATTCAATGCCCACCCACCACCCACTTCATAGCCACTGTCGAAAGCTTACACGACGTGCTCGATTTCGACTCCGAAGACATCGATGGTATGGACGACGATGTAGGAGACAACAATGAACCAGCACCTATAGGATGCTGGACAACCTCATCCCATGATGTATACATGGTGGATACACCTAAAGGAAATGACACGAGGAACAGCGTGACGCTACGAAGGATAAATCCCTCGAAAAGCAGTCAAAACGGCAACGTAAACGCCGAACAAAGTCCCGCCTCAACAAAGACCCAGCCATAGAGCAGGGCGAACCGGTGGACAACGAACAAGCTATCAAGCAATCGTCCGAACAAGACAATGTGGATAAACAATCTGTGCTCGGCGAAGACAACAGTCCGAACGATCTCACGCCGGACAAACTATTGGAGCAAAATGACCTCCAGAAAAGGCTCGTCACCACTGCCCGTAGCCTGAAAAAGCAGAAGCGGAAGCTCAAAGCAGCGGAGGATGCACTCAGGATCAGATGGAGCAAAGTATCCAGCACCGCAGACAAGTACGGTGACAGTCGCCGAACAAAGAGCTACCCGAAAAGAAAGCTACTGCTCGAATTCGACGAGGAGGCCTTAGAGCCCCCACAATTAAAAATCAAGAAGGCCACCCGGTCGGATGGACGACCTCACGGCAAAAAGAGAGCGGAAAATGGTGCCGCACACAAGCCAATATGCGGTCCGCATAAGGATTCACATCAAAAGGATGGCCCAGTTAGGTCCATCTATGGGCCAAGAAAGAATGCTCGTCAAAGCAATGCAATACGCCAAAATTCAAGATCACGGCACACCCAATATAGGGCGCCAAGACACCCCTATGTTTCACCGATGAGGTGCTGGATCATGAATTTCCAGTGGGATTCAAACCCGTAAACATAGAGGCATACGACGGAACAACAGACCCTAGAGTCTGGATCGAAGATTACATCCTCCACATACACATGGCTAGAGGAGACGATCTCCACGCCATAAAATACTTACCCCTTAAACTCAAAGGGCCAGCTCGGCATTGGCTTAAGAGCCTCCCCAAAAATACCATTGGAAGCTGGGAAGAGCTCGAGGATGCATTTCAGGCAAATTTTCAGGGGAATTATGTCCGCCCTCCGGACGCAGACAATCTAAGTCACATAACTCAACAGCCCGGAGAGTCAGCCCGGAAATTCTGGAACAGGTTCCTTACTAAAAAGAACCAAATAGTAGACTGTCCGGACGCCGAAGCCTTAGCAGCTTTCAAACACAACGTCCGAGACAAATGGCTCGCCAGGCACCTCGGCCAAGAAAAACCAAGAACAATGGCCACATTAACAAGCCTCATGACCCGCTTTTGCGCCGGAGAGGACAGCTGGCTAGCAAGCTGCAGTACCAGCGACCCAAGTACATCCGAAGTCAGATGGAACGGAAACCACGGCGCAACAAGGACCAGCGCCGGATTAAAAGGAACAGTCCAAAGAGCACGGCAATCACGCCGGATTCAAAAGCTCGGCGCGAATAACAAAAACTGCCCTTAAGGACAATAGCGATGAGCTATCCAACTTCAACAAAATCTTGGACAAGATATGTCAAATCAACAGTACTCCTGGGAGGCCTGCTAACCATACCCACAGCAATTGTTGGGTCTTCAAACAATCCGGCAGACTGAACGCCGAACACAAGGGGCTCGACGCACCAAGTGAAGATGACGACGAGCACCACAAGCAGAGCCTCGGAAAACAGAAAACTTTCCCACAGGAGGTCAAAACAGTAAACTCACTTCACGTGATCAAAGGGAAAAACAGAGCAGCGCCCACTAAAAGGCGCGCCGCACACTGGTTGTCAAAACCAATCACCTTCGACCATCAAGACTATTCTGAAAATATTCGGAACGCAGGATGGACTGCCTTGATATTGGATCCAATAATCAACGGATTCCAATTTACACATGACCTCATGGATGGCGGCAGTGACATAAACCTGATATATCAGGACACAATCCGCAGGATGGGGATAAACCCAACCAAAATTCGCCGTAGCAACACCTCCTTTAAAGGAGTAATGCCAGGCCCATATGCCCTTTGTACGGGCTCCATACTGCAAGAAGTTGTGTTCGGTTCATCCGACAACTTCCATCGCGAAAGGTTACTCTTCCATGTCGCCCCGTTTAAAAGTAGCCATCAAGCACTATTCGGACGCGAAGCTTTCGCCCGCTTTAACGCAATACCGCATTATGCATCTCTAACACTTAATATGCCCGGTCCACGCAGCATCATCTCGTTAAAAGGAAATATTAAGTGTCACTTGAGCACGGAAGAACGGGAGACTGCCTTGACAGCCCCACAGTTATCCGGCTCTGCTAGGCAAAGAACCTGAATCGGTCATTCAAACCCCGGACACAGTTAGACGAGTCCGGTGCCTGCTAGCGGCATACCCCCATACGAGGGGCCGCATGCATGTATAACAAGAGACAATAAAGCTCAATTTTATTCAATTCTTCAAACCGTACTCTGTTTATTTAATATTAAGTACATCTTTCGCACGATCCTTTTTATTTCAAACTAAGTTCCTCTCTTTACAGATGAACAACGTATACACCCGCCCGTGATACGCACAACGGAGAAACAGCGCAGACGCGTCTTTAGGGACCCGTTGCAAGGATTCTTTTCAGATTAAGACCCTGCGTAAACCTTTTTTCACTATCTCTTGTTGATATACATCCCCCCGGTTCCTTAATATAACCGAGGAGGAGGCTGGTGTTTTGGCATTGGGTGCACCAGAATTTTTATGCGTGCACGGACACTGGGGCTTAGGGCATTATTCTGCCCATTTTCATAAAGACCGAATACCTTAGGGAGTATTCGGCGTCTCGAGTTAGGCCTTATATGCATCAGCTCCGAATCATGTCTTTGGTCAAATGTTGGGTTGCCCAGCTCTTGTGTTTTGCTGCCTTACGTTCCGTTTTCATGGCTAACGCGGCACCAGGAGAACTACTGCGATTGTGCCCCGGTTCGACTGGGCGAGCACCTTAGTAGAGAAAGCCGAAAACTGACTGTCATGATATAGCGAGAGACTGGTCAACCACTCGATGACTCACAGGAATGTTTAGGATTCCTCCGCATTAACGAAGGACCGGTTTTCGGTCAGGCACATACGCACCCCGAATTCGGGAGAGTGCGGTGCCCCCATGGGCTATATAGTAGCCCCACCCGCAAACTCCTATGGCTAAGTGAAAGTGATAAAGCATTATAGTCCGGTTGCCTAGTTTGCTACGCTATCACCTCCTTAACAGGACCAAGACGTTGGATTAAGTGTGAAAAAGCGTTTTCTTTGCAAACACCCCCGCACTATGTGCGTGGGGGCTGAAGCCAAGGACTGCCATCTTTCAGGTGATATACATATATACATAAACGACCGCATAGGGAGTAGTTTACTACTTGAACGCACAAGTATAAAAAGCTCTGATATTACATTGAAACATTGTTTTCACAAATCATACATGTCATTTAAACATAATATCCTTCGAGCACTACGCCTCTATTAAACGAAGCGCCGGCAGACTTCTTCAAAGTAGTGCTCGCGGTACTCGGCTTCTGTCCGAATCTTGGGATGCAACGTCAGTGGCCTTCATCTCTGCCCAGTATGCCTTGACACGGGCAAGAGCCATCCGCGCTCCCTCAATACACGCCGACCGCTTCATTGCGTTGATATGCGGTACCGCACCAAGAAACTGATGCACTAAACCAAAATAGCTCTTCGGCTGGGGTCCGCCCGGCCACAAGTGAGTCAAGACATGCTTCATGGCGAATCCGGACAACCGATTCAGCTCGGCCCATTCGGCCAACCGATCGGTTAGCGGCAGAGGACGCTCCGAACTATGGAATTGCGACCAATATAGCTCTTCCCTTCTGTGCCCCTTCTGGCCCCGGAAGTGCTCAACCGCGTCCGCAGCGCTCGCCGCCAAGTCCAGATAAGCATCCTCCGAACTCCACAACTTATCCAACTGAGCATACTTTGGATCTGTATATTTCCTCCGCAGCAGAAACGGTTTTCCAGCCGCAATTGGCCCGGCCTGACTCAGCTCCTCCTTGGCAGCTCTCAAAGCCGATTGGGCATTCTTGGATTCGGCGGCGGCCTTCTTTAGGCCCTCTTGTTCCGCTTGACGTTCTTTTTCAAGAAACTCGCAGCGATTGGTAGTATTCCTTAACTTTTTGGCCATATCGGCCATCTCCTCTTTGCTTCGGCAGTGAGCAGCCCGTTTAGCTTCTAGCTCTTCGGCCGCCTTTAAAGCGGCCGCATTACTAATTCTGGCTTGCTCTTTCGCTCGGGCGAGTTCTGCCCGCAGCTCCTCCACGGCAGCAGCACCATCTGCATTAAGCATACGAACAGATAAGACATGGGCGTCAAGCTCCCTTACAAGGTGTCCGTGATAGAGTCGCATACCTTGTGACTCATCAAACCGCTTATTGACCAGCGCGATGTGCGCATCCGCTTTGTCAAGTTGCCGCTTTAGTTCGGCATATTCATCATCCGGCTGGCCTCGGACGCCCGCCACCTGTTTAGGAACGGCGATATGTTATAATCGAGAATTTGATCTCGCACGTTGTCAATTTTGACAACATACCGACTCTCGAGGCTACTATCTACACAGGCGCATTCTATATGCATAACCGCCGGAAGGTACATCATTTTATGCACCTCAAACCCCGTCGATAGCTTCGATGGCTTCATGCGATCCGCTCTCCGCGGATGCAATTCTTTCAATCACCATGCCCATTAGAGCACGGTGATCTTCTGAAATAGCCGTTCGCCCGAGCAGATCCTTCAGCTCCTGTGACCGCACACCACTTGGCGCCGGACCTTCCGGCCCCGCCGTACTTGGGGGAACCCTCTGCGACAACACCTCTGGGTCGTCCACTTCACATGAGGGTGCGATAGGTGGAGGCGTTTCTCTCTCCATGATCTCCGGAAGAAGATCCCCCGAAGACGAGCTCTGCTGAGAAGGGCTGAGGTCCAAACTACAAGGTACAATTTCGGTTATCTTCATGAATAAATACAGGGATGTTCCTTATTTACAGGACCCCTTCTTTTTACTTACGGCTGGCTGGAGGGCTGATCCCCTCGGGAAATAATGCGGCTGGGTTACTTCCCAGCGCCGGACTCTCTGCCGAAGATTCCCTTCCTCTCTGGCCTTGATGTCCGGATCTTCTGAAGCAGTCCTCTTCTCTCCTCGGAAGGTGGGACTCTTAATCCCTCCTTCCTTGATAGCCTCCTTCGTAGAGGCAGTTGCTTCCCCGCTCCCCCCTTCGCCTTCTTCAAAAGGCACGACCTTCAACATCTTAGTCAACATGGGATCTGGCGTGGTCTCTGGGAGGGGAGCCGGACACCTTATTAACTTTGCCTTGGCTATCCACTCCTGTTCAAGAAACGGCTCCTTTAAAGGGCATATATATGAAATAAATGAATGAACAGCTTGTCCGGTTACAGGACTACTTACTTGAGTATCTGGGCGATTGCAGCTTAGTCCTGCGTCCTCGGTCAAGTCCGGACACTTCTCTTGTGATCCGAAGAACAGTTTATACATCTCCACGGGCGTCGTGCCCATAAAATTTTGGAGAGCTCGTGGTCCCTCCGTATTGAATTCACACAGGCGGAGGGGGCGACGTTTGCAGGGCTGAAGGCGCCGGATCACCATAACCTGCGCCACTGCAACCAGATTGATCCCTCTTTCCTGCAGATCTCGAATACGGCCCTGCAGCAGGGGAACGTCCTTGGACGGCCCCCAGTCGAGCCCCTTGTTGACCCATGATGCCAGCCGCTGTGGTGGACCTGAGCGGAAGGCAGGGAGTGCCGCCCATTTGGTGCACCTGGGAGCGGTGATATAAAACCACTCCCGTTGCCACAAACCAAGCTCCTCTTGAAAAGAGCCCTCGGGCCACGGAGCATCAGCACATTTTCTTATGACCGCCCCTTCGCACTCTGCTTGTTGCCCCTTGATCATCTTTGGCTCCACCTTGAAGGTCTTGAGCCACAATCCAAAGTGGGGGGTAATATGGAGGAAGGCCTCACATACGACAATGAATGACGAGATATGGAGGATGGACTCAGATTCAAGTCCTATAAATCAAGCCCATAATAAAACATGAGCCCCCGCACGAAGGATCCGTCGAGAAGCCTAAACCCGAAGGAAGTGGGACCACGAACACCACGCTCTCGTCGGGCTCGAGTGGGAATGACCTGTCTGGAGCGGGCAGCCTATGCGAGATCTCGCCGTTAGATACCGGCATCTCGCAGCTTTAGCACATCTTCTTCTGTGACGGAGGAAGACATCCATCGGCCGTGCTGGTCGGAGCCGGACATCGTCGAAAGTCCGAAGCGCCTGAATCTAAAGCTTTGGGTATTGGAACTCGAAGCGCGAGGCGAACTCGATGGAGGGTGAAAAAAAGAAGAGGGCCTTGGTCTCATTATAAAGAGATTGAATACCAAGAGCCCACCCCGTGGTCGATTAGGACTCGCCTTTGATAGAGAAGGCAGGCCAACGGACACGGTTGGGTTACCCATGTCCGTATTGATGAGAATCCAGGAATAAGGGGGCACGATCTACGCTTTGATAAGACGTGCCAAGGAAACCGCCTCGCTAAACACGCTGAGGTGGAACAGTGAAAAATGATTCATATAAAGGCCTGACAGTGGTGTGATGTCACGCCGCGGAATACGTCGGCAGATCTGTGCAGAAATTATTCTCTCTACGGTGTTACGTGGAACTTGTTCGGGACCCCCTAACCGAGATCCGCCGGTTTTGACACCGACAACCCTCGCGAGGGGCCAAGCCTCGCGGGGCGGACGATAGGAACCTTCCTCAGGAGCAGCCTCGTCAGGCAGGCTCACGAGGAAGCGGAGAGATCAAGGCAGGGTACCGCACGAGGGTGCCCTGTGATGCAAGCCATGACGATCAAGGCCAGGCGGGCGCCGGCCTGCGTAGTGTCCTCATTTCCCCTTTGGTGCAAAGGAGGCAAGCACAGGCTAAGGCATCATGCAAAGGTTACCGCTTCGGTGCAACAAGACCAAGACCAGCAGAGCGGCAGGAAGGAGGTCATCGTCGAGCCCAGGGCGGCGTCACCGTAAGAGCCTTTGGCAGCTGAAGACCAACTTTAGTCAGGATAAGTGTACCAGATGTTCCCCTTCAAAATGGCCAATTGTTAGCGCTCTTCCCGCTCATTATTTGGGAAGAGGCTCAGGGCCTCCCTCTATAAATAGAGCTAGCCACCACAGAGTAGAGCAATCGGATAGAGACCTAGGAGAGAGAGAGAGAGGGAGGCGATCGAACTCACACAAGCAGTTCATCGCACCAGCTCAAGAACAGCCCCTCGCGAGGCTGTTCTTCCTTTGTATTGTTCATCATCATCCCCTGAGGCAATCCACCACACCACACACTGGAGTAGGGTATTACACCACATCGGTGGCCCGAACCAGTATAAACCTTGTGTCCCTTGTGTTGTTCATCGTTGGTAGTTTAGATCCCTCGCTAACTATTCACGCATGAGCTGGTAGGGGAAAGATCTCCGCACGCACCCTAGTGTTCTAACCTCAAGGGCCTGCCGGAAACCAAAATCCGACACACACCCGCACCTGGCGCGCCAAATGTCGGATTTTGGATTCCGGCAAAACCGTCAAGGTTCGAACAATGGGGTGCCCACGAAGATCTCCCCCTACCAAATTACGCCCTCAGCCTCACCGAGATCTGTAAGCTTAGCTCAACGAACTCGCAACACAAGAGACACAGCATTTATACTGGTTTGGGCCTTTGGTGTAATACCCTACTCCATTATGGTGTGGTGGATTGCCTCTCGGGCTGAGGATGAAAAGTACATGGGGAAGAACAGCCTCCTCAGGTGAGGTGTTCTTGTGCTTGGTGAGTGTGAGGGTGAACTAAATGAAGTTCGAGACAAGTTGCCTCCTACTATGGTGGCTAGCCCTATTTATAGAGGCCTTGGTCCTCTTCCCAAATATTGAGCTGGAAGGGATGCCACAACGGCCGATTTGAAAGGGGACAGCTAGTACAAGCTATCCTAACTAAAGGTGGTCTTCGCCTGCCAAAGGCTCTGGTGGTGACGCAGGCTTGGGCTCCACGATGACCTTTGTCTTGACGTCCTACTGATCTTGGTCTCGTTGCACCGATATGGAAACCTTTGCCTGATGCCTCGGTACTCCTCGCCAGCGCTTGCCTCCTTAGCACCAAAGAGGAAGCAAGGACACTGTGCACGCTGGCGCCCGCCTGGCCTTGGTCATCATGGCTCACGCCATGAGAACCTCGCGAGGTTTGCCTTGCGTTGATCTCTCCGCCCCTCATGAGCCAGCCTGGTGATGCCGCTCCCGAGGAGGTCTTTTGTCGTCCGCCTCGTGAGGCTTGGCCCCTCGCGAGGGTCTCGAATGCTTGTTGGTTAAGATGGGCCGTACGGGCCAGCTCGCAGATCCACGCCATGGGCCGCAGGCAGGCAAGTCTGGGGACCCCCGTTCCCAGAACGCCGACAACGACTCGCCGGGGCCTCAGGGGCTTCAGCCTTAGGAGCATCTGACTGCGTTGTCCCCCCGGCCGCTTCCTCAGGACAGCTCTCTCGTAGCCCAGGGGACGACCCTTCAGGAGCCCCGAGTGGCGCCGGTTCCTCAGTGACCGTGTCGCCAGCAGTTGGCGGTGGTCGCCCCCTTGCGCCCGCTTCCGGGGGGATCACCGCGCCGGCGGCGGGAAAGGGAGCCACGAAGACTGGGCTCTCGCGAGGCCCTTCAAGGCCAACTGGGCGTTGTCCCCATTCGTCGAAAGGGGGCATCTGCTTCATGAACTCTACCTTGTTAGAACAGTATAGAAGACAACCTTCCTCCGGCAGGCTGGCTGGCGTTGGGTCACCCGTCAGGAGCTCGAGCATCATGCACCGCGCCTTAGGGGCAAGAGCTGGCACCTGAAGCCTCATGCGGTCCCCGAAGCCGGAGAAGGTCCACATCGGCTTGGAGTGGCGCTGAAGCGGAGCAATGCTGCACCGGATGAACTCCTTCACCACCATAGGAGCTGTAACCCCAAGGCCCTTCAACCTGGCCAGCCGGTGCCAGACATGGGTGAGCCACCAGTCAGTGAGCCTTGCGTGCCCGCAGCCGGAGCTTGGGGCAGCCGAAACCCGCAAGAGCAACATCAAGGGATTGCGCACACCAACATCCACATACACCCATCGCTTCCTAAATCCTCCGACGACCGGCGAAAGTTCGAAGTCGATCCCTGAGTCGGCCGTCGCCGCGACAGCCTGAAGGGATACACATCCTGAGCGCTTGAGAGCATCTGTCAGGTACATTGAGAAGAAGTGGCGAAGCAAGGCCACGAAAGGGGCAATGCCCACCATGGCTTTGCAGACAAAGGCGAAAACAACAAGGAGGATGATGGATTGGGGATCGAGGTGCAACACATTGATCTGGTAATGCGAGAGCACCGCGTTGAAGAAATCAGAGAAGGGAGGAATCAGGCCTACCTAGAGAGCGTGAAGATGGACGGGGACCTCGGCGGCCGTCCTGTCAATTTCGGCGCGGGAAGCGGGCCAGGCGCACCTTGCCCATTGCCTCTTGGTTGAGCACCACCGACCGCTCGATGGCAGGCTCAAAGATCGGCACGCGCGGGGCCAAGGTACGGCACTCTTTCTTCCCCTTCTACTTTTGGCTGGGCACTATGGCGGTGGGGAGAGTTGGTGTCAGGTCGGACCGGGGGAGGGGATCCACTGCTTTCCGGAAGGCGAAGGCTGCGGAGCAAATTGCAGATGAATGGAGGCAGAGTTGTGTATGCAGCGGTGGCCGCCTAGCCAGGCGGAAATAGAGGCTGCGTGGGGAAGTTGAGACGCCCACGTCCCGTAAATCGCCACGCGTCCATCAAGGCCGCAGGCTGTTGGGGCCCGCGGTGCTCCACACTTGTCCTTTGGCTTCGCCTCGAAGCCAAATCTGCACGCGCCTTGGGCCCGGGGGCTACTATCGGCGTCCTGGGAACGGGAGTACCCAGACTTGCCTGCCTGCGGCCCAGGGTGTGGCGCCGACGACCTGGTACGGACCATCTTCATCAGCAATCACTCAAGACCCTCGCGAGGGGCCAAGCCTCGCGAGGCGGACGACCCCAAGACCACCCCTGGGGTGGCCTCGCTAGGCTGGCTCCTGAGGAGCAGAGAATTCTATGCAAGGGGCACCATGAGAGGAGCGCGTGACGTGAGCCATGACGACAAAGGCCAGGTGGGCGCCAATGGGCCCAGAGTAGCTGTTGCCTCTTTGGTGCTAAAGGGGCAAGCGCAGGAGAGGAGTTTTGAGGCGTTAGGCAAAGTTTTCCATATTGGTGCAACGAGACCAAGATCCGCAGGATGGAGGTCACCGCGGAGCCCACAACGGCGTCACCACCAGAGCCTTTGGCAGGCAAAGACCACGTTTTGTTAGGATAACTTGTACAAGTTGTCCCCCTTCAAATTGGCCGTTGTGGGATCCCTTCTCGCCTAATATTTGGTAAGAGGAACAGGGCCTCTTTAAATAGGACTAGCCACCACCGTGGGAGTGGATCGAATCTTGGATGGATCATTCAGATCATCCTCAACACACAAGCTCACGGAGCTCAAGAACACCTCTCCTCTGGAGGTTGTTCATCCCTTGTACTTGTTCATCCCCAGCCTACAAGGCAATCCACCACACCACTCTGGAGTAAGGTATTACACAACAACAGTGGCCCGAACTAGTATAAACTCTCGTGTCTCTTGATCTTTGGGTTCGTCGAGCTAGGCCTTGAGATCGTTGCGACAACGAGCTAGGGAGAGAGAGATCTTCGTGCGCACCCCAGTGTTCGAACCTCAAGGGTTTACCGGAACCAGTAATTCGACAGATACGCGCTGGACAGATCCACCACCTCGAACCAGAGTGGCTTGCGCTGGAAGTGGTCGCTGGTGCTGAACAGGACGTTGTAGGATCGAAAGTATGTCTAGAGGGGGTATTAGACAACATGACCAAATAAAAATCTAGCATTTTCCCAATTTTAAGTCTTGGTAGATTTTAGCAACTTGTCACAAGTCAAGCAATCAACCTACACATTCAAATCTAAAAGTATAGCAGCGGAACCCATGCTCTTGCTCTAGATTGAGCTTTTCAAAGCGTAGCTTCTCATGAGTCTTTAAAAGCTCTCGATGATCTCCCAAGGTAGTTTCATGAGCTAACTTAATAGTGTTTAGTTATTTAGTTAGACTCTCAATCTCCTTCTTATCATCGTCATTCGTTTTATCTTGATTAGCATGATTAATAGCAAGTTCATCATAGTTTTCATCGCTAGAGTTGTCAACAAGTAAATCATCATCACCTAGCAAATCATCTTCATCACTATTGAAATCAACATACTCGAGGTGTGATACCTTTGGGCTTTTAGCAATGAAACATGTTCCCATTCCTACATTTGGAGAGTCAAATATGTCATAGGAGTTGGTTGACACAAGTTCTAGACTGGCAACACCTTCATTTTGAATATATTGGTCGAGTGATAACTTCATCGGAGTGGTGGTGGTCGGGCCGGATACCCATTCACCAACAGGAGCTTGATGTCTTCATTTTGTATAGCTCCTTGATGACTTGTCCTTCCTTTCTGAATCCTTGCTTCCGCAAGAGGTTCTTCGTTCATAACGATCATCTCTACTTCTTCTCTCCCTTGGAGGAGATTCTTCTCTTGTACTTCTCCTTTTAGGCGAGTCTTCTCTTCTTTCGTAGGGAGCCGTACACTCATTGGATTAGTGTCCGGGTCTTCTCCATGGAGGGCTCCACCCACGAAGGGTCAACAAAGAAGCAACCTTGTCTATCCCACCATGGCCATCGCCCATGAAGGACTTGCCTCACTAGGGTAGATCTTCACGAAGTAGGCGATCTCCTTGCCCGTACAAACTCCTTGGTTCAACTCCACAATCTTTACGGAGGCTCCCAAGTGACACCTAACCAATCTAGGAAACACCACTCTCCAGAAGGTAATAGATGGTGTGTTGATGATGAACCCTTTCTCTTGTGCTTCAAATGATAGTCTCCCCAACACTCAACTCTCTCTCTCAGATTTGGATTTGGTGGAAAGATGATTTGAGTGGAAAGCAACTTGGGGAAGGCTAGAGATCAAGATTCTTGTGGTTGGATTGGAATATCTTGGTCTCAACACATGAGTAGGTGGTTCTTTCTCAGAAAATGAAAGATGGAAGTGTAGGCACGTTCTGATGGCTCTCTCCATGAATGGAGGAAGGGTGGAGGGGTCTATATAGCCTGCACAAAAAACCTAACAGTTACACACAGTTTTACCAAACTCGGTGTGACCGAATAGTGAAACTTGGTCAGACCGATTTAGTTCAAAATGTAAATTAGGATTTTCGGTGGGACCGACATGTCAACTCGGTGGGACCTATTTCATTAGGGTTAGGGAATAACGTAATCTCGGTGAGACCGATCACATGAACTCGGTGAGACCGATTTCTGTAATAGGCAAACACAGAGTTGGTCAGGCAAACTTGGTTGGACCAATCGCTCATTTCGGTGGGACCGAAATGTTACGAAAAGGAAACAAAGAGTTTGCATTGCAAACTCGGTGGGACCGATCGCTCATCTCGGTTAGACCGAAATCTTATGAAGGGAAACAAAGAGTTTGCAATCCCATCTCGGCGTGACCGAGATACCTATCAGTGAGACCGAACTGATTAGGGTTTCTGGCACTGGCTATGCCAAATGAATTCGGTGGCGCCAGATAGATCAGATCTGTGGGCCGAGTTTGACTTTTGGTTTGGGACATATGTGGATATGATAAAGTGGTTGAGGGCTTTTGGAGCATATCACTAAGCATTTTGAGCAAGCAAGCCATTAAGCAACACCTCATCCCCTTTAAATAGTATTGGCTTTTCCCATGGACTCAATGTGATTTTGGATCACTAAAATGAAAATGTAGAGTCTTCAGCTTGAGCCAAAATTTGTCCTTAGCATTTTGGGGGGTCCACATTCCTAGTCCATGCCATGCAAATCATTGAACTTTCTTAAATGATCATCTTGTAAGAGTAGTAGTTCAATGAGCTATATGTTGTTAAGAATTACCAAAACCACCCAAGGATTAGTTGCACTTTCAATCTCCCCCTTTTTGGTAACTGATGACAACATATAGATCAAAGCTTCGAAAAATGATAATAAGAATGAAATATATCGTCGCTTTGAGAAGTATGTGATAAGAAAGAGCTCCCCCTAAATTTGTGCATTATTTAAAATTTGCCTCTGAATGCAGATGCACAATCGATTAGGATCATGGGTTGCTCTTCCATGTCACATACATCTTGGTGGAGCTCTCAAAATGAGAGTAAATAAAATATGCACTCATCACCAAGGCAAAGTGAATGATCATACAAGAGAGATAAATAATATCATCATTCAAGCACAAGAATTTAAGTAGGATATGATCAAACACATGACCATACAAGTATCTCACACACATAAATATAGAGGATCATCCAGGCAAGCAAACAAATAAGTACCAAACAAGTAGCAAAAGAGATAGCAAAAAGAAGAAAATCTCTCTCTATCGAAGCCTATGATCTATATTCTTTCTCCCGCTTTGGCAACAAGTTGCCAAAAAGCTCGAAAATGCATAGTGTTATGCGTCTCTCTAGGCTTGATCTTTGGGACGTGGTGTGGTGAGGACTCCTAGGAAAAATGCATCTGTTGAGGTTGTTGGAGCTGGTGGAGTTGCAGCTGGAGGGGAAACTGAAGCTGTGGCTGCAGGTGCTAACGTATTAGCTCTTGTGTTTGTCATAGGCACTGCTACAGATCTCTGTGCCCTAGGCACTCTCTGAAAAGCATCTGTGGTAGCTTTCCCTTTCCTCCCTTCAGCTTCTTCCTCGAGCTACTCAACAGTTGTTTGCATTTATGTCACCTTCAATTCAAGATCACAAAACTTTGTTCCAATGATCCTTTCCGGGATATCTTGATTCTTAGTCAGGGTGGACAATCCTTTCTCAATCCTCAAAGTGGCTTGAATAATATATCCAAGTTGATCTTGCTTTGACTTGAGGAAAACTTGTGAAACCTCTTCAGCACTTGGCATCTTGGCTGCCTTCTCAGCTTTTGCTTTCTCCCTCTTCTCTTGAGCCTCTACTGATGTGGGATCTTCAGCATCCATGACAACTGTGTTGTCCTCAAATTCAGGCTTAAAGGGAAGGTTTTCTTTATCCAACAAGTATGTGCATGTGCCAATCTTGGAGTGGATGAGTATTTGGATGTGTGGAGCATACCCACATGATCTCTTTTGGTCAGTACCTGTCCTCTTGATTGTCTCAACAATCAAAATTATCACTTTGAACTTCTGGGGCACATCAAACAACTAAAGCAAATTGATGCAATGGCCTCTGATCATCCTGTGATCTCCTAATTTGGACAACAAGGTGTGCCTCAAGATGGTGTTAATAGTGGCTAGTCCAGACAATAGATAATATATAGAGCCTAGCATATGAGTCTCCAAGGCCTTGTCACGTATTTCCTTGTACATGTTGGCTGTGGAGTTGTCATCTTTCTTTCTCTTGGCATAGACATCTATGTCATCCTCAAGCTCTGCAGGGCATTGATCAGCTTGGCCAACTCAGCAACTGTTGATTGGTACCTTGTACCTTCAGACATCCATACAATCCTTCCATCTGGATAGAAATGAGATGTAGAATAGAATTGCATAATGAGCTCATCATTCCACTTGGCCAGTTTCTGATACAAAAAGTGTCTAGTCCATTGAGTCTGAAACTTTCACGCACTCCTGGGAAGAGGTCTTCATTGTTGTCGATGTATTTCTAGTCTACCCACTTCATGTCACACACTATGGGCTTCTTATCCAAAAGAATTGTCTCATAGAAGTCTTGCCGCTCCTTGGTATGAAATCCATAGTCCACAGCAGTCCTTCTCCTCACAGCATATGGATTTGATTGTCTCCACAATCTGAGACCTGCATCCTTTCTGACTTTCATATTCTCAGCCATTGGATGAGTGTCATCATGGTTAGCGATCTTGGGCTTTAGCTTCCCGGGCACTTGAGCTTCCGCATCTGTCGGCGTCCTAGGAACGGGGGTCCCCAGACTTGCCTGCCTGCAGCCCACGGCGTGGCTATTCTAGCGGGCCTGTACGTCCCATCTTCATAAACAAGGCATTCAAGACCCTTGCGAGGGGCCAAGCCTCGCGAGGCGGGCGACGCAATACCTCCTCAGGAGCGGCCTCTCCAGGCTACATCGCGAGGAGCGGAGATATCAAGGCAGGGCAAACCTCACGAGGCTCTCTGACGTGAGCCATCACGATCGACATCACGCGAGCGCCACCGCGCGCAATGTCCTTGTTTCCTCTTTGGTGCTAAGGAGGAAAGCGCGGGCGAGGAGTACCGAGGCATCAGGCAAAGGTTTCCATATTGGTGCAACAAGACCAAGACCAGCAGGACGATAAGACGGAGGTCACCATGGAGCCCAAGACGGCGTCATCACGAGAGCCTTTTGTAGGCGAAGACCGCTTTTGTCAGGATAGCTTGTACTAGCTGTCCCCTTTCAAATTCGCCCGCCGTTGTTGGCTCCCTTCCCGCTCACTATTTGGGGAGAGGACCATGGTCTATAGAAGTAGAGCTAGCCACCACAGGGGGAAGGAGGTCGCGCTCTCACCGCACAAGTTCACCAAGCACAAGAACACCTCAACTTCAGGAGGCTGTTCTTCCCCTTGTACTGTTCATCATCAACCCAAGAGGCAATCCACCACCACACACTCGAGTAGGGTATTACACCACAACGGTGGCCCGAATCAGTATAAACCTCGTGTCTATCTGTGTTGTGAGTTCGTCGAGTTCGTCTGTGAGATCTTAGCGAGCTAGGGCATGGATCGGTAGGAGGGAAAGAACTTCGCGCGCACCCAGAGTTTGAACCTTAAGAGTTTTTCCGGAACCCAAGATCCGACATTTGGCGCGCAAGGTAGGGGTATGATGGAGCTTCTTCCTCGCCAATCGACTTACGGACGCTCCACGGCCAAGATGTCCAGCGACAAAAAAGCTGACTCCGACCGCTGGGCAGCTTGGCCGGCCCGGGCGATGAAGCCTACCCATGAAGACCTCCACCCCGCGATTCAGGTGGCGCGAGCGCCGTCCAACACTACGTAGCGCGGGCGGCGCGGCCAGGCGTCGTCCACCCTCACTCCACGACAAGTATGAGCCGTTGCGGCGATGGCGCCGCACTCGCGGCGGGAGCAAGCAAACATGCGGGCAGCACTAACAGTGGCAAGGGAGCTGTTGCGGTGTCGGCTGATGGAGAGTGGCCGGGATGCGCTACTGGAGCGCGTCGCCGAGCTGCTGGACGCGGCGTCGTCAGGAGAACCTCCCTTCTGCTATCGGCTCCCTTCTCAGGCCGTTGTGGGGTCTCATGGCAGGCCTCGCCGCAACCACACGCCATCGGGAGCGCCTGGGGGCTTCGTCAACACCAGCGCGGCCGGCAGCACCAGGGGCTCCTCTGCCCCCATGCCGCCCGCAATAAGCATGGGCACAAGCATCGCCCCCATGGTCCCAGCGCGATGCCGCGCTACTATGCTCAGGACGCCACGCTGGGCCGAGCAACATGGAGTGTGGGGCACTACGGCGAGGTGTTCGGGGTGACGGCCCCGGAAGCCTACGTACCCCGCATGATGAACCAAGAGTACGCACTGGAGGACAAGCCGGCTTGTTCGTTGGAGAAGATTAGGAAGAAGGGGCGCTAGGACTCGAAGCCTTCTAGGAACCAACGGAGAACCACGACGATCGTGCCATCAACAGCAACTACAGGGTACCACTAATCTCTTAGGAGCAGGCTTAAGCTAACCATGGGCTGCAAGTGAATTAGGTCGCGGCGTCGACCGACAACCCTGCCACAGCAGCATCCCTTCTGTCGGATTACGGGTTCCGGCAGACCCTTAAGGTTCGAACTCTGGGGTGCGCGCGGAGATCCAACCCTCCGCCTTCTCGTACCTCGCCGAATCGCAGGAACCTAAAACTACTCGAAAGAACAGCACAAGAGACACGAGATTTATACTAGTTCGGGCCACCGTTGTGGTGTAATACCCTACTCTAGTTTGTGGTGTGGTGGATTACCTCTTGGGCTGATGAAGAACAGTACAGGGGAGAACAGCCTCGCGAGGGTCTGTTCTTGGTGGATGTGATGAACTGCTAAGTGGTGTCCCGTCGCTCTAGCTTGAGGATCGGGTCTCTATCTCTCTCTCTCTCTGGATTCCAAATGCCCACCCCTACTTTGGTGCCTAGCTCCACTTATATAGACGAAGGCCCTGGGCCTCTCCCAAATATTGAGCGGGAAGGGTGCCAACAATTGGCCATTTTGAAGGGGAACAGGGTACACTTATCGACTAAAGTTGGTCCTCGCTTGCCAAAGGCTCAGGTGATGGCCTTGCTTGGGCTCCACGATGACTACCTTCCAGCCGTTGGGGCTGGTCCTGGTCTTGTTGCACGAAGCGGATGCCTTTGCTTGATGCTCTGCATGCGCTTGCTCCCTTTGCACCAAAGAGGAAAGGAGGGCCTTCTTGCAGGCTGGCGCCCGTGGCGCCCGGCTGGCGCCCTTAGTGCGTCATGGCTTGCGTCACGGGCACCTCACAAGGTACCCTGCCTTGAACTCTCCGCCTCCTCATGAGCCAGCGACTAGGCGGCGCTGAGAAGCTCTGGCAAATCCGCCCTGCAATCTGGCCCCTCGCGAGGTCTTGAGCTTGTGTTGATGAAGATGGGCGTCTGGGCCTCCTCACGAAACCCGCCCATGGCGCAGCAGGCGAGCAAGTCTGGGACCCCGTTAAGTAGAAACGCCGACTATAACCCGGGCCTGGCGCGCCAGACTTGCCCGTCTGAGAGGCGAAAGGGCAAGTCTGAACCGTCGTGGGCCCTAATAGCCTGCGGCCTTAGGCGCCGCATGGCGGTTGATTGGGCGTGGGAGCCTCTGCAGCGCGGGTTGATAATAGGCGGCATCTTCCTTGCCTCCTTTACTTTCTCGGTTGCTACTCAGATCCCTTTCTTGCGCCTCACATGTCGTCCGTGAAGGAACCCCTGGGACTCTGGCTGCAACCGCGCAGAGCTGCGGCACCCTCGTGACAGGCGAGAGGTTGCGGTGGTTGCCGGGCGAGTCTTCATGACTCGAGGCTGGGGCAGTCGCCAGTCTGCGGGGCGAGGGGGCCCTCACGATCCACACAGAGTGCAGCGGTGCTTGGTGATATCCTTCAAGGTCTTGACGCGAGTCGCCCGGTGGAGTGCTTCCCGGGAGGCGGTCGAGGCCTGGCGTGGTGAGATGGAGGCCGACCGACCACTCCCTTGGCAGCTTCTCGGGCGACTAAGGCGCCGGAGGATCAGCGACTCCGCCGAGCTCCTCGCGGCGCGCGGAGGCGGCGGCGGCGACTCTGAGCCCCGAGCTGCGCCCGCTCCCGGGCGAGGCGAGCTCGTCGGTCGTCGCCACCCTGATCTGGATGGGGTTGGCTCTGGACCGGTGTTACTTGTTGATGATGGCGTCTGCCGCCGTGGTCCCTGTAGATGGGACTCCTTAGGATTCGCGTCTTTTGTTCTGCGAGGCCAAGAATGTACCCAGCGGGGGCTTGTAAGATGTTTGTAACCGTTTGTCAATATGATCCTTATTATGAGGCAATGCGGGATGCTCATTCCGTTCTAGCTCAGTTCTCCTTCCGGACCTCGTGAGGGCTTGGTGCTCTCTGCCCGGGTCCCGATCCCAAAGCGGCTTGGCCGTCGCTGGTATGCCAGGTCGCGATGCCGTGGTCAAGGCCGGGAGGTGGCGGCCGAGGTCGGTAAACCTCAGGTCGCGATGCTCGGGGGTCCCCTTAGCGCTCAAGCAGCCATCATTGGTGAGAAAGGAGGCGGCGTTGCTAACATGGAGTTGCATTGAGTGTGGGGATGGTATTGCAATGACTAGTGTGTGGAGGGTGACTTATCTCGAGGGTGGGACAATACTTCCTGGTGCGGCGCCAGGTCCGTGCCTTGGCGGCGAGAGATTGTGTGGCGAGGTAAACCGTGCTCCTGGAGGGACCACGGGTTCACCACAAAGGAACAAGAGATCGCCGTGGCGTCGTTGAATCTGTCGTTAGTTGCTTTGGAGAGGCACGAGAGGCCTCGCGAGGTGTGTTAGGCGCCCGTGAGCCAGCGGGACTCACGAGGCCCTACCTCAAAGGCGGGTTGCGCTGGCTGCAGGCCTTATCTTGAGTGTGTTCCTGCAAATTTGGCGGATGCGGTGCTCTCGTCTTTGGGTCCCGCTCTTGGGCTGGTCTCGGCCGTCGCTCATAAGCCAGGTCGCGATGCCATGGACAAGACGGAGGTGAGGGCGAAGAGCGGTAGGAGCCACGAGTCGCGATGCTCGAGGCACCCCCTTTAACGCACAAGCTAGGTTAGATGGCGCAACTCGTCCTCGGGTCCGGCTCTCGGGCTGGTCTCGGCCGTCGTTGGCAAGCGGTCGTGATGCCATGGACAAGACCAGGAGGTGAGGGTCGGTGCGGTAGGAGCCACTGAGTCGCGATGCTCGGCACCCCCCTTTAACACATAATTTGGGTCGGGCGCAGCAACTCTCGTCCTCGGGTCCGGCTCTCGGGCTGGTCTCGGCCGTCGTTGGCAAGCCAGTCCGCGATGCCATTGACAAGACCAGAGGGTGAGGGCCGGAGAGCCGGTAGGAGCCCTGAGTCGCGATGCTCAGGCACCCCCCTTTAACGCACAAGCTAGGTTAGATTGTGACGCCCCAAGACCGGAGCTTCAGTTGCCTTCCAGGGTTTCCGAGTTTTGTCGTGTGATTTGTTTTGTTTGTGCATTCATCATGTCATCTCTTGCATTGCATCATGTCATCATGCCATTTAATTTTAAAAACTCATCTAAATAAATTGTATGGATTTTTCGATCCATTTAAATCGAGGGATTTCACTTGTGATTTCTCTTTATAACTTATTAAAGCCTCTCAATATTATTAGGGAGCTATAATAAAAATATTCCATTTATTTGGAAGCCACCGTAACAAACTTGCATTTTAAATTTCTCTCGTTTTCAAATATTCTATGTCTTGATCTTTCTCTAAATACTTAAATTCCAGTTGTGGCACTTTGAAATATGTCAAAGTAGCTCCATGCCAGTTTTCAACTCAACTTGTATTTATTTGGCCCTCCAAATAGATATTTTGCTTCTATCTCTTTTACGTAAATAGAAAAGGATTTTCCCCTTCTTTTCTTTTAATCCAGTCTGCTAGGCCTCTTGGCCTTTTCCCCCTCCACGAAATGGCCCAAGGCCCACCTAAACCCTTCTAACCCTAGCCCCTCGCTCAGCCCGATCCCCATCTCCTCGTCCTCCCTCCGGCCGCGCCATCGCACGGAGAGGCGCCCGTGGCCCTCGATGCTCGCCGTAGCTGCAGCTCCTTCTCCATTCGTCGTCGTCGTCGCCTCGCCTCTGCCCTGACCCTGCCATGGGAACCTCTCCTGCAGCCTTCCTTCCACCTAAGCGCCCGCCCGACCTCCGCCTCGCCACGCTACCCAGGCGTCGCTCCCTCCTCCTCGCCCCTCTGTCTTGGCGCTTGTGTTGGCAGCCATCTCCCAGCTGCTCCTTTTGCAGCGCCACCCGAGGCCCCAGCGTCGCCCCTGCTTCCTCCGCGTCGCTCCTGGCCTGCTTCTCCTCCAGCGCCATGGCCTTGGCCTCTGCTCCGCCCGTCGCCTCTGCTGCCCTCCTCGGCGTCTGCTTTCGTCCTCGTGTGTGCCATGGGCGTGCGCCGCCCAGCCTCTGCTGGCGCGTCCCGTCTCCCGCCGCGCCCTGCCTCTTGGTGTTACGATCCACCACCACATCGTGGCGATTTTGTTGCTTCATTGTCGGGCATGAGTTGCCTTCTTCTTTGTCCACGAGGCCCTTTTACCTTTCTTCGTTTTGGATCAGCCAGTATGAGGCGCCAAGTACCAGTCAGCGAGGACCACCAAGTTAAGTCTTCTGCCGTTTCGAATTCACCAAGTACCACGCCGTCGGTGTCCCTCAAGTTTGATGTTGGAGCGTGCACGACACATGGATTCGCCAAGTACCAGCGCCCCGAAGAGTTCGGGTTCGACAAGTCGATGTCGGCGCTTTTACAACTTCGCTGCCAAGTACCTCTCTTGGAACATCTCTGAAGCGTGTACCATTACCGACCCGTGTACCACTACCGTCGTCCGAAGGCGTTGGATTCATCAAGTTCCTCCCAGCGAGCGTGTACAACTACGTCGCCATGTGAACAACGACTTCCACTACGCCGTGTATGACTACTTCCCTCGACGATCATCGCGAGAACGTCTACTTTCCTCTACGAAACGCGTTCCCGCTCCGAAACGAACGTTTGAAGGTATAACCCGAGACGACCGCCGTGGACCGAATGCATATGTTGTATGAGATGCCCCTTTGCACCGTGTCCGAAATTGTCGCTCGCTTGTTCCTCCTCATTGCCACGCCATCGTCTCGTGGGAACCCGGTAACCGGGAACACCCCACCATCTTGCTCAACTCGCTTCCGTCACACTTTCTTTTGCACCGATATCTCCATGAGCTACCGGAACGAAATGTTGCCGTGGCACCATTTTCGTTTCGCCGCCCGTGCACCCTTTCGTTCCGCCATGGTGACCAAATGCTTCATAATGCTCTTGTCAACATTTTCGTAAGATTGCTTAAAACTTGCACATGTCATCCGCATCATGATAACAACATTTAAATGTTTATAATTGATGTTTGCATTATTTTGCATAATTGCCATGCTAAAATGATTTATTTCATAACTAAATAACCGTAGCTCGGATTTAAATAATTTATATATGTAAATGGGGTAGAAAAATGCATAGATTAACATGGTAGCATTAATTTGCATGTTTAACAACTCTAAAATTGTGTTTAGGGAAGAACAGTACCTAATCCATAAATATGCACATGGGGATTTTCCGGACTTGTTGTTCGTTGTTTCCGGCCTCATTTAAACTTGCCTAGTTAGGTAGTTTTGTTGTGCTTCACCCCTTGCCATGTTTAACAACATTTAATATTGTTTGGTAGCTTAAACGATATTAAACTAAATATGTCAATGTGGTGTTCCGTCAATATGCAACTCGTTGCATATTGGGCTCCATTTAACTTGTAGTTTTGTTTGTGCATATTGCCATGCCATGCTATTTAAACCGGACATGCATCATACTTGGTTGTGCATCATGCCATGTTTGTGCTTGTTGGTTTACCATGTTGTTTGCTTCTTTTCGGTTTGCTTCTCTCGTTAGCTTCGGTTTCGTTCCGGAGTCGTGAGGATCCATTCGACTAAGTCCGTTTGTCTTCTTCATGGACTCATTCTTCTTCCTTGCGGGATTTCAGGCAAGATGACCATACCCTCGAAATCACTTCTATCTTTGCTTGCTAGATGCTCGTTCTTTTGCTTGCCCATGCCGCGATACCTACCACTTGCTATATCATGCCACCCATATTGCCATGTCAAACCTCTAACCATCCTTTCCTAGCCAACCGTTGTTTGGCTATGTTACCGCTTTGCTCAGCCCCCCCTTATAGCGTTGTTAGTTGCAGGTGAAGATGAAGTTTGTTCCTTGTTGGAACATGGAGATGTTGTTCCTTGTTGGAACATGTTTACTAGTTGGGATATCACAATATATCTTATTTAATTAATGCATCTATACACTTGGTAAAGGGTGGAAGGCTCGGCCTTATGCCTGGTGTTTTGTTCCACTCTTGCCGCCCTAGTTTCCGTCATATCGGTATTATGTTCCCGGATTTTGCGTCCCTAAGGCGGTCGGGTGATTTATGGGACCCCTTGACGATTCGCTTTGAATAAGACTTTTCAGCAAGGCCCAACATTGGTTTTACCATTTGCCTCACCTATGCCCTTTTCCTTGGGTTTAGGAGCCCGAGGGTCATCTTTATTTTAGCCCCCCGGACCGGTGCTCCTTGAGTGCTGGCGAACTAGAACCATGTCTGGCGCCCCTCAAGGCAACTTGAGGTCTGCTTTTAGTTGTAAGGACTGCTCATCCGAGTTTGCCACGAGACGAGATATGTGCAGCTCCTATCAGGATTTGTCGGCACATCCGGCGGCTTTGCTGGTCTTGTTTTATTCTTTGTCGAAATGTCTTGTAGTCCGGGATTACGAGACTGATCGGGTCTTCCCGTAGAAGAATATCCTTCGTTGACCGTGAGAGCTTATCATGGGCTAAGTTGGGACACCCTGCAGGTATTATCTTTGGCCGTGCCTGCGGTTATGAGGCAGATGGGAATTTGTTAATGTCGGTTGTAGAAAACCCGAAGTTGATCTTAATTAAAATACACCAACGGCGTGTGTAACGTGATGGTCTCTTCTCGTGGTCGGGAAGTGAACATAGTGTTGGAGTTATGTTGGGCGTAAGTAGTTTCAGGATCACTTCTTGATCATAGTTGTTCGACCGTGCCTTGCTTTCTCTTCTCGCTCTCTTTTGCGATTGTAGCCACCAGATATGCTAGTAAACTTGCTGCAGCTCCACCTCCCTACCCTGTCCTACCTTTAAGCTTAAATAGTCTTGATCTCGCGGGTGTGAGATTGCTGAGTCCCGTGACTCACGGATACTTCAAAACCAGTTTGCGGTGCCGATGAAACCGTGCAGGTGACACACCCAGCTCAAGGAGGAGCTCGATGAAGATCTTGTTCTTTGTGTTGTTTCGTTTGAGTTGATCGATAGTGGAACCCAGTTGGGACGATCGAGGATCTGTGTAGCATTTGGGGTAGTCTTCTTTTATTTTGGTTCCGTAGTCGGACCTTGATTGTATCTGTATGATGTAATGCTTTACTCATGTATTGTGTGAAGTGGCGATTGTAAGCCAACTATGTATCTTTTTCCCTTATGTATTACATGGGTTGTGTGAAGATTACCTCACTTGCGACATTGCTTTCAATGCGATTATGCCTCTAAGTCGTGCTTCGACACGTGGGAGATATAGCCGCATCGAGGGCGTTTCATAGATGAGGCAACTCGTCCTCGGGTCCGGCTCTCGGGCTGGTCTCGGCCGTCATTGGCAAGCCGGTCGCGATGCCATGGACAAGACCAGAGGTGAGGGCGGAGGCGGTAGGAGCCACAGAGTCACGATGCTCGGGCACCCCCTTTAACGTGCAAGATTTCGCCACCCGGAAAAGGCACCAAATAACAAGCATGGTGGGGCGAGCATAATCCTCGGAAAAGCGCATGAAGGATACATGCCGCTGGGACTGGCGAGCGGCTTGGGGATGATGCAGCCAGAGCGCCCCAACAGAGATAAGCTAAAGACATGAAATAAAGGGATACATGCATGAGGGACGGACCCGCGCTGCCTGGGAATAATGCAGCCACAAGGCGCTCCCACCGAAATAAAACTTAAAGATGTCACTGGTGATGTTGGGGATGAAGGGTTGTTCATGTAGCAGACTCGGTGGGCTGCGGGGCGATCCTCACGAGCCCCAGGCCCGGGGCCGGGAGGCTCGGGGCGCTGGCGGCTCCTCATGGGCCATCTCCATCTCCGCCCGGGGCTGCGGCGTGCGACCTCTTGAGCCTCGGGATGGTCCCCATGAGACGATGGTATCACGGCAGCCACGCGTTTGGCAGCCATAAGGCATGGAGTGCGTGGTTGTGGGCGTGCCCTGCATAGCGTCCCACTCGCGAGGGCCAAAGGCGCTCTTGAGATCTGGCTCGGTTGAGCCCTGGTATGTCGTCTGAGACGCGCAGCCCACCATCCTCGCTGGATGGGGGCCCACAGTGAGTGGCGGCTGCCCCTCATGACCCTTGACTCCTGTGGCTCTGAATGGCCTTGGCGATGAACTCTTGAGGTTCTGTCTTCCTGGTCTTGCTCACCTTGCAAAGCGTGCTTGAAACATGCCTCCCGTGGTGCCCAGCGCCTCCCTCGAGACCTTGGCGAGGTGGCGGCCCTCGAGGAGAGCCCTCGAGCCCTGCTGAGAAGGCGCGGGCCCGCTTTCCTATCTGCGATGGAAGGAGGCTCCCCACGGCCCGATGTGGACCACGAGGGCTGTCTCTTGAAGAGCCGGGCGGTCGATGTTTTCTTCTTCTTGGGTGCTGCCTCGGGAGGCATCCTGCTGCTGTGAGTGCAGGTCTTCGGTGATCGGCTGAAAAGCTTCGCTCCGAGGAGCCTGCTGCGTCTCTCCTTCGCGAGGCACCGTGATGACCCGCCGCTTCTGGCATCTTGAGGGCGTTGTAGCCGTGGTGGAGTTCTGACCATGAATTTAATGCGCTGGGTACCCGAGGATGGCGTTATCGGCGGCGAATGTGGGTGTGTCGAAGTCGATGAGCTCGATGTGGTAGTTATCGCGGGCCCGAAGGTGACGGGAAGGCGGACCTACCGATCGGGACCGTGGAGCCGTCGGTGACTCCGGAGAAAGGCTTGGTTGGCTGGAGCTGACTGTAAGGCACTTGAAGATTGTTGAATGTCTCCATGGACAGGACGTTGAGCCCTGCTCCGCCGTCGATGAGGGCCTTGGTGACTAGCACATTGCTGATGATTGGGGAGCAAAGCATCGGGATAACTCCGGCTGTGGGTGCGCACTTGAGCTGGTCCGCTGAGCTGAACGTGATGGCGCACGCCGACCACCTGAGAGGGCGTGTGGACTCGAGCTTGGGGAGGACTGCATTCACTTCAGGCGAACTGCTTGAAGATCACGGTGAGAGGCTGGGGCTTGAGCTCCGCCCGGGATCTGAAGCGATCGCCGTGCTTCTGAAAGCCCCAGCCCCTCGTCTGATGTGGTCTTGACTCTCCTTGGTGGCGGCGGCAGCGGAGGTGAGCCTGCGTTCCCTTGCGGACGATCCTCACGAGGCTGATCCCTCCAGCCCCCCTCGCGAGGTGGGTCCTGCCAGCGGTCCTCGCGAGGTTGGTCGCGCCACCCTTGGCGTGGGCCGCGGTCTTCCCAGCGTCCTGCATTCCTTCCTCCTCCTCGGCCGTAGCCCCGGTCGCTGCGCTCGGGGCGCCTGCCGACCATTCCTTCGCGCACGGCCCGGAGCTCTTGACATTCATTGGTTTTGTGGGTGTGGAGGTCGTGGCACACGTAGTACCGGCCGCCCTTGGAGGACTCGGGCTGATCTCTGCCGCGCTTGGTGTCTGGTTCGGCTGCGAGCACGGCAGCCTCCTTGCGCTTCACGTCCTTGGCCTTGGACTTCTTCTCTTCGGGATCCACGGCAGGCAGCTCGAGGAGGGAGAGGCGCCGCTCCTCAGCTTTGGCGCACTTGGTCGCCAAGTTGAACAGCTCTAGGGAGGTGCATAGATCTTCACGCATCGCCAGCTCCTCCTTCATCTTGGCGTCGCGCCGCCGTCGGAGAAAGCGAGATGATGGCCTCCTCCGTTACCACAGGGATCTTGGTAGCGTTGTTGAAGCGCTGGATGTACTTTTGCAGGTTTTCCCCTGGCTGCTGCTTGATTCGGCGCATGTCGCTCACGGCGGGTGGCCGGTCGCGAGTACCTTGGAAGTTGGCGATGAAGCGGGTGCGCATCTTGGCCCAGGAAGAGATCGTGCCTGGGGCCAGATTCAGGAGCCAGGTGCGGGCTCCGTCCTTGAGCGCCATGGGAAACTAGTTCGCCATGACCTTTTCATCCCCGTTGGCAGCCTCGATTCCCAGCTCGTAAAGCTGGAGGAACTCCGTAGGGTCAGCCGTGCCGTCGTAGCGTGGAGGCAGGTCTGACTTGAACTTGGCGGGCCACGCGACGCTACGCAGCTCAGTGGTGAAGGCGGGGCAGCCCGCCGTGGCCGCGGGGGGCCTCGGACGGCAGAGAGCTTGGTCTTGTAGGCCTCCCTGCGCCGCGGCTGGGGGGCAGCGTAGGGTCTTGACGTGCTGCAGCGGGGAGCGCTCGGGCAGCTTCTTGCGGGCGAGGAACTTCTTGGCAGCTCTGCTCTTGCTGCGCCGCGGCGCTGGCGGAGCAGGTTCCGCCGAGGGGCCGCATATGAAAGGAGCACCGTCTTGAGGAGGAGGTGGCTGGCGCCCGGGAGCTTCATCGCCCAGCGAAGGCGCGGTGCGGTGCTGCGAGACCGGCAGCGAGTCGCCTCCGCAGCGAGAGACGAGCTTCGGCGGCGCGGTCGATCCATTCTTCGTGAAGCGTCGTCGGCAAGCGGTAGCGTAAAGGCTTCGTTAGCGCAATGAGTGCAGCTCGAGCCTCCATGGCAGCGAGGTGGCGAAAGCGTGGCGGTGCGGCCGTCCCGCCTCATGGGCGGGTGCTGGGGCGGCGCTTGCTGCTCGTTCCCGCTGGGCAGTGGCGGCATTGGCGGCAGGTGACGAGAAGCAGCGAGGGCGCCCGCCGACAGGACCCGTCTGGCGACATGGGAGGCGAAGCGGCTCGGCGCTTCAGCGCTGGCCCAGCGGCGTCGAGACATGGTTGCGGCGGTCGGGGAAGAACGAGGCGACGAAAGGTAGATTCCGGCGCACCCCTACCTGGCGTGCCAAATGTCGGATTACGGGTTCCGGCAGACACTTAAGGTTCAAACTCTGGGGTGCGCGCGGAGATCCAACCCTCCGTCGTCTCGTACCTCGCCGAATCGCAGGAACCTAAAACTACTCGAAAGAACAGCACAAGAGACACGAGATTTATACTAGTTCGGGCTACCGTTGTGGTGTAATACCCTACTCTAGTTTGTGGTGTGGTGGATTGCCTCTTGGGCTGATGAAGAACAGTACAGGGGAGAACAGCCTCACGAGGGTCTGTTCTTGGTGGGTGTGATGAACTGCTAAGTTGTGTCCCGTCGCTCTAGCTTGAGGATCGGGTCTCTATCTCTCTCTCTCTGGATTCCAAATGCCCACCCCTACTTTGGTGGCTAGCTCCACTTATATAGACGAAGGCCCTGGGCCTCCCTCCAAATATTGAGCGGGAAGGGCGCCAACAATTGGCCATTTGAAGGGAACAACGGGTACACTTATCCCGACTAAAGTTGGTCCTCGCTTTGCCAAAGGCTCACAGTGATGGCCTTTGCTTGGGCTCCACGATGACTCCCTTCCAGCCGTTGGGGCTGGTCCTGGTCTTGTTGCACCGAAACGGATGCCTTTGCTTGATGCTCTCGCCTGCACTTGCTCCCTTTGCACCAAAGAGGAAAGGAGGACGCTACGCGGGCTGGCGCCTGGCTGGCGCCCGGCTGGCTCCCTTGGTCGTCATGGTTTGCGTCACGGGCACCTTGCGAGGTACCCTGCCTTGAACTCTCCGCCTCCTCATGAGCCAGCCTGACGAGGCCGCGCCTGAGGAAGCTCCTGGTCGTCCGCCCCGCGATGCTTGGCCCCTCGCGAGGGTCTTGAGCTTGTGTTCATGAAGATGGGCCGTCCTGGGCCTCCTTTGAGCCACGCCGCAGGCCGCAGGCAGGCAAGTCTGGGGACCCCCGTTCCCAGAACGCCGACACCTTCCGACAAGGGAAGCACGCTGGGGGCCACCAGGAGGGAGCCAGGAGCAAGGCCCCTCCCCACGTCGCGCGAAACCAGGTGACACCCGGGGGTAGGCCCTCTGCCGGGGAGGCCTCGACGACCCTTCCCCCGGCAGAGGACCCGTGGTCGCTGGGGGCACCGCTGGCATCCCCTTTCCCACCTTTGCGTTGTCCAGGTTGCCGGTCGACTCAAAGGTGGTCAAGGGTGATGCAAGGCGGGGCCCTCGTCTGGCGATATGAAGCAAGGCCAGTACCTGCGGAGAAGGCCCAGTGCATGTGAAGCTCGCCGCCCGTGACACTCTCACGCAATAATGAGTTGGGGTTGTACACGCCCCGGAGTCTCAGGTGTTCCGGCCTCAGGTCCTGGGGCTCCCTCCCACGCCTAGTGGCAGCACCTAGCTCCGTGCTGGTGAGAAGACTTGAAGACTAGAAGACTAGAATAGGAGCCGGACATGGCCTTTCGTTTTGGATCTCTTTTTCTGTAGCCTTGCTTTTCTGGATCTGGATTTAAGTTGAAGTCGAGTTTTTTATCGGTGCACGTGTGGGGTGCCTTTGCTCGTTCAAGCAATTGCTTGCTTTCTGGATTTCGTTTTACCTGGGACTCATGTCCGTCGCCTTCCCCTCACGAGCCCCTCGCGAGCGGGACTGCGCGAAGCTGTCGCGTGCCGAGCGCGTACTAACGCTGCAACTGGTGCTTGCTTCTTGCGGGGCCCCTCCTGACGGGTCAACAAGCTCTGTAGGATTCTCAGAAACTCGTCGCCTCACGACCCAGCTCTAGGCTAGCACCGATTAAGGTAACCTACGACGGGAAACTCACCCCTGGACATACGAGTTGGCGAGGGCACATACTCAATACCACGTAGAAAAGTAAAGGCTGCAACTTGCTTACATGAGGGGCTCCCCCTCTCAAAATGCTCTTACAAGTTTTCGAAGGGCCACGCCCGAGTTTTTGCATGCAGGATGCAACGACAGGAGAACATGGGATCAACCAGATATGTCACTTGCCGCGTCGCCCTCGGACGCGTCAGTCGCACCATCTTCGTCTTCGCCGGCACCGTCGCCGCCTTCGGCGACGCCTTCATAGCCATTGTCAACCACATCACCTTCATCTGCGACGACCACCACTGCGTCATCGTCAGAAGCAAAGGCTCTGACCAGCGCATCCACATTGTCCTCCACCCACCGCACCAGGTCACCCTGGACGGCCTGCGGCATGCGGGCAATGACGGCGTCAAAGTCGAAGTCAGGAAAGGTGTTCCTGAGGTGTCTAAACACGCGAGAGAACGTGCGCCCGAGCAGGCCCCGGCTTCTCTCCTCCGTGAGCCGGCGGGCCCTATCAGACCGGACTTCCAGAGCGTCACCACATCGGTGAAGAAGGTCAGATGGCTGGCGTAGTTATTTGAGTGAGGAGGCGGTGCATTCTTCTCGCATATGTAGCCCAGGGCGCAATTAGCCCTGTTTCGGAGATCCTGAAGCATGGGGGCGTGCTCGCGCTCCAGCATCCTCCGTCGGAGCACTTCCTCCCTGTTTTGCCGCGCGACGGCCACGGCGTCATCAACCCATTTCTGAAGAGAAAGCAGCTCGGCGCGAGCGGAGGCCAAGTCCGCCTGCACCTTGACCAGGGTGGCAGTCGTGGCCTCTCCACACCTCTCAGCCTCGTCCAACCTGAGCCTGAGGGCAACGGCCCTGCCCGCATCCTCTGTTCCTGCGAGCTTCAACTTCAAGTCATACCTACCCTCCAGGTATGCGCGAACCTCGGCCACTAGGCGGTCGACTTCCTCTTGGACCCTGGCCTCGCAAGCCCCGACGGCATCTTCTGCCTGAGCAACTTGACGCTCCCTCGTCTCCAGTTGCTCGAGCTCAAAACTGTGCTCCACGGCTTCCAGAGCCAGCGCTTCCTCACGCCTCCGGACCTCCTCATCCTCAGCGGGCGTCCCCCTCAACGACACAAGGGCGGCTCTGCGCGCATCCACCTGCTGCTCGCGGGATGCACTACATGCCTGGAGCTCCCACGCACGTTTCTTCGCAGCCTCGCGAGCCTCCTCCAAGGCTCGATAGCAAGCTTCGTGCGAGACCTTGAGGGACGCCTTGGCCTTCGCATTGTCAAGATCATGCTGATAGCGGCCAAGGTTGATGGCCACCCTCAGCTTACGTCGTTCCTCCACCAGCCGCAGACCATCAGCCTCAAGGCGCGAGTCGATGCCCGTAAGTTCTTCACCGAGTCGGCTCATCGCGCCCATCGCCTCTTGAAAGAGCTCATGGCTAACAACGCTTCGCCCGTGCTTACTCATCGATAGACAAGTACTTTCGCTGCTTCAACGGCCCGAAGATGCTGTTGCTGCTCGGGGATCCTTTCCTCTTGCGGAGCTTCTTGAATTCCACGCAAAGCCGACCGAAGCGCTGGACGTGACGGCTGGTGTGAGGCGGGGCCGAAGAAGAGCTTGGAGAGACAACTTCAGGGGTGCCTGGCTGTTGCGAACAGTCGGGCGCCGTCTCGCTACGACCTCCCTAGGCTTCGGGGGCTTTGACCTCGGGAACTGCACGCTGCGTCGCCTCAGTGACCGACGGCACAGGGGAGGGATCGTGAGCCCCCAAGGACGATGCTCCTGGATCTCCACGCGACATGTGCTCTGCAGCGCTGGGGCCGTCGGCCTCCGTCAGAGCTTGCCCTCCTGCACCCTCACTCGAGGGAGGCTCGGAACCGGTGACGAGGAGCAAGACCACATCGACAGGATTCTCGAGGGGCCCCACCAGGACGATCGGGCGCAGGCCCCACTCATCAAAGGAGGGCATGCTTGCAGAAAACTCATCCTTGTTCTCACAACGGTACAACAAACAACTCTTCCTGGGCATGTCGTCTGGCATAGGGGTTCCCGTCAGGACCATAAGCAATGTCTCTCGCGTCTTAAGAGGAAGCCCTTCCTCTTGAAACCTCATGTGGTCCTGACTGCTAAGCAAGGCCCACATCGGGTGGGAATGGCACTGAAGCGGAGCGACTCGGCGCTTGACGAACTCCTTCACCACCATAGGCGCAGTCACACCACGGTCCTTCAACCTATTTAGCCTGGCCCAGACGGGAGCGAGGCAGGGGCTCGTGAGCTTTTGATGGCCCCAACCGGATTTCGGAACAGCAGGCCCCGCCGGGGCATGGAGCTGAGGGCTGAGCACACCGGCGTTGACGAACACCCACTGTGTATGGAACTCGCTCGTGGATGGAGGGAGGTCAAAGTTAATCCACGCACCTGCCGTCGCGGCCACGGCCTGGAAGCTCAAGCACCCAGAGCACTGCTGAGGGTCAGCTAGGTGCAGTGAGAAGAAATGGCGGAGGAGGGCCACCGAAGGAGTGATACGCACCATGGCTTCGCACACAAAGGCGAAGACATCAAGAAGAATCACCAATTGAGGGTCAAGATGCAGCTTGTGGATCTGATAGTGCTCGAGCACCACATTGAAGAAGGCGGAGAAGGGAGGAATCAGGCCATCCCAGAGGGTATCTATGAAGATTGGGACTTCAGTGGCTGTCCGAGCCATGCGAGTGCAAGATGCGGGCCAAGCCACCCTCTCTCCCCACTCGCTGAAGCTGGAGGCAAGCATTGGACGCACCTTGTCCATGGCCAAGTCGTTGAGCACCCGGGATCGGCCCAGTGCCGGCTCAACGGCCGGAGGCGCGCCTGGCGGAGATAGGAGATTCTTCCCCTTGTCTGCTTGCTTCGGCGCCATGGCAGCGAAGCGGGCAGAGGGCAGGTTAGATTGGAGAAGAGAAATAGAGTCTCGAGGAAGCAGAGAGATTGGGGAAGCAAGGTGCAGACGACGGAGGAATAACTGTGTAGGTCGCGGGGGCCACGCAGCCAGGCGGATTCTAAGGCAATGTGGGGAAGCGGAGACGCCCACGTCCAATCAACTGCCACGCGTCAACCGAGGCTGCAGGCTTTTGGGACCCGCAGCGCTCCGTACTTGACCCTTGTCTTCGCCTCGAAGCCAAGCCCGAGCGTGCCTTGGGCCCGGGGGCTACTGTCGGCGTCCTAGGAACGGGGGTCCCCAGACTTGCCTGCATGCGGCCCACGGCGTGGTTATGCTAGCGGGCCTGTACGGCCCATCTTCATCAACAAGGCATTCAAGACCCTCGTGAGGGGCCAAGCCTCGCGAGGCGGGTGACTCAATACCTCCTCAGGAGCGGCCTCTCCAGGCTACCTCGCGAGGAGTGGAGATATCAAGGCAGGGCAAACCTCACAAGGCTCTCATGACATGAGCCATGATGATCGACACAACACGGGCACCAGCGCGTCCAGCGTCCTTGTTTTCTCTTTGGTGCTAAGGAGGCAAGCGCGGGCGAGGAGTACCGAGGCATCAGGCAATGGTTTCCATATTGGTGCAACAAGACCAAGACCAGCAGGACGGCAAGACGGAGGTCACAATGGAGCCCAAAATGACGTCATCACCAGAGCCTTTTGCAGGCGAAGACCACTTTTGTTAGGATAGCTTGTACTAGCTTTCCCCTTTCAAATTCGCCCACCGTTGTTGGCTCCCTTCCTGCTCAATATTTGGGGAGAGTACCAAGGCCTATATAAGTAGAGCTAGACACCACAGGGGGGAAGGAGGTCGCGCTCTCACCGCACAAGTTCACCAAGCACAAGAACACCTCAACCTCAGGAGGCTGTTCTTCCCCTTGTATTGTTCATCATCAGCCCAAGAGGCAATCCACCACCACACACTGGAGTGGGGTATTACACCACAACGGTGGCCCGAACTAGTATAAACCTCATGTCTCTCTGTGTTGTGAGTTCGTCGAGTTCGTCCGTGAGATCTTAGCGAGCTAGGGCGTGGGTCGGTAGGAGGGAAAGAACTTCGCGCGCACCCCAGAGTTCGAACATTAAGGGTTTTGCCGGAACCCAAGATCCGACAGCATCTTCTTCTTCTTCAATCTCAGGCACTCGGACCTTGTTCTTCTCAGCACCTAGTATGTTTCTTGTGCTCCTCTTTGGTGCAGTCTAGGGGGCTGGAGCAGTAGCTTTGGTGGCAGTCTTGGGTTTTGAAGGAGCAACCCCAGACTTGATGGCATCCCCCATCAGCTTATGAGCTTTAGGTGTTGGTGCAACATCCACTTCTTTCTCTTCTTCCTCATTAGAGGAGTGCCTCTCAAATTCAGCCATGGGATCAACTTTCTTGCACCATCTCCCTCTCTTTCTTTCCTTCGTTTTCTTGCCCTCGCCGGCAGCCTCTCCAACAGTTGATTTGGAAGTTTCAAGAGTTGAGGCTCTGGCTTTAGACATGGGCACTCACTTTGCAGGAGCCTTCTTATTCAGCCCTTGTCGGATCACGGGTTCCGGCAGACCCTTAAGGTTCGAACTCTGGGGTGCGCGCGGAGATCCAACCATCCACCGTCTCGTACCTCGCCGAACCGCAGGGACCTAAACTACTAACAAGAACAACACAAGAGATGCAAGATTTATACTAGTTCGGGCCACCGTTGTGGTGTAATACCCTACTCTAGTTTGTGGTGTGTGGATTGCCTCTGGGGCTGACGAAGAACAGTACAGGGAAGAACAGCCTCGCGAGGGTCTGTTCTTGGTGGGTGTGATGAACTGCTAAGTGGTATCCCGTTGCTCTAACCTGAGGAGCGGGTTTCTCTCTCTCTCTGGATTCCGAATGCTCGATCCGATCGTCCTCTCTCTACTCTGAGTGTGTCTACCCCTATTTATAGGCGAAGGCCCTGGGCCTCTTCCCAAATATTGAGCGGGAAGGGCGCCAACAATTGGCCATTTTGAAGGGGAACAGCGGGTACACTTATCCTGACTAAAGTTGGTCCTCGCCTGCCAAAGGCTCTAGTGATGACGCCTGCTTGGGCTCCGCGATGACTGCATTCCAGCCGTTGGGGCTGGTCTTGGTCTTGTTGCACTAAAATGGATGCCTTTGCTTGATGCCCTTGCCTGCGCTTGCCCCCTTTGCACCAAAGAGGAAAGGAGGACGCTGCGCGGGCTGGCGCCCGATTGGCGCCCTCGGTCGTCATGGCTTGCGTCACGGGCACCTCGCGAGGTACCCCGCCTTGAGTTCTCCGCCTCCTCCGAGCCAGCTGGCGAGGCGCGCTGAGAAGCTCTTGGTCGTCCGCCCATGAGGCTTGCCCCTCGCGAGGGTCTTTAGCTTGTGTTGATGAAGATGGGCCATCCTAGGCCTCCTTTGAGCCACGCCGCAGGCTGCAGGCAGGCAAGTTTGGGGACCCCCGTTCCCAGAACGCCGACAGTAGCCCTTGGGGCCACGACGCGCCCGGACTTGGCCGTGCAGAGAGGCGAAAGGGCAAGTGCGAAGCGTTGTGGGCCCTAACAGCCTGCGGCCTTTGGCGCCGCGTGGCGGTTGATTGGATGTGGGCGGCACTGCTCCCCCATGACGCCTTGGTAACCGCCTGGATTCGACAAGTCCTTGCATGCATGGTCAGTCATGATGACCGGTGATCGTGGAGGTCGACGGTTGGCCTTCGCCGGCTATAAGTACGGAACGGCGCGCGCCCTTCCAGTCTATCCTTTCTTGTCTCTCCTTCTTCTCCATGGCTCCACCAAGGAAGTTCTCGGCTGCAGAGAAGGGGAAGGGCCGCCAGGTCGAATCTTCCTCTCCTCCGCCTAAGCGTGGTCGAGGTCGCCCTCGCAAGCACCCCGTGGCCTCCACGGTAGTCTCCCGCGGTCGTGAGGGAGGCTCTCAACGTGGAGACGAGCGGCTGGCCATGGTTGGAGGGCGTGCCCCGGCCGCTCGTCCCCCGAGGCCGCGCCTCCACGCTCTTGGCGCTGCGGAGTTCTTGGTGAGGGTAGAGGAGCCGTTCAGCGTCCGGCTTCAGCTCTCGTGCTTCCTCCTGGGTGAGCTCACAGATGGCGCCCTGAGTGGCCTCTGGCTCCAGGCAGATGGCTGTTGCAGCCGGGCTTCGTGGGCTTCTCTGGAGGTCTCTGCTGCAGGGAACTTGTTCCTGGCCCGCGGCTGGCAGACGTTCGCGCGTGCGCGTGGTCTCCGCCGCCGGTGCTCCCTGCACTTTAAGTATGATGGCGACGCCACCCTCTACGTGAGGGTGTTCGGGGAACGGCCGCGCAGGGGGTGCTGTCCTGAGGACGACGACCGCGGCCGAGGACTCAGCCCTGGCGCGGGCGGAGGGGCAGCAGGCGGCGATGCCATGACTCCCCATGCTTCACCAGCTCTTCTTGGTGGCGATTCTTCCAGCAGCGGCAGCCAGCCCCTCGCCCTCCCAGCGTCTGCTTGGGGGGTGGCAGTGAGTCCGCTCGTCGCCACGCCCCGGTGAAGCGCGAGATGGAGTCCGACTGAGCTCAGGAGGCGGCTCGGGCCTCCCAAGAGAGCCGGCACGGGGCGTGCTTCACCTGCTTTTGTCCTTTCCTTTCCTTTTCTCCTGCGTAAAAAGGGAACAATGTTCGGCCCCATGGGGGCGTGTTTAGGGCAACGCCATTAATTATTTTACTGCTTTTGTTACCCTGATATTGTTCCCTTCTGCCGTGCGCTCATTCGCAAGCGAACCCCGATCGAGGCCGCGTGGGCGACCGACCCTGGCCCCGTGTTCGCGTTGTGGTGCCCGTGAGGCATGGTCAGGAGGGGTGCTCCAGCCGTGGACCAGGGCCGTGAAACTTGAGCGATAGGTGTAGGAACACTCGCGGGGGCTCCCGAGGCTTCTGCCTCGCGAGCCCCCGCGCAAGAGAAACCGAGGCAGGAGGGCGAAAAGATCGAAGGACCATCGACCAAAGCAGGCGATAGTTTGATAAAAACTTCAAATGGGAATAACCAGTCAAGCTGCGAAAGCAAATGAAAATGCAGCGTCCGCACCTAGTCTAGTCTTGGGCGTCTTCTCACCAAAGACGGAGCTAAGTGCTGCTACTGGGAGTAGGAGGGAGCCCCAGGGCCTGAGGCCGGCACCCCTGAGACTCCGGGGCGTGTACAGCCCCACTCATTGTTACGTGAGAGTGTCACGGGGCGGCGAGCTTCACAGGCACTGGGCCTTCTTCACAGGCTCCGGGCCTTTCCTCTGGTAAGCAAGCTTCACGGGCGTTCGCCCTCTTCACAGGCTCTGGGCCTTTCCCGAGAGGTGAGCTTCACAGGCATTCGCCTTCTTCACAGGCTCCGGGCCTTTTCCAAAAAGATGTACTTCACAGGCTCTGGGCCTTTTCCGAAAAGATGAACTTCACAGGCATTCGCCTTCTTCACAGGCTCTGGGCCTTTTCCGAAAAGATGAACTTCATAGGCATTCGCCTTCTTCACAGGCTCTGGGCCTTTTCCAAAAAAGATGAGCTTCACAGGCGTTCGCCTTCTTCACAGGCTTTGGGCCTTTTCCAAAAAAGATGAGCTTCACAGGCGTTCGCCTTCTTCACAGGCTCTAGGCCTTTTAGGGGTAGAACCTCCGGAGATGCTAGATGTTCCATGCGTTTTGTATAGGTACTCCATCTTGCGTCTTCAAGCGTGCGGAGCCAGGCCCAGAAACATGAACAACCTTGAATGGGCCCTCCCACATGGGAGAGAGCTTATGCAGTCCCTCCCTGGAGAGGACCCGTCGGAGCACGAGGTCTCCTACCTCGAGAGTTCTGGGGCGGATGTTGCGGCAGTGGTATCGCCGGAGTGCCTACTGGTACCTTGCTGCTCGCAGTGCAGCTTCCCGATGGCGCTCCTCCCCCAGCACAAGAGCCATCCCCCGCATGGCGTCCTGCTGCGTTTCATCGAATGCCAGGACCCGCGCGGATCGACGCTTGACCTCGTGAGGGAGGACCGCTTTGGCTCCGTAGACCAGGAAGAAGGGGGTCTCTCCAGTTGGCTTGGTCGCCGTTGTGCGGATGGACCACAACACGGAGGGGAGTTCGTCATACCAGCCTCTGCCGCAGGCTTCCAGCTTCTTCTTGAACGTCCTGGTCTTGAGGCCTCTCAGGACCTCTGCATTGGCCCGCTCGGCCTGTCCATTGCGCGGGGGTGTGCCACCGAAGCGTAGCATATCTGCGTTCCAAGGTTAGCGCAGTACGTTTTAAAAAGGTTACGGGTGAACTGCGAACCGTTGTTGGTGATGATGCGGTTCGGCACTCTGAACCGGCTCACGATGCCCTTGATGAACTTGACCGCAGAACCAGCGGGGATGGCGCGGACGGTCTCGACTTCGGCCCACTTGGTGAATTTGTCCACGGCGACGTAGAGGTAGCGATAGCCCCCTGGCGCCCAAGGGAAAGGGCCCAGAATGTCTAGCCCCCAGACCGCGAATGGCCAAGTGAGGGGAATGGTTTGCAGGCCTCCTGCTGGCTGGCGGATCTGCTTGGCATGGAATTGGCAAGCCTCGCAAGCCTTCACGAGGTCGATGGCGTCATTGGTAGCGGTGGGCCAATAGAAACCGCTCTAAACGCCTTCCTGACAAGGGTCCGTGACGACGAATGGTGCCCACAATCTCCGCCATGTATATCTGCCAACAATTCCTTCCCCTGTTCCCTGGTGATGAAGCGTAGGGACACGTTGTTTGGTCGTCTCTGGTAAAGCTCTCCATCCATGATGCTGTATGTCGTGGCTTGCCACGCCACACGCTCTGCCTCCTCCTCCTTTTCTGGCAAAGTCCCACGCGTTAAGTAACTCTTGAGCTCCGTGATCCAGCACTCCTCTTGAGGTTCCATTGTTAGGAGCAGGCATGCTCCCAAGGCTGAGCCACAGGCTGGGGCTCCCGAGGCTGGAGGCTGAGGGAGCTCCTCCCGAGGCTGTGCCGTGCTTGATAACGGCGGCAGGGCTGAGGGCTTGAAGAGTCGTTCCTCAAAGACACCCGACTCCTTGGGTAACCTCCTGGAGGCTCGTTTGGCGATGACATCGGCCTCTTGATTGGTGCCGCGGGGCACGTGCTGCAGCTCCAACCCCCAGAACTGTTTCTCCTTCCTGTGGACCTCCGCAAGGTAGGCCTCCATGTGTTCATCCCTCGGCTCGTATACCTTGTTGGAGAAATTGACGAGGAGCTGCGAATCGCCCTTGATGGTAAGGCGCTTCACCCCCAGGGCAGCGGCAGCCTTCAGACCTGCTATCAGCCCCTCGTATTCTGCTATGCTGTTGGAGACCTTCTCGCCATGCTGGAAACAGAGCTGCACGGCATAGTAGAGCTTGTGCTGAGAGGGGGATATGAGTACTGCCCCAGCCCTAGCGCCCTGTCTGGAGAACGCCCAGTCGAAGTACATGACCCAACCTTCGCGCGCTCTCCACAGGGAGAGGGACCGATCTCGCCCGCCCCGAGGCCCGTGCTTCCGGCCATTCAGCCATGAAATCTGCCGCGCTGCCCCTTGATGACTCTAGTCGATCGAACTCGAGCTGGAATGCTTGCAGCTCAATGTTCCACTCAGCGACCTTTCTGCCGAGTTGGGGCTCTGAGCACCCTCTCCAAAGGGTATGCCGAGACAACCTTGATTGGATGACCACGAAGTAGTGCCGCAGCTTGCGAAGCCACTAGGAGTGCCAGGAGGAGCTTCTGTGGCATGGGGTACCGTGCCCTCGCATCCCGTGCAGCACGGTAATCGACGGCACACCGGGTGCTCGGCGAGGTTAGGGCGTTGGTACTGGTGGCGTCCTCCGAAGCGGTGGTGCCTCCCGAGGCGCCGGCGCCTCCGGGCTGGGTGCTTGGGCGGAGGTTCCCCGCCCTTAGTGCGCTCTCTTGGACGGCTGATCTTCCTCCATTGCGGTGCTGACTTCTGCTAGTTCCTTCTGATTCGGTCTTGCCTTAGCTCGGGTGGCCGCCGTGGTCTTGGCCTGATGCTCCTCCCTAACCGCCACTAGAGCAGCGCTAGCGGAGTAAGGAGTGGCGGCGAGGTAGAGTACCAAGGGCTCCTGAGGGCGCAGGGCCACCATCACCGGAGGGCTGGTCAGGTACCTCGTGAGGTCTTGAAGCGCTTGGTAGGCCTCTTCAGTCCACTCGAAGGGCCCCTTTTTCTTCAACAGCTGGAAGAAAGGTAGCGCCCGCTCCCCCAATCGGGAGATGAAACGGCCCATCGCCGTTACGTGCCCTGTGAGCTTCTGCATCTCCCTGAGGGTCTCCGGTGGACTCATGTCTTCCACTGCCTTGACCTTTTCTGGGTTGGCCTCGATGCCTCGGTGGGACACGAGAAAACCAAGGAGCTTGCCTGAGGGGACTCCAAACACACACTTCTCTGGGTTGAGCCGCAGGCTCACTGCATCGAGGCTCGCGAAGGTCTCTTCCAAGTCTTGTATCAAGGTCTTGGCCTCGCGAGACTTCGCCACGATGTCGTCGACGTATGCCTCCACATTCTTCCCGAGCTGCGGGCCCAAGGTGATGTGCATGAGCCGGTGGAAGGTTGCCCCTGCGTTGCGCAACCCGAATGGCATGCAGGTATAGCAGTATACTCCACATGGGGTCAGGAAGGCCATCTTCTCCACGTCTTCCACCACCATCTTGATTTGGTGATACCCCGAAAAGGCGTCCAGGAAGCACTAAAGGTCACACTCGGCGGTGGAATCGACGATCTGGTCGATGCGAGGGAGTGGAAATGGATCCTGTGGGCATGCTTTGTTGAGGTTGGTGAAGTCGACACACATGCGCTCCTTTCCTCCCTTCTTCGGCACCACCACGGGGTTGGCCAACCAATCTGGGTATCGGACCTCGCGGATAACCCCCGCTGCTTCTAGCTTGCGGGTCTCTTGGATGATGAAGGCCTGCTTTTTGGTGGACTGCCTCCTCGCTTTCTGCTTCACTGGACGCACGTTGGGGCATACGTTGAGGTGGTGCTCGATCACGCCCCGTGGAATCCCAGGCAGCTGATCGGGCTCCCAGGCGAACGCCTTCTTGTTCGCACGCAGGAACTTGACAAGGGCTTCCTCCTGTTCGGGCTCGAGGTTGGCGCCTATGGTGAAGGTGGCGTTTGTGGACCCGTCCTCATCGACGGGTATCTGCTTGGTATCCGCCTTGTCTTGGGTGAACAACTGCTTCTTCTTGGCCGGCGCAGCCCCCTTGGGCTTGGGGACTTCCGCATCGGCGGGCTGTGCTGCGGCCGCTGTCCTGAGGGTGAGCCTGAGCGCTCGCAGCACACCTTCGGTCTCCCCGGGCACGGTGAGGACGCCACTACTCCCTGGCATCTTCATGAGGTTGTACCCCGGGTGGGTTGCGGCCATGAATTTGGCTAATGCCGGATAGCCGAGGATGGCGTTGTAGGGGAGGCCGATGGGGGCGATGTCGAAGTCGACCAATTCCGTGCGGAAGTTGTCGTAGGTGCCGAAGGTCACCGGAAGCCGGATTTGCCCCAAGGTGCTGGATGACCCTCCTCCTACGCCTGAAAAAGGCCGGCTGGGCAGCAGCCGCTCCCTGGGTATGCAGAGGAGGTTGAAGGCCTCAACTGGTAGTACATTGAGGCCGGCGCCGCCGTTGATGAGGGTCCTGGTGACGGTGACCTGGCAGATTGTAGGTGTGCAGAGCAGCGGGAGCGCGCCCGAGCCGACCGAGTTGGCGGGGTGGTCTTGAGAGTCGAAGGTCAGCCCGGCCGACGACTCCGTCCGGCTCGAGGGAGCCCCCTGCCGCGGGGAGGCGGCGCCGACCCGGCGGACGAATGTCTTGACATGGCGGCTGGAGGGCGGCGCCGGTGAGCTGCCGAGGAGGGCCGTGACGAGTGGAGAAGCCGGTGAGAGGGGGCGGGCGACCAGGGAGCCTCGCGGCCTCCCCCATGAAGTCACCGGGGAGCGCAGGGGCGATGCTTGCTGCCCGTCGCCCGCCGTGCCGATGGCGGTGTTGACGGCGGGTGACGGGGAACGACGAGGGCGCCCGCTGACGGGAGCGGCCCGGGCGGCGTGGGAGGCGAGGGCGGCTCGGCGCTCGGCCCGAGCCCGACGAGCGTCAGACATGGTGGCGGTGGTCGGGGAAGAACGAGGCGACGAAAGGCAGATTCCGGTGCACCCCTACCTGGAGCGCCAAATGTCGGATCACGGGTTCCAGCACACCCTTAAGGTTCGAACTCTGGGGTGCGCGCGAAGATCCAACCCTCCACCGTCTCGTACCTCGCCGAACCACAGGGACCTAAACTACTAACAAGAAAAACACAAGAGACGCAAGATTTATACTAGTTCGGGCCACCGTTGTGGTGTAATACCCTACACTAGTTTGTGGTGTGTGGATTGCCTCTGGGGCTGACGAAGAAAAGTACAGGGAAGAACAGCCTCGCGAGGGTCTGTTCTTGGTGGGTGTGATGAACTGCTAAGTGGTATCCCGTTGCTCTAACCTGAGAAGCGGGTTTCTCTCTCTCTGGATTCCGAATGCTCGATCCGATCGTCCTCTCTCTACTCTGAGTGTGGCTACCCCTATTTATAGGCGACGGCCCTGGGCCTCTTCCCAAATATTGACCGGGAAGGGCGCCAACAATTGGCCATTTTGAAGGGGAACAACGGGTACACTTATCTTGACTAAAGTTGATCCTCGCCGCCAAAGGCTCGTGATGGCGCTGCTTGGGCTCATGATGATCGCATTCCAGCCGTTGGGGCTGGTCTTGGTCTTGTTGCACGAAACGGATGCCTTTGCTTGATGCCCTTGCCTGCGCTTGCCCCCTTTGCACCAAAGAGGAAAGGAGGACGCTGCACGGGCTGGCGCCCGACTGGCGCCCTCGGTCGTCATGGCTTGCGTCACGGGCACCTCGCGAGGTACCCCGCCTTGAGTTCTCCGCCTCCTCATGAGCCAGCCTGACGAGGCCGCGCCTGAGGAAGCTCTTGGTCGTCCACCCCGCGAGGCTTGGCCCCTCGCGAGGGTCTTGAGCTTGTGTTGATGAAGATGGGCCGTCCTGGGCCTCCTTTGAGCCACGCCTTAGGCCGCAGGCAGGCAAGTCTGGGGACCCCCGTTCCCAGAACGCCGACAGACCTGGCTTTGTAGAGGCAGTTGTGCCAAATTCCTTCTTGACAACCTTCTTCTTGGAGCTGACATCCTCCTCAGCAGCCACATAATTTTCATCTTCAGAATCAGAATATATCTCTCTCCTCTACCTAGTAGCAGCCTTAGGAAGGTTGCTTGGGGTGCTTCTGATACCCTCATCATAGCTGCCAGAGGGACTAGTGCCCTCACTCAGATTTACCTGCTCCTCAGACTTGTTCTGGCTATCACACTGATCCGACATTCTGACACTGCAAACTGAAAGTTGACCCTGTGAATAGTTTTGGATGAGATAGAGTGGATGGGCATCACAAAGCGCAGAGGTTTTGCAAAAAAATTGAGTCAAAAACTTTGTTCTAGTTTTCCACAGAAAGCATTTCGAAGCTACTGATTTGTTAAACTCGGTGACACTGAAGCAACTTTGGTGTCTAAACTAGTGGAATTGGTCAGACCGAGACACAGTTTGGTGACTCCGAGATTGCTAGGGTTTCATTGAGATTCGAAGTCGGTCACACCGATTTGCAAGTTTCGGTCAGACCAAAAGTTACAAGAGCAATGGCCTAAGCCAAATCGGTGAGACCGATTTCCACAACTCGGTCGGTCCGAGATGAGTTCGGCGGAAACCTAACCATAAATTTTTGATTCAAAACTAATATAAAGGAAGTTTTTTGCCAGATATGATGATTTCATATGTGGTAAGAATCATGGCATTGACTTTGTGCTAAGAATCGGAGGTAAAGATTGCACAAAGGATCGAACTCATACCCTAACTTGGCGATGAGCTCGCTACAGCGGCAACAGCGGTGAAGATTTCCGTTGAAGGTGACGGAGACTTGAGGCAGGAGGTTGCTGGCAACGAGAGGATGATCCGGAGACCCGAGTTGGCAGAGCAGGATACGCACGGGCGAAAAGGTTTCGAAGAAATTTCCAAAATTTGACCCGTCGGTATATATATCCTGACCATGTCAGTGTGACCGAGTGGAACAACTCGGTGGCACCGAGATGCAGAATCGCAAACGGTTACTACAACTCGGTGTGACCGAACGGTTCTAATCGGTTGCACCGAGATTGAAAACCTAGATCCACTCAGTGAACTCGGTATGACCAAAAAGGATGAATCGGTCAGATCAAAATGCACAGAGAGGTTTTGGAAGTTTAAGTCTATGACAAATCGGTGACTCTGAGTGCTCCTCACTTAAAGGGTTCGAATCTGACTTGATCAAACTTTGTGATGTAGCACGAATATAGTTTTAGACGAGAAAAGCATACATAGCTAGAGGAAGTTCTGAGGCACTCTTGTCCATCCATTTGGCAAAAGAAGAAGAGCCAAACAATCAAAGCAACAAATGGATGTCCTTGAATGAGAAAAATATGCAATCAACATGCTCACATAATAAAATGGCAAATGAAATATGTGGCAAAGTATGCACAAACATTGTAGACTCTATTAAGCTATTGGCAATGACTAGGTAATCTATATATGAGTATATTGACTTGGGAGTCAAATGAGAACATTTGATCTTTGGTCATACTCATCGTTTAAGCGCAAGTGGGGTTACCACTTTTTCGTAAAGCATTGTTGTGGACACACCGTTAGAGTTACTTTAGGTCAATTCTTAGAGTAAAGCTCCCCCTAGATGTGATATCCCCCCTAAGAGGGATGAACTAATGTAGGGTCTTGTCAATGATGACTTCATGTAAATGTTGAAGATGTGGATGCTCAATGTTGATGTAGATCATTCGGAGCAATCCATTGGAGTGAGTTGCGCTTTCAATACCTACACAGGTTAGTCCCATAAGGAACAAACAAGGATATCCATAGACATAGAATGAAGTACACACAAGATGATGTCCATGAAACCATTAGGTTACCTTGTCCCTTGTATTACCAACAAGAGCGTTTCTGACTACTTGAACTAGTGCAAGATGTGGAAGTTGATTGCACTTTTCTTGCCAAAATGATATGCATGAAGTATTTTGGTGGAGTCACCCTCATGAACTCTCCAGTTGTTCTTCTTCGGGATCCACATCAACTTGAAGGGAATCCTTGGAGTTGTAGTCATACTTGACAAAGTAGAACTTGATGTAGTCTTGGGAACCCACTTGACCAAGGCCTTAGGAGCTTCTTCAAATGCATCAATCTCCTCTTGAAGCTTGTCCTTGCCTTTTTGCTTGTGGTCTTGTGGTGGAAGATCATCTTGAGCTTGTGTTCCCTTGAAAGAAGTAGGATCATACTTATCTTGTTGAGGTACAAACTACGTCTTGGGGTATTGATCTTCTTCCCACTCAACTCCATTGGCATTGAACTTTTGTTAAAAACCAACACCTTGATTCTTCCGGTGCCTTCCTTGCTTGCGTACAATTTCCTCAAATTGCTTACTTCCAGCAAGGCTCTTGTAAACACCTTTCTCTATAATTCCCTTCGATAGGATATTTTCTTTCTCAAGTGTAACTTGTCTAAGAGAATCATTACTGGAATCAAGAGAACTACTAGAAGCAACAACATTGGATTTAGCATGATTGTTGTTAATACTAGAAGAAGAATCTTTTTTGATCTTGTTACTAGATTTTACTTGCGGCATGTAATTAGACAAGAGTAAATGCTTGGCAATGTAAGAAGAACTTTTCTTAAGAAGATCATCATTCGATTGCTTTTAAGAACCCATGCTCTTGCTCTAGATTGAGCTTTTCAAAGCGTAGCTTCTCATGAGTCTTTAAAAGCTCTCGATGATCTCCCGAGGTAGTTTCATGAGCTAACTTAAGAGTGTTTAGTTATTTAGTTAGACTCTCAATCTCCTTCTTATCATCGTCATTCATTTTATCTTGATTAGCATGATTAATAGCAAGTTCATCATAGTTTTCATCGCTAGAGTTGTCAACAAGTAAATCATCATCACCTAGCAAATCATCTTCATCACTATTGAAATCAACATACTCGGGGTGTGATACCTTTGGGCTTTTAGCAATGAAACATGTTCCCATTCCTACATTTGGAGAGTCAAATATGTCATAGGAGTTGGTTGACACAAGTTCTAGACTGGCAACACCTTCATTTTGAATATATTCGGAGTCAGAGTGATAACTTCTGTCGGAGTGGTGGTCGGAGTCGGAGCGGATACCCATTCACCAACAGGAGCTTGATGTCTTCATTTTGTATAGCTCCTTGATGACTTGTCCTTCCTTTCCGACTCCTTGCTTCCGCTAGAGGTTCTTCGTTCATAACGATCATCTCTACTCCTTCTCTCCCTTGGAGGAGATTCTTCTCTTCTACTTCTCCTTTTAGGCGAGTCTTCTCTTCTTTCGTAGGGAGCCGTACACTCATTGGAGTAGTGTCCGGGTCTTCTCCATGGAGGGCTCCACCCACGAAGGGTCAACAAAGAAGCAACCTTGTCTATCCCACCATGGCCATCGCCCATGAAGGACTTGCCTCACTAGGGTAGATCTTCACGAAGTAGGCGATCTCCTTGCCCGTACAAACTCCTTGGTTCAACTCCACAATCTTTACGGAGGCTCCCAAGTGACACCTAACCAATCTAGGAAACACCACTCTCCAGAAGGTAATAGATGGTGTGTTGATGATGAACCCTTTCTCTTGTGCTTCAAATGATAGTCTCCCCAACACTCAACTCTCTCTCTCAGATTGGGATTTGGTGGAAAGTTGATTTGAGTGGAAAGCAACTTGGGGAAGGCTAGAGATCAAGATTCTTGTGGTTGGATTGGAATATCTTGGTCTCAACACATGAGTAGGTGGTTCTTTCTCAGAAAATGAATGTTGGAAGTGTAGGCACGTTCTCATGGCTCTCTCCATGAATGGAGGAAGGGTGGAGGGGTATATATAGCCTCCACAAAAAATCTAACCTTTACACACAATTTACCAAACTCGGTGAGACCGAACAGTGAAACTCGGTCACACCGATTTAGTTCAAACCAAGAGTTGGTCGGGCAAGCTCGGTGGGACCGATTGCTCATTTCGGTGGGACCAAAACGTTGCGAAAAGGAAATAGAGAGTTTGCATTGCAAACTCAGTGGGGCCGATCGCTCATCTCGATTAGACCGAAACGTTACGAAGGGAAACAAAGAGTTTGCAATCCCATCTCGGTGAGACCGAGATATCTATTAGTGAGACGGAACTGATTAGGGTTTTTGGCAGTGGCTATGTCAAATGAACTCGATGGCCCGGATAGACCAAATCGGTGGGCCGAGTTTGACTTTTGGTTTGGCACATATGTGTATATGAGAAAGTTAAGGCTTTTGGAGCATATCACTACGCATTTTGAGCAAGCAAGCCATTAAGCAACACCTCATCCCCTTCTAATAGTATTGGCTTTTCCTATGGACTCAATGTGATCTTGGATCACTAAAATGAAAATGTAGAGTCTTGAGCTTGAGTCAATATGTGTCCTTAGCATTTTTAGGGGTCCACATTCCTAGTCCATGCCATGCCAATCATTGAACTTTCTGAAATGATCATCTTGAAAGTGTATTAGTTCAATGAGATATATGTTATTAAGAATTACCAAAACCACCCAGGGATTAGTTGCACTTTCAATCTCCCCCTTTTTGGTAATTGATCACAACATATAGATCAAAGCTTCGAAAAATTGATAATAAGAATGAAATATATTGTCGCTTTGAGAAGTATGAGATAAGAAAGAGCTCCCCCTAAATTTGTGCATTATTTAAAATTTGCCTTTGAATGCAAATGAACAATCGATTAGGATCATGGGTTAATCTTCCATGTCACATACATCTTGGTGGCGCGCTCAAAATGATAGTAAATAAAATATGCACTCATCACCAAGGCAAAGTGAATGATCATACAAGAGAGATAAATAACATCATCATTCAAGCACAAGCATTTAAGTAGGATATGATCAAGCACATGACCATACAAGTATCTCACACACATAAACATAGAGTATCATCCAGGCAAGCAAACAAATAAGTACCAAACAAGTAGCAAAAGAGATAGCAAAAAGAAGCAAATCTCTCTTTCTCTCTCTCTCTCTCTCTCTCTCTCTCTCTCTCTCTCTCGAAGCCTATGATCTATACACTTTCTCCCCCTTTGGCAACAAGTTACCAAAAAGCTCGAAAATGCATAGTGCTATGTGTCTCTCTCGGCTTGATCGTCGAGAGGTGGTGTGGCGAGGACTCCAAGGACAAATGCATCTGTTGAGGTTGTTGGAGCTGGTGGAATGGCAGCCGGAGGGGCAACTAAAGCGGTGGCCGCACGTGCTGACGTAGTAGCTCTTGTCACTACAAAAAAAAAGACACATCCGTGACATTGTGGGCCGAATGCAAATTTTTTCTCTCATACTTATGACACTTCTATGACGATAATTGTGACAAAACCCGGTATCATCATAGATGTGGTGGGGTCCTACTTCTATGACAAAAAATCATGACAGAAAATGGGCTTTTCATCATCGGCGGGCCGGAGACGCAGCTGCATGACATTCTTTAGGCCGTCCATGACGGAAAAAAATGTGGTAGAAGCGAGGGCGAGGAAAATATCGGGGAGTTCCCGGTTACGCTGGGTGGTCGGGGGCAGAGCAATGAGTGTTTCTCTCGTACGTACGCGCGTGTGTGTGAGGCGTTGGGATCTAACAGAACCTGAGCGAGGCATTGGGCTCTAACTAAACCCGAGCAATTGCACTGCAGGCTACGCGTTACTAAACCCGAGCGTTCGATCGATCCCTTGCTGTTAACTGAATGCGAGTGATTCCTTCGCTACTTCTGCTAACTGAAGCCGATGAATGCTGCCTCTGGATGAACAACAACCTTTGTTGGGGGGGGGGGGGGGGTTGGTTGAATAGTTCCTGGTGGGGGGTTGGATGAACATGAACTCGTGGTAGTAGAGGCCGTTGCCGCAGGATGAACAGTACCCCGATAGATCGAGAAGGTGGATGAACAGGACCCCATGGAGGGCTGGATGAACAGGACCCCGTGGAGAGCTGGATGAATAGGACCCCGTGGAGGGCTGGTTGAACAGTAGCCGGTGGAGGGCTGGATGAACAGTAGCCCATGGAGGGGTGGTTGAACAGGACCCCTTGGAGAGGGCTAGTTGAACAGTAGCCGATGGAGGAGCGCGCGGTCGAGGCTGGATGAAGAGGAGCCTGTGGAAGAACAGTCGCAGGTGGAGGCTGGAGGAGGTCGACGGTGGATGAATAGTAGGCCGTGGAGGCTGGAGGAGGTCGACGGTGGAGATGAACAATATCCCGAGGAGTCCCGTTTTGCAGTACGCCACACCCCTCCCGATGAACAGGACCCCCGTTTCGACCGTAGCGCTCCAACACAAGTCTGTTTCCTCCGTTTTGCAGTATGCCACACCCCTCCCAATCAATAGGACCCCGTTTCGATTGTAGGAGGCCAGTTTCCCCCGTACTGCGGTACGCCAGACCCCTCCCGATGAATAGGATCCTATTTCGACCTTGGCCGGTTGAACACAAGGCCGTTTCCTCCATTCCGCGGTACGCCAAGCCTCGTTTCCATCGGCTGTTCTGTCCAAGCCGGTTGGCTCCCGATGAACAGCACGCATTCCTTTGCCTCCCAATGAACACGACGCATTCCGTTGCCTCCTGATGAACACGACGACGACACAGGTTCTCCATTCCGACCCAGCCATGTACACGAGCCCTGGCCGTACGTATGCGCGAGAAGGCGTTCGAGACCCCACCCGTATGTACGTACGTGGCTGTATTTACTTTCTTGCACCTTGACCGCTGTACGTACGTGTACATGCTACATGCACTCCTCTACTAGAACACGTGCACGCCTCTACTACGACACGTGCCCTTCCTTACACAGCCAAAGTTCATCGCTGCAGCATGTAGGCAGACTGATCGTATGTACGTACACGTTCACAAGCATAATGACAACGCTACGTACGCTTCGACCAGGTGGGTCCCGACTGCCAGGCACATCCTTGCGTGCGAAGATGTAGCTGGTGGGTCCTAGCAGTAAGGGGGCGAATCATTATTTTTGCGCGTAATATGGACGCACTTCCTTGTGTGCGAAGATGTAGCTGGTGGGTCCCAGCAGTGAGGGTCCCTGCTGTCAGGTGGAGGAATCATTATTTTGCACGTAATAAGGAGGCATTTCCTTGTCTGCGGCCGTGGACCTAGCTGTCAGCCTCTCCACGTACAGTCCACGTCCGATGGATGTCGTTCATTGACCACGTTGACCACGACGCGCCGAGAGCACCACGAAGGGAACGCCACGGAGTCGGGGAAGACTCGGCAGTGGTTACCCACGCGATGGGGAGTACGAGGGTTTACCGGAAAATAATAGGAGGTGTGGGTTAGTAGAGGAATGGCCTGGCCAGCAATGGAGTAGGGTGGGGCGGTGCAGCCTGTGTGGCAGCACAGCCGGCCACGGGAGGCGGGAGCAGGCAGTCCCACCGGCGCTAGTTTGGGCGGCTGGAGCAAGAAGACCAGAGGTTTAAGAAGCACTACGGTCGTTGGATGGACATCGTAAAGTCTCTGCAGCTAGAATCGTTTATATTGACTAAGTTGACAAAGCCCTTTGTACGTGTCAACTTAGTAGGCCCACAGGTCAGCCTCCGAAAAGGTGCGCCCCAGATGTCAGGGGGAGGAATCTTTTTTGGGCAGCTGAAGCTAGAATATCCGAGATTGAAGAAGAAGTATGACATCCGTAGGATGGACATCCAACGACCACTGCTGCTAGGTCCTTGTGTTTACTATAAGTTGACAAAGCCTTGCATACGTGTCAACTTACTTTTTTTAGGGGACGCGTCAACTTAGTAGGCCCACAAGTGTGTGGCAGAAAACTTATAGCCCATTTGCGATTTCCAAGAATGTACAATCCATTTTTGAATTCTAATGGAATTTACTATAGCCCATTTACTGTTTGTTAAAAGTACAGCCCATTTTCTAGCTAGGACAACGATTAATAATTTCAACCAACCGTTCAAAACAGAACTCAATAAAATTTCCCACATTTTGATGGGATCCAAAATATTTTTATCCCGAAATTTCTAGTCAGATTAAATACAATTTCAATATAAATTTGTATTACATAAAAGTTCCAACGAAACATTGCGCGTGCAACAATTAATGAAATTAAAATTTTCAAAATCCAAAAAAAATTATAAACTAATTACGTGTTTGGTGCATTTTTCATAGTTAGTGCCCAGTTTTTATAATGACATCCCATTTATTATTTCTTAAAGCACATTTTCTTGTTAAGCCTAATGCATCCCTCCTTGGAAAGATTTGCAGCCCAGCGGGGCGCAGAATAACAAGTTGACCTTGCCTGGGTATTCCTCAAAAAAAAGTATAGCTGGGCTAGCGTTTTTCAGCTTGAAAAAAATTAATATCTGGGCTGGATATCTGGCCTGGGCTAGACGGGCCATAGCCTGCCCAGTTAATACCCTGCTCTCCTCTGTACAACAACGAAAACATCGCTCAAGAAAAACTCTATAGTGCTCACACCTCAAAAACACAAATACTGCTCGAGCTGCTTGGTCCCAGCTGTTGGCCGCTCCTTGTGCAATTATCTCGTTTATTGACTACATAGGTTGACAATGGTGTGGGACCGTGATGTCAGGAAACCAGAAGGAAGAAAAAATAATTATAGTTGTATATAATAAGGAGGCACTTGCGTACGTGTGGCTATGGCCCTGGTGGGTCCCCGCTGTCATCCTCTCCAAGTAAAGTAATCTCCTCATTCCTCATGTCTCTTGACCATGTTGATAACGCGAGACGGCGGCGCCACGGCGAGCGCAACAACTCGAAGGACGACGGAGAGGGCCTCGCAGGCCCTACGGATGGTCTGATACAACGCCCGCTGCTCAGTCGGGAAGCCAGGAGCATAGGGCCACATGTCCGCGACGGCATTATCGTTTTCTTGTTCACCGTGCTCCTTGAGGAGACGGAGGTTGCAACACAGGTCCTCCTGCGCTGGTAGCTCTTCCGCCATTAGGGCGTCAAAGTGCGGCCACACTGCTACGTCTTGAGCTTGCGTTGGTTTTCCCCAAAGAGGAGAGGATGATGAAGCAGAGTAGCGTAACTATTTCCCTCAGTTTTTGAGAACCAAGGTATCAATCCAGTAGGAGGCCACGCGCAAGTCCCTCGTACCTACACAAAACAAATAGCTCCTCGCAACCAACGCGAATAGGGGTTGTCCATCCCTTCACGGTCACTTACGAGAGTGAGATCTAATAGAGATGATATATAATATTTTTCGTATTTTTGGTATAAAGATGCACAGTAAAATAAAAAGGCAAAGTAAAAAAGCAAAGCAATAATAAAGCGTAGGGAGATTAATATGATGAAAATAGACCCGGGGGCCATAGATTTCACTAGTGGCTTCTCTCAAGAGCATAGGTATTTTATGGTGGGTGAACAATTCTGTTGAGCAATTGATGAATTGAGCATAGTTATGAGAATATCTAGGTATGATCATGTATATAGGCATCACGTCCGAGACAAGTAGACCGACTCCTGCCTGCATCTACTACTATTACTCCACTCATCGACCGCTATCCAGCATGCATCTAGAGTATTAAGTTAATGAAAACAGAGTAATGCCTTAAGCAAGATGACATGATGTAGAGGAATAAATTCATGCAATATGATAAATACCCCATCTTGTTATCCACGATGGCAACAATACAATACGTGCCTTGCAACCCTTTCTGTCATTGGGAAAGGACACCGCAATATTGAACCCAAAGCTAAACACTTCTCCCATTACAAGAACTACCAATCTAGTTGGCCAAACCAAACGGATAATTCGAAGAGACTTGCAAAGATAACAAATCATACATAAAAGAACTCCGAGCAGATTCAAATATTGCTCAGAGATAATCTTGATCATAAACCCACAATTCATCGGTCTCAACAAACACACCGCAAAAAGAAGATTACATCGAATAGATCTCCACGAGACAGGGGGAGAACATTGTATTGAGATCCAAAAATAGAGAAGAAGCCATCTAGCTACTAAGTATGGACCCGAAGGTCTGAGGTTAACTACTCACACTTCATCGGAAAGGCTATGATGATGATGTAGAAGCCCTCCGTGGTGGAATCCCCTTCCGGCGGAGATCCGGAACATGCCCCAAGATGGGATCTCGTGGATACAGAAAGTTGCGGCGGTGGAATTAGGTTTTTGGCTCCGCATCTGATCTGTTGGGGTATGTAGGTATACATAGGAGGAAGGAGTACGTCGGTGGAGCTTCGAGGGGCCCACGAGGCAGGGGGCGCGCCCTAGGGCGGGGGCTCCACCTCGTGGCCGCCTCGTGGCTTTTTTTACGGAGGGTCCAAGACTCCTGGATCTTATCTGATGAGAAAATCATGTTCCCGAAGATTTCATTCCGTTTGGACTCCGTTTGATATTCCGTTTCTTCAAAGCACTGAAATAGGCAAAAAAACAGCAATTCTGGGCTGGGCCTCCGGTTAATAGGTTAGTCCCAAAAGTAATATAAAAGTGGAAAATAAAGCCCGATATTGTCCAAAACAATAGATAATATAGCATGGAGCAATCAAAAATTATAGATACATTGGAGACGTATCAGGCATCCCCAAGCTTAATTCCTGCTCGTCCTCGAGTAGGTAAATGATAAAAAGAGAATTTTTGATGCGGAGTGCTACTTGGCATAATTTCAATGTGTCGGATTTCGGGTTCCGGCAGACCCTTGAGGTTCGAACACTGGGGTGCGCGCGGAGATCTCGCCCTCTACCTACCTGCACCCCGCCGCCTCGCTTGGATCTAAACTACACAAAGAACAACACAAGAGACGCAAGGTTTATACTAGTTCGGGCCACCATTGTGGTGTAATACCCTACTCTAGTTTGTGGTGTGGTGGATTTCCTCTTGGGCTGATGGTGATGAACAATACAAGGAAGAACAGCCTCGCGAGGGTCTGTTCCTGGCTGCTGCGATGTACTGCTAGGGGAAGTTCAGTCGCTCTCTCTCTGCTGATTCCAGATGCCTCTGGCTACCGATTCCATTTGCCCTACTATGGTGGCTAGCTCTACTTATACAAGAAGAGGCCCTGGGCCTCTTCCCAAATATTGAGCGGGAAGGGCGCCAACAATTGGCCAGTTTGAAGGGGAACATCAAGTACACTTATCCTGACTAAAGTTGGTCCTCGCCTGTCAAAAGCTCTGGTGGTGACGCCGGCTTGGGCTCCACAATGACTTCCTTCCTGCCGTTGGACTGGTCTTGGTCTTGTTGCACCGAAACGGATGCCTTTGCTTGATGCTCTCGCCCGCGCTTGCTCCCTTTGCACCAAAGAGGAAAGGAGGACACTGCGCGGGCTGGCGCCCGCCTGGCGCCTTTGGTCGTCATGGCTTGCGTCATGGGCACCTCGTGAGGTACCCCGCCTTGATCTCTCTTCCTCCTCACGAGCCAGCCTGATGAGGTCGTGCCCGAGGAAGCTCCCTGTCATCCGCCCCCCGAGGCTTGGCCCCTCGCGAGGGTCTTGAGCTTGTGTTGATGAAGATGGGCCGTGATGCCCCCCCTTGAGCCACGCCACAGGCTGTAGGCAGGCAAGTCTGGGGACCCCCGTTCCCAGAACGCTGACACAATGTAACTCTTCTTAATTGTGGTATGAATATTCAGATCCAAAAGATTCAAGACAAAAGTTCATATTGACATAAAAATAATAATACTTCAAGCATACTAACTAAGCAATTATGTCTTCTCAAAATAACATGGCCAAAGAAAGTTCATCCCTACAAAATCATATAGTTTAGTCATGCTCCATTTTCGTCACACAAGAATGCTCTCATCGTGCACAACCCCGATAAAAAGCCAAGCAATTGTTTCATACTTTCGTAATCTCAAACTTATAAACCTTCACGCAATACATGAGCGTGAGCCATGGACATAGCACTATGGGTGGAATAGAATATAATGATGGGGGTTATGTGGAGAAGACAAAAAAGGAGAAGGTCTTACATCAATGAGGCTAATCAACGGGCTATGGAGATGCCCATCAATTGATGTTAATGCAAGGAGTAGGGATTGCCATGCAACGGATGCACTAGAGCTATAAATGTATGAAAGCTCAACAAAAGAAACTAAGTGGGTGTGCATCCAACTTGCTTGCTCATGAAGACCTAGGGCATTTGAGGAAGCCCATCGTTGGAATATACAAGCCAAGTTCTATAATGAAAAATTCCCACCAGTATATGAAAGTGACAACATGTGAAACTCTCTATATGAAAAACATGATGCTACTTTGAAGCACAATATATGAGACACGCTATATGAAGAACATGGTGCTACTTTGAAGCACAAGTGTGGAAAAAGAGATAGTAACATTGCCCCTTTTATTTTATATTTTTTTGGCCTTCTTTTTTTTCTTTGGCCTTTTTTTGTGACAATGCTCTAGAAAATGATGATCATCACACTTCTATTTATTTACAACTCAATGAGTACAACTCGATACTAGAACAAACTATGACTCTATATGAATGCCTCCGGCGGTGTACCTGGATATGCAATGAATCAAGAGTGACATGTATGAAAGAATTATGAACGGTGGCTTTACCACAAATACTATGTCAACTACATGATCATGCTAAGCAATATGACAATGATGAATGTGTCATGAAGAACGGTATGGTGGAAAGTTGCATGGCAATATATCTCGGAATGGCTATGGAAATGCCATAATAGGTAGGTATGGTGGCTGTTTTGAGGAAAATATAAGGAGGTTTATGTGCGAAAGAGAGTATCATATCATGGGGTTTGGATGCACCGGCGAAGTTTGCACCAACTCTCAATGTGAGAAAGGGCAATGCACGGAACCAAAGAGGCTAGCAATGATGGAAGGGTAAGAGTGAGTATAATCCATGGACACAGCATTAGTCATAAAGAACTCACATACTTATTGCAAAAGTCTACAAGCCATCAAAAACCAAAGCACTACGCGCATGCTCCTAGGGGGATAGATTGGTAGGAAAAGACCATCGCTCGTCCCCGACTGCCACTCATAAGGAGGACAATCAAATAACACCTCATGTTTCAAATTTGTTACATAACGTTTACCATACCTGCATGCTACGGGACTTGCAAACTTCAACACAAGCATTTCTCAAATTCACAACTACTCAACTAGCACGACTTTGATATTATCACCTCCATATTTCAAAACAATTATCAAGCATCAAAATTTTCTTAGTATTCAACGCACTCAAAAGAAAGTTTTACAAATCTTGAATACCAAGCATATTATTATTAAGCAAATTACCATGCTATTTAAGAATCTCAAAATAATCTAAGTGAAGCATGAGAGATCAATAGTTTCTTTAAAACAAATCCACCACCGTGCTCTAAAAGATATAAGTAAAGTACTAGAGAAAAACTATAAAGCTCAAAAGATATAAGTGAAGCACATAGAGCAAAACTATCAAGCTCAAAAGATATAAGTGAAGCACATAGAGTATTCTAACAAATTCCATTCATGTATGGCTCTCTCAAAAGGTGTGTACAGCAAGGATGATTGTGGTAAACTAACAAGCAAAGACGTAAATAATACAAGACGCTCCAAGCAAAACACATATCATGTGGTGAATAAAAATATAGCTCCAAGTAAAGTTACCGATGGAAGTGGACGAAAGAGGGGATGCCTTCCGGGGCATCCCGAAGCTTTGACTTTTTGGTGTCCTTGGATTATCTTGGGGGTGCCATGGAAATCCTCAGGCTTAGGCTCTTGCCACTCCTTGTTCCATAATCCATCAAAAAAATTCACCCAAAACTTGAAAACTTCACAACACAAAACTCAACAGAAATCTTGTAAACTCCGTTAGCGAAATAAAACAAAAGACCTCTTCAAGGTACTGTAATGAAATCATTCTTTATTTATATTGGTGTTAAACCTAGTGTATTCCAACTTTTCTATGGATCATAAACTATTTTTCTAGCCACAGATTCATCAAAATAAGCAAACAACACACGAAAAACAGAATCTGTCAAAAACAGAACAGTCTGTCGTAATCTGCAACTAACGGAAACTTCTTGAACTCCAAAAATTCAGCCAAAATAAGACGACCTAGGCAATATTTTTATTGATCATCAGAAATTGGAATAAATATTTTATCACGTTATGGTGATTTTTAATAATTTTTTTCATGAACCGAAAGTTTCTGGAAATTACAGCAAGATCAAATAACTATTATCCAAGAAAATCCTATAGGTTTAACTTGGCACAAACACTAATTAAGACATAAAACCACATCTAAACAGAAGGTAGATGGATTATTTATTACTAAACAGAAAAAAAAACAAAAAACTAAAAATAAAATTGGGTTGCCTCCCAACAAGCGCTATCGCTTAACGCCCCTAGCTAGGCATAAAAGCAAGGATAGATCTAGGTATTGCCATCTTTGGTGGGCAACCCATAGATGGCTCTCATAATAGATTCATATGGTAATTTTATCTTCTTCCTTGGGAAGTTTTCCATGCCTTTCTTTAATGGGAATTGGAATCTAATATTCCCTTCGTTCATATCAATAATTGCACCTATCGTTCTAAGGAAAGGTCTACCAAGAATAATAGGACATGAAGGATTGCAATCTATATCAAGAACGATAAAGTCTATGGGTACATAATTCCTATTTGCAACAATAATAACATCATTAATTCTTCCCATAGGTTTCATAATAGTGGAATCCGCAAGGTGCAAGTTTAGTGAGAAATCATCAAAATCACGGAAATCTAACAAATCACAAAAAGTTTTGGGAATAGTGGAAACACTAGCACCCAAATCACATAAAGCATAAAATTCATGATCCTTAATCTTAATTTTAATAGTTGGTTCCCACTCATCATAAAGTTTTCTAGGGTAGAGACTTCCAACTCAAGTGTTTCCTCATAAGATTGCATCAAGGCATCAATGATATGTTTAGTAAACGCTTTATTTTGACAATAAGCATGCGGAGAATTTAGCACGGATTGTAACAAGGAAATACAATAAATTAAAGACCAACTTTCATAATTAAATTCCTTGAAATCCAAAATAGTGGGTTTAGCAACATCTAAGGTTTTACTTTCTTCAATCCCACTTTTATCAATTTTAGCATCATAATCTAAAAGCTCCGAATTTTTAGAACGCCTTCTAAGTAAAGGTGACTCATATTCAATCTCATCATTATCAAGATTCATATTGCAAAACAAGGATTTAATGGGAGACACATCAATAACTTTTAGATCTTCATCTTGATTTTCATGGAAATTGGAAGAACACGCTTTAATAAAGGCATCTTTCATAGCACGCATCCTAGCGGTACTTTCCTTGCACTCATCAATGGAAGTTCTCATGGATTTGAGAGACTCATTGATATCATGCTTAATAGGAATAGATCTAAGCTTTAAAGAATCAACATCAAGAGAAATTCTATCAATGTTCCTAGCCAATTTATCAACTTTAAGTAATTTCTCTTCAAGCAAAGCATTAAAATTCTTTTGTGAATTCATAAAATCTTTAACACTATTCTCAAATTCAGAGGGAATCTTATTAAAATTTCCATAAGAGTTGTTGTAGGAATTTCCATAATTATTAGAAGGATTACTAGGATAGGGCCTAGGCTTAAAATTCCCTCTATATGCGTTGTTACCAAAATTATTACTACCAACAAAATTCACATCCATAGATTCATTATTATTCTCAATCAAAGTAGACAAAGGCATATCATTAGGATCAGAAGAAACACTCTTAGTAGCAAATAATTTCATAAGTTCATCCATCTTTCCACTCAAAACATTGATTTCTTCTATCGCATGCACCTTTTTATTAGTAGATCTTTCAGTGTGCCATTGAGAATAATTAACCAATAATATTATCTACGAGTTTAGTAGCATCTCCTAAAGTGATTTCCATAAAAGTGCCTCCCACGGACGAGTCTAAAAGGTTTCTAGAAGCAAAATTCAATCCAGCATAAATTTTTTGTATGATCATCCACAAGTTTAAAACATGAGTACGGCAATTACGTATCATTAATTTTATTCTCTCCCAAGCTTGTGCAAGATGTTCATGATCAAGTTGCTTAAAATTCATAATATCGTTCCTAAGAGAGATGATCTTAGTGGGAGGAAAATACTTAGAGATAAAAGCATCTTTGCACTTGTTCCAAGAATCAATACTATTTTTAGGCAAAGACGAAAACCAAGCTTTAGCACGATCTCTAAGCAAAGAAGGAAATAGCTTCAATTTAACAACATCATTGTCAACATCTTTCTTCTTTTGCATATCACATAAATCCACGAAGCTATTTAGATGAGTAGCGGCATCTTCACTAGGAAGGCCGGCGAATTGATCTTTCATAACGAGATTCAATAAAGGAGCATTGTGTAAGGCCCTCGATGCGGCTATATCTCCCACGTGTCGAAGCACGACTTAGAGGCATAACCGCATTGAAAGCAATGTCGCAAGTGAGGTAATCTTCACACAACCCATGTAATACATAAGGGAAAGAGATACATAGTTGGCTTACAATCGCCACTTCACACAATACATGAGTAAAGCATTACATCATACATATACAATCAAGGTCCGACTACGGAACCAAAATAAAAGAAGACTACCCCAAATGCTACACAGATCCCCGATCGTCCCAACTAGGCTCCACTACTGATCAACTGAAACGAAACAACACAATGAACAAGGTCTTCATCGAGCTCCTCCTTGAGCTCAAAAGGCCACCTTCACGGTTTCATCGGCACCGCAAACTGGTTTTGAAGTATCCGTGAGTCACGGGACTCAGCAATCTCACACCGCGAGATCAAGACTATTTAAGCTTAAAGGTAGGACAGGGTAGTGAGGTGGAGCTGCGACAGTTTACTAGCATATATGGTGGCTACATACGCAAATGAGAGCGAGAAGAGAAGGCAAAGGCACGGTCGAACAACTATGATCAAGAAGTGATCCTAGAACAACCTCGCAAGCATAACTCCAACACGTGTTCACTTCCCGGACTCACGAGAAGAGACCATCACGTTACACACGCGTTGATGTATTTTAATTAAGGTCAACTTCGGTTTTCTACAACCGGACATTAACAAATTCCCATCTGCCTCATAACCGCGGGCACGGCTTTGAAAGATAATACCTGCAGGGTGTCCCAACTTAGCCCATTATAAGCTCTCACGGTCAACGAAGGATATTCCTTCTACCGGAAGACCCGATCAGTCTCGAAATCCCGGACTACAAGACATTTCGACAGCAATAAAACAAGACCAGCAAGACCACCACGCCAGTGCCGACAAATCCCGATAGGAGCTCCACATATCTCGTTCTCGTGGCACACCGGATAAGCTAAGCGTCACAGTACCGACGTAATCCAAGTTGCCAAGGAATGGTCCCAAGACGGTGCTCTAGTTTGGACCAACACTCGAGGAGCACCGCCCGGGGTTTAAAATAAAGATGACCCTTGAGTCTGCAGAACCCAAGGGAAAAAGGCTTAGGTGGCAAATGGTAAAACCAAGGTTGGGCCTTGCTGGAGGAGTCTTATTCAAAGCGAACTGTCAAGGGGGTCCCATAAATCACCCAACCGTGTAAGGAACGCAAAATCCGGGAACATAACACCGGTATGATGGAAACTAGGGCGGCAAGAGTGGAACAAAACACCAGGCATAAGGCCGAGCCTTCCACCCTTTACCAAGTATATAGATGCATTAATTAAATAAGATATATTGTGATATCCCAACAAGTAAACATGTTCCAACAGGGAACAACATCTCCATGTTCCAACAAGGAACAAACTTCATCGTCACCTGCAACTAGCAACGCTATAAGAGGGGCTGAGCAAAGCGGTAACATAGCCAAACAACGGTTTGCTAGGAAAAGATGGTTAGGGGCTTGACATGGCAATATGGGGGGCATGATAAGCAAGTGATAGGCATAGTAGCATAGGCATAGCAAAAGAGCGAGCATCTAGCAAGCAAAGATAGAAGTGATTTCGAGGGTATGGTCATCTTGCCTGAAATCCCGCAAGGAAGAAGAACGAGTCCATGAAGAAGACAAACGGACGAAGTCGAACGAATCCTCACAACTCCGGAACGAAACCGAAGCTAACGAGCGAAGCAACCCGGAAAGAAACAAACAACATAGTAAACAACCACCACATAAACATGGCATGATGCACAATCAAGTATGATGCATGTCCGGTTTAAATATGCATGGCATGGCAATATGCACAAACAACACTACAAGTTAAGTGGAGCTCAATATGCAACGAGTTGCATATTGACGAAACACCACATCAATTATTTAGTTCACTCCCGATTAGGTACTCAACAATATTAAATGTTGTTAAACATGGCAAGAGGTGAGGCATAAATAAACTAACTATTTAGGCAAATTTAAATGTGGCCGGAAATAACAAACAACAATTCCGGAAATCCCCATATGCATATTTCGAATTTGCTACTGTTCTGCCCTAAACACAATTTTAATGTTATTAAGCAGCAAAATAAAGTACACCAAGTTAATCTATGCATTTTTCTACCCCATTTACATATATAATTTATTTAAATCCAAGCTACGGTTATTTAGTTATGAAATAAATCATTTTAGCATGGTAATTAAGCAAAATAATGCAAACAGCAATTATCAACATTTAAATGTTGTTATCATGATGCGGATGACATATACAAGTTTTATGCAATTTTATGAAAATGTAGACAAGAGCATTATGAAGCATTAGTCGTCGTGGCGGAAACGAAAAAGGGTGCCACGGCAACGACAACGGAAATGGTGCCACGGCAACATTCCGGTTCCGATAACTCGATTGAGATACCGGTGCAAAGGAAAGTGTGGACGTGAGCGAGTCATGCAAGATGGTGGGGTGATCCCGGTTACCGGGTTCCCACGGAACGGTGGCATGGCAAAATAGGGGCATCGCAAGGTCGATTCGATCACGGTCGGTCATCTCGGTGGTTATACCTTCGAAGCATGCATTTCGGAGTGGTTCGATCTCGTCGAGGGAAGTAGTGGTACACGGCGACGGTAGTGGAAGTAGTGGTTCACGTTCGTTTTCAAAGAGGTACTTGACGGGTCCGAATCCCTTCGGGGTTGTCGTGGTACTTGCGGTCTCGCGATGGTAGTCGTACATCTTGTAGTGGAACTCGGGCGTAGTGGTACACACATTGTTGGGGTACTTGTCGGGTCATCGAGGTACACGGTTCGTAGACGTTCGGCGTCGCCGGTAGTTGTACATAGTCGTTGTTGGACTTGACGGATCCGAGGGCTCCGGGCGTCGAGGTACTTGGCGAAAACCACGAAGAGGGTACTTGTACTCGCATCATCGTGGAAGTGGTCGTTCGGGCTCCCGTGCGGTCTTGGTCTTCACAGCGTAGTTGTACAAAAACAGCATCGGACTTGGACGAATCCAGAGGCGTGTACATGCATTGGTGGTCGTCCTTGGAGGGGCGCTAGTTGCCGGAGAAGGGCCACGCCACGGGGCTCAGCAAGGAAGGCGGGTTCGCGGGAGGCGCAGGAGGTGATGAAGCAGCAGAGGCGATCTTGGGGTCGGCCTCAAGGCCCACTTGGCCAGGGAGATGGCGGAGGGGCTTGGAGCCGCGGGGACGGCTTGCGGAAACTCCGGCGAGGGCACCGGTGGTCACGGACGGGCGAAGCGACGACGAGGAGGTCGGGGAAGGTCCGGGTGCGGCGTCCTGGAGTGGCAACGGCGGGGAGGAGGCAGCAAGGCGGCGGGGTCGCACTCAGGGGCCTGATCCAGCCGGAGTCGGGACGAAGGCGAGCTCCGGCGGCAGGGCTTGGAGAAGATCGGGCGCGGCCGCGTCGGGGTCACCAACGTCCGGCAGGGCCGCGGCGGTGACTTCGGCGTGGGAGCCGAACGGAGGCGGGGCGACGAGCTCGATGCCCGCGGCGTCACGAGGAAAGGAGAAGGATGGCTGTGACAGGGCGATGGGGCCGACGGGGCTCCGGCCTGGGTCTCTCCTCCGGCGAGGGCGGAGCGCGGGAGCAAGGGGAGGAGAAGCAGGGCGCAGGAGGAAGGATGGCGACGCGAGGAGAGGAGGGGGGTCGAGGGCTGCGCACGGAGGGAGATGGAGTCGGGCGCGAGGAGAGGGAGAGATGGGGATCGGGAAGAGGGAGGACGAGGGGATCGGGCGCAGGGAGCTCGGGCGAAGCAGCGCTGGAGGGAGGACGAGGGAGATGGAGATCGAGCAGAGGGGAGGCTAGGGTTAGGTAGGTTGGTGGGCCTTGGGCCTCGGGAGGCTAGGCTTTGGGCCGGCTGGTTAGAGCTGGGCCTAAGAGGCCGGCTAGGCACTCTCTCTCCCTCTCTTATATTTTCTTAGCAGAAAACAAATAAAGAGAGACAAAAAGAAAGAGAGGGTTAGGGAAAGAATTTGGGAACGAGGACAATTTTCCTGGACTCATAAAAATAAGCATGACCACAGAAAAATAGAAGTGGCAAGATTGAAGGAATTAAATTCAAAGTCATTTGATTAAATTCAAATGATTTGAATAGGAAGTGAGGTTTGGGAAGGTCCAAAAATGTTGAGGATTTTTGGTGGAGCTCCGGAAAATGATGAAATAATATTAGCAAGGTTTTGAGGTCAACTCGGAGCAGAAAAGGCATGGGATTTATTTTGCAAGTGGGTTATGGTGATTCCAAAACAATGGAATATTTTATAATATCTCCCTAAATATCGGGAGGGTATGTTATAAAGAGAAGTCACAAGTGAATTCCTTCGATTTACATGGATCAAAAAATCCATACAATTTATTTAGTTGAGTTGCAAAAATTGAATGGCATGATGATATGATGCAATGCAAAAATAAAAGAGCAAGCACAAAAGAAACACACGGCGAAACCCGGAATAGCTGGAAGTCTTCTGGAGCATCGGTCTCGGGGCGTTACAACACTCCACCACTACGAGAGGATCTCGTCCCGAGATCTGGGATGGCACCGGAGAGAAACGAAAGAGGAAGATAAGAGGTAAAACTAAGTTGCTTCGTTGACAAACGAGCGAAACCATGAACCTTGAGAGGTTGAAAAATTGAAAGAAGAATACAATGGAGATGAACGAGATTGTGAACAGTCCGTTAGAAAAGAGGAACACGGAACATTACGGGAACTTGAAAGTTGCAAAGACATGAATCAAGATTTTAAGGGACAAGATAGAATTCGAAACCACTCCGGTTGAAACAAGATAGAGTAGGATTAAGAATGATATAATTTGGGCAGCACTCCGACTGTAAATGGAAGGAATTAGAATCATGAACTTGAGAAGATGGGATGATACTTGGTGAAATCAACAACACACTGCCTCTGAAACTATTGAAAGAATGGCACAAGGGGTAAGAAAGATTTCAGACAACACTCCGGTTGAGAAGGGGGGCAAAACTTGATAAGATGAGAGAGCTCGAATGAAAACACGACACTCCGATTAAATTGATAAGCAAGGAAAAAGGATATGGTCTTGACAAAAGAAGATGATGGTTCAAAGAGAGCAACATCACGATGCCTCCGGAAGAAACAATTGAAGATAGATCATTGGAATAAAGGAATGGAGAAGAAAATGACAACTTCTACCACAAATGAATTTGAAAGAAACATCCTTACGAGGAAGGCTAGAACATAGTTGTTGAAAAATCAACAATGAAAAGAATAAGTTTGTAGTGGGCTTATGGAAACATCTCAACACTTGAGGTGAAATTCTGCCACTAACGAAAAACAAAAGCTTGTTTTGAGATCAACGAAGAGATGAAAACTGCTCTCACCGAGAAGGATATGGAGAAAGCTTGGATCAATGATAAGCACCACAAATAGCAACATTCCTTAGGGAAGGCTTTAGGTGAAATCTATACCAAGATAACTCCAATGAAGAGATTGATGGACTGAGAAGAACTCATGCTCGAAGGAGTTGATGGGTTTAACTACCTCATTCTTGACAACATATGAATGATGAAACATGAATGAAATTGTCAAGAGTGACATAACACCACCTCAAAAGATATTGTAGAAGGAATTGCACTTCGAAATGCAAGAAGAAGAATACTTGAACGCCTCAAAACAAAACATGTGTTGAGCACCATGTTTACTTTTGAGTATAGCTTGGCGGATCTTAACTCCGAGAGAAATCTTGATGAACAAATGAAGAATGAAAAGAATCCTTGACGAAGCACCATGTAGAGCCTCCATGAAGAACTCCGGTAAGAAAAGGATGATAAAAGAAAGAGAAGTTGAAAACACAAGGTGAAGCCTTGCAATGATTTAGATAGATCTTCGCGATGAGATAATGCGGAAAACTTGGAACTCCGGAAGAAAGATGAACAACAAGAAGCCAAGAATTGTGACATGATGAACAACTCTGGAAAGAAGAAACTAGATCACTTGGATGAAACAATAATAAGAATTATGTTATGCGTATCCTTCACCAAATTAGATTGATGACAAATAACGGAGTTGGCATACTACTTATTTCTCGTTGAAAAAAAACATTGAAGAGAGATATTGCTCAACTTGGGAAGGTCTTGATGGAACTACCGGTGGAATTGGAAAGAACAAATGAATCGATATGATAATGAAGGAAGTGAAATCTTGAACGAACCACCGTAAGAATTGAAAATGAACGAAGAAAAGATAAAGAAACACCGGGAAGAATTAGAAAATGAACCAAGATACTTGAGAGAATTTATATACAAGTGAACGCAGAGATCCCGAGCTGATTAGATAATACTTGAATGATGCACCAGTATGATTTGGAGAACGAGAGCTGAAAGCTGGAATGAATAATTCTGAGATGACGGGCTTCGGAGAATCAAACTGAAAAGACTCCTGAATTGCTCCAGATGGGTGAAAAGAATTCTCACAATCAAAACAATTATGAGAATGGCACGAAGCTAGAACCATGAATCTTGAATAGAATGGAGCAAGATTAAAGAGAAACTCTTCTTCAGTCTTCAAAATTCGAGAATGACGACGAGAAACACCACCAAAATTGTTGAGATACTCCGGTAGAATGAAAAGCAAAGAGGTTGATTAAACAATGAAATGGTTTGAAATTGATCTTGGAAAAGGCATGTGACTGATGGAATCCATTCTTACGTCACACTTGAAAAGAATTGAGAATAACTCCGGGGAAATTAAAAGAGTCAGGTAAGATCCTGGGAAAAGACCTATGGGTTAGGGCCCACTCAAAAGAACCACCGTTAAAAAGGTCGCTTGGAAGAGAGATTGCATCGGTTGAATTAAATGGCTTGAATGAGATAATTATCTCCAGATAGCTTGAACGGATTGGGAATGGAAATGCGAATCTTCTGAGATATCTTCGGCACTCCGGAAACAAATGAATAACAAGAAGTGAAAAATTAAGAGGTGCACCGGCATGAGAAAACATTGTGAAAAGAGGAAAAGGGATAAGATCAACACCGAAATCTTGAATTAAATCCACCGGAGAAGAAAAGAATGAAGAATAATAAACTCGGAGCTTCCTTTAGCATCTTCATGAGAATCACCGGATAAGAGCATTGAGGAAAAGAATGAAGAGACTTCACATCCATACGATGGATATTAGATTAAGAAATCTGAGTCCTTGAAGAAAAGGGTGGGAGGGCGGGAAAACAACGACAACTAGGGACGGATGAAACAAACACCGTTGAGAAAACTTAGAATTGATCTCGCAAATGTTGAAATGATCGGATTTACTTGGAGAGAAGCACACGGTTGGAAAGAATTGAAAAGACGACCTTGATGAACAAGAAGGATTAGCATCCACATAGAAATATGAGAACACCGTTTAGAATAAGGTATGGAATCAACACTTGGCATTGAAGCAACTTGAATACCACAAAACGGAACAAAAACAAAGGATTTGGCTTGCAGAATAAGCCGGAACAAATACATATGATAGAGATTTACCCAATCCCATATCATGCATCTGTCGGAAAGATATTCTAGGAGCTACTTGAATTCCCACCTATAAACTCCCGAAACTTTCTGGTTATGCAATCTGGTGTTGGGGATACAGGGGACACAAAATATATCACCCAAACTAACAATACCTAGATCCAAATGTATCCATCCGTCAACACATAACCAAGAAACCTTCGCAAACGCTTACCTCGACCTTCAAAAGCATCCGTTATACGAGTCATGGCAATACTCTCGAGCTCGCCCAATCTCGGGTTATCGAGGTTATCTCACCAACAACTGCACAAAAGAGATTTTCGATGTTGGCAAAACTCAGGTATTCCAGAACTGCAACGATAAAATTGTGACGACAACACCTCGGAGCTCAACTCCCCGGGACACTGCCACAACCCCTAAATGTCAGGAGGCACCAAGAACAATGTTCTCGTCACAAAACCATTAGAACGATTCCAAGATACCCGCGTGATCCTAAAAAAAATTTAGTGAAATTTGGGGAGAGGAAAGTCAAAACTCTACGTCAGATACCTCACCAGAGCGACGAAGGACTGGGGAGTAAAAGAATCCTACTCTCGATATATATAATCCTAAGACTCAAAACATTTTCCGTTCTAGACTCAATAACGCCAAAGAAACAATCAAGTAGGGGGCTCCTAAGTCGGGGAAGGCTCTGATTACCAACTTGTAACGCCCTCGATGCGGCTATATCTCCCACGTGTCGAAGCACGACTTAGAGGCATAACCGCATTGAAATCAATGTCGCAAGTGAGGTAATCTTCACACAACCCATGTAATACATAAGGAAAGAGATACATAGTTGGCTTACAATCGCCACTTCACACAATACATGAGTAAAGCATTACATCATACAGATACAATCAAGGTCCGACTACGGAACCAAAATAAAAGAAGACTACCCCAAATGCTACACAGATCCCCGATCGTCCCAACTGGCTCCACTATCGATCAACTCAAACGAAACAACACAATGAACAAGGTCTTCATCGAGCTCCTCCTTGAGCTCAAAAGGCCACCTGCACGGTTTCATCGGCACCGCAAACTGGTTTTGAAGTATCTGTGAGTCACGGGACTCAGCAATCTCACACCCGCGAGATCAAGACTATTTAAGCTTAAAGGTAGGACAGGGTAGTGAGGTGGAGCTGCGACAGCGACTAGCATATATGGTGGCTACATACGCAAATGAGAGCGAGAAGAGAAGGCAAAGGCACGGTCGAACAACTATGATCAAGAAGTGATCCTAGAACAACCTACGCCAAGCATAACTCCAACATCGTGTTCACTTCCGGACTCACCGAGAAGAGACCATCACGGTTACACACGCGTTGATGTATTTTAATTAAGGTCAACTTCGGTTTTCTACAACCGACATTAACAAATTCCCATCTGCCTCATAACATGGGCACGGCTTTGAAAGATAATACCTGCAGGGTGTCCCAACTTAGCCCATTATAAGCTCTCACGGTCAACGAAGGATATTCCTTCTACCGAAGACCCGATCAGTCTCGGAATCCCGGACTACAAGACATTTCGACAGCAATAAAACAAGACCAGCAAGACCACCCGCATGCCGACAAATCCCGATAGGAGCTGCACATATCTCGCTCTCGTGGCACACCGGATAAGCTAAGCGTACAGTACCCGACGTAATCCAAGTTGCTAAGGAATGGTCCCAAGACGGTGCTCTAGTTTGGACCAACACTCGAGGAGCACTGGCCGGGGTTTAAAATAAAGATGACCCTTGAGTCTGCAGAACCCAAGGGAAAAAGGCTTAGGTGGCAAATGGTAAAACCAAGGTTGGGCCTTGCTGGGGAGGAGTCTTATTCAAAGCGAACTGTCAAGGGTCCCATAAATCACCCAACCGTGTAAGGAACGCAAAATCCGGGAACATAACACCGGTATGACGGAAACTAGGGCGGCAAGAGTGGAACAAAACACCAGGCATAAGGCCGAGCCTTCCACCCTTTACCAAGTATATAGATGCATTAATTAAATAAGATATATTGTGATATCCCAACAAGTAAACATGTTCCAACAGGGAACAACATCTCCATGTTCCAACAAGGAACAAACTTCATCTTCACCTGCAACTAGCAACGCTATAAGAGGGGCTGAGCAAAGCGGTAACATAGCCAAACAACGGTTTGCTAGGAAAAGATGGTTAGGGGCTTGACATGGCAATATGGGGGGCATGATAAGCAAGTGATAGGCATCATAGCATAGGCATAGCAAAAGAGCGAGCATCTAGCAAGCAAAGATAGAAGTGATTTCGAGGGTATGGTCATCTTGCCTGAAATCCCGCAAGGAAGAAGAACGAGTCCATGAAGAAGACAAACGGACGAAGTCGAACGAATCCTCACAACTCCGGAACGAAACCGAAGCTAACGAGAGAAGCAACCCGGAAAGAAACAAACAACATAGTAAACAACCACCACATAAACATGGCATGATGCACAATCAAGTATGATGCATGTCTGGTTTAAATATGCATGGCATGGCAATATGCACAAACAACACTACAAGTTAAGTGGAGCTCAATATGCAACGAGTTGCATATTGACGAAACACCACATCAATTATTTAGTTCACTCCCGATTAGGTACTCAACAATATTAAATGTTGTTAAACATGGCAAGAGGTGAGGCATAAATAAACTAACTATTTAGGCAAATTTAAATGAGGCCGGAAATAACAAACAACAATTCCGGAAATCCCCATATGCATATTTCGAATTTGCTACTGTTCTGCCCTAAACACAATTTTAATGTTATTAAGCAGCAAAATAAAGTACACCAAGTTAATCTATGCATTTTTCTACCCCATTTACATATATAATTTATTTAAATCCAAGCTACGGTTATTTAGTTATGAAATAAATCATTTTAGCATGGCAATTAAGCAAAATAATGCAAACAGCAATTATCAACATTTAAATGTTGTTATCATGATGCGGATGACATATAAAAGTTTTATGCAATTTTATGAAAATGTTGACAAGAGCATTATGAAGCATTAGTCGTCGTGGCGGAAACGAAAAAGGGTGCCACGGCAACGACAACGGAAATGGTGCCACGGCAACATTCCGGTTCCGATAACTCGATTGAGATACCGGTGCAAAGGAAAGTGTGGATGTGAGTGAGTCATGCAAGATGGTGGGGTGATCCCGGTTACCGGGTTCCCACGGAACGGTGGCATGGCAAAAGAGGGGCATCGCAAGGTCGATTCGATCACGGTCGGTCATCTCGGTGGTTATACCTTCGAAGCATGCATTTCGGAGTGGTTCGATCTCGTCGAGGGAAGTAGTGGTACACGGCGACGGTAGTGGAAGTAGTGGTTCACGTTCGTTTTCTAAGAGGTACTTGACGGGTCTAAATCCCTTCGGGGTTGTCGTGGTACTTGCGGTCTCGCGATGGTAGTCGTACATCTTGTAGTGGAACTCGGGCGTAGTGGTACACACATTGTTGGGGTACTTGTCGGGTCATCGAGGTACACGGTTCGTAGACGTTCGGCGTCGCCGGTAGTTGTACACAGTCGTTGTTGGACTTGACGGATCCGAGGGCTCCGGGCGTCGAGGTACTTGGCGGAAACCACGAAGAGGCTACTTGTACTCGCATCATCGTGGAAGTGGTCGTTCGGGCTCCCGTGCGGTCTTGGTCTTCGCAGCGTAGTTGTACAAAAACAGCATCGGACTTGGACGAATCCAGAGGCGTGCACAGGCAGTGGTGGTCGTCCTTGGAGGGGCGCTAGTTGCTGGAGAAGGGCCACGCCACGGGGCTCAGCAAGGAAGGCGGGTTCGCGGGAGGCGCAGGAGGCGATGAAGCAGCAGAGGCGATCTTGGGGTCGGCCCTGGCGTCCACTTGGCCAGGGAGATGGCGGAGGGGCTTGGAGCCGCGGGGACGGCTTGCGGAAACTCCGGCGAGGGCACCGGTGGTCACGGACGGGCGAAGCGACGACGAGGAGGTCGGGAAGGTCCGGATGCGGGCCCTGGAGTGGCAACGGCGGGAGGAGGCAGCAAGGCGGCGGGTCGCACTCGGGGCCTGATCCAGCCGAGTCGGACGAAGGCGAGCTCCGCGGCAGGGCTTGGAGAAGATCGGCGCGGCGCGCTGGGTCACCAACGTCCGGCAGGGCAGGCGGTGACTTCGACGTGGGAGCCGAACGGAGGCGGGGCGACGAGCTCGATGCCCGCGGCGTCACGAGGAAAGGAGAAGGATGGCTGTGACAGGGCGATGGGGCTGACGGGGCTCCGGCCTGGGTCTCTCCTCCGGCGAGGGTGGAGCGCGGGAGCAAGGGGGGGGAGAAGCAGGGCGCAGGAGGAAGGATGGCGACCCGAGGAGAGGAGGGGGGTCGAGGGCTGCGCGCGGAGGGAGATGGGGTCGGGCGCGAGGAGAGGGAGAGATGGGGATCGGGAAGAGGGAGGACGAGGGGATCGGGCGCAGGGAGCTCGGGCGAAGCGGCGCTGGAGGGAGGACGAGGGAGATGGAGATCGAGCGGAGGGGAGGCTAGGGTTAGGTAGGTTGGTGGGCCTTGGGCCTCGGGAGGCTAGGCTTTGGGCCGGCTGGTTAGAGCTGGGCCTAAGAGGCCGGCTAGGCACTCTCTCTCCCTCTCTTATATTTTCTTAGCAGAAAACAAATAAAGAGAGACAAAAAGAAAGAGAGGGTTAGGGAAAAATTTGGGAACGAGGACAATTTTCCTGGACTCATAAAAATAAGCATGACCACAGAAAAATAGAAGTGGCAAGATTGAAGGAATTAAATTCAAACTCATTTGATTAAATTCAAATGATTTGAATAGGAAGTGAGGTTTGGGAAGGTCCAAAAATGTTGAGGATTTTTGGTGGAGCTCCGGAAAATGATGAAATAATATTAGCAAGGTTTTGAGGTCAACTCGGAGCAGAAAAGGCATGGGATTTATTTTGCAAGTGGGTTATGGTGATTCCAAAACAATGGAATATTTTATAATATCTCCCTAAATATCGGGAGGGTATGTTATAAAGAGAAGTCACAAGTGAATTCCCTCGATTTACATGGATCGAAAAATCCATACAATTTATTTAGTTGAGTTGCAAAAATTGAATGGCATGATGACATGATGCAATGCAAAAATAAAAGAGCAAGCACAAAAGAAACACACGGCGAAACCCGGAATAGCTGGAAGTCTTCTGGAGCATCGGTCTCGGGGCGTTACACATTGATTTCACAAGATTCAGTATTGGCAAGAGGAGCAATCGGAGTGCTAAGGAAATCATTATTGTTGGTATTGGTAAAGTCACACAATTTAGTATTATTTTGCGCCATGGCAACAAGTAATCCAACACACAAGCAAACAGGAAAAAGGCAAGCGAAAAAGAGAGGAGGAGATTGGGAAAGAGAGGGCGAATAAAACGGCAAGGGTGAAGTGGGGGAGAGGAAAACGAGAGGCACATGGCAAATAATGTAATGCGAGAGATAAGGGATTGTGATGGGTACTTGGTATGTTGACTTTTGCATAGACTCCCCGACAATGGCGCCAGATATCCTTCTTGCTACGTCTTGAGCTTGCGTTGGTTTTCCCCGAAGAGGAGAGGATGATGCAGCAGAGTAGCGTAAGTATTTCCCTCTGTTTTTGAGAACCAAGGTCTCAATCCAGTAGGAGGCCACGCGGAAGTCCCTCGTACCTACACAAAACAAATAGCTCCTCGCAACCAACGCGAATAGGGGTTGTCAATCCCTTCACGGTCACTTATGAGAGTGAGATCTAATAGAGATGATAGATAATATTTTTGGTATTTTTGGTATAAAGATGCAAAGTAAAATAAAAAGGCAAAGTAAAAAAGCAAAGCAATAATAAAGCGTAGGGAGATTAATATGATGAAAATAGACCTGGGGGCCATAGATTTCACTAGTGGCTTCTCTCAAGAGCATAGGTATTTTACGGTGGGTGTACGAATTACTGTTGAGCAATTGACAGAATTGAGCATAATTATGAGAATATCTAGGTATGATCATGTATATAGGCATCACGTCCGAGACAAGTAGACCGACTCCTGCCTGCATCTACTACTATTACTCCACTCATCGACCGCTATCCAGCATGCATCTAGAGTATTAATTTAATTAAAATAGAGTAACGCCTTAAGCAAGATGACATGATGTAGAGGAATAAATTCATGCAATATGATAAATAACCCATCTTGTCATCCTCGATGGCAACAATACAATACGTGCCTTGCAACCCTTTCTGTCACTGGGTAAGGACACCCCAAGATTGTACCCAAAGATAAACACTTCTCCCATTGCAAGAACTACCAATCTAGTTGGCCAAACCAAATGGATAATTCGAAGAGACTTGCAAGGATAACCACTCATACATAAAAGAATTCAGAGAAGATTCAAATATTGCTCATAGGTAATCTTGATCGTAAACCCACAATTCATCGGTCTCAACAAACACACCACAAAAAGAAGATTACATCGAATAGATCTCCACGAGAGAGGGGGAGAACATTGTATTGAGATCCAAAAAGAGAGAAGAAGCCATCTAGGTACTAACTATGGACCCGAAGGTCTGAGGTAAACTACTCACACTTCATCAGAGAGGCTATGATGATGATGTAGAAGCCCTCCGTGGTGGAATCCCCTTCCGGCGGAGCTCCGGAACAGGCCCCAAGATAGGACCTCGTGGATACAGAAAGTTGCGGCGGTGGAATTAGGTTTTTGGCTTCGTATCTGATCTGTTGGGGGTATGTAGGTATATATAGGAGGACGGAGTATGTCATTGGAGCTTCGAGGGGCCCACGAGGCAGGGGGGCGCGCCCTAGGGGGGCACGCCCTCCATCCTCGTGGCCGCCTCGTGGCTTTCTTGACGCAGGGTCCAAGTCTCCTGGATCTTACCTGATGAGAAAACACATTCCCGAATATTTCATTCCGTTTGGACTCCGTTTGATATTCCGTTTATTCGAAACACCGAAATAGGCAAAAACAGCAATTCTGGGCTGGGCCTCCGGTTAATAGGTTAGTCCCAAAAGTAATATAAAAGTGGAAAATAAAGCCCAATATAGTCCAAAACAATAAATAATATAGCATGGAGCAATCAAAAATTATAGATACGTTGGAGACGTATCACGCACCTGCTCCATGGTGAACACGGCATGAACCGGCTTAGACAGTGGCGCCGGCTACTGGTCGGAAGCTACGTCCATTGTCTGATTGTCGATGCTTAGCTCGGCGAGCTCGCTGACGAGCCAACATGTCCGGCTGCTGGACCGACCCGATGCCAAGCACGAGTCTGACTGCAATGGCCCACCTAGGCCTCCCTCGCCCGCGCGCGCTTTTCGCCTGAAACGGTCAGCGCCGCCTGCCCCGCTTCCCGATGGAGGTGATTGCTCCGCCTTCAAACGACACAAGTGCCGTCTGTCCATCCGTCTGCCACCCACATTAATGATACGCGGTTGCCGAGGCAGCTATTCTAGCGCCACATGCCCGTCCCTCCTCCGCCCACACTTGCTATATAAACTATTGCGCCGGCCATACCCGTAGTCATCCTCATTCGTTCCCTTTCTCCCGTCCACACCACTACTGCCCACCATGGCTTCCTCACGCTCCAGCGCTCTTCGGGACGGGCGGAGGACGGACCACAAGTGTTGGGGAAACGGCACCTATGGGATCACTGGAATACCTTCTACGGTCGGCGGGCGCATTGTTGTGAGAAGAGCAGGTTTAGGAGCTAGCACACAGATTGGTTACCCAGGTTCGGGCCGCGACGATGCGTAATACCCTAGTCCTGCTTTGGTGTGTATTTCAGAGTGTTCTTGAGCTCTCAAACTAGCTACGGTGGCTGCGTAGTTCCAAAGATCTGAATCCTTCTCCTGGTCGCCCCGGGCCTCCTTTTATAGGAAAAAGGGGTTGCCACAGTGGCACACAGGAGGTGGAAAGGTCTAAAGTCGACAAGCCTATCCTCGGGGACCGTCGGACAAACGCATTTAATGCGCTAACGACACGCCCCCTTGCTTTATCGGGGACGACGAGGAAGCACGTCCCAGCTGTCGCCGCTCTGCCTGGCCTCGACCCGCGTCTGAGCTGACAAGGTGTTGTGGCGCCACGTTGGCTGGCTGCTGGGCTGGCGCAGTGGTTGAGTCTTCACGAAGATCTGCATGCCACCAGCCAGGTACTTGCTGGGCCATTGTAAAGGCCGCCCATCGCCACGCAGGTGCCTACCCAGCTAGTTGAGCTAGCAGCTACTTGGGGACGGCGGTGGCATCTTGGCAGACACGGGCCTGGCTGTGGCCCCGCTGGTGTCCTCGACAAGGGTCTTGCCAGGGGGCCCGGCAAGGGCATTGCCATGGCGCTGCGGTCGTCCCCGGCAAGGTGCTTGCCGGGAGTCTTTGTGGATTTCCTCGGCTAGGATCCCGCCGAGGGTCGTCGTCTTCTGGTTCTCATCTGATCTCATGTATTTATGATCTTGACAAAGATCTGCATGCCACCACAGAGGTGCCTCCCGAGCCCTAGGTCCAATGTAGTTGTTGGCGGCGTTCGGAACCCTAGGGCTCCAGGGTTGCTCGCTCTGCTGGCGTTGGGCAAGTTGCCCCGGCAAGGGTCTTGCCGTGGGAGTCCACCTCACCCCTTTGCTCTTTTATGCTTCTGGTATTGGCGTCGCCTTGTTTGTCTTGTGCTTCGGTTTCCCTCAGGCTTCCCTCGTCTACCTTGTTTAAGCGTGGCAGCGGGCGTGACTCTGACTGCCCGTGCACAAGTAAAGGGGTCAAAAGGAGAGCCCCTACTTTTGTACACCGACAGGAGCCCCCGGGCCTGGGCCACAGATCAGCGCGACGCGTTGTTGGGCTAGGCCCAGAACGGTGCGCGGGCAGGTGTGGCGGATTTTACCGCAGTAACTTTTTTGGCCGCTGCGCTTCCCCAGGACCCGCATGGAACGCGCGATGTGGGCGGTCTTGGTGTGACGTGGGGGTCATGCATGGGGTGGTTCCCGTACGCATGCGTCACGTCGCAGTTAACGGGAAAAGAGGCGGTCCGCGCCTTTGCCATAAAAAGGAATAACCGCGGGCGCGCTGCTCATTTACCCTCCATGCTTTCCCCAATCTCGGAACTGCCATCCGCTTCTTCCTCCTTCTCATGCTCTTGCCTTCGCTCGCCGCCACGCCTTTGTCTTCCTCAACTGCCATGGCGCCCAAAACTAGCAGAGGCAAGGGGGTGGCCAAGGACGTCGGGGAGAAGGAGCCGCCGGAGAGCGGGTTGGTGGTGCGGCGGATGCAACACGCCTACTTTCCGTCGACGGTCGATGAGGTGAACTCCGGGACTACTTCAAGAACCTGTGGGGGTGCAAGACGGGGAGCGAGACAATGGGGCATCTGGCCATGTGCGTCATCCCCGCTACCTTCGCCGAAGCCGGCCCAAATCGGTACCCATTTTTCATTGATTACTTCTCCTGCGGGCTCTGTCCCCCTTTCTCCGATTTCTTCAATGATGTCATGCACACCTATGACTTCCGCCTTATGAATTTTACTCCGAATGCAGTGGCGTGCATGGCCCTTTTTGCTCATCTCTGTGAGGTCTTCGCCGGAGTGCATCCCAACACGGCGCTCTTCCGCCACTACTTCTTCCCTCGCATCCAAAAGGGGGGTGACATTTCTGGTTGTGTCGCCTGGATCCCTAGGACCCAGGAGAAAGAGACATATCCGAACGGCGCACAGAAGGAGAGGTGGGAGGAGTGGCGGGGCCGGTGGTGCTGGATTGAAGAGACGACTTTTGCCGGGTCCATCATGCGACGCCGGTCCGCAGAAACGACTGGAGTGATGTCGATGTCAACAACAAGAAGCTCACGGTCGCCACCACCAGGATTCTTCATCTCATCGAGGCCGGGCTCACCCTTGAGATGATCGGGGCGGATTTCATTCGCCGCCGAATCGCTCCGCTGCACAACAAGGGGAGACCAGCCTGGCTCTTCACGAATGCGTCTGACATCATGAGGCTTCGCCCCGGCCTGGACCACAACCTCACAGTGATGGGGCACACCCACTTCTGCCAGCGGCTCTTCCAGTTCGACGTGAACCATGATGGCAAGGTTGAGCAGTCCGGCAAGGCCGCGAAGGCTGGCAAGGTCGCCAAGGGGCCCTTGCTTGGGTTGCCGGCGGGGTGATCCCACTGAGCAACAACTCGTGTCGAAACGACATCCTTGCCATGATGCCAGAGTTCAACGCGCATGGCCTCGTCCCAACTTGGGCCGAGCCGCCGGCGGATCAGGTGCAAGAGTTTTTTGACACCTTCGAGGAGAAGTACGTCCGTGCCGAACCGCGGCTCGTCTAGGACACCACCCAGCCGGAGCTGGACTACATCGCCACCAGGGCGGCGGAGGCAGAGCTCTCCAAGGAGGCCGACAGTGCCGGCGGCGTGGAGGATAAGGTCGCGGTGGGTGCGGAGGAAAAGGAGCTTGCCCAGTGGGCGGAGTCTGCTGGTGAGGGCAGCAGCGCCGACATCGGGGCTCCTCTCATCGAGGATGTGGTCAACGAGTCGTCGGAGGAGGAGGCCGAGGCTGTCGATCCCCCAGCCCTGGGGAGAGGGCGAGTCCTGCGGCGGGCCACCTCCAGCAAGCCGGTCCCGCCCGGCAGGGCCGTGCAACCGCGGCAAGCCCAGGAGGGGTCCGCGCGCCAGACAAGGGCCACATCAGCAAAGAAGTTGGTGAAGATCGCGGCGGCGAAGAAGAAAGCAACTGCCTCTTCATCGTCCAAGAGCCCTTGGACTCCATCAGCTTCCCCTCCTCCGCGAGATGCCGACGCGGAGGTCGTCTTCGACTTTGGGTCCCTCGGCCCAAGGAGGAAGAGGAAGGCAGCAGAAGAGGAGGTGGAGGATGAGTAAGTATCTTGTTTCCTTTTTTCATCTCCGTCTCCTCAACCTGTGCCGCTTATCTTGATCTGTTCTTCTTCTTTGCAGGGATGCGGAGACACTGACCAGAGGGTGAAGAGGGTCAGGGTTTCGGCGAGCGGCCAGCCCCCGGCAGGTACTTCCGATACACCGCTCGTGGTGTTGAGGAGCCCGGATAGCAGCCCCCGGCACATCTCCCAGCGTAAGTTCATCACCCACCCCTTGTAAACGTGTGTTGGAGAAACGATCTCTTGGTGCTAACCTTGTCGTGGTTGTAGGAGGAGGATGGTTGCAGGTGGAGCCACCGAGGGCTACCCCCAACACACCGCCCCCATCGACCACGCCGCCCCGAGGGGCGTCCCCGGCAAGGGCGCCAAGCACCGAGCCCATGCACACGAAGGAGGAGGAGGCGAACTCGAGCGCTGGTGGCTTCGCCTTGGCCCCAAATGTTGGCGGGGAGGGGACCTCTGCTTCCCAGCCCACACGAGTAAGTCACTCGCCTTCTGTCCCTGTTCCTTTTTCTCTTCTTTCTGAATCTTGGTCTTGGCTTCGCCTCATCCCCTTCTCGGTATCCACTGCGGATCCGGAGGAAATAGACACTGTCATCGAGGATGTCACCAAGGATGCCGCGGCGGAGGCCGAGAAGATCGCCACCGAGGAGGCCGCCAAGGGTGCCGCTGAGGACACCGCCAAGGGGCATGCGGGGGAGCCCAACAAGGCTGCTGCCGAGGAGGCCGGCAAGGGGCCTGCCGAGGAGGCCGGCAAGGGGCCTGCCGAGGAGGCTGGCAAGGGGCCTGCCGAGGAGGCCGGCAAGGCCACTGTCAAGGAGGAGGTTGTAACGCCCCGGATTCGATGCGCCAGGTGTCTGCCAGTTATTCGTCGTTGTTGCCATGTCATGTGCTTGCATGTTGCACTTTGCCATGTCATCATCTGCATTTTTATCATGTCATCAGGTGCATTTCATTTTGCATACGTGTTCGTCTCATGCATCCAAGCATTTTCCCCGTTGTCCGTTTTGCAATCCGGCACTCCTATGTCTCCCGACGCCCCCTTTTACCTCTTTTCATGTGCGGGTGTTAAACAGTCTCGGAATGGCCCGATGTTTGCCAAGCGGCCTTGGTATAGCACCGGTAGACCGCCTGTCAAGTTTCGTGTCATTCGGAGCTCGTTTGATAGCCCAATCGTTAAATATATAGCGGCATCGTTGCCGGTATTCTCGCCGGACGTTTCGGTCTCCTAACAGTCCCCGGCCTCACTTCTCTTCTCTCCTCTCAGCCCGAGGCCTCTTTCACAGCCCACCAACCCCTCTCTTAGTCCTTCCGCTCGGAGCTGCTCGATGGCGACAGTGCGCTCAAAACCCCTAGAGACTAAAACCTAGCCCCCTACCCTTTATAATCACCCTCCTTCCTAATTTGGCAGCCTAGTCCTTCCCCTACCTCCCTGCCACCTCCCTCCTCAAATTCCGTGCACCCCCAACCAGCCTCCACCACCTGCGCCGCCTCCTCGTTTTCGGCGTGGCCAGCCACCTCCGCCACTTGGCGCGCCTCGGTTGGCCAGCCGCCACCCAGCCGCCGCCAGCCACCACTAGGCGAGCGCCACGTCGCCTCCCAGCTCCTCCTCTCGCAGGCCCTGCGGAGCTAATCCATGTCCGCCGCCGGGCTGAACTGGCCCCGCCAGCCCACGCCTCGCCACCGCCCGCTCCTCCCTCGCGTGGATCGGGCGAGCCGATCTCCTCGCCGCCCGCCGCTCGTCCTCGCCGGGAGGTCAAGCGCCACCGCCGCCAGCAACCTCGCCAGCCAGGCCTCGCCGCCCTGCTCCCTTCTTCCCGCGCTTCCCTCTCACTCGCTCTCTCTCTTCTCCCCAGGACCCGCCGAGCTCCGTGGCGCCGCCCGCCTCGTGCTTTGCCGCCGAGGGCTGGCCTCGACCAGATCCGGGTCCCGTGCCGGATCTGCCTGCTCCATCATCCCGGCGCCTCCCGACCTCCCTGCCGACCGTGCCGCGCCGCCCTCGCCGGAGAGCGCCGCCACTGTCGTCCAGACCGGATCGGGAGGAGCCCGATCCTGCCGCCTGCTGATCGACCACGTGGGCCCTGCAGCTGCGGGTCTGCCTCCCCAGATCCAATGGCCCAGCCCGACTCCCTCCTCGGCCTGCCAAGCCTCCTCGCTAACTTGGGCCTGCAGCCCAGGGTGAGCAGCCCACTAAACCTCGCCTGCAGTGATCTTTAGTTATTTTGCGCATGATCTGTTTTTTTTTTATCGAATTCATCTAAGTCCCGAAATCTGTGAATATTTCGTTGCATTTTCGTTGCATCATATCTCTGTCATCGTTGCTCCGTTTTTCGCATGTATTATGTCAAAATGTTCGTCTCGAAGAGTAGATCATTTCATCTCATTGCATCATTTTCATTTGAGGTCATCTTGATGCCCGAAATGCTGTTAGAAGAGTGCTATGTGATGTTAGTTTCTGATTCTTATCAGAACTTGCACTTTTGTCATTTTTGCCATGATTGATGTGTGCATCCTATGGACTTGAGCCCTACATGTGTTTTGTAATATGCCATGTCTTCTTTCCAGGGGTGTATGCCATGTATTTTTGTGATCAATGTGGTGACTAGCACAAGCATGCAAACTAGGTGTCTTGATGTTGCTAATTTCATCCCTGTTTTGCTGATATTTTGATGTCATGTTAACTTAATGCTACCGAGAGATCCATGCATATTTTGAGATACTTCAGTAAGGATGTTTTGTAAAACATGTCTTGCTTTATCCATCCATTCCCTTTTTTGAAATTATGGAGTGCCATAGCTTGAGTCAATCGAGCTCTACTTTTGCTATCAAATGTTCCTGGCAGATTGTTTACATGTTATTCAATTTTGCCAAGGTTGTTGTGGTTGATACTTGCATGCTATGTTGTTGTTCTTGCCATGTATAGCTTCTATGCCATGTCTTATTACTGTTGGTTGCCTTGCCATGCCATGTATTGCTCTGTGGTGAGTGATTCAAGCTCACCAACATGCCTACTCATTGTTGTTCCTGCCATGTTCAAATCTGTTATATAACTTGCTATGTTTACATGGGTGCCATCATATCTTCTGATCCTTTTTGGCTCATGGTCACTAAAGGACATTTGATCTATGCAATTAGTAGATTCATGCAATGCCTTTGTTTTCCATGATAAGTTCCTGTAACCTGCTGTTTCATTGCTCTAAACATTGCAACCTGATGTTAATTTCTGCAATGCCTGAAACTGTTATTACTTGCAATCTTGCCATGTCATTTTGAGCATGTTCTATTGATTTCTGGAGATAGCTCAGTGTTCATGTTTTGCAATGCTTTACATGTAGATCATGCCCATGCCTTTTGTTTTCATATTGTGGTGCTGTAGCATGTTGTTTTGATGCTTGCAATATGCCTAGTTGCTGTTTTGGACAGATTGTTGTCATATCTAGTATTGGGTGTGTGTTGAACCGTTGCTCCGTTTTGAGTGTGTTCTATATGAAACTTGCTTGATTTTGCATGTAGTTTCATATTATCATGTTGGATCCTTGTTTTGAGGTGTTTTCTTGATGTTTATATGCATTTTGCACCAATGCCATGTTTAACTTGTTTTGCTCATATCTTCTAGACCGTAGCTCCGAATTAAATGAACTTTACATGTAACTTGACTAGAATTTCGTGTAGATCATCGTGGTGCATCTTAAATTGCTGTTTAACAACTTGAACATAAAGTTATTCAGATCTGGACCAATTTCGAAATTTGCATATGAGGACTTACCGGAATTGTTATATGTTGTTCCCGGCCTCGTTTAAACTTGCTTTGATGTATTGCTCTTGTTTGCATCATCTCTTGCCATGAGTAGCTTCATCTAGATTTGTCATGCATCATGTTTGTTGTGCATCATGCCTTGTTCATGTGTGGTGTGTTTACTATGTTGTGTGCTTCTTCTTGTTAGTTCCTGTTTCGCTGCGATCGTGAGGATTCGCTCGTCTCACGCTTGGTTCGGCTTCATCCGCTCGCCTTCTTCATGGACTCGTTCTTCTTCCTTGCGGGATTTCAGGCAAGATGACCGCTACCCTGGATCTCACTACTATCATTGCTATGCTAGTTGCTTTGTTCTTTCGCTATGCTGCGCTACCTATCACTTGCTGCTCAAGCCATCCCAAATTGCCATGTCAGCCTCTAACCTTTTGCACCCTTCCTAGAAAACCGTTGTTTGGCTATGTTACCGCTTTGCTTAGCCCCTCTTATAGCGTTGTTAGTTGCAGGTGAAGACGAAGTTTGTTCCTTGTTGGAACACGGAGTTGTTGTTCCTTGTTGGAACATGTTTACTTGTTGGGATATCACAATATATCTTATTTAATTAATGCATCTATATACTTGGTAAAGGGTGGAAGGCTCGGCCTTATGCCTGGTGTTTTGTTCCACTCTTGCCGCCCTAGTTTCCGTCATATCGGTATTATGTTCCCGGATTGTGCGTCCCTAACGCGGTCGGGTGATTTATGGGACCCCTTGACAGTTCGCTTTGAATAAGACTTTTCAAAGAAGGCCCAACATTGGTTTTACATTTGCCTCACCTAGCCCTTTTCCCTTGGGAGTCACGCATCCCGAGGGTCATCTTTATTTACCCCGGGCCGTGCTTGTCTAAGCGTTGGTCCAAACTAGAGCACCGTATGGGACCATCCCTTGGCAACTTGGGTTACGCCGGTACTGTGACGCTTAGCTTATCCGGTCGTGGCCTGAGACGAGATACGCGCGGCTACTATCAGGGTGTCGGCACGCCGGGAGGTCTTGCTGGACTTGTTTTATTGCTATCGAAATGTCTTGTAGCCGGATTCCGAGACTGATCAAAGCTTCCCGGGAGAAGGAATATCCTTCGTTGATCGCGAGAGCTTATCATGGGCTGTTGGGACACCCCGCAGGGTTTGAACTTTCAAAAGCCGTGCCCGCGTTATGTGGCGATGGGAATTTGTTAATGTCCGTTGTAGAAAACCCGGTTGATCTCAATTAAAATACACCAACCGTGTGTGTAACCGTGAGTGTCTCTTTCCGGGTTGATCGAGAGGAGAACACTGTTTCTTGGGTTATGTCTGACGTAAGTAGGAGTTCAGGATCACTTCTTGATCGTTACTAGTTGACGACTGCCCTTTGTTTCTCTTCTCGCTCTCACTTGCGTATGTTAGCCACCATATATGCTTAGTCGCTGCTGCAACCTCACCACTTTATCCCTTCCTTTCCCATTAAGCTTTGCTAGTCTTGATACCCATGGTAATGGGATTGCCGAGTCCTCGTGGCTCACAGACACTACACCACCGCTTGTGTACAGGTTTGCGATGATCATGACGAGAGAGCGATGTTTGCTTGTGTTGGAGTTCTTCTTCTGCTTCTTCTTCGATCAGGGGATAGGTTCCAGGTCGGCAGCCTGGGCTAGCAGGGTGGATGTCGTTTGAGTTTCTGTTTATGTTTCATCCGTAGTCGGATGTTGTTCTCTTGTATCTGATGTTGATGTACTCTTGTGGCATTTGTGCCTTTTGTATGTATCCCCATCTATTATGTAATGTTGATGCAATGATATCCACCTTGCAAAAGCGTTTCAATATGGGGGTCTATCCTTGGTGGGACCGTCGAGTTCCTTTTGGATAGGGTCGCATATTGGGCGTGACAGAGGTGGCTGACGACCAAACTTCCTCCTCCGCTGCCTCTGGCTCAGGCAGGTACCTGAGGGTGGGCGAAGAACTGTTCGTCCACCTCCTAGGGACGGCGAGCACCGGGGCGCCCATCGAAGGGGAGGTGTTCAATGATGAAGTGCTCGCCGCCGCCGGGCTTGAGGTCATTGACGAGCCGAGCGCCGGTGGCGGCGGTTCCCAGGAAGAGCGGCTCCTCCAGGCCAAGGGCGCCAACTTCAAGAAGCTCCTGGCGCTTCACCGTGCTTGCTTGGATAAGGCCATGTCCAGGATGGCAGTGGTGGACGAGGCAGAGGCGGACCTCGAGAAGCGCGTCGTAGAGCGCGACCTGGCTCGTTGCCAGGCCCACAAGGAGCTGAAGGCCGCCTAGGATGCGCTGGCTGAGCGCGACCTGGCGCCCGTCATGAAGCAGGCCGACATCGAGAAGGCCCAGGAACTAGCGAAGCAGGAGGCCGCTCAGGCCGAGGCCACTCGGCGCTAGCAGCACGCTGCACTAAACTCCCAGGAGGAGGACCTTGCCGCGTGCGAGGAGAGGCTCACCGCAACGCTCCGTGGCAAGGACGACGAGGTGGAGAAGCTTGTCGTGCAGCGGATCCAGGAGCTGGAGCAGAGGCACAAGGAGGCACTCAATGCCCAGGCTCTGCCTCACGCCGGCAAGGTAAAAGAGCTGGAGGTGGAGTGGGATGGGCTGAAGGATCAGGCCCTGAAGCTGGCCAAGGAGAAGGACATGCTCAACGGTGCCCTGGCGGAGGCACAGGGCGCAGTCCTTTGCAAGGCTGAGCGGCTCTCCAAGGCCAACGACTACATCAAAGACCTGAAGCTGAAGCTGGAGGGTCTTGAGAAGATGCTTTCGGAGGCCTAGGCCCGGGAGGAGACCCTGGCCAAGGATCTGGAGGCCTAGAAGCAACAGCGAAAGAACGAAGCCGCCAACCACAAGGATTTTGTGGAAGGCATGAACCGCTGGATCGGCCACCTCGAAGACGTCACCGGTAGGATCACCATGCAGCTGGCTACCATGGGGATGCCCAATGTGAGGTACACCCCGGAGCGCAACGTGAGCCCCAACGCTAAGCTGACCTTGTTCTTCGAGGGTGTTCTTGGAGCTCTGGAGCATTTCCGCTCCACCAGGGCGACTTTCCTGGCCAATGAGGTCCGGAGGCTTTGCCGGGGTGGCATGACCAAGGTTCTTACCAAGGTGGCATACTGGAATCCCAACCTCGACTTCGACGCTGCGCTGGAGAGCTTGCCGGAGGATGTGGACCTCGCGCCGCTCAGGGAGCGTATCGAGCCCATCATCAGCGGCATTGATGGAATCCAGAGGGTAGAGGGCCAGCACCAGGACTAGGCACCCCGTTTCTAACCGCCGCTACAGGTTCATGACCAAGACAATTTTTATCTTTAGTTAGAACCGCAGCAACAATTGATGTAATATAACTCTGCAGCACTTTTGATATGATGCACGTTATCTTCCTGTTCAATCCCCCCTTTGTATGTCCACCCTACGTTAATTGGGTAGGCTTGCCGGCGCGTAACCCAGGCCACGGCACCTTGAGGATAAATCCCCAATAGCCTGCCGGGTATGCTTGCTGCCAGGCGAGCCACCTTACCGCCGTCAATGCGGCCGCTCGAACTGTCGAGCTTGACTCGAGTCAGAATTGAGAGTGTATCCAATTGCGGAAGGCTAACGTGCCATTCTCGACGCGGCCGCTTAAGCTGTTGGGCGGACTCAAAACAGAGTAAGGGCGTTGCCAATAGTGGAATGGCCCCATTGCGTGCAGATTTTCCATACAAAGGATGAGATCTCCAAGGGGAATAACCTTATATAAAAAGGAAATATTTAAAGTTTGGCATGACCTAGCTTTCCCGTCACCGCACTGGCGCCCTTGGCGCTTGCAGGTGGCACCGTTCTCTTGGCCGTCTTTTTCTTTAGAGGCCATGGCCACGAGGAACTGCTAAGCTGGCTGCTAAACCAGATTCTCACAACTGCGCCCCCTACCCGGCGCTCCAAAGATGTCGGGGAAACGACACCTATGGGATCACTGGAATCCCTTCTACGGTCAGCGGGTGCGGGGTTGTGAGAAGAGTAGGTTTAGGAGCTAGCACAAAGATCGTTTAGCCAGGTTCGGGCCGTGAGGATGCGTAATACCGTAGTCCTGCTTTGATGTGTATTTCAAAGTGTTCTTGAGCTCCCGAACAAGCTACGGTGGCTGCATAGTTCCAAAGAGCCGAATCCTTCTCCTGGTCGCCTCGGGCCTCCTTTTATAGGCAAAAGGGGTTGCCACAGTGGCACACAGGAGGTGGAAAGGTCTACAGTCGACAAGCCTATCCTCTGGGACCGTCGGACAAATGCATTTAATGCGCTACCGACGTGCCCCCCTTGCTTTATCGGGGACAACGAGGAAGCACGTCCCAGCTGTCGCCGCTCCGCCTGGCCTCGACACGCGTCCGAGCTGACGAGGCGTCGTGGCGCCACGTTGGCTGGCTGCTGGGCTGGCGCGGTGGGGGAGTCTTCATGAAGATCTGCATGCCACCACGCAGGTGCTTGCTGGGTCGATGTAGAGGCCGCCCGTCACCACGCAGGTGCCTGCCCAGTGCTTGTGCTAGCAGCCACTTGGGGACGGTGGTGGCATCTTGGCAAACGAGGGCCTGGCTGTGGCCCCGCTGGTGTCCTCGGCAAGGGTCTTGCCGGGGGGCCCGGCAAGGTTCTTGTCGTGGCGCTGCGGTCGTCCCCGACAAGGTGCTTGTTGGGGGTCTTCGTGGATTTCCTAGGCTAGGATCCTGCCGAGGGTCGTCATCTTCTAGTTCTAATCTGATCTCATGTATTCATGATCTTGACAAAGATCTGCATGCCACCACAGAGGTGCCTCCCGAGCCGTGGGTCCAATGTAGTTGTCGGCGGCGCTTGGAACCCTTGGGCTCAAAGGTGGCTCGCTCTGTTGGCGTTGGGCAAGTTTCCCCGTCAAGGGTCTTGCCGGGGGAGTCCACCTCGCCCCTTTGCTCTTTTATGCTTCTGGTCTTAGCGTCGCCTTGTTTGTCTCGTGCTTCGGTTTCCCTCCGGCTTCCCTCCTCTGCCTTGTTTAAGCATGGCCGCAGGCGCGGCTCTAACTGCCAGTGCACAAGTAAAGGGGTCAAAAGGAGAGCCCCTACTTTCTTACACCGACAACAAGGAGATGGCAGCAATTGCTGACGACTGGCTAGCCGGCAGGCGGCTGGAGGACGACGACGTCCCAATGGATAACATGGTAGTCGATGATCCGGCGCCAACTCCCTCCTCCTCGCATCCTCGTCGGTGCATTGCACCATGACCATCGGCGAGGCCCGCGCCCAATACATGGACATAGTGAGGCAGAAGCGTGAGGAGCAGTTCAAGGAGGCGCAGGCCGATGCCGCCTACAACCACCATCTCCTCCACGAGCACCTGCAGGCGGAGGAGCAGATCGCCACGGAGCAGGCAGAGAAGGAGGTGCTGCTCAACTCGTACCACTCCGTCCGCAAGGGCCGCCTCGAGCGCTGGCGGTACCGCATGCGGGTGGCGGAGGCTGCGGCCACCTACAAAGAGGGCGACGAAGAGGAAGAGCCGTTGTTTGGCGAGACCGAGGACAAGGCAGAGGAGAATGCCGGCTCTGACAAGTCCCCGCTCCGCTGGCGTCGACGAGTCCCTACTCCGCCAAGGCCCTGCACCGCCAACAACGAGGCAGAGTACACCGCCTGCTCTGCCGAGGCACCGCCCCGCAGGCACCGAGGCGGAGGACCTCGCCGGCTTCGGCGAGGCCCTACTCCGCCGAGGCCCCGCCCCACCAACAACGAGGCAGGGGACATCGTCGGCTCACCGAGGCCCCACCCTTCCGGCAATGATGGGGAGGATTTCCCGTGTTCCAGCGTGTCACAGCCCCAGATCAGCCCTTGCTTAACTTTGCTTGCTCATCATGTCATCATGTTTAAATTCCTAAGAAACTTGAAATGGGGATTGCCTAAACCCTAGCATTAAAGGAATTCACTAGGTTCAACCAAAATATTTTTCCGTGAATCCAAATGGCTTTAGAAAATGTTCATCATTTTTGGAAAAATGCTATAAACCATAACCAGAGGTGCTGCACATTTTTCATCACATATTTGGTCACTGGATTAATTCATAAAGTATTTGCATTTGGGCATTTAATGCTAACAAATAGTTTAAGTGCTCAAATAATCATAAACTAAAATGGTTGTTGTTTGTTATATTCCAAATAGTGGCATTGAGCAGTTTAATGATTTTTGGATCTGTTTCAGTATTTTTAGTAAAGCCATAAAGTTTACAGCAAATTACAAAACAGTAGCTAAACTAGAAAGAGAGAGAGAGTAACCTTACCTGACGCTTACCTGAGGCCCACTCACCTGGTGGCCCAGCAGAATGAGCCCAGCCCACCAGGGGCGCCTTGGTCTTCTTCCACCTCTGCCAGTAGGCAGAGGCGTGTCGACGCCAGCGCGCCCGAGGCCTCCACCTCCTCCCTCCCAGCCTGCCTGGCTCCTCCTCGATGCACCAGGCGACGCCATGCAACCCTTGGCCCTCTCCTCTCTCCCTGGACCTCTCTCCCTCGCTCTCTCTCACCGCGGCTGCCGCACACCTTTGCCGCGCCCACCGCCACTGCCCCGCCCCTCCGATGAGCCCATTAGCTCCGCGCTCCCATCCCCAACCTCTATGATGACTCACGAAAGCCGGGATGCCCTGCAGAGATGCCCTCGACGTCGTCCTCCTCGTCGGTGCCGCGGATCACCGCCGTCGAATTCGTCGCCGTTCAGTCTTCCCCGAGCTCGCCGTCCACCTCTACCGGATCCACGTGAGCTCACCGTCCGTTTCCCCCTCTCCGTTCCTTTGCTTGCGCGTCGTAGCCTGCTACCTGTCGAACCCGCGAGCACCTCGCCGCCGTCCATGGCGCCACCATGACCAGAACCCGAGCCAGCCGCTCCCGCGCACGTCACCGTGCTCCTGGTGACGCCATGAGGCCGTAGAGGCCCTCCGCAGCCCCTGCCGTGCCCTGCAGCCACATCCCGCCCGGAGCCGTGTTTCGGCCGCCGCCCCGAGCTCCGCTCCGGCGAGCTCCGGCCACCCCGCGTCCTCCCGTCGCCTCCCCTGGATGCGCGAGAGCCCGGGCTACGCCCCGGTGCCCTTAGCCGCCGCCCCCGTGGCCTGTAACCCGGACACCGCCGTGTCCCGTGGTCGACGGCGACGACTTTGCCGGCCTGGCAGGTGGACCCCACCGGCCAGGAGTTAGTTAGCACTACTCCCCCCACCTATGACACTGACAGTGGGCCCCGGAGCCCTAATCTTTTAATTAGATTAGCAATAACCCCTGTTAATTAGCTGTGTCACTGACGTGTGGACCCCACACGTCAGGTTTGACCCGGACCGATCTGTTGACCTGCAGACGTCACAGTGACGTGGTGCTGACGCCATAAATCATTTTCTGGATTTATTCTTTTCACGAAATTCCAGAAAATAGTGTAAACTTCTAAAATTCATAGAAATTCAACCGTAACTCCAAATTAAATAATTTATATATGAAAAATGATCAGAAAAATCCAATATATCCATCTGTACCACTTTCATGCATGTTAGATCAACTTATACCTGCTGAACAGGTCAAATCATATAAAGGGCATTTAAACCATCACATATGGAGTTTGAATTTGAATCTTTGATTCAAGCCAACTTCATTTAACCTGTTGCTAGTTGCATTAGCTCAAATCACAGCATATTGACATGTCATGATCATGCATCATATTGTGCATTGCATTGATTGTGTTCTTCCTTGTTTGCCGGTATTTGCCCCCTCTCGATAGACGTGGTTTTGACGATGAGTTCGATGACACCGATGAAGACCTATAATATCTTCAGGAGTGCCAGGCAAGCAAAACCCCCTTGTTCATTCCGATATAATCCCACTCTCTCGCTCCTGCTCTCTTTTACTGCATTAGGACAACAACAATTCATGTGTTACTTGCTCCGGTAGCTGAACCCCTTTCCTCTGCATGACCTGTCATTCCACAGTAATTAGATGAAACCGACTAGCATGAGTAGGAGTTGTTTGAGCCCTGCTGTGCCTACTCATTCATGCTTGTTTGTCATGCCTGTTACTGCTTAGAGTTGAATCTGGTCTGATTCATCGGGGATGAATCGGAGGTGTGTGAACATGTCCTACTGTGTGTGAGCTAAGTGTGTGAACACGATTTGGTAAAGGTAGCGGTGAGAGGCCATGTAGGAGTACATGGTGGGTTGTCTCATTGAAACCGTCCTCAGGAACTGAGTTCTGTGTTTGTGATCCATGAAACAGTTACTACCACACATTGGGATCCTTAATTGACTCTCTCGGCTTCTTAACCACCCTTGTCCGCTGTCCAGGAGTTGCAACTAGTTTCGTGTTTGTAGGATATGTGTTGGAGGCCGTGCGTGGCCTGACCCTAGGGGTGGGCTATGATGTGGTAGATACACCGTGGCCTGTGTGCGATGCCCGTTTGGTATCTCGGAACCCTGCGCACATCGTTCGGGGCCGTTAGTGGAAACCTCGGCCGGACTCCCTGCGGATGGAACCCGAATATGCGATAAACCTGGACTAGGGACTTGAGTGTTTAGGTAGGCCGTGGCCGACACCCACGTTGGGCTTCCGCTTGAAGGTTGTCGAGTACATGTCGTGTAAACGGCGGTAAGTGGTGAGAGCGTGTGTGAAGAAGTACACCCCTGCAGGGTTAATATGATCTATTCGAGTAGCCATGTCCGCGGAAAAGGACTTCTGGGTTGCCTATATCAGTTCATAGACAAGTGAAAGTGGATACTCTAAAATGCGCAAGATAAGCGTGAGTGCTATGGATGGCGTTCTCGTAGGAAGACTGGATCGGATCCATAGTGGTGTATTGATTGGTGAATATGTGGACTCTTGTGCGCCACCTCAAAAGAGTTACTTGCAGTCGTAGTTCAGGATAGCCACCGAGTCAAAGCTGGCTTGCTGCAGTCAAACTCCACCACCCCCTTTGTTGATAATGATGCATTTGTAGATAGTTCTGATATAAGTCTTGCTGAGTACGTTTGTACTCATGTTTGCTTATTTTATGTTTTGCAGAGAGACATCAGTCTCGCTAGTAGTTCCGCGTGGACTTCGACATTTAGCTTGTTACCTCAGCTACGATCTTGTGCCCTCGGCAGGATCTGGTAGATAGTCGACTTCTCAGCCTTTTTAATTTGTATATGTCTCACTTTCGGACATGTTAAGCTTCCGCTTGTGCTTTGACTTGTATGTTTCGAGTGTTGGGTCATGAGACCCATGTTTGTAATATCTCGCCCTCGGAGCCTAATGAATAAATATTTGAGTCGAGAGTTATGTTGTGATGCCATGTTGTATTTACAGATATTGAGCATATTGTTTGTATGTCTGAAATGCTTGGTATGTGTGGATCCGACAATCTAGTCGCTTATCCTTGGCAGCCTCTCATATGGGGAAATGTAGTCTAGTGCTTCCCGAGCGATAGTAGTCCGCTTCAGCCCGTTCACGAGTCCTGCTAGCCCAAAGACTACCGCTTGGACACTTGATCTGGCGGCATGTGTTTCAATTGCTCCTATGTCTATCCTTTCGTGGAAATGTCACGCGGTGATATTCGAGTCCTGCCTAGCTGCTACAGCCCGGGATACCGAGTCCTGTTAGCCCAAAGCTACAGCCCGAATTCATACGTCGATGACCGACATGCTCGATGTGATTCATGTATGCCTGTCCCCATGGGTTAGCGCCGCTTTGGGTTCACGACTAGCCATGTCGCCCGGTTTCTTTTTCATATGGATGCTAGCGACGATTATCATATCGTGAGCCAAAAGGCATAAACGGTCCCGGCCATGGTAAGGCGACACCCGTGGGAATACCGTGCGTGAGGCCGCAAAGTGATATGAGGTGTTACCGGCTAGGTCAATGTGACTTGGAATCGGTGTCCTGACAGCATTGGTATCAGAGCCTGACTTCCTGTAGGATTACCAAGCCAAACTGGTCGAAGTTGTGTCTAGAAATGCTTTAGTTATGTAAGGGAATTGATTGTGGAAGGGAACGTAGGGCTCTTGTTACTCCTTATACCTCATGGCCTTCTGATCTGAGTCATCCTCTTCTCTTCTACGGGGTTTAAGAACTAGGCTTCTCATCTATCTATCAGGATGACGTGTTACTAACCCTTAGACTTTTAAGATTGTTGGTTTTAAGCCCGGTTCAGTTTCTACTATTTCTGTATGTTAACTGTTGATCTCGGAACCTTGATATGATGTTATTGAGTGGTTATGCCACCATTTTGCATGATGTCTCAAATCATTTTGAGCATTTACAGCCGTTATGCTGTCCGAGTCATCCCAGGTTTCTAAACTATCTGATGCATTTGCAAATCCCTTCCTCCCGTTCCTGATGTCCTTTTGGGCCAGATTAAGCACACTAATCGGTGAGTTGAGGTACCCTATTGCCTCGACATATATGTTGGAGTTATTATTATGACCCTAGGTGTCTAGAGTATCACTTAGTAATCCAGCCATGCTTTGTGTCCCCAGTGTGATGATTCTGGCCATCATTCTCGAAAGCATCCCGCGATGTTATTAGTTAGTAGGCATTCTATTCCTGGGTTCCTGAACCCGAGATTCACCCTACTTACTTAATGTTGTTAGTATTTGCTAGTTCCTTTAGGATACTAGTAACTTTGCGATAGTCCTCGAGGTCCGTGGTATTTCCTTCTTCCAAATACTATGAACCGCTTATGGCAGAAGTTCCTTGTTGAACCAAAACATCACAATAAGAGTGCTCTTGAGGAGTTCTCCATTCATAATTGTGAATCTGCCAATTCTACCTTTCCGCATGGGTTATCTAGAAGAAATGTTGAGCTTTGCTCGACATACTAATCTGTGCATCCACAACTCAGAAAGTTATGTGTTCCTCGAGTTGTATTCTGACCCCCGTCTATCAATTGATAGTCAAGGGTATGTGTGCATTCGTTTATCGATGCCTATTATCCTTGTGGTCCGTCAAGCCATTCTATTTCGGAATGACTAGGAGAAACAAACTCCAGTACCTCATCCATTTCTAGGATTGGGTCAAAGTAGTTGTATCCCGCAGATCAAAATGCCAATTCAGCTTTGTTATGTTCTACCTTGGAGTGTTACCCCCCTTTATGTCAGAATTGTCATGAGAACTGCACCAACTCTCATGAATTCTTGACGTAGTGATACTTCTCACCATCATCATTCATTCCTCGGTCCTCGTGTTGTTGTAACCGGAATGCCGACAAGTGAATTGTGATGTGAAATCAATACTCCGAGCAACTCGTTGCTTGGTAGCTAATGGACAATATCCTCATTCTTAGCGTGTTGGTTATTAAATCATCATCCTAAGATTGATCGTGCTACCTAGTCCTTATTTCGGGTGCACACTTCGATTGATGAGTTAGGATCTTGTCAAGTCCTCGCTCATTTGATCATATCGTCTTGCCCTCAAAAGCAAGATTGTTCTCGAGCTTAGTAACGTATCACTGGTTCGTGATTTTTCGAATATCTTCTCGAAAGTATCACCAGTCGTCACCCGATTTGTTATATTGAGTTCGTGATCAAGTTGGTTTTCCTCTAAACCACCCCTTCTCCAAGAATCCGTGTTGGATACCCCTGAGCTAGTTGGTTAAGCTAAACAACAACTTGGAGAGTTGGAAGATAAAAAGCTTGCCTAACTTAGTTGGTTCCAAAGGGATATTCTTGAATAGTGTGTGTTGAAGAAAGATGATATCTTCATCGATTGGTCCCTATGATCAGTTGCTGGACCTATTGTCTTATCAATCCTTTGATTTGAGTGTGGGCTATCGTCAAATCAAATCAGTACCAACGATGCTCGTAATGTTGTCTTACTCGTGGCTGATCCCTCGAGCATATACCATTACATCTTTTGGTCTGACCAATGCTATCACTGTGTTCACATGATGGTGGAAGTCAAGTGATATGGAAATTCCGATGAGTTGTTGTTGAGCCCATCAGCAGCATTTGGCCTCCCCCATGATTCCTGTTGAATATCAACCTAGTGTTGAAAACTTTGTAAGCAATGCCTTCGTGTTCCGTTCATGAAGCCTATGCTTGGATGGAAGAAGTGACTTCCTCGAATTCATGTGCTTTAGGTGTAAGTTGCCGCCATGAATTTGAGAAAGGTTTGTTTTGTTTCCTCCGAATCGCCCCAAGTTAGTCATGCACGTGCGAAGTGCCCTATGGTTTGATAGGTTGGCCGCCTCCATTCTATATGTGTTTCCTAGCACACCAAGCCACTAACTGATTTGTTCAAGGAGAAGAAATTCCTTCTTACGAGCATGCCTTATGCAAGGACTTCGTTATCCTTGATGATGGTTCCCCACCTGAACTCGGTAGTGTTTTATTGTAAGACTACTCTGTGATCATGCTTGTCATGGACATCATGTTCACATGATTGTAGCAGAACCCGCTCATGTTTTGGAGCGTGCTACCTTAGTTCATCCCTCGAGAATCTCGCAACGTCATCTCGTCGGTTTGTGTTGCAAACTTTCTTTTCCAGACATACTGTCTGAAATATCCTGTTTTCAACCAGATCTGAATCTTAGGAAGATATGATGGTTGGAACATTTCCAACAGTTGCATCTTGTTCCCAGCTTGCACCGCCATTGTGCCAATCCCCCATGGGCTGCCTTTCTCGGTAGTTGCTGTCCAATATTGTCTTCAAAAGTGGACTTACCATGGGTCCCATCCATTTCCGGTGATAAGCAAAAGTCATCCATTGCGTTGTCTTCAACAAGGTAGTCCACATCATCCATCCTAGTCCAGGTATGCCATTCCTTCGAACTCTTTCAACGATCAATTATAAATTGCCTTAAGCTGGTATGAAGAGTGTCAATGATCTATGGATCAAAAGTAATTCTTTTCGCCACTTAAGGGAGCAGTTCTTCGAGTCACCTTTTTCAAAATGCCCCGTTACGGGATCGTGGCAATTATTTCCTCGCCATCTTGACACCATCCACCATCTTTCTAAGCGTGGAATTGTTGCCCACCAAATCAAACCCCGTCGTTGTTCCTCGATCCCTCTCGATGTGTTTTGTGCCTCAACTCGAGATGTTTCAACATCTCATTCCACGAGTTGATCTTGAGTGCTCGATCTTCGAGGAGATCGTCTCCTATAGAGTTTCTTTCTGTCGCCATCGTGTTGGATGAAGATCTCAGAAGCAAGGACATCAAGATCAATTGGGGCAATGAACCAACATCTTTGAGGAGGACAGTTGGATCGTGAAGATCGTGTTAGCTTGTGATCCCTCTGACTTCTTACCTCACGTCTTGGATCTCGGGACAAGATTCTTGTTTAGTGGGGGTGAGCTGTCACAGCCCCAGATCAGCCCTTGCTTAACTTTGCTTGCTCATCATGTCATCATGTTTAAATTCCTAAGAAACTTGAAATGGGGATTGCCTAAACCCTAGCATTAAAGGAATTCACTAGGTTCAACAATTTTTTTTTCAGTGAATCAAAATGGCTTTAGAAAATGTTCATCATTTCTGGAAAAATGCTATAAACCATAACCAGAGGTGCTGCACATTTTTCATGACATATTTGGTCACTGGATTAATTCATAAAGTATTTGCATTTGGGCATTTAATGCTAACAAATAGTTTAAGTGCTCAAATAATCATAAACTAAAATGGTTGCTGTTTGTTATATTCCAAACAGTGGCATTGATCAGTTTTATGATTTTTGGATCTGTTTTAGTATTTTTAGTAAAGCCACAAAGTTTACAGCAAATTACAAAACAGTAGCTAAACTAGAAAGAGAGAGAGAGAGAGAGAGTAACCTTACCTGACGCTTACCTGAGGCCCACTCACCTGGTGGCCCAGCAGAATCAGCCCAGCCCACCAGGGGCGCCTTGGTCTTCTTCCACCTCTGCCAAGAGGGCGGGCGTGTCGACGCCAGCCGCCGAGGCCTCCACCTCCTCCCTCCCAGCCTGCCTGGCTCCTCCTCGATGCACCAGGCGACGCCACGCAACCCTTGGCCCTCTCCTCTCTCCCTGGACCTCTCTCCCTCGCTCTCTCTCACCGCGCCCGAGCGCTGCCCTCGCCGCCGCACACCGTTGCCGCGCCCACCGCCACTGCCTCGCCCCTCCGACGAGCCCATTAGCTTTGTGCTGCCGTCCCCAACCTCTATGACGACTCACGCAAGCCGGGATGTCCTGCAGAGCTGCACTCAACGTCGTCCTCCTCGTCGGTGCCGCGGATCGCCGCCGTCGAATTCGTCGCCGTTCGGTCTTCCCCGACCTCGCCGTCCACCTCTACGGGATCCACGTGAGCTCACCGTCCGTTTCCCCCTCTCCGTTCCTTTGCTTGCGCGCCGTATCCTGCTACAGCCGAACTCCGCGAGCACCTCGCCGCCGCCCATGGCGCCACTGTGACTGTAACCCGAGCCAGCCGCTCCCGCGCACGTCACCGTGCTCCTGGTGACGCCAGGAGGCCGTAGAGGCCCTCCGCAGCCCCTGTCGTGCCCTGCAGCCACATCCCGCCCGGAGCCGTGTTTCGGCCGCCGCCCCGAGCTCCGCTCCGGCGAGCTCCGGCCACCCCGCGTCCTCCCGTCGCCTCCCCTGGATGCGCGAGAGCCCGGGCTATGCCCCGGTGCCCTTAGCCGCCGCCCCCGTGGCCTGTAACCCGGACACCGCCGTGTCCGTGGTCGCCGGCGATGACCGCCCGGCTGGCCGGCAGTGGACCCCACCGCCAGGAGTTAGTTAGCACTACCCCCCACCTATGACATCGGTGGGCCCGGAGCCCTAATCTTTTAATTAGATTAGCAATAACCCCTGTTAATTAGCTGTGTCACTGACGTGTGGATCCCACACGTCAGGTTTGACCCGGACCGACCTGTTGACCTGCTGACGTCACAGTGACGTGGTGCTGACGCCATAAATCATTTTCTGGATTTATTCTTTTCAGGAAATTCCAGAAAATAGTATAAACTTCTAAAATTCATAGAAATTCAACCGTAACTCCAAATTAAATAATTTATATATGAAAAATGATCAGAAAAATCCAATCTATCCATCTGTACCACTTTCATGCATGTTAAATCAACTTATACCTGCTGATCAGTAAATCATATAAAGGGCATTTAAACCATCACATATGGAGTTTGAATTTGAATCTTTGATTCAAGCCAACTTCATTTAACCTGTCGCTAGTTGCATTAGCTCAAATCACAGCATATTGACATTTCATGATCATGCATCATATTGTGCATTGCATTGATTGTGTTCTTCCTTGTTTGCCGGTATTTGCCCCCTCTCGATAGACGTGGTTTCGATGATGAGTTCGATGACACCGATGAAGAGCTATAATATCTTCAGGAGTGCCAGGCAAGCAAAACCCCCTTGTTCATTCCGATATAATCCCACTCTCTCGCTCCTGCTCTCTTTTACTGCATTAGGACAACAACGATTCATATGTTACTTGCTGCGGTAGCTGAACCCCTTTCCTCTGCATGACCTGTCATTCCACAGTAATTAGATGAAACCCACTAGCATGAGTAGGAGTTGTTTGAGCCCTGTTGTGCCTACTCATTCATGCTTGTTTGTCATGCCTGCTACTACTTAGAGTTGAGTCTGGTCTGATTCATCGGGGATGAATCGGAGGTGTGTGAACATGTCCTACTGTGTGTGAGCTAAGTGTGTGAACACGATTTGGTAAAGGTAGCGGTGAGAGGCCATGTAGGAGTACATGGTGGGTTGTCTCATTGAAACCGTCCTCAGGAACTGAGTTCTGTGTTTGTGATCCATGAAAAGTTACTACCACACATTGGGATCCTTAATTGACTCTCTCGCTTCTTAACCACCCTTGTCCTCTGTCCGGGAGTTGCAACTAGTTTCGGTGTTTGTAGGATATGTGTTGGAGGCCGTGCGTGGCGCTGACCCTAGGGGTGGGCTATGATGCGGTAGATACACCGTGGCTGTTTATCGAATGCCCGTTTGGTATCTCGGGAACCCTGCACACATCGTTCGGGGCCGTTAGTGGAAACCTCGGCGGAATCCTGCGGATGGAACCCGAATAGGCGATAAACCTGGACTAGGGACTTGAGTGTTTAGGTAGGCCGTGGCCGACACCCACGCTGGGCTTCGCTTGAAGGTTGCCGAGTACATGTCGTGTAAACGGCGGATGGCGGTGAGAGCGTGCGAAGAAGTACACCCTGCAGGTTAATATGATCTATTCGAGTAGCCATGTCCGCGGAAAAGGACTTCTGGGTTGCCTATATCAGTTCATAGACAAGTGAAAGTGGATACTCTAAAATGCGCAAGATAAGCGTGAGTGCTATGGATGGCGTTCTCGTAGGAAGACGGGATCGGATCCATAGTGGTGTATTGATCGGTGAATATGTGGACTCGTGTGCGCCACCTCAAAAGAGTTACTTGCAGTCGTAGTTCAGGATAGCCACCGAGTCAAAGCTGGCTTGCTGCAGTCAAACTCCACCACCCCCTTTGTTGATAATGATGCATATGTAGATAGTTCTGATGTAAGTCTTGCTGAGTACGTTTGTACTCACGTTTGCTTATTTTATGTTTTGCGAGAGACGCGGTCTAAGCTAGTAGTTCCGCGTGGACTTCGACGTTTAGCTTGTTACCTCAGCTACGATCTTGTGCCCTCGGCAGGATCTGGTAGATAGTCAGACTTCTCAGCCTTTTTAATTTGTAGATGTCTGTACTCAGACATGTTAAGCTTCCGCTTGTGCTTTGACTTGTATGCTATGAGTGTTGGGTCATGAGACCCATGTTTGTAATATCTCGCTCCTCGGAGCCTAATGAATAAATATTTGAGTCGTAGAGTTATGTTGTGATGCCATGTTGTATTTACACATATTGAGCATATTGTGTGTATGTCTGAAATGCTTGGTATGTGTGGGATCCGACAATCTAGTCGTTTATCCTTGGCAGCCTCTCATATGGGGAAATGTAGTCTAGTGCTTCCTGAGCGATAGTAGTCCGCTACAGCCCGGTTCACCGGAGTCCTGCTAGCCCAGCACTACTGCTTGGACACTTGACTGGCCGGCATGTGTTTCACTTCATTCCTATGTCTGTCCCTTCGGGAAATGTCACGCGTGATATTCGAGTCCTACCTAGCCTGCTACAGCCGGGGATACCGAGTCCTGTTAGCCCGGTGCTACAGCCAATTCATACGTTGATGACCGACATGCTCGATGTGATTCATGTATGCCTATCCCCATGTGTTAGCGCCGCTTTGGGTTCACGACTAGCCATGTCGGCCCGGGTTCTTTGTCATATGGATGCTAGCGACACTATCATATACGTGAGCCAAAAGGCGCAAACGGTCCCGGGCCATGGTAAGGCGTCACCCGTGGGAATACCGTGTGTGAGGCCGCAAAGTGATATGAGGTGTTACTGGCTAGGTCAATGTGACTTGGAATCGGGGTCCTGACACAGCGAGGCATCGCCCCACCGGCAACGGTACAGAGGACATCACCGCCTCTGTCGAGGCCGCGCCCTGCTGCCAATGAGGCCGCGCCACACAGAAAACAAGGAAGAGTAGAACACGGTAGTTCGTTGTCGCTCGGGTCCAAGTAAGGCCACTACTGCTACCATCTGGTTGAAGCCAAGCTAGGTGGGTTGGCCATTGATGGCCGATTAGCTTCTTGGAGGCGACGTGGAGTCGGAGAGCTATGTTGGAGAAGGACGCTGCTTCAGTTACTTAACTGGTGGTGCAGTTGGGTCACTGACACATGGGCCGAACAGGCATCTGGGCCACATGTCAGTTATGCAACTGCACCGGCATTTAAGTCACTGAAGCTCAGTCCGTTGGAGAATAAGCTTCTTTCCGGCTCTGCCGGACACAGGTGGGTAGATTCGGTTAATTAATTATACCTCCAGCGCACCCCTTTTTAGTTGAAGAATGCATGAAACGTAATGAAATCCGGCATGTTTATGTGAAATCCGACCGTGTATGAATGAATTTAGCTCGATTAGTTTGAATTCTTGTATCACTGGCATTTGATGAACATGCAAAACAATACGTACTAGGATTATTCCCAGGGTGATCACCTTGTTTGTAGCAGTTTCACATGTACTCCATCCGGTCCTTTTTAGTCTGTATACAAGTTTTATCTGCAGTCAAAGTATCTCTACTTTGAACAATATTTTAGAAAAAAGTATGAACATTCACAATGTAAAATCAACTGACTTGAAAGAAATCTAATATGCGAAGTAAAAAGGAACAGAGGGAGTAGAAAGAGTTTGAGCTGCTTTTTAGCGTTCCTGTACATTGCAATCAAACACACATGCCTGGCAATTCATAGAGAACATTGAAAACAATCGATGATTATGCATCTCAGCGATTCACATGTCAGAGCCAATATTTACTTCACAACTAAACAATAATGAAAAATCGACCGATGCTGCTGACAGCAAAGGGCGTCCTATTCAAAAATATCAAATGCATGTCTTGTTGCTAACATCAATGAGCAAAATTTGACAAGGTTGTCGCATTCCAAAATGTCAAATGCGTGTTTTTTTGCATACATCAATTAGCAAACTTTGACAAGGTTTTCCCATTCCAAAATATCAAATGCCTACGATTGGGGAATGGGCAGGGTTTGCCATCAGTTCGGACATTGACATGGCACCTCGTGCTAAATAAACCAGTTGTTCTTTTTGTGCAGTTCCACCCAAATCAACCAAATTCGCACATAGCTTGTTTGATTTCGCCTTTATATGTTGCAACGCCTTGAACATATCGGCACCTCCTTTCTTGTGGTGGAAATGAATGATTTGATGTATTCATGAACATTTTCTGCAGTTCCCATTGAAATCAAGATGAGCACCCCTGTTTGTACAAATACAAAATAAGTGATTAGTATAAAGCAAACTATACTATGAATTGACAGTTTAAACAGGCACCTACATGGTCCATGTAGAGCACACTTTAAAAAAAATGGAACTCACAGGAGAGAATCCTAGAATAACATTGTACTAGCGCATCATAGCAAAAAAGATGGAGATCTGCCATTCCTTCCGAGTTGAAGTTAGTTTGGTCTTGTGGGGAGTAATGTAACCATTCTTCAACTGCACCTTCTGATGATAAGATAGACAGGGCTTCTTCATCCTGGCATAATCAGAACTAGTCACTTCACGTAGTCCATATTCTTCTTTAGAGGAGGATGATCCTGTTGTGCAAAGACAAGAGGACAACGAAATGCTAGCATCCTTGTTTGCTCAAAAAAAGGAAAGGAAATATTTAAAACAACATAGATGAAGCACTTCTCAAGTACAATACCACTTTCTCATGATAGTATCTAAATAGTAGCCCAACACCAATAGAGATGACAAAGCTCAATCATAGGGATGAAGTCCGTGGGCGAGTAACAACCTTTGTTAGGAGGCTTATTATGTAGAGCATATAGATCAAGCACTTCTCCGGAACCATCTGTTGTTATCTACTGTGGTTGCCATGCTTACTATATACTCCTCGATTAGTTTAATGTTTCCAACATCTTCTTGTGCAGTTCCACTAAAATATATGGTATCTCAAAGAAGATCCATGTTTGCGCAAGGAGAGATAATTACATATTACATTAAAAGTGGCGTCAAATCAGTGGCAAAACAATTGCTCGTTCCTACCATAACAATAAATTAAGATGCAAAACTATATCATTACTTGTGTCATCACAGTTCCAGTGCTTCATTACAGCACCGGGAGTTGATTTTTGTTTTTCTTCCGCTTGTTCTTCCCCTTCATCACTTGGTTCAATAATAGACAAGCTTCGACTTCAATCTAAGATTTGGCATGTCAATTAGGGAGCACAAGTATAGCACTAAGAAATGACATTAATTTTCTAATGAAAGTGGCAAAATACAGGCTAAAAGTTGTGCAATATGCTTATCTTACCTCAACGAGATATTACGATGCACATACAGATTGGAAGTCTTGTCTCCATTTGTGCAGTTCACTAAAATCAAGCAACATTACCATTCAAGTAGCACTATATATGAAAGCACACTGCACAATCATGTGAAAGAAGGCTAGTACTGACCTCTCATGACGCGGAATTCAAACAACTCACAAGAAGAAGATCTTAACCAAACTTGCAAACACGGATAGGAAGTAAGATCTCCTCTTGTGCAGTTCCACTAAGATCAAGCAATCAAGCAATATTGTCAGTGTGACATTTTGGTTGAACTGCACAAAACACTCTTAAAACAAAAGTGTTTTGTGCAGTGCAACAAAAGGTCACAATGGCAACGAGGTGAAGTAGATAACCCTGTTTACACAGAGGTGCAAAGGAAACAACAAGTGGTCAATAATGGTTTATGACACATAAGCCAACAAAAAGAAGCATCTAACTTATGTAATTGGGAAATAAAGCAAGACAGTAGCATTTCTCAAACGGTGGCATTGATTCATATTAATAGAGAGATTATATTAACAATCAATTCGTTAAACATGTAATTTGCTTTTAAGTATGGCATTGCATCAATTTTCTAGCGGCATTATTAGAGGGTGTTTGTTTACAGGGACTTTTTGGTGTAGGGACTAAAAAAGTCCCTTTCAGTCCCATCTAAACCAAACAGGAGGGACTTTTAGGGACTAAAAGTGGGCATTTGGGACTAAAGAAATAAGACCCCGAGGGAATCTTTTTGGGACTTTTTCCAACAGTTGCCCCTGCCCCGCATCGCACCTTATCTCTATTAGTTCATTACTAGGGGTAACATGGTCTTTTAGCATGTCATTTAATAACCTCTAGTCCATGTATATTCCTTGGAACCAAGCAGGTAGGGACTAGGGACTTTTTAGTTGGGACTAAAAAAGGTCCTAGGACTTTTTAACCAAAGAGGGCCATCGATTAACAACAGCTAAATAGTTGCACGGGACAATGGACACACCATCACCATGTGCATCTACCGATGTATGAAGGGGTGATGCACATTCTGTTGCAACAAAGGACAAACAACCAAGGAGCATATTTGTGTTGGTCCTAGTTTTGTTATCTTTAGACACCTTTCCCTATGTGAGCGCAGCAAATCTACTCCTGCTGAAACTCTACAGCCTTGTCCCCCAAAACAAAAAGATCAGTTCATTACAGATCTGCATACTGCGTTTGTCATTCTTTTGCCTTTTCGACCAACGTAGGTGCTGGATAGCCAGTCTGTACTAGTACTTTCCTCTCTTCCTTTCCTCTTTGAACCACGTCCTAGATTCATGCTATACAACTTTCCCCACAACTTTCCCCCCTTCTTTTCCTTTTTGAACCACGTCCTAGATTCATCCGATACAACTTTCCCCACTACTTCCCCCCCATTCCTTTCTTCTTTGAACCACATCCTAGATTCATGTTTTACAACTTTCCCCACTACTTTCCTGTTTGATCCAACACCAAGATTCGAGTGCAGAAGCAGAAAAAGCCCACATGCAGCTAGAGCAATGCATGTGGAATAAATAAATTATACCTTAAGGTTCTTGGGGTGTGGTTCGGTGGGCGACCGGAGGCCGTTATGCCCACACTATGTACGGCGGCAAGGAAGAAGGGGTCGGAGGACCTCCCGCGTCACCGCTGGGTGAAAGAGAACAGCTGTGCCGGTAGTGGATTCCCTCCCTTGCCGACGGCAACAACATTAAGCCTCCTTCCCTTCCTGGTAGACGGATCCTACCGGCTCTTTGACCAGCAGTGAGGGGAGAGAGAGAGAGGCCAACGAAGTCTTGTTTAGAACTGGAGAGGGTGAGAGAGTGTGAAGAGAGCAACTACAAGTGCTGAGGCTCCAGTGTGTATATATATAGTGGAGAGAGAGTGTGAAGACTACAAACCCTATAAAACAAGCGCCGAGGCCGATATCATATAGCTCCGTATCCATCCATTTTGACCAGTTAAAGAATCCTCATGGCACCGCCCCAGATCACATTCTCTCTCTGTCATGCGGGGCCTACCTGTCATTGGGTGGAAGAAAGAAGTCGAACAAAAACAAAATTATGCTCAAGTGTGGTTATCGAACCCGAGACCTCTAGTTTGATGAGCGAACAGGCTAAATAGCTACACCACCCTCACGTTATTATTAACGTGAGGAAAGTAACCTTCTATATATTCCTGCATTCGTGTGACAAGCATGCCGTGTTTTTTTGCCTAGGTGTCATTGGGATTTAAATCATAATCGTGTCATGTGGCTTTGGTGGTAAGGTCTTTTGGGATTTAAAACGGTGTTGGTAGTACAGAAATAATGCAGCCGTAGTCACCTTACCTCTCTCCACGTAGTACGTTGGGTCCCACCAGTCAGAGGGTGAAACAAACAAATTAATGAGAAAAATGTTAGTACGCGAAATACAAACTGTTATAATTTTTTGTGACATGCCTGAACATTTTCTTAGTTCAATATATGGTCAAAATTTGACACGAAATACAATGGGGACCAATAAACCAGGATGGAGGTAGTACGCGAAGTTTGCCGTAGGAAGCGAGCCGATCTGGCTCTCCCGAGCTAGCAAGGTTTTTCTAGCCCACCCAAGCTAGCTAGCCCACAAAAGCTAACATATTTTAACAGTTCCAAACGCCTAACCTTGCCCGGGTAGGCTATAAATTGTTCTTGCTAAGGATCCAAACGCTCCCTAAGTAACTCGCATGATATTCCTATTCAATGAACCTGTGTGTGTGCGTGTGTGTGTGTTTAACACCATGTGTGTGTTAGAGAGAGCGACACATCGACCTACTCCTACAGAGAGATGGTGTGTAGTGTATGATTTAGCCGCGAGAGTCAGTGCATCCTCTTGTTTCCGGGCGTCTGGTTGAGACAGGCGGGCCGCTGTCACGCCCGCTCCTGACCAGCCTGGCCCACCCAAAGCCCCTCCCTCGCCCGCGCGCGCTTCCTGCCCGAAACGGCCAGCCCCGCTCCAAAGAATAGGTGCCGCATTCATGCCCGGGCAGAGCGGACGCGACCTCTCACTGGCGCCCTTGTTGAAGAGAGAAGCGGATTCAAGAGTGATGGTTGCTTCGTCCGTCGAACTTACTGCTGGGTCTATGTGATTTGATGGCTCATTTGTCATTATTACTGAAGTGGTAGGACTGCTGGATGTCCCACGTTTTCGGCGAAATGAGGTACTACTAGATTACAATTTTATCCATTCTTACAACGGAGGAGTGCGAGCGTAGTGAAAACACGCAGGCTCAGTGATTACAAGGCCGACCTCACATTATCACCATATTTTCTGGACACCGTGTGATACCTAACTATTTAAATAGTACTAGTATAGTACGTACTGTAATTTATCAGCGAGATAAATTTGTACAATGCTATGAAGCTTCTAGCTTCTGTTTCATGTATCTTGCGTCCAAGGTTGCCCGTTACAACATTTCATCAAATACAAAGGAGACTAACATCCATGCTATTGCATCTCAATGATTGACAGATCATAGCCAGTAAGTGTCTCAACTTTATGCAAACTTTAGTACAAAGTTGTACTACTACTAAAGTTGACACTTATTTTAGGAACAGAGACAGCTAAATAAAAAATGATCCATGCAGTCTGTAGCCCTTGAACCGTAAACCCTAACAAGGCTTTAATTTGCTACCAACTTTGGAGCCTCCAAAGATATGAAGTTTGCAACCCTTTGACTATCTGATCATTTTGTGAAGTTTCACAAAAATCAAGATGAGCATCCCTGTGGCAAAGAAATTGAAGAAGCGTGATTAGAATAAGATTACTGGGACTAGCTGATGAGACATAAAATCATCACAAATACAGTACGTAGAAGCCAGTAGAGGTATGTGCGGGGCAAAGAAGTAGAGAAATATCCACATGGAGTGATGTGGGCAGCTGGAGCCGCAGTGCAAGCCGGCTGTAAAGGAAGTTGTACCTGAGGGATGTTGGGACGTAGCTCAACCTAGAGGTGGGCGGCTCGAGGCGACAACTGCCTATGTCGTGGCAGTGAGCAAAGGACGAAGGCAACCTCACCGGCTTTGTGAGAGAGAACGACGGTGACCCATGATCGGGACATGCCGACAGTGGGTTTTCGCCGTCGGCGACGGCGACCGCATCTACAGTAAGCATCCACCCCTTCCCCCGGCAGGCGTGATCCGCCAGGATGTTAGAGATGTTGCCACAGTTGTTTTGTGCGAGAGCGTGTGAAGAGAGCAACACCAGCAAGCAACCGTGTAGGCTTGTCCTGGCAATGTATATAGTGGAGCGCTTTCCTTTTCTCTCCGTATGAACCTATTTATATTGCGTATGTGCCACTGAAGAAAAAAATCTTTATTTATAAATGACGCGGCACCGTTCATGCGTGGTTCCCGACCCTCCATTATTTATAAGTGAGTAACTACTACTAGACGCGTGAAATTATCACGTGGGCTGCATCATCTTACAAAAATGAGCTCCACCGTGTCACGTGTGTGGTTGGGGAAGACGCAAAAGAAGCAAAGAGTGCTACTAGTAGACTACGTGCGTGGGTGCGTGCACCTCTTCTCTTCGAGCATGGTTATTAAAAGTATAGCCACTACTGTACTACCACGCGGTTACTATATATGGCAAAGAGTATAGACAGTAATAATGACTAATAAGCCGTGAAATCATGAGGCACACCTTTCTCTATGTTTGACCGAGGAAGCAGCCATCATTTCACTCCTCGTTGAATATCCATCCGCTGCTACCTCCGTGAATAAATAAAATCCGCTTCTACCTCTGTAGCATGGTTAATAATATAGCTTTGTCAATCACGACGTAGAAATATCATTCACTAATACAATAGGGCTGGATCTAAGGCTGGTATTTTTTTTACTTTGTCTCTTTCTCTTTTTGACGCATTTACTCATTTTACATAGGAGCACGTGTAGAGGATGGCTATTCCTTTCGATGGGACTTCTTCATGGGGTTTAAGACCAAGGCTGGTCATAGTGGGGAGTAACTCAGACTAGTAACATGCTTTGGTTACTAGTCCATTTTACTACCTTCATAATGGGTAATAACATATAGATGGTAACATACAAACCTTCATTAATTGAGACATAGACTCATTTTACCTCGGGGTGTGTTATGTTACAGTAACATATTATGTTACCACAAGCATCTCTTCCCTTATTAACTCCATCCCACATAAGAAAATTTGTCTTGGGATGTGTCATGTTACTACATAAGTTACTCCCACTATGACTAGCCTAAGCAGCTCCGAATTATGCCCGCTGCCCACCACTCTGATTCGTGCCATGTATGATAGGGAGTAGTCCCATTGCAACAATGAGGTCCACTAGGTCTAGCACGTCCTGTAAGAAGAGACTGTCACACAAAACATACATCTTGTTGCCTTCAGCCTCGTACAGTATGTACAACTGGTACGTACTACTAGTACTACTACTACTCGTTCTCCTATAAACCTTGCGCTTGGCATCTCCCAAATATTAACCTTGCGATTGGCTCTTCACCTCTTCGGGAAGCCGAGCAATAATGGTACAGAAATATATATCGTTCTAGCTATATGAGACTGAATGAATTGCTGCACGTCCACCTCGTGGGCGAGGGAGAGTGCGTACTATTACGTTTGTTTCAATATTGACTACATACGGAGCAAAATGAGTGAATCTACACTCTAAAATACGTCTATATACATCAGTGTTTGGAGTATATACTAGTAGTTCATACTGAAATCTACTAAAGGACATATATTCCAAACAATATGATAATCTCTCCAACCAAGGTAGGGACGAGGAGTAAACGGAGGGAGTAGTAAAATTTTCTCCTCGTCCTGCAATCCACCGCGCCCGTGGGCGAGGGAGCGGGTGTAGGCGTAGTAAGCAAGATTCACCTCATCCTGCGATCCCCCGCGCCCGTGGGCGGGGGAGACGGCAAGCAAGCTTGTCCTTGTTCTGCGAGTTGACGGGACACATCAAAAGTAATACGCACATAGCATCCCGAGTGTATAAAGCATTGCCTCTAAGGTAGGCCCCACATGGTTTGCCTTTTTTTAACATAACACGTCAAGTCGTAATTTGTTTGTTCACCCATGGTAGACGATCCTCCATCAAGTGGACAACCGGTACATGTGTCGAATAACCACGTGGGCTGCCTTTTCGTACAGAAATGAGCTCCACCGTGTACCCGCGCGGGTGTGGTTGGGAAAAACACGGGAGTACGTGCGCCGTGCGTGCACCTCTTCTCTTCGTGCATGTCCCCCAACTACGTGGGTGTGTGTGAGAGAGATACAAACCTAGATAGATGGTGTGTGCGTTCATGAGTGTTTTTTGTTTGGGGGGTGATTTCTTGAATGTATTTGTGGGAATATGTGTCGATGACATCTCACACAAAAATTTGACACATGCAATGTGTGTGAAATAGAGGCATATCGATATCATATATAGAGGGGGCGATCCATGAGAAGAGAGGGAGGGGACATAGATAATGATAGAGTCGAAGAGAGGATCATGTGGGTTGGTGCGAGATCGATGAAGAGAGCCATCGAAATTGTGTGTGTGCAAAAGATATAGGGCGACTGACCTACCGGAACGTCGGAGGGCACATGACAAGTTTGTGTGTGGCAGGGAGACATGACTAGAGCGCTCAAAGTATCGGGGTGTGTGGGGGGAGGAGGGGGGAGGCAGAGGCCTAACTAGAGAGGTAGAACGACTCGTATATGTGTTGAGAAGGAGAGACCCAGCCATGTCTTGAGGGAGATCCGTCGACATCCATACATAACTAAAGGATGGGAAATAGGTTGGGACTGAGAGAGAGAGAGAGAGAGGAGAAAGAGAGGGGGAGGGAGAGGGGTAGAGTGTTGGATGGGTGATGGAGTTGCTTCTCGAAGATGGTGGGAGAGGCCTACTAGACAAACTGAGGGTAGAACTGCAATATTATCAATAAGAGTGGGGATGTGTTCCTGCGTGTGCTTGTGCGTGATAGATGTGTCGGGAGGCATGCATGGATGATGAAGGGGAACCTTGTGTTGTTAAGCAAACCTAACTAGATCGGAAGATCAATTGTTGTTTGTCGGAGGAAGGGAGAGACATAACTAATGAGGTAGATCGATCGACGCATGGGAAAAAACGAGTTATAAGGACCTAGCTAGCTATATGTATAGCGGGAGATCGGTCGGTGTACATCCATTTGTTAGATGCAAATAAGGCCCAGTGAGACAGATAGACAGAGAGAATGGAGCTAGGAGGTGGTGCGAGATGCCGAGCTACTAGCTAGATAGGGGAGGAGTGTGCGATTCTCAGATCGATGAAAAGAGGGGCGAGAGTTTACACGTGTGTGGGACCATATGAGATACACAAGGCATGGACACAGAAAGGAGGAGATGGAAGGTGTGTGTGTATGTTGTAGGCAGACATCACTAGAGAGGTTTATCGATCGGTGTGTGTCGGAAAGGAGTTGTGGAGACTGTGGGAGAACGACCTAAAAAAGAATGTGTGCGATGGATAGGGGGAGGGCGAGGAGGGCGTGTGCATGCATGAGTGAAAGTTAGTGATAGCTACAAAGGTTAGAGGATTGTGTGGGTGTAAGAGACTAACAAAGATGATAATTTGATATGAAAGTGGATTTATATATTTGAATAGGAGATCATAGTGTTATAAACATATGCATGCATGAATATAGCGGTGATACGCGTGCTGTGGTTTTGCACATGTTATACCATAATGTGATAATGCATGGCGTTTGCCACTCACAGCTAGATGTCGAACAATCTAAACCATACTATACATCGAACAATCTCACATTTTATTTGAATTTGTGATAATGTGTGGCGTTTGCAGCTTACAACTAAATATCGAACAATCTAAACAATACTATATATCAAACAATCTCACATTTTATTTGAATTTGTGGTAATGTGTGGCGTTTGCAACTCACATCTAAATACTTATAGGAGTAGGGGGTGGGGCACCATACATTATGTGATAAACACATTATACATATGAGACATGGTTTAGATTATGAACATCTAGCTAGAGCTTGAAATGTACTGTGATTTGAAATCAACTTAAAGTGGATTCAAAAAATCGAGTTCGAGTTCATGTAGTAGACATAGTTCATATCTAACTCGACAGTAATCATTTGGTGTGCTGTGAAGATAATACACAAACGATGGTTTAACTTGACAATAATGATGATTGTAAATCTTATTAAAATAGAGAAACAAATTCAAATGGTTTGACTTCACAACAATCATTATTGCAGATCTTATTCAAATAGAGAAACAAATTCAAATTTAGTTCATATTGAAGCAGTAGTATATACGTTTGGAATGCACTAAAACGTTCATTTGAGTTGCAGGTTGCATGCATTATACACGTAGAGAAATATTTTAATTGAACATAACATGATTCAAAGTTTTTAATGACATTTGTAGTGCGAATTGATTTGGTACAGTACACGGGACTAGACTCTCTTGTGTGGTACGAATTGATTTCTTTTTATTTTTTTATCGACGGAAGTGCGAACTGATTTGGTACAGTACAAGTGAGGCTTGTCCGGAAATTTCAACCCGTGCCTTGTTACCCCGAAATATTTAAGATACTTCTTTGTCTTGTTGTGCTCCGAAAACTCCCTCCATCTCAATCCGCGCCTTGCTATCCCGAAATTACAACGCGCGCGAAAACTCCCACCTCCTACGAAATCCCGACACATGAAATGCCCGTGATACCCCTGAACCAAAAGAACCGCCTAGCACAAATCGTTGGCTCTACTTCCGTAACTTACCCCACATTTCAGACAAGCAGGTCCCTAAGCCATGGTTCGCCACTCCCATCCCATCAGCCCACCCATTCATACACCGAGGCCGCGAAAACCCGCGAAGCCCCACACCCTCCTCTGTCTGCCACTCAGCCGGAGCCTCTTCCCCGACGATGTCGTCTACCACAACACCTCGACGTCCCTCATCCACCGTACTGGATGAGGATCCGTCGTCAATATCGTCGTACCGCTGGTTCAGCCACCCCGTCCTCTACCTCCAACGAGCTGCCCTGACGTTCCCCTCGTCTTTTGCGCCACCTCCATTCCCACACCGCCGTCTTCACCTGCACCACCGGAAGAGTAGCATCATCACCATTTTCTTGGATGAAGCTGAGGCCTAATCGGCGCCAGCAAAGAGGTTGTACACTAATCGCCGTGTTTTCTTCTTGATTCCATCTCACGGTGCTCCTGGCGCTCGGTCCCGAGCCGACATGGTGCGGCTCCATCCACATCGGCATTGTCGGCCACTTCCTCCACGGCATCGCTCCCTCGGCGGCGATGTCCACATCAGTAGGAGCTGCTGCTGCTGCTTTAGCTCTCGCTCGCTCTGCTGCTCTACTCTTGCTCTAGGTCCCCTGTCTGGTCTGCTCTTTCTATTGGTCTTGCTCTTGCTCTTGCTTGTGCTACTTCTCTCGCTCTTGCTCTGGCTTGCGATACTGCTCCAATTTGTCTACACTTTAGTCGACTGAATCGACTTTTGGGTTAGTCGATTTTCAGGGGATGGGGGGCTCACTGGACTTAAGGAAGAATCAGCCGCAGCGGGGAGGGGGGCTCGCTGGAGAGGTACCCCACTATATATCTTAGGCTTCAGGGTGGGGGCGGTGGTGGGGCAGTCGCGTGGGGAGTGCCAAAGAAAAAGCTTGGCATGGGGGGGGCTAAAGGGATGACCGGAGCAGCGGCGGACCAGCGGTGGGGAGTGATTTCGGGGAGGGCGGGTCGGCGCACCGCCGGCTGCGGGCGGCGGTTATGCCGGTGGTGTCAGTCGACTGATGCTGCTACACGACCAGCTGCCCCGGCTCTCGCACGCGCTCCTGCTACTGCTTTTCTGCTACTAGTGCGTTTTGTTTCGACAGTAAAATTCAGTTTCGACAGCAAAATTCAGTTTCGACAGTTAAGTTCTGTTTCGATAGTTAAATTTAGTTTCGACGGTTAAGTTCAGAGATGAGTGTCTGACGTATTCTACATATAGCACTTTGTGGTTATGTATTTTACATCATCTAGTGGAGATGCTATTACAATTCCACTTAGGTTAACATTGGCTCTCTTGTCCTGTTTCAGCCTCGGCGTCGTACAACTCACCGGAGCTGCTCCAACGACGAAACCCTCCATCACAGCGGAGCAGTATCCCGGGCTACACCTCCAGACGCCTAAGATCTTCTTCCCCTCCTCCGGCAGCTAAGTCTGCCGGAGCATCCTCACCGACCAACCCAATCACCCTGAGATCGACATGGCTTCACCAAAGAGGTTGTACACTTGTTGCATCTCTTTTTAGTCTACATGTTATATATATTGTCCACTAAGCACACGTAGTAACGTGAAATATGATTATTTTCTCCCACTATATGACAAGCAGTGAGGTACTAGGCAACTTAGCTATCCGTGATGGACTCTCTTGAACGCCACCATTACTTATCTCTGCGCATTTGAGCTGTGCATTTGTCGAGGGGCCTAGGAGTTGAGCTAGTAGGGCAGTGACCTGGGTCCAAAGTAGTAGAAGTAGCACAAAAACATTTTTTGCGTGTAGGCTTTTCCGTGCTCAAGCCTGCCACTAGAATCGCCAGTGCTTGAAAGAAAAAGTGAAGGAAAAACATAGGAATTGGAAAGTTTCCTATGGTACTACTATTCATGCATTTGCTTCAAAGGAATGGAGCAACGGAAAATTGTAGGATTTGTTCCTTTAGTGTCTCTTTGAAAGACTAAGAGATAGTAGCATAATAGCATTATAACCGTACATATTCTTGTGGTTTGACTTAACCTCACCATGCTTCTTTGCATCATGTGATCTTCCAATTCTTGTGAACCAAACACCCAGATTGGCAGAAATCCTGTGTTTTTAAATTATCTATTTTGCACGTGCATTCATATACTATTACTGTGTATTTCCTATCCCTGCGTTGTTAGAATCCTCCAATTCAAACGAGCCCTTACAGAACTACTTCTATTACATGTAGTTGTCAAAGAAAACCTTGTGTGGTTTGTCCCGCTACTGCTGCACCGTCGTCCACCCCAGCTCAGCTGCTCCAACGACAGAAGGGTCCAGCACAGCAGGGATCAGGCCTCCAGTCTGTCTTTCACCGCCTCAGATCTTCTTCTCCGCCGCGGGCAGCCATGCCAACTACATTACCATCACCAACCGAGCAGATGACCTCGAGGACTGCACGGGTCCGCAAGAGAGGTCGCACTCTTTCGTGTCTGCTTACGTTATGCATCACTTAATATTACATGCTATTTTATCGTCCTGTTCACCGATTAGACTTTGAGTCTGCTCCAAACTAATGGTCAAACTTGAGTTTTTAAATAGTTGTGGGGTACATATCGGGGCCGCAATCAATAGTATCTATCTACTATCTAGTTAATCTCTGGTGTCCACTAAGAGTTTCATGTTGGGTGGGAAACAAACAGTAAAGAAGCCATTATCTATATTTTTTAACTGAAGACATTATCTGCCTACTATCATTGGTTTTGGGTCTATCCACAGGTTTCTGCCATCACTCCGGATTTTTGCATGCACTCCTTACATAATCTCACTATGTTTTATTCATATGCATGTCAGTTATTGTAAACAATGGAACTAAACATGCAGAGCAAAAGAGACGAGCCTTGCGTAGCAATAAAATTTCATGCAGACGTTGTTCCATGGTAGGCACAAAGGCAGCCCCCCTCCACCCATTTCGGATTGTAATCGAGAGGAAGATATCTTTTCTGAGGGGGATTTAGAAGGAGAAGACCACTCCTATTTACCCCCTGGGGTCTTCGCTCTAACTTGGCATGCTGATGTTGGTTATATCATGCATATGGTGCCTTGCATTGCTTACTTTATACATCAAATATGTCATTTGCTTAGTTTAGACATGCTTTTTGTGAATGCCATTTGTTTAGTTTATTCATCATTTATATGAATTATGCAACGCCATCTTGTTTAGCCAGGCATCATATATGTGAATTTTGCAATGTCATCCTGCTTAGCCATTCATCTTATATGTGAATTATATCAGGCCATCCTTTTTTCGTTATGTATTACATTTGTCAATAATGTTAGCACATTCAATACTCTTCGTGTGCATCAACCATTTGACACGGTGATGGAAAATTCTGGAGTGAAAACATGGTCTTCAGTGCAGACTATGTTATCTGATGAAGCGCATATCTCGCTGGTTACGGATAGCTCCTCAGAGGAGGATTCAGAGACAGATGACCAATACTATTTCCCCCCTGAGGTGTATGCTCTAATTTGGCAGGGTTATGTTGCTCATATCATGCGTATGGTGTCTTGCATTGCTATGTCATTTGATTTGTTTAGACATGCTTTGTGTGAGTGCCACCTGTTTAGTGTCTAATTACCATATATGTGAATTATGCATTGCCATCTTGTTGCAAGACATTACATATGTGTATTATGCAATGATATCTTGTTGCAAAGGCATTATATACGTGAATTATGCAATGCCATGCTGTTTAGCCAATCATCATGTATGTGAATTATATCATGCTATCATTTGTTTGTATTACGTGTTCCATTTGTCGACAATATTTGTATATTCAACTACTCTTCCTGTGCATCAGCCATTTGAAGTGGTGATGGAAGTATCTGGAGTGAAAACAAGGAATTCAGAGCAGACAATGCTACCTGCTGAAGCAGACATCTTGCTGGTTACAGAGAGCTCCTCAGAGGGGGATTCAGACACTGATGACCAGTCCTATTTCCCACCTGAGGTCTATGCTCAAACTTGGCAGGGTTATATTACCCATGTCATGCATGTTGTCTTGCATTGCTTAGTTTTTACATCATATATGGATTGCCATCTGCTTACTTGATTACTATATAAATCATATATTTGAATTATATCATGCCATCATGTTTACATACACAACATCTATCTGAATTATGGGATGGCAACCCATTTAATAAAGACATCATATAGTTATATCATCTCATCCTATTTAGTGTTTACAGTCATCATATTTTGAATTATGTCATTCTATCTGTGAATTATATCATGCTATCATGTTTCCAGAGGTGGCATGTATGTGAATTATGGCATGCCAACCTATTTAATAAACACATTATATAGTTATATCATGTCATCCTGTTACATAGTCATCATATTTTGAACTATGTCTTTCCATCTTTTTTAGTTAGCCTTCATAATGTGAAATTGTGTCATGCTATCCTATTTAGTTAGCCATCATATATGTGAAATCGTGTCATGATGTCCTGTTTGGTTAGACAAAATAAATGTGAATTATTTCATGCCCTCTTTTATTCCCCACTATCCATTGCACCTGTCTATCATACAATGTCTGTACATTCAATTACTTTTCTTGTTTATCAGCCATTTGAATTGGAGAGGGTGATGGTAGTATCTAAGGGAGTAACAACACGGTCTTCAGAAAAGATAGTGCTACTAGTTGATGCAGATAGAACCATGGTTGTACTTGCCCAAGAACCAGCCCTACCACACATAACCCAGACTCTCGCAGATTGTACCCCTACCCAGTTGGACAGAGAACCAGCTACACCCCTTCTAACCCCAACCCCAGCAGATAGTAACCCAGTTCCAGTTGACACAGTACCGTCTCCACCACAGAGCACCCAAACACAAGAAGTTAATAAGGGAACTGCAGTTCCCAAAGCACGAGGACCACCACTCTGAATCCCAACTCAACACTCAACTGTATTTACTCATACCAACTATTTTCAAATTTGAAGGATGGAATTGAAACTCCAATGGTGCAACAGGTATGTTTTAAACCTATTTATTTAATTGGTTTGCTGTTGTAACTTGCTCTATGTTGATTTCAGTTTCAATTCAATAAACAGTTATGTTCTCATGTCATGCACATTACAAGTGTTGTTATTGCTCTATAGTTTCCCACACTTATATTCTGCTTTGTCTTGAACAAATATTATTTGAACTGTGTCTTTATCTTTATTTGGCAACAAAAACTAGAATGATATAGACCATAAAGTGACAATGGTACATAGATATATGTTTGTTTCATGTTGTTATCATGTCCACTTTACTACTGAACTAATTTACCAAAATGAGTTTCATATACAACATGGTCAACCTGTGATGCTGCTTGTTTCTCTTTTAGAATGCGGACAAAATATTGGAGAACAGTACCTGTTATGCAATGGTAAAGGGAGTAATGCAGATAAGGTTCAAGATAGTGAGACATCCCTGTCAATCTCCAAGAAAGCTGATAAAAACTATCTTGGCGACAATGAGAGAACCCAAAAGTCTTGTCTTGATGTAGTGTTCGAGTTACTGGCCACTACTGCTGGCACAAGCTCTTCGAACTCGCTGCCTGAATCTGTACATCTTCTTGAGTCTCAACTTCAAGTTGAAAGAAATCGATCAGATGTCTTTCTGACAGAAGTCGGAGGACCGAGGAAGTCCTGTAGAGAATTCAGATGCATACTTTCCGTGCAACGAAAAGTTACTGGAGGATTTAAGCGCCAAACAAGAGAAAGTTAATAAGCTTGCTAAGCATCTTGCCAGCATTATGGGTACCCAGGATATTGTTTCTTGAGCTCTTCTGAAGTGGTTTCAGTTCTAGACTTGTTTTGATGTGGCGTTTATTTGCACTGGTTGCCAACTTGGACAACCAATGTATATGATGTGCTGCTTTGTTCCCTATATTTGCATTGGTGGAGAACATTGATGCCCAGTGGATGTAATATGTGTAATAGCCATGATAGCCTAGCGGAGGTTGCTTGCTTATTTATCTATTTCCTTGTTGTATTGTTTATTTGTTTGCTTTTAGTTAGTGCAGTTCTTTTTCCGCGGTTTGCTAGTGGCCACAATAACCTATTTTTTAAAAACTAGGCCACAATAACCATGGGCTACATATTTACTGTAGTTACCATGGGCTACTTATTTACTGTAGTTACCATGGGCCTCCTACGGCCCGTAGAAACAATGGGCCTTCTAAGGGCCGTAGAAACAATGGGCCTTCTACGGGCCGTAGCATGAATGGGACTTCTACGGGCCGTATGATCGATAGGCCAAACATGGGCCAATAACAGACCGCATTATGGGTCGTAAACAGGATAGATTTGGAATCGTCCATTCAAGGGCCGACAATAATAGCTGTCGTTAATCGGCCGCTTTTTATGACACTATGAAAGCGGCCCAACGGATTAACGGGCCGCAAACGGGCCGATTGTAACCACGGGCTAAATTTGGGCCACAAGCAGAAAAGGCCAGTAACAGGCCGTAAGTAATCGAATGCGGGAAATGAGCCAAGGAAATGGGCTCTGAGAAGGCCGAAAGATAACACGGGTTGGAAACGGCCCAATGGAATAATGGGCCATTAACGGGTATAAAGCAATACACTGTTCATTGCGGGCCAGATTCACCACAGGCTGTTAATGGGCCAAGAGTTACAAATGGCCTCGTATGGGCCGAAAGACACCATGGGCCATACATGGGCCGGAAGTTACAACAGGCTGGAATCATATTGCACGGCCCATATGACGCTACTGGGCTTAATTCCGATAGGCCGTAACGGGCCGTGAGTTAGCGGGCCGTAAATGGGCTATATACGAACAAGCCGTTAATAGGCTTTCCGTGGGCCGGCCCATTACCTTTTGACCAAGTCAAACAGGCCGACCTTTTTGCCAGAATGGGCCTCTATTGGGCCGTGCAACGTGTCGACGTATTATAGGCGCCTCCTATCCAATTAATGGATGACATCTGTCCCAACGGTGAGCCAACACGTGTTCCCTCTGGCCAATGAGAATTTTACACGTGGAAAATCCTCATTGGTTCGGGCTGTTAGCAGGTTATCGGATCCAAAACCGGACCCGATAGCTTAATGGCGACCCGTTACGGTGGATGCCACGTGTCGGTTACCCTTGACGAAAGCACTATCATGATGCGCCATTTATCGTCATGGAAGTGGACACTTCCGTGATGATAATTTTGGTAATGTCATCGTGAAAGTGCAACTATCCCTAGGTGGTTTTGGTAATTCATAACAACATATAGCTCATTGAGCTAATGCTATTCCAAGACAAATATTTCAGGAAAAATCAATGAGTGGCATGGCATGGATGATGAAAGTGGATCCCTCAAAATATCAAGGACAAAGGATTGGCTCAAGCTCAAAAGCTCAAGACTCTACATTTTACATTTTAGTGATCCAAGATCACATTGAGTCTATAGGAAAAGCCAATACTATCAAGAAGGGATGAGGTGTTGCTTAATGAGCCTTTTGCTTCATGTGCTTAGTGATATGCTCCAAAACCCTCAACTACTTTCTCACATCCACATATGACCTAAACCTAAAGTCAAACTCGGCCCTACCGATTCTTTCTATCCGGCGCCACCAAGTTCAGATGTCTTAGCCACTGCCACAAACCCTAGGAAAATCGGTTTCACCGATAGGGATCTCGGTCTCACCGAGATGGGATTGTAATCTCTCTGTTTCCCTTTCGTAAGTTTTCGGTCTCACCGAAAGAGTGAATCGGTCCCACCGAGATTACAATGTAAAATCTGTGTTTCCCTTTTGTAACATTTTGGTCTTACCGAAAAGAGCAAATCGGTCCCACCTAGTTTACCTGACTAACTCTCTGGTTAGCTAATTACCAAATTCGGTCCCACCGAGTTTGTGTAATCGGTCTCACCGATATTATGTTATGCCCTAACCCTAACCATATCGGTCCTACCGAGTTGCATGTCAGTCCCACCGAAAACCCTAACGGTCACTAGGTTTACTAAATCGGTCTGACCGAGTTTGTTGATTCGGTCCCACCGAGTTTGGTAAATTGTGTGTAACCGTTAGATTTTGTGTGGAGGCTATATATACCCCTCCACCTCCTCTTCATTCGTGGAGGGAGCCATCAGAACAAACCTACACTTCCAACTTACCAGTTCTGAGAGAGAACCACCTACTCATGTGTTGAGGCCAAGATATTCCATTCCAAACATATGAATCTTGATCTCTAGCCTTCCCCAAGTTGCTTTCCACTCAAATCTTCTTTCCACCAGATCCAAATCCTATGAGAGAGAGTTGAGTGTTGGGGAGACTATCATTTGAAGCACAAGAGCAAGGAGTTCATCATCAACACACCATTTGTTACTTCTTAGAGAGTGGTGTCTCCTAGATTGACTAGGTGTCACTTGGGAGCCTCCGACAAGATTGTGGAGTTGAACCAAGGAGTTTGTAAGGGCGAGGAGATCGCCTACTTCGTGAAGATCTACCGCTAGTGAGGCAAGTCCTTCGTGGGCGACGGCCATGGTGGGATAGACAAGGTTGCTTCTTCGTGGAACCTTCGTGGGTGGAGCCCTCCGTGGACAAGCGCAACCGTTACCCTACGTGGGTTGAAGTCTCCATCAACGTGGATGTATGATAGCACCACCTATCGGAACCACGACAAAAACATCTGTGTCTCCAATTGCGTTTGAATTCTCCAAACCCTTCCCTTTACATTATTGAAAGTTGCATGCTTTATTTTCCGCTGCCTATATACTCTTTGCATGCTTGCTAGAATTGCGTGATGATTGCTTGAATTGTTCAAAGATAGCTAAAATCTGCCAAAGTCTAAAATTGGGAAAAAGGCATAGCTTTTAATTGGTCAAGTAGTCTAATCACCCCCCCCTCTAGACATACTTCAAGGTCCTACACATGGAACACTTGTAAGACATCATAGGTATGACTATCTCGATTATGTCACAAAATCGTCATGGATGTACATGCATGACAGAAAACATTACCTATTGTGACAAACACGTATCATCACGGAAGTGTATTTTTTTAGTGTGTGTGTCACAGGCACTGCTGCAGATCTCTGTGCCCTAGCCACTCTCTGAAAAGCATCTATGGTAGCTTTCCGTTTCCTCTCTTTAGCCTCTTCCTAGAGCTGCTCAACAACTATTTGCATTTCTGTCACCTTCAAGTCAAGATCATAAAACTTTGTTTCAACGATCCTCTCAAGGCTCTCTTGATTCTGAGTCAGGGTGTCCAATCCTTTCCCAATCCTCAAAGTGGCTTGAATAAGATATCCAAGTTGATCTTGCTTTGACTTGAGGAAAACTTGTGAAGCCTCTTCAGCACTTGGCATCTTGGCTTCCTACTCAGCTTTTGCTTTCTCCCTCTTCTCTTGAGCCTCTACTGATGTGGGATCTTCAGCATCCATGACAACTGTGTTGTCCTCAAATTCAGGCCTCAAGGGAAGGTGTTCTTTATCCAACAAGTATGTGCATGTGCCCATCTTGGAGTTGATGAGCATTTCGATGTGTGGAGCATACCCACATGATCTCTTTTGGTCAGCAGCTGTCCTCTTGATTGTCTCAACAATCAAACTCATCACTTTGAACTTCTGTGGCACATCAAACAACTGAAGCAAACTGATGGAATGGCCTCTGATCATCCTGTGATCTCCTAATTTGGTCAACAAGGTCTGCCTCAAGATGGTGTTAATAGTGGCCAGTCCAGACAATAGATAATTTACAGAGCCTGGCTTATGAGTCTCCAAGGCCTTGTCAGGTATTTCCTTATACATGTTGGCCATGGAGTTGTGATGTTTCTTTCTCTTGGCATAGACATCTATGTCATCCTCAAGCTCTGCAGGGGCATTGATCAGCTTGGCCCACTCAGCAACTGTTGACTGGTACCTTGTACCTTCAGACATCCATACAATCCTTCGATCTGGATAGAAATGAGTTGTAGAATTGAATTGCATAATGAGCTCATCATTCCACTTGGTTAGTTTCTGACCCACAAAAGTGTCGACTCCATTGAGTCTGGAACTTTCCTGCACTCCTGGGAAATGGTCTTCATTGTTGTCGATGTATTTCCAGTCTACCCACTTCATTTCACAAACTATGGGCTTCTTATCCAAAAGAATTGTCTCATAGAAGTCCTGCCGCTCCTTGGTGTGAAATCTATAGTCCACAGCAGTCCTTCTCCTCACAACATATGGATCTGATTGGCTCCACAATCTGAGACCTGCATCCTTTCTGACTTTCATATTCTCAGTCACTGGATGATTGTCATCATGGTCAGGGATCTTGGGCTTTAGCTTCCTGAGCACTTGGGCTTCAACATCTTCTTCTTCTTCAATCTCAGGCACTGGGGCCTTGTTCTTCTCAGCACCTGGTATGTTTCTTGTACTCCTCTTTTGTGCAGTCTTGTGGGCTTGAGCAGTAGCTTTGTGGGCAGTCTTGGGATTTGAAGGAGCAGCCCCAGACTTGATGGCATCCCCCATCAGCTTTTGAGCTATAGGTGCTGGTGCAACACCCTCTTCTTCCTATTCTTCCTCATCAGAGGAGTGCCTCTCAAATTCAGCCATGGGATCAACTTTCTTGCACCATCTCCCTCTCTTTCTTTCCTTTTTTGTTGCTCTCACTGGCAGCCTCTCCAATAGTTGATTTGGAAGATTCAAGAGTTGAGGCTCTGGCCTTAGACATGGGCACTCTCTTTGCAGGAGCCTTCTTATTCATACGTAGTTTGTAGAGGCAGCTGTGCCAAATTCCTTCTTGACAACCTTCTTCTTGGAGCCGACATCCTACTCAGCAGCCACATAATCTTCATCTTCAGAATCAGAATTTCTCTTTCTCCTCTACATAGTAGCAGCCTTAGAAAGGTTGCTTGGGGTGCTTCTGCTACCCTCATCATAGCTGCCAGAGGGACTAGTGCCCTCATTCATATTTACCTGCTCCTCAGAGTTGTTCTGGCTATCAGTCTGATCAGACATTCTGGCACTGCAAATGGAAAGTTGACCCTGTGAATAGTTATGGATGAGATAGAGTGGATGAGCATCACAAAGTGCACAGGTTTTGCAAAAACAATCGAGTCAAAAACTTAGTTTTAGTTTTCCACAGAAAGCATTTCGGAGCTACCGATTTGTTAAACTCGGTGAAACCAAGGAAACTTTGGAGTCTAAACTAGTGGAATCGGTTAGACCGAGACACAGTTCGGTGACTTTGAGATTGCTAGCATTTCACTGAGAGTTGAACTCGGTCACACCGATTTGCAAGTTTCGGTCAGACCAAAAGTTACAAGGGCCTAAGCCAAATCGGTGAGACCGATTTCCACAACTCGGTCGGTCCGAGATGAGTTCGGCGGAAACCTAACCCTAAATTTTCGAATCAAAACTAATCTAAAGGAAGTTTTTGCTGGATATGATGATTTCCTACGTGGTAAGAATCATGGCATTGACTTTTTTCTAAGAATCGGAGATAAAGATTGCACAAAGGATCAAACTCATACCCCAACTTGGCGATGAGCTCGCAACGGCGGTGAAGATTTCCGTTGACGGCGATGGAGACTAGTGGCAGGAGGTCGCTAGCGACGAGAGGATGATCCAGAGACCCGAGTCAGCAGAGCAGGATACGCGCGAGCGAAAAGGTTTCGGTGAAATTTCCAAATTTTGACCCGTCAGTATATATATCTTGACCCTGTCGGTGTGATAGAGTGGAACAACTCGGTGGCAGCGAGATGCAGAATCTCAAGCGGTTACTGCAAGTCGGCGACCGAACGGTTCTAATCGGTTGCTCCGAGATTGAAAACCTATATCAACTCAGTGAACTCAGTATGACCAAAAAGGATGAATCGGTCAGATCGAAATGCATAGAGAGGTTTTGAAAGTTTAAGTCTATGACGAATCGGTAACTCCGAGTGCTCCTCACTCAGAGGGTTCGAATATGACTTGATCAAACTTTGTGATGTAGCATGAATAGAGTTTTAGACGAGAAAAGCATAGATAGCTAGAGGAAGTTCTTAGGCATTCTTGTCCATCCATTTGGCAAAATAAGAAGAACCAAACAATCAAAGCAACAAATGGATGTCCTCGAATGAGAAAAATATGCAATCAACATGCTCACACAATAAAATGGCAAATGAAATATAGGGCAAAGCATGCACAAACACTCTAGCATCTATCAAGCAATTGGCGATGACTAGGTCATCTATATATGAGTATATTGACTTGGGAGTCAGATGAGAACATTTGATCGTAGGTCATACTCATCGTTTAAGCGCAAGTGGGGTTACCACCTTTTCATAAAGCATCGTTGTGTTCACACCATCAGAGTTGCTTTAGCTCAATTCTTAGAGTAAAGCTCCCCCTAGATGTGATATCCCCCCTAAGAGGGATGAACTAACTTTGGTTTTGTCGATGATGAGTTCATGTAGATGTTGAAGATGTGGATGCTCAATGTTGATGTAGATCATTTGGAGCAATCCATTGGAGTGAGTTGCACTTTCAATACCTACACGGGTTAGTCCAACGAGGAACAAACAAGGATATCCATAGACATAGAATGAATTACACACAAGATGATGTTCATGAAAGCATTAGTTTACCTTGTCCCTTGTCTTACCAACAAGAGGGTTTGTGACTCCTTGAACTAGTGCAAGATGTGGAAGTTGATTGCACTTGTTCTCGCCAAAATGATATGAGTGAAGTATGTTGTCGGAGTCACTCTCAAGAACTCTCTAGTTCTTCTGCTTCGGGATCCACATCAAATAGATGGGAATCCTTGGAGTTGTAGTCATACTTGATGAAGTATAACTTGATGTAGTCTTGGGAACCCACTTGACCAAGGCCTTAGGAACTTCTTAAAATGCATCAATCTCCTCTTGAAGCTTGCCCTTACCTTTTTTGTTTGTGGTCTTCTGGTGGAAGATCATCTTGATCTTGTGTTCCCTTGAAATAAGTAGGATCATACTTCTCTTGTTGAGGAACAAACTTGTCTTGGTGTTTCGATCTTCTTCCCACTCAACTCCATTGGCATTTAACTTTTGTTCAAAACCAACACCTTGATTCTTCCAGTGCCTTCCTTGCTTGCATAAAATTTCCTCAAATTGCTTACTTCCAGCATGGCTCTTGTAAACACCTTTCTCCACAATTCCCTTCAATAAGCTATTTCCTTGCTCAAGTGTAACTTCGCTAAGAGAATCATTAGTGGAATCAAGAGAACTACTAGAAGCAACAACAATGGATTTAGCATGATTATTGTTACTACTAGAAGAAGAATCTTTTCTTGCTCTTGTTACTAGATTTTACTTGTGGCATGTAAGTAGACAAGAGTAAACGCTTGGCAATGTAATAAGAACTTTTCTTACGAAGATGATCATTCGATTTCTTTTAAGAACCCATGCTCTTGCTCTAGATTGAGCTTTTCAAAGAGTAGCTTCTCATGAGTCTTTAAAAGCTCTCGATGATCCTCCAAGGTAGTTTCATAAGCTAACTTAAGCGTGTTTAGTTCTTTAGTTAGACGCTCAATCTCCTTCTTATCATCGTCATTCATTTTATCTTGATTAGCATGATTAATAGCAAGTTCATCATAGTTTTCATCACTACAGTTGTTAACAACTAAATCATCATCACCTAGCAAATCATCTTCATCACTATTGAAACCAACATACTCAGGGTGTGATACCTTTGGGCCTTTAGTCATGAAGCATCTTCTGTCGGATTTCGGGTTTCGGCAGACCCTTAAGGTTCGAACTCTGGGGTGCGCGCGGAGATCCAACCCTCCACCGTCTCATACCTCGCCGAATCGCAGGGACCTAAACTACTAAGAAGAACAGCACAAGAGGCACGAGATTTATACTAGTTCGGGCCACCGTTGGGGTGTAATACCCTACTCTAGTTTGTGGTGTGGTGGATTGCCTCTTGGGCTGATGAAGAACAGTACAGGGAAGAACAGCCTCGCGAGGGTCTGTTCTTGGTGGGTGTGATGAACTGCTAGGTGGTGTCCCGTCGCTCTAGCTTGAGGATCGGGTCTCTATCTCTCTCTGATCTGGATGCCAATCGTCCTTCCTTTCCTATCTGATCGTCGGATCCCCCTACTCTAAGTGTGGCTACTCCTATTTATAGGCGAAGGCCATGGGCCTCTTCCCAAATATTGAGCGGGAAGGGCGCCAACAATTGGCCATTTTGAAGGGGAACAGTGGGTACACTTATCCTGACTAAAGTTGGTCCTCGCCTGCCAAAGGCTCTGGTGATGACGCCTGCTTGGGCTCCATGATGACTCCCTTCCAGCCGTTGGGGCTGGTCTTGGTCTTGTTGCACCGAAATAGGTGCCTTTGCTTGATGCTCTCGCCTGCGCTTGCTCCCTTTGCACCAAAGAGGAAAGGAGGATGCTGCGCGGGCTGGCGCCCGACTGGCGCCCTTGGTCGTCATGGCTTACGTCATGGGCACCTCGCGAGGTACCCTGCCTTGAACTCTCCGCCTCCTCATGAGCCAACCTCACGAGGCCGTGCCTGAGGAAGCTCCTGGTCATCCGCCCCGTGAGGCTTGGCCCCTCGCGAGGGTCTTGAGCTTGTGTTGATGAAGATGGGCTGTCCTGGGCCTCCTTTGAGCCACGCCGCGGGCCGCAGGCAGGCAAGTTGTCACGCCCAATATGCGACCCTATCCAAAAGGAACTGGACGGTCCCACCAAGGATAGACCCGCATATTGAAACGCTTTTGCAAGGGGGATATCATTACATCAACATTACATAATAGATGGGGATACATACATACGGCACAAATGCCACAATAATACATCAACAACAAATACAAGATCAACATCCGACTACGGATGAAACATAAACAGAAGCTCAACGACATCCACCCTGCTAGCCCAGGCTGCCGACCTGGAACCTATCCCCTGATCGAAGAAGCAGAAGAAGAACTCAACACAAGCACACATCGCTCTCACGTCATGATCAACGCAAAACCTGTACCTGCAACTGGTGGTGTAGTAATCTGTGAGCCACGAGGACTCAGCAATCCCATTACCATGGGTATCAATACTAGCAAAGCTTAAATGGGAAAGGAAGGGGTAAAGTGGTGAGGTTGCAGCAGCGACTAAGCATATATGGTGGCTAACATACGCAAATGAGAGCGAGAAGAGAAACAAAGGAACGGTCGTCAACTAGTAATGATCAAGAAGTGATCCTGAACTCCTACTTACGTCAAACATAACCCAGAAACCGTGTTCTCCTCTCGATCAACCCCAAAAATAGACACTCACGGTTACGCACATGGTTGGTGTATTTTAGAAGAGTTTGCTTCAAGTTTGCTACAACCGGATATTAACAAATTCCCATCCGCCACATAACCGCGGGCACGGCTCTCGAAAGTTTATACCCTGCAGTGGTGTCCCAACTTAGCCCATGATAAGCTCTCGCGATCAACGAAGGATATTCCTTGTCCCCGGGAAGACCCGATCAGTCTCGGAATCCCGGCTACAAGACATTTCGACAGCAATAAAACAAGACCGGCAAAGCCGCCCGGATCTGCCGACAAATCCTGATAGGAGCTGCACATATCTCAGTCTCAGGGCACACCGGATAGGTCATCCTACGAGTAAAACCAGCCCTCGAGTTGCCCTGTGGTGGCCCCGCAGTCTGCCCGTTTCGGACCAACACTCGAAGGAGCACTGGCCCGGGGGGGCTAAAATAAAGTTGACCCTTGGGCTCCGGAAACCCAAGGGAAAAAAAGGGTATAGGTGAGGCAAATGGTAAAACCAATGTTGGGCCTTGCTGGAGGAGTCTTATTCAAAGCGAACTGTCAAGTGGGTCCCATAAATCACCCGACCGCGTTAGGGACGCAAAATCCGGGAACATAATACCGATATGACGGAAACTAGGGCGGCAAGAGTGGAACAAAACACCAGGCACAAGGCCGAGCCTTCCACCCTTTACCAAGTATATAGATGCATTAATAATATAAGATATATTGTGATATCCCCACAAGTAAACATGTTTCAACAAGGAACAACATCTCCATGTTCCAACAAGGAACAAACTTCATCTTCACCTGCAACTAACAACGCTATAAGAGGGGCTGAGCAAAGCGGTAACATAGCCAAACAACGGTTTGCTGGGAAGGGTGCAAAAGGTTAGAGGCTGACATGGCAATTTGGGAGGCTTGAGCAGCAAGTGATAGGTAACGCAGCATAGCGATAGAACGAAGCAACTAGCATAGCAATGGTAGTACCGAGATCCAAGGTAGCGGTCATCTTTCCTGAAATCCCGCAAGGAAGAAGAACGAGTCCATGAAGAAGATGAAGCCACGAAGACGAACCAAGTGTAGACGAACGAATCCTCACGATCGCAACGAAACAGGAACTAACAAGAAGAAGCACGCAACATAGTAAACACACCACACATGAACAGGGCATGATGCACAACAAGCATGATGCATGACAAAGCTAGATGAAGCTACTAATGGCAAGAGATGATGCAAACAAGAGCAACACATCAAGGCAAGTTTAAATGAGGCCGGGAACAATATATAACAATTCCGGTAAGTCCTCATATGCAAATTTCGAAATTGGTCCAGCTCTGAATAAACCTTATGTTCAAGTTGTTAAACAGCAAGTTAAGATGCACCACGATGATCTACACGAAATTCTAGTCAAGTTACATATAAAGTTCATTAGATTCGGAGCTACGGCCTAGAAGATATGAGCAAAACAAGATAAGCATGGCATTGATGCAAAATGCATACAAATATCAAGAAAACACCTCAAAACAAGGATGCAACATGATAATATGAAACTACATGCAAAATCAAGCAAGTTTCATATAGAGCACACTCAAAACGGAGCAACGGATCAACACATACACCCTATACAACTTATAGCAACAATCTGTCCAAAACAGCAACTAGGAATATTGCAAGCATCAAAACAATATGCTACAGGACTTCAACATGAAAACAAAAGGCATGGTCATGATGTACAGGTAAAGCATGACAAAACATGAACACTGAGATATCTCCAGAAACAACTAGAACATGCTCAAAAACACATGGCAAGATTGCAAATAATAACAGTTTCAGACTTATCAGGAAATAACATCAGGTTGTAATGTTTAGATCTATCAAACAACATGCTACATGAACTTATCATGGCAAACAAAGGCATGGAATGAATCTACTAATTGCATAGAACAAAAGTCCTTTAGTGAATATGAGCCAAAAAGGATCATATGATATGATGGCACCCATGTAAACATAGCAAGTTATATTACAGATTCATACATGGCAGGAACAACAATAAGTAGGCATGTTGGTGAGCTTGAACCACTCACCACAGAGCAATACATGGCATGGCAAGGAAAATCACAGTAAGAATACATGGCAAGAAAAACATCATAGCATGCAAGGATCAACTACAACAACATTGGCAAAATTGAATAACATGTAAACAATCTGCTAGGAAACATTTTATAGCAAAAGTAGAGCTCGATTGACTCAAGCTATGGCACTCCATAATTGCAAACAAGGGCATGGATGGATAGAGAATAACCATATGTTCAAAACACCGTTACTGAAGTATCTCAAAATAAGCATGGATCACTCGGTAGCATCAAGTTAACATGGCATAAAAATATCAGCAGAACAGGGGCTGAAATCAGCAACATCATGAAGCCTAGTTTGCATGCTTGTGCTAGTCACCACAGAGATCACAAAAATACATGGCATGGCATATTACAAAACAGATGTAGGACTCAAGTTCATAGGGTGCACACATCAATCATGGCAAAAATGACAAAAGTGCATGTCCTGATAAGAATCTGAAACTAACATCACATAGCCCTCTTCTAACAGCATTTCGGGCATCAAGATAAGCTCAAATGTAAATGATGCAATGATATGAAATGATGTACTCGTCGAGACGAACAATTTGACATATTATACGCACACAACGGAGCTACATGCACAGAGTTACGGCATGATGAAAATGCAACAAAATAAGCACAGGAAAAGACTTAGAAGAATTCGGGGGAGAAGGAGAAGTCAACCCTCGTGCACGGACGACGAGGACGGCCGGAGGACGACGGGGAGGGCGCCGGTGGAGGCCGGGGAGCTCGGGGCCGGCCGGATCCGGTCCGGCCCGACCGGATCTGGCATGGCGCGGGCGCTGGCGGCGGCGGCGGCGCCGCGGGGCGGCGGCGGCGGGGTCGCAGCGCGGGCGGCGCCGCGAGAGGAGGCGGGGCGCCACGAGGCGGGCGCGCCCGAATGGAGCGGGAGGGGCGGCTTTGGGCGGCGGGCCTCATGGCGGCGGGCGGGAGCCGCCACGTGGCAGCGGCTGATAGGGCAGGGGCGGTGGCGCGGACATGTCCGGCGGGGTCCGGACGTGTCCGGCTGCGGGAGGAGGATGAAGGCTAGGGTTCATCCGCGAATTTCGGGGGAGTCACTTATTTATAGGTAGGAGGAGCTACGAAGCTCCAAATGAGGAGCGGTTTTCGGCCACGCGATCGTGATCGAACGACCGAGAGCATGGAGGGGAGTTTGCTGGGTTTTGGGCCACTTTGAATGGGGTGTTGGGCTGCAAACAAAAGAGGGCTTTCGCGGTTACCCGGATAACCGTTGGAGTACCAAACGACCTCCAAATGATCCGAAACTTGACAGGTGGTCTACCGGTGCTATACCAAGGCCGCTTGGCAAAACTCGGTCCATTCCGAGACCGTTTAACACCCGCACATGAAAAGAGGCGAAAGGGGGCGCCGGGGGACATAGGAGTGCCGGATTGCAAAACGGACAACGGGGAAAATGCTCGGATGCATGAGACGAACACGTATGGCAAAGCGATGCACATGATGACAAGATAAAATGCATATGATGACATGACAAAGTGCAACACGCAAGCACATGACATGGCAATGACAACGAATAACTGGCAAACACCTGGCGCATCGAATCCGGGGCGTTACAACACTCCTCCACTAACAAGAGATCTCGTCCCGAGATCTTAGGACCGAGACGGAAGAGAAAAGGGATGAGGTGAAACAAGAACTCAAGAGAAGAAGCAAAGAATCGAGATCACATGAGAAGAAGAGAGAAACGATGAGAATGACAAGAATCGAAAGCTCACGGAATCAGATAGACTATGAAACAACTCGTTCTAACCGGAGTGGTTAGAATGAGAAAAGAAACGAATAAGACTGAAAGGATTTAGGCAGCACTCCGGCTGAAAATGGAAGGAATAGAACACGAGCTTCAGAGGATGGAATGATACTTGATGAAGACATGACACAAAACCTCCGGAAAGAATTGAAATAATAGAATGAAAAGAATTTAGAAGGAATGATTGAACGAAGTTGTTGAGAAAAATCACCACCGAAAAGAATAAGATTGTTGTGGACTTATGGATAACCTCTCAAAATTATGAGGTGATAACCAACCACAAGCAGAAAAGATTAAATACCTGAGAAGAACGAAGAAATGCAAAACTCCACTTCAAAAGAATACGGAGATTTAATTGCACTTCGAGATGCAAGAAGAAAAGGTACTTGAACTCCACCAACAAAATCTTGAAGAACACTTGATGAATGAATTAAATCATGAAGAACCACCGTGAAGAACTCCGGTAACAAAAGGATGATGAGATAGAGATGAAGGATGAAAGAATAAGATAAGCCTTGCGGTGACTTAGATGGAGGTTCCGACGAGATGGCCGAGGAAATTTGAATTCCGGAAAAGAAAAGATGAAAACACTTGGAACTAGAATTTATTCATCAAGAACAAACTCCGAAGAAAGGGATTACTCACTTGGATGAAATAAGAAAGATTTATTGTATGCTTATCCTTCAACAAATTAAATTGATGACAAGCAATGGATTTTTGCATACTACTTATTCTTCTTCAAAGGATTGGGAAGTGACATATCGCAAACTTGAGAAGGTCTTCATGAACCACCGGTAGGATTGGAAAGAATGAATGAATTAAAATGATAATCAAGGAAAAAGGTATCTGAAGGAATCAGCATAATAATTCGAAAATGACTGACGAAAAAGAAATAATCACCGTAAGAATTAGAAGAACAAATAAACTAGAGGGGATTTAGATGCAAAAGAACAAAGAGATCATGAGCTGATTAAGGAACACTTGAACGAAGCACCGGAAGAATATTGAGACGAACGAAGGGGCACGAATATGGAATAATTGGAGAACGAATCTGAAAACTTAGAACGAAGAAATCTTCCGAAAAGATGACCTCTGGATGATCGAGAGGGAAAGCAACACCTGAAATACTCCGGATTGATTAAGAAAAGGATATCTGACAAATGAAACAATTCGAGAGGAATATGAAGCTAGAACCACGAATTTTCGAGAGAAGGGACAAGATTTAGAGGAAAAACTCTACTTCGGTCTTCAAATGACGACGATAAACATCACCAAAATTAATGAGATACTCCGGGAGAATGAAAACCGAAAAGGTTGAGCCAACAATGAAATGATGTGAAATTGATCTTGGAAAAGGCATGTGACTGATGGAATCCATTCTTACGCCACGCTTCAAAAAGGATTTGAGAATAGCTCCGGGAAATTAGAAGAGTCGGGTAAGATCCTGGGAAAAGACCTGTGGATTAGGGCCCACTGAAGAGATAACACCGTTGGAAAGGGATGTTGAACAGATAGATGATGCACCGGAACAATAGAAATATTTGACTGAGGTGACAACCTCGAATTAATTGGAACACAGTCGAATCTCCTGAGATGTCTTGAATACTCCGGGAGGATAAACTGGCGAGAGGAGAACGAGCAGGGAAAACACTTGAGCCGAGGGAAAGAATATAATGAACCCGAAAAAAAACATGAATTGATTCTACCGGAGAAGATATGAAGAATGACGAACGAGACGAGAATTCACCGGTTGAAATAATTGACGAAAAACTGAAGAGGCTCCGTACGAATGGAATTGATGGTCGGAAGAAACTCAAGCTCCGGGAAGAAGAGGGTGGGAGGGCGGGAAAAACAAAGGCAACTTGGAAGGGGAAATGACGAATATCTTGAAGAGAAAACACCGGTTCCGAGAGGAAGAAGGGAGGGCGGGTGGGAAAAACAAGGACAACTTCGGACAAGGAAAAACAACGACGTCGGAGGAAGAACTGAGGATTGAACTTGGCAAAGATGAAGATGGTCGAGTCGACTTGACGAAAAATGCACCGGATGAAAAGAGCTGAGGGCCAACGATCGAAAAACCAACTGCGTGAACCTAAAGAAAAATTTGAAGGGGAAGAGGAGTAATTCAAAACACCTACGACAAGATTCCTTACCAGAGCGACGAAGGGGCTGAGGAGTAAAAGAATTCCTACTCTCAATATAACTAGACTCAAAACAGTTTTTTCTAGACTCTACAACGGCCAAACTACACGATCAATCAAGGGGGCTCCTAGGGTCGGTCGAGGCTCTGATACCAACTTGTCACGCCCAATATGCGACCCTATCCAAAAGGAACTCGACGGTCCCACCAAGGATAGACCCGCATATTGAAACGCTTTTGCAAGGTGGATATCATTACATCAACATTACATAATAGATGGGGATACAAACATACGGCACAAATGCCACAATAATACATCAACAACAAATACAAGATCAACATCCGACTACGGATGAAACATAAACAGAAGCTCAACGACATCCACCCTGCTAGCCCAGGCTGCCGACCTAGAACCTATCCCCTGATCGAAGAAGCAGAAGAAGAACTCAACACAAGCACACATCGCTCTCACGTCATGATCAACGCAAAACCTGTACCTGCAACTGGTGGTGTAGTAATCTGTGAGCCAAGAGGACTCAACAATCCCATTACCATGGGTATCAAGACTAGCAAAGCTTAAATGGGAAAGGAAGGGGTAAAGTGGTGAGGTTGCAGCAGCGACTAAGCATATATGGTGGCTAACATACGGAAATGAGAGCGAGAAGAGAAACAAAGGAACGGTCGTCAACTAGTAATGATCAAGAAGTGATCCTGAACTCCTACTTACGTCAAACATAACCCAGAAACCGTGTTCTCCTCTCGATCAATCCTGAAAAGAGACACTCACGTTCGCATTACGGTTGGTGTATTTTAGAAGAGTTTGCTTCAAGTTTGCTACAACGGATATTAACAAATTCCCATCTACCACATAACCACGGGCACGGCTCTCGAAAGTTTATACCTGCGCAGGTGTCCCAACTTAGCCCATGATAAGCTCCCGCGATCAACGAAGAATATTCCTTCTCCCGGAAGACCGATCATTCTCGGAATCCCGGCTACAAGACTTTTCGACAGCAATAAAACAAGACCAGCAAAGCCGCCGGATGTGCCGACAAATCCTGATAGGAGCTGCACATATCTCGGTCTCGGGGCACACGGATAGGTCAGCCTCGAGTAAAACCAGCCCTCGAGTTGCCCGTGGTGGCCCCGCGATCTGCCGTTTGGACCAACACTCGAAGGAGCACCGCCCGGGGGCTAAAATAAAGATGACCCTTGGGCTCCGAAACCCAAGGGAAAAAAAGGTATAGGTGAGGCAAATGGTAAAACCAATGTTGGGCCTTCTTGGAGGAGTCTTATTCAAAGCGAACTATCAAGGGGTCCCATAAATCACCCGACCGCGTTAGGGACGCAAAATCCGGGAACATAATACCGATATGACGGAAACTAGGGCGACAAGAGTGGAACAAAACACCAGGCATAAGGCCGAGCCTTCCACCCTTTACCAAGTATATAGATGCATTAATAATATAAGATATATTGTGATATCCCCACAAGTAAACATGTTCCAACAAGGAACAACATCTCCATGTTCCAACAAGGAACAAACTTCATCTTTACCTGCAACTAACAACGCTATAAGAGGGGCTGAGCAAAGCGGTAACATAGCCAAACAACGGTTTGCTGGGAAGGGTGCAAAAGGTTAGAGGCTGACATGGTAATTTGGGAGGCTTGAGCAGCAAGTGATAGGTAACGCAGCATAGCGATAGAACGAAGCAACTAGCATAGCAATGGTAGTAATGAGATCCAAGGTAGCGGTCGTCTTGCCTGAAATCCCGCAAGGAAGAAGAACGAGTCCATGAAGAAGATGAAGCCACGAAGATTTAACCAAGCGTGAGCGAGCGAATCCTCACGATCGCAACGAAACAGGAACTAACAAGAAGAAGCACGCAACATAGTAAACACACCACACATGAACAAGGCATGATGCACAACAAGCATGATGCATGACAAAGCTACATGAAGCTACTCATGGCAAGAGATGATGCAAACAAGAGCAACACATCAAGGCAAGTTTAAATGAGGCCGGGAACAACATATAACAATTCCGGTAAGTCCTCATATGCAAATTTCGAAATTGGTCCAGATCTGAATAAACCTTATGTTCAAGTTGTTAAACAGAAAGTTAAGATGCACCACGATGATCTACACGAAATTCTAGTCAAGTTACATATAAAGTTCATTAGATTCGGAGCTACGGCCTAGAAGATATGAGCAAAACAAGATAAGCATGGCATTGATGCAAAATGCATACAAACATCAAGCAAACACCTCAAAACAAGGATGCAACATGATAATATGAAACTACATGCAAAATCAAGCAAGTTTCATATAGAGCACACTCAAAACGGAGCAACGGATCAACACATACACCCTATACAAGTTATAGCAACAATCTGTCCAAAACAGCAAATGGCATATTGCAAGCATCAAAACAATATGCTACAAGACCTCAACATGAAAACAAAAGGCATGGTCATGATGTACAGGTAAAGCATGAAAAAACATGAACACTGAGCTATCTCCAGAAACAACTAGAACATGCTCAAAAACACATGGCAAGATTGCAAATAATAACAGTTTCAGACTTATCAGGAAATAACATCAGGTTGCAATGTTTAGAGCTATCAAACAACATGCTACAGGAACTTATCATGGCAAACAAAGGCATGGAATTAATCTAATAATTGCATAGAACAAAAGTCCTTTAGTGACCATGAGCCAAAAAGGACCAGAAGATATGATGGCACCCATGTAAACATAGCAAGTTATATTACAGATTAATACATGGCAGGAACAACAATAAGTAGGCATGTTGGTGAGCTTGAACCACTCACCACAGAGCAATACATGGCATGGCAAGGCAACTCAAAGTAAGAAGACATGGCATAGAAGCTATACATGGCAAGAACAACATCATAGCATGCAAGGATCAACTACAACAACCTTGGCAAAATTGAATAACATGTAAACAATCTGCCAGGAAACATTTTATAGCAAAAGTAGAGCTCGATTGACTCAAGCTATGGCACTCCATAATTGCAAACAAGGTCATGGATGGATAGAGAATAACCATATGTTCAAAACACCCTTACTGAAGTATCTCAAAATAAGCATGGATCTCTCGGTAGCATCAAGTTATCATGGCCTAAAAATATCAGCAGAACAGGGGCTGAAATCAGCAACATCATGAAGCCTAGTTTGCATGCTTGTGCTAGTCACCACAGAGATCACAAAAATACATGGCATACACCCCTGTAAAGATGGCGTGGCATATTACAAAACACATGTAGGACTCAAGTTCATAGGGTGCACACATCAATCATGGCAAAAATGACAAAAGTGCATGTCCTGATAAGAATCTGAAACTAAAATCATATAGCCCTCTTCTAACAGCATTTCGGGCATCAAGATGAGCTCAAATATAAATGATGCAATGAGATTAAACGATGTACTCGTCGAGACGAACAATTTGACATATTATACGCACAAAACGGAGCTAAATGCACAGAGTTACGGCGTGATGAAAATGCAACAAAATAAGCACAGGAAAAGACTGAGGAATTCGGGGGAGAAGGAGAAGTCAACCCTCGGGAACGGACGACGAGGACGGCCGGAGGACGACGGGGAGGGCGCCGGTGGAGGCCGGGGAGCTCGGGGCCGGCCGGATCCGGTCCGCCCGACCGGATCTGGCCGTGGCGGGTGCTGGCGGCGCTGGCGGCGCTGGCGCGCGCGCAGCGCGGGCGGGCGGGCGGCCAGGCCGTGGCGGTGGGCGGCGAGCGGGCAAGCGGGGCGGCGCTGCAAGAGGAGACGTCTTGGCACCACGTGGCCTGGTAGGGCGCGCCCGGATGGAAGCGGGAGGGGCGGCCGGGCCGGCTGGCCTGCAATGCGGCTGATAGGGCGGGCGCGGCGCGCGACATGTCCGGGGGTCCCGACGATGTCCGGCTCTGGGAGGAGGACGAAGGCTAGGGTTCATCCATGAATTTGAAGTCACTTATTTATAGGTAGGAGGAGCTAGGAAGCTCCAAATGAGGAGCGGTTTTCGGCCACGCGATCGTGATCGAACGACCGAGAGCATGGAGAGGAGTTTGCTGGGTTTTGGGCCACTTTGAAAGGGGTGTTGGGCTGCAAACAAAAGAGGGCTTTCGCGGTTACTCGGATAACCGTTGGAGTACCAAACGACCTCCAAATGATCCGAAACTTGACAGGCGGTCTACCGGTGCAATACCAAGGCCGCTTGGCAAACCTCAGTCCATTCCGAGACCGTTTAACACCCGCACACGAAAAGAGGCGAAAGGGGGTGCCGGGGGACATAGGAGTGCCGGATTGCAAAACAGACAACGGGAAAAATGCTCGGATGCATGAGACGAACACGTATGCCAAAGCGATGCACATGATGACAAGATAAAATGCATATGATGACATGACAAAGTGCAACACGCAAGCACATGACATGGCAATGACAACAAATAACTGGCAAACACCTGGCGCATCGAATCCGGGGCGTTACACAAGTCTAGGGACCCCCATTCCCAGAACGCCGACAGCAGCCCCCGGGCCCACGGCGCGCCCGAACTTGGCCGAGCGGAGAGGCGAAATGGCAAGTGCGAAGCGTCGCGGGCCCTAACAGCCTGCGGCCTTGGGCGACACGTGGCGGTTGATTGGACGTGGGCGACACTGTTCCCCCACGCCTCCTTATTTCGTGCCTTGCTAGGCGGACACGCTGCTGCACACATCCGTTCTCCTCTCTGCTGCTTGTGCGCTCCAGTCCTTCCCCCTCTCGAACTCCAGCTTCCATTTCCAATCAAATCTCGAATCTCCCCCTCCCCCTTTCAATCGCCATGGCTCCGAGGAAAGGGAAGAAACCTGCGCCTCCGCCTCGCTCGCCGCCGCCGCCGGCCTCCGCCGTTGACCCGTCGATCATACTCAATCTAGAGGGCTTGGGCAAGGTTAGTTCGGCTCTGGTGACCTCCTTCAACGAATCCGGGAGGACGACGGCTTGGCCCGCGTCCCACTTCTCCATCGACAGGATAGTCACTGAGGTCCGATATTTTGCTGACGCCCTGTGGGCAGGGCTTGTTCCCCCCTTCTCTGATTTCATCAATGCCGTGCTTTCCCACTATCAGATCCACATGATGCATCTGGGTCCTGAGTCCATTACTCTCCTCTCGGTCTTCGCCTTCGTTTGTGAGGCAATGATGGGCATCCTTCCCTCGGTTGCGTTGCTGCGCCACTTCTTCTCTCTGCGCCTTGTCGACCCTACTCAATGCTTGGTGTGCGTGAGCTTCGTCGCCGCGCCCGAGACAGCGGCCTCAGGGAATGACTTCAGCCTGCCTCCGCCCGCGGATGAGTTCCGCGAGAGGTGGCTGTACGTGGATGTGGGGGTGCCCAGCCCCTGCTATCGGAGCCAACCTCGCCTGCTGTCCCCAATTCAGGCCGGGGCCAGGAGACGCTTTCAAGCCGTCGGCTCATCTTTGTCTGACGCCGCTTCGCGTTCCTGAGGTCGCTTGCTGTGACAGCGCCCAAGGTGGTGAAGGAGTTTCTAATGCGCCGCATTGCTCCTCTCCAACGCCATTCCCACCAGATGTGGGCCTTCAATGGGCCTGGTGATCGTATGAGGCTCCAGGAAGAAGACCTGACGCCTGAGGCGCTAAGGAAAGTGCTCCTGGTCCTGACTGGCGACCCTAACCCCGGTGGCATCCAGCATGAAGGGGCCTTGCTGTACCTCTGCCGGAACAGGGGTGATTTGGTGAACCAGATGCCTATCTTCGATGAATGGGGGCCGCGCCCCGCTGGTCTCCAGGGGCCTCGCGAGAATCCAGTGATGGTGACAACCCTTCCAGTCGGCCAAGGCGGCTCCTCCTCAAGTGGCGGAGCAGGGAGGCACGAGCCGCCAGTGGCCGAAGGGAACCCCGCCGGGGTGACAGCGCCGGGCGATGCTCATGAGGGGGCAGCTCTTGAGGCTCATGCTGCTGTGGCTGAAGGTGGCAGGCAGCCGCCCGCAGCGCCCGCGTATGGAGCCCCCGAGGCCCCTGTTGCTTCTCTTGGTGAGGCGACTAGCAGCGTGCGTCAGACAGACGCCCCTGACGCAAGTCGCCTTGATGCTTCTCCCTCGCCGCAGGCTGATCCCTGCGCTCGAATTTTGGGTCATTTCCGCGTGAACTTCGAGGCCCTCCGGAAGAGAAGGGAGGCCCTGGGAGATGATTACCCTTGTCGCCGGCTGAAGCGTAGGAAGTACTTCGCCACTAATGAGTAAGAATTTTCTTTCTCCAGCTCCTGATTCTTCTGCTGCTTGTACTGATCCTTGCCTTGCAGGCCCCTTCCTGCCGAGCTCACGGAGACGGGTGAGGAGCCGTCCTCCCCGGCTTCGCCCCGTCCCCCGTCCTTGAGTGCTCCATGCAGTGGAGCCCTTATGGTGAGGGCGACTGGGGAGGTGAACCGTCCCGAGGCGCGTCGTGGCCCTGCGCGCCTCGCGATCCTTCCTCGCGAGCCTTCCCGTGGCATATCTAGCCTGCCGTGGGCTTCTCGCCTGGTCGTGGACGGCGATTGGCTGAGGCGCTTCCTGCGCCCCTCGTCTGGGGATGGGCTGGCTCCAGGCCGGGCTTCTGGCGCGGCGTGCCCGGCCGTCATGAGGGTGCCAGCCCCCAGCCCCCTGCTCGGAGGGGGAGTGCTGATTTGTTGCTCCCGGCGCCCGTCTGGGGCGGTTGATGTTGTGGAGGACGTTCTCGAGCGCGCCCGGGAACGCCGCGCCCTTCTTCAAGGATTTCTTCGAAGGGCGGCTGACGCGGTGAGCCTTCTTGGTGAAGAGCTTGCTGATGAAGACGCGCGCCTTGAGGCCGAGGGCCTGCGCCTGGCCGCAGAGAGGAGTGAGCTAGAGGGCGCTGCTGCCCTTGCACGCCACCAGCGCGATCTTGCTGATGAAGAGGCCAAGGCGTCGCTGGCAGCCTCTCGGGAGGCCTGTTCTCGGGCCGTCGAGGAGGCCCGGGCAGCTAACAGGCGGTGAGAGGCGGCGGAGGAGCGGGCACGGGAACTCCTGGCCTGGTGCCACTCACTGGAGGAGCAAGTGGAGCTGCGCGAGGCAGCCCTCGCGTCGACGAAGGTGGCCTCCGGCGACCCGGCGGAGCTCCGAGCGTGAGGCGGCGCCGACGCTGAAGCCGCCCGAGCAGCGCCGCAGTACGAGCGCTTGGAGACGAGGGAGCGCTTGGCGACGCGGCAGAGGATGAGGTCGCGGCACGGGAAGCCCGCGTCCTGGAGGAGGTCGGACGCCGAGTGGCGGCGGCGGCGCTGAACCTCGGCGCGAGTTTGAGGAGCGGCTGTGGTTGATCAAGGCCGAGGCTGAGGGCAGGACTGCTGCCTTGAGGGCCAAGCTGGAGGAGGCGACGCGGCGGGCCGATGCTCTTCGGGCCGCCCTCGAGGTGGCGCAGAGGGAGTCCACCACTTCTCGGTAGGCGCTCCTTCGCCAACGGGTGGAGGAGGCCGAGGCCGTCGCGCGCCAGCATGCGGACGAGATGCGTCAGCGGCGAATCCTGGAGCATGAGCACCGTCCCATGCTCGCCACGCTCCGGGAAAGAGCTAACGCAGCCTTGGATAATATCTGCGAGGTGGCAGTAGGCGAGCCGCACGCTGTTAACTACGCCGGCAACCTTCAGTTCTTCACCGACGTGGTGGCGCTTGCCGGGCGCTGGTCGGTCGAGGCCAACAGGTTGGTGGAGGAGAGGAGCCGCGCGCTGCTTGGGCGCGCCTTTTCTCGTGTCTTCAACCATCTCCGGGACATGGACCCTCACTTCGATTTTGACGCAGCCATCGCCCCAGTTCCCCAGGCCGTCCGGGGTGACCTGGCGCACTGGGTGGAAGACAACGTGGATGCCCTCGTCCGGGACTTCGCTTCAGGCAACGACGGCGTGGTCGTGGCTGCCGACGAGGGCGGCATGGTGAACTGCCCAGACGCCACCGACGACCATGCAGACAGCGACGGCGAGGCCAGCGACGCCAGCAACGGCTCGGGAGGTGCTTCTGAGGACGCATTGGGGGATTTATCCGACTGATTATGTATTGTCCCTGTTCTGTTACCCTTTGTTTCGTACGAGCCCTGAGATAGCCTGTGGGAGGCTGAGGCGATCTGAGTGTCTCCTGATCGAATCTGTAGGACCTGCAGTAAAAACCCTCCGGAGAGGATGCGGCGGCGACAGGCTGAGCTGCACGCAAGCTACGCCTGGCCCAGCACGCGAGGGGCTCGCGAGGGGAGGCAGCTGAGGTGGATTTGTAACCGAAACCCGAGAGATTTGCTCGAATGAGACTAAGCACCCCTTCCCTGAACACACGCAAATCTCAAATTCGTATCCAACTTAAATCCAGCGGGGGGAAGCGACAATCAAATGGAAGGGCGAAGAAAGCAGAAGAAAAGCTGCGTCCGGCACCTAGTCTAGTCTTGGACGTCTTCTCACCAAATAGAGAGCTAAGTGCTGCCATTTGGGCGTGGGAGGAGTCCGGGGCTGAGGCCGGCACCCTGAGACTCGGGCGTGTACAGCCCCACTCATTATTACGTGAGAGTGTCACGCAGGCGGCGAAGCTTCACAGGCATTGGGCCTTCTTCACAGTGTACCGCCTTGCTTCATATCGCCCAGACGAGGGCCCCGCTTGCGCCACACTCTAGTGCCATCAATGACGACCGGAAACAGGGCGCCGCCGATGGGGTAGAGCGGTCGCCAGCCAGTTCCCCGACGACCACGGTCCTCCGCCGAGGCAGGCCCCGAGGCACCTCCCAGCGGAGGCCTACCTCTGAGCGCTTTGCTCAAGCGCCGCGGTGGTGATGTTGGATCTCTGCCCCTCTCCGGCAGCCCCCTCCCGAGGGATAGGAGACTGCGGGAGCGGGGCAGCCGCTCGTCGTGGCGACCTATACCTCCTGCGACCTATGGTTAGCGTATGTTTGCTCTTGAGGAAGTAGCGGTACCCGATAATCGTCGCCCCTGGCGTGACCAGTGAGACAGTCTCGAGGCTCCTGGAAGAGCGCGGCTTTTGGCGCCTCATCCCCCCAGCTTGGGCTGAGGAGCGAGTCTTGTTCTTCCTCATGCGGGTGCCCTTGGTCCATCATGTGGGGCACGTATTCTTCCGGCACCGTCATCCCGAAGGCCACGCCATAGTGCTGAGCGTGCCTTGCTGCTCTGCTTGACGCGCCCGCCGTGGGGTGGTGGCGCGGTGGTCCATCAGGGCCGTGAGTTACGTCGAGTCCTTCTTCTCTGCGGGCGGGCGGGGCAACCCGCCCGCCCGGCCCGCAGCTTCCGCCCGGTGTTGGAGTAGCTTTGGAGCCCACGGGCGCGCGTGGAGCCCCCATGCGGGCCGCCCTCGGCCTGAGATGGAAGCTGGGTGCAGAAGGGGTGAGCCCTCGAGGCGGCGAAGCCCAGGAGCTCGGCCACTCGCTCGAGCAGCACGTCGCGGCCGCTCTCCAGCAGCCTGCATTGGAGCAGCTCTCGGGCCACCGTGAGCGCGGCCCTCGAGTTCGCCTGCTCCCGGCGGGTGTACGGCGACGTGGTCGCAGCGTGATTGGAGGCCCTTGCCGCCGACCGCGCCTTCCACGGCGTGAGAGCTGTCGAAGCCTGTCCGCGTCGCCCGCAGCCCGCAGCGCCCTGCGGACCGCGAGCTGCCTGGGGCATGTGGTCGCCCGAGGCGAGCGGCTCTGCGTGGGCGGGCCACGCCGCCCAAGGATCTGGGTTGCCCGCTTGGTCACCGGACATGGTGATGACGATGCGACGGGACACGAGGTGGTAGAAGACGGATTCCGGCGCACCCCTACCTGGCGCACCAAATGTCGGATTTCGGTTTCCGGCAGACCCTTAAGGTTCGAACTCTGGGGTGCGCACGGAGATCCAACCCTCCACCGTCTCGTACCTCACCGAATCGCAGGGACCTAAACTACTAAGAAGTACAACACAAGAGACACGAGATTTATACTAGTTCGGGCCACCGTTGTGGTGTAATACCCTACTCTAGTTTGTGGTGTGGTGGATTGCCTCTTGGGCTGCTTTGAAGAACGATCTGAGGGAAGAACAGCCTCGCGAGGGTCTGTTCTTGGTGGGTGTGATGAACTGCTAGGTGGTGTCCCGTCGCTCTAGCTTGAGGATCGGGTCTTTATCTCTCTCTGATCTGGATGCCGATCGTCCTTCCTTTCCTATCCGATCGTCGGATCCCCCTACTCTGAGTGTGGCTACTCCTATTTATAGGCGAAGGCCCTGGGCCTCTTCCCAAATATTGAGCGGGAAGGGCGCCAACAATTGGCCATTTTGAAGGGGAACAGCAGGTACACTTATCCTGACTAAATTTGGTCCTCGCCGCCAAAGGCTCGTGATGACGCCTGCTTGGGCTCCATGATGACTCCCTTCCAGCCATTGGGGCTGGTCTTGGTCTTGTTGCACCGAAACTGGTGCCTTTGCTTGATGCTCTCGCCTGTGCTTGCTCCCTTTGCACCAAAGAGGAAAGGAGGACGCTGCGCGTGCCGGCGCCCGATTGGCGCCCTTGGTGCGTCATGGCTTACGTCATGGGCACCTCGCGAGGTACCCTGCCTTGAACTCTCCGCCTCCTCATAAGCCAACCTGATGAGGCCGTGCCTGAGGAAGCTCCTGGTCGTCCGCCCCGCGAGGCTTGGCCCCTCGCGAGGGTCTTGAGCTTGTGTTGATGAAGATGGGTTGTCCTGGGCCTCCTTTCAGCCACGCCACGGGCCGCAGGCAGGCAAGTCTAGGGACCCCCGTTCCCAGAATGCCGACATTTTCCCATTCCTTCATTTGATGAGTCAAATATGTCATAGGAGGTGGTTGACACAAGTGCTAGACCGACAACACCTTCATCTTGAGTATATTCGGAGTCAGAGTGATAACTTCTCTCTGAGTGATGGTCGGAGTCGGAGTCGGATACCCATTCACCAACATGAGCTTGATGTCTTCGTTTTGTATAGCTCCTTGACGACTTGTACTTCCTTTCCAAATCCTTGCTTCTACGAGAGGTTATTCATTCATAACAATCATCTCTACTCCTTGTCTCCCTTGGAGGTGATTCTTCTCTTCTACTTCTCCTTTTAGGTGAGTCTTCTCTTCTTTTGTAGGGATCCATATAGTCATTGGAGTAGTGTTCGGGTCTTCCACAATTGTAGCAATTACGCTCACGACTGGAAGATCTTTTGTCATTGTAGGACCTTGACTTGGAACTTCTCTCCTTGCTTCTACTCTTGTAGAACTTGTTGAAGTTCTTCACCATTAGGCTCAATTCCTCATTGAAGGCTTGTTTCTCACTTGATGATGTAGGAGCATCACATGAGGGTTTGTAAGCACCACTAGACTTGTTGTGAAGCTCTTCTTTATCCTAGAATGACATCTCGTGAGCAACAATTCTACCAGTGACTTTCGTTGGCTTGATATCTTTATAGTTGGGCATCATTTGGATCAATGTGCACACAGTATCATATTTTCCATCCAAGGCTCTTAGGGTCTTCTTGATGATGAATCTGTCGGTCATCTCTTCACTTCCTAAGCCGGCAATCTCATTTGTGATTAGAGCAAGCCTAGAGTACATTTCAGCGACACCTTCACCATCCTTCATTTTGAACTTGTCAAGCTGAATTTGAAGCACATCCAATTTGGATTCCTTGACGGAGTAGGTACCTTCGTGCATATCAATCAAAGTATCCCAAATTTCCATTCATTCTCAAGACGGCTGATTTTGTTGAATTCTTCGGGGCACAATTCTTTGAAGAGGATATCACAAGCTTGAGCGTTGTATTGCAGCATCTTCAGTTCTTCCGCGGTAGCTTCAGATTCGGTTCTCTCCCATCAAAGAATTCACCTTGCATGCCAATACACACAATAGCCCAAACGGCAGGGTTATGTCCAAGAGTATGCATTTTCATCTTATGCTTCCAACTAGCAAAATTAGTACCATCAAAGTAAGGACCTCTATGGTTGTAATTTCCCTCGCTATACGCCATACTCTCCTAGGTTGTGAAACCAAGGCTATGATCCTCCTAGGTTGTGAAACCAAGGCTATGATCACGAAAGCTATGGAAATCAAGTAAAATGGAGACCAAAGCGCTGATACCACTTGTAGGATCGAAAGTATGTATAGGGGGGGGTGATTAGACTACTTGACCAAATAAAAATCTAGCCTTTTCCCAATTTTAAGTCTTGGCAGATTTTAGCAACTTGTCACAAGTCAAGCAGTCAACCTACACATGCAAATCTTAGAGTATAGCAGTGGAATGTAAATCATTGCATATGAAGGTAAAGGGGAGGAGTTTGGATGGAGTAAACACAATGTAGACATGGAGATTTTACCCGTGGTTCCGGTAGGTGGTGCTATCGTACATCCACGTTGATGGAGACTTCAACCCACGAAGGGTAACGGTTGCGCGAGTCCACGGAGGGCTCCACCCACCTAGGGTCCACGAAGAAGCAACCTTGTCTATCCAACCATGGCCATCGCCCATGAACGAATTGCCTCACTAGGGTAGATCTTCACAAAGTAGGCGATCTCCTTGCCCGTACAAACTCCTTGGTTCAACTCCACAATCTTGACGGAGGATCCCAAGTGACACCTAACCACTCTAGGAGACACCACTCTCCAAAAGGTAATAGATGATGTGTTGATGATGAACTCCTTGCTCTTGTGCTCCAAATGATAGTCTCCCCAACACTCAACTCTCTCTCACACAGATTTGGATTTGGTGTGTCGGGGAAGCTGACCGTAACCCACGAACACCTATGGGACCGGCGGACCGAGTCCCTTTTGGTTCGGTGGGGGGCGGAGATTGCACAAAGAGCAGATCGAGGCGATGCACACGAGCAGTTTACCCAGCTTCGGAGCTCCGCGGAGAGATAATACTCCTACTGCTGCTTGTCTGATTATCTTGTGTTCTTGCTAGGGAGCACAGAGAGCTACAAAACCTAGCGTGAGTGTTTCTGGTCTCGAATGAGTCGAACCTCCTCTACATTGTGCATGGCTCTCCTTTTATAGGCTCAAGGGATCACCAACAGGTGGCAACATAGACAAAGGCAAAATGGGAAAATGAGTTGCGGTTGGTACAACTACTTTGTACAGTGTATTCTACCTAACTCTGACGGCAAGGAAAAAAATCATTAAATGCCCGTCCATGTCGCCTAAACAGTGCAGAAAGGGACCGTCAGGGGCGCCACCGCATGCCACGATGGCACCCCTGTCAGCGCCGCTTACCGCTGCTCTCCGCTGGCTGCACAGCCTCCTGACACGCACGCCTGTAATGGCCCCATGGCGACACGTTGGTGGATGAGCTGGAGCGGAGATGAAGAGAGGTTGCCTGCCGCGGCAAGCACCTTGCCGCGGCTGAATCCTTGTCGCGCCCGGAAGCTTGTCGCTCACTGCTGCGTTCGGCAAGCTCCTCTTGCCGGGTCTTGTCTTCTGCGTGCCTTGAGTGGCCTTCCGGCAAGCTCCTCTTGTTGGGGCCTTGTCTTCTTGGCTTAAATACTTTGTTCTTGAATGGCTCAAGGAACCATGGAGGACCTTAGCGGTCACTAGGCAAGCCTGCTTGGCTGGGTGCTGCAACTACCCGTGCACAAGTTCGGGATACTAGGGTACCCTACTCTAGTACACCGACAGAGCCCCGACTGGGCCACACACAGTGCCGGCGTTGTTGGGCCAGGCCCAAAACGATCTGCAGACACGCTGCCCTAGATCACGCCGTAACTGGCTCCGGACCGACCACATCCCCCACGAACAGCACGCGTCGAATGTGGCGTCGTGGGGGAGATCGTGGGGGCTTTCTTTAATTGGAAAAGCGGAACGTCCGCCCCTCTCCCTCCTTATAAACAGGGAAAACAGGGGCAGGTCGCCCACCTCGCCATTCGCTGTCCCATCTTGAAAACCACCGTCGCTCCCCCTTCTTCTATTGCGGGCTCTGCCCGCCCTTCTCTGAGTTCTTTTGCGATATCATGAACACCTACGGGTTTCGCCTCCTTGATTTCACCCCCAACGCTGTTCTGACCATGGCGGTTTTCGCACACCTCTGCGAAAACTTTGTCGGAGTCCACCCGAACGTAACCCTTTTCCGCCACTTCTTCATGCCCCGCGTCGAGAGAGGAGAGCCACTTGCCGGAGGGATTGCTTGGATCTCAGGATCGGCAAGAAAGAATCCTATCTGGAAGGAGAGCTTCGTAGCAAGTGGGAGGAGTGGAGAGCCGATTGGTGTTGGATCGTTGAGGAGAACCTGCAGCCCTTCACGCCTAGCGCCAAACTCCAATAGTCTTGCAAGCGATTGGAGCAACTTGGCGCCGAAGATGCTAGGTTGAAGATTGCCGTGACCCGATCCTGCGCCTCGGGTTTGCGGACTCACTTTGTAAGCGCGAGCTGGCGCGATTTCCTTCACCGCCATCGCTCCCTTCTTTGGAGAGGAGGAGACCTGCTTGGGAGTTCCAAAACCCGGCGGATATCATGAGGTTGCGCCCGGGCCTCAACTGGAATTTCACCGTCTTGGAGTTGGACGCAATGCTTCTGGAGTTGTTCAAGCATGACCCTGATCACCCCGAATGGTTCATGTTGCCAAGGGGAGTCGTTCCTTTGTGCAACAATTCTTATCTCGACGCATCCGCGCCATGATGCCCTTGTGCGATTCACATGGGATCGTTCCAACCTGGCAAGAGCCTGCGGACGACGTCGTGCAGCAGTTCTTCGATAGCTTGGAAGAAGTGCCGATCCGCCCCGACGAGCAGAAGTGGCTCACCCGCGACACCACCGACGCCGAGATGCAGCGCATTGCCACCAGGCTGGAGGAGGCGGCAGCTACTCTACCGGGCGGTCGGGTTCACCGTGGAGGAGGCAGAGGCAGCGGGCGGCAAGCCTTGCCGATCGAGAGGAGCTTGCCGGCGAGGAGGAGCAGGCCGAGCCCGAAGTTGAGCCGAGCAAGTCCGCCGAGGGAGCCTCCTCCACACCTTCAAGTAGCTTGCCGCGAGCGGAGCCTGCACCCCCACCAAGAAGGAGTCTCCGCACGGCCGGGGAAGTGACGGGGCGGCAGACGGGCAGACCAACAACAGCCTGCAGCCGTGCAGCGCTTCCACCGCGGCAAGCATTTGTTGCCATGAGGCGCCCCACACTGCTGCAACAACTGAGGCGGGATCCTCTCAGGCCACCGCTGCCACCCCCGCCAAGCGGTCAAGAGATCCCACTCCTCCGCCTCTTCGCACCGGAGGCGAGCCGGAATTTGATCTCTCCGCGCTCAGCTCCGACGAGGAATAAGAAGAAGAGTAAGTCTCTATGCTGTGCTTGTATTTCTTCAATTTGGTTGCTTTGTCTTGTATCTGATTTGCTTCATTCTGAACTCTTTCCTTTTTCAGGACGCTGGCTCAGAGAGCGTCGAAGAGAGCCAAGACCCCGGTGGTTGTCATCGAAGACGATCCCCCCGCGGCAACAGGAGGCGCGTCTGAGACCCCCTTGTCGGACCCGGCAACCCTTCCTCAAAGCAGCCCCCAGCACAGCCCCCAGCGTAAGTATATTGTTTACTTCTTACGGTTAGGCGTACATGGGTGCTCCTCTTTTGCTAATATCCGACTTGTTGATTTGTGTAGGAGCAGAGCAGCCTCATCAGGAGTGCCCGGAAGCCGCTCCTGAAATTCCTTCTGCTTCAACTACGCCGCCAAGGGAGAATTCTCCGGCAAGGGAGCGGTCTCCGGCAAGGGAGCGGTCTCCGGCAAGGGAGACTTCTCCGCCAAGGGACATCACCAGCGATCCTTCGGTGGTCGAGACCATGGCTGCCGATCCCATCGCAGGTAATCTTCTTGGTTGAAAATTACCCTTGGGTTCTTTTTCTTCTGTTTTTCTTTTCGAACATTTGCTTGACTGTTCTTTCTTTTTCTGATTGTCAGATCCATCTGCCGGAGAGCCGATAGAGACTGAGGTCGCCGGCGAGGAGGACGCGCGCGGCGACACTGGCGACGTCACCGCCATGGAGGAAGAGGCTGGCGCCGATGGGTCCGCCGGTGAAGAGGCCGCCAAGGCTGCCGCTGCAAAGGCTGGCGAGGGGTCTGGCGATCGTACTGACGACCCTGAGGCCGCAGGAGCGCCAGGCGCTACACCGACCGCCGATCCCTCCGCCACCGATGCAGCGTCAGGCTCCGAAGAGCCCCAGCCCGGCGCCTATCTGAAGGCCGGCGACGGCATCTTCATCAAGCTCCCCTGGGCGTCGAGCTCCAGGGCGCCGGTCGAAGGGGAGACCTTTGAGGAAGAGCTGCTCGCCTCCGCTGGGCTGTCGCTGGTTGACGCGCCAAGCAGCAGCAGCGGCGAGTCTAAGGAGGAGCAGCTGCTGAAGAAGCTGTTGTCGCTCTACCGCGCCCGACAAGCCAAGCTGGAGTCCCGGGAAGCACTTGTCGCGAGGGCGGGAGCAGACATGAAGAAGCGCGCAGAAGAGCTCTGGTGCGCCAACCAAGAAGCTCTCCGGGACGTGGCAGAAGAGCGGGGGCGACTCGCTGAAGAGCGCACAGCCTTCATCCTTGAGAAGGCTGAGGTCGAGGAGCAGCAACGGCTTGCCGGCGAGAAGCTATCTGCGCAAGAAGGCGAGCTGGCGCAGCGGAAGATCAACCTTGACAGCTATGAGGAAGAGCTTGCTGCGCGCGAGCAATCACTTGGCGGAGCTCTCAAGGAAGCAAAGGACGCTGCCGCAGCTCTCAAGGAAGCAAAGGACGCTGCCGCAGCTGCCGAGGCCGCCAAGAAGGAGTTGGAGACAAAAGTGACGCAGCTGGAGGCCAGTCTGCAGAAGAGCGGCGAAGAGCTCGCCGCTGAAGCACGCTCTGGCCTTGAGGGCGCCTACACTCTCGGCGAGTTGCAGGGGCCGTCTCGCTGAGAGGATCGAGAGCTCGATGCCGCCAAGGACTCAAGGCTAATCTTGAGCTGAAGCTGACCACCACGATGGAGGCGCTGGATGGCGCCAAGGAGCGGGAGGTGGCCTGTTGGAGACGATCAAGACCAACGAGGAGCTGGCGGCGAGTGCCACGACCGCCAGAACACCTTGGAGAGAACGTGATGCACTAGACGGAGGGTCTTGTGGATCTGCCGCCGCCATCGACAAGGAGCTGATGGAGCTGGGATGGTGGACCTTGGGTACTCCTCCGACGGCGCCTCAACCCAGCGCCAAGCTCAGCCTGTTCCTCAAGGGCGTGGTGGCGGCTCTCCAGTGGCTCCGGGAAGAGATCCCGAAGCAGCTGGCCGAGGAATCGCTCCAGATCTGCGCAGGAGCCCTCCAGAAGGTGTTGATGAAGGTGTCCTTCTGCAATCCAGGCCTCAACCTCAACGGCGTCCTCAGATCCTTGCCACCAGATGCCGATGTGGAGGCGCTCAAAGCCCTTGTCGCACCCATTGTGGACAAGGTGGGCAAGATCAAGCGGGTTGATGGCGACCGCGTAGACTAGGCCGCGAATTTTATCTTTCCCTTGTCGCTGCTGATCATGTTTAGGAGGACAATTCATTAGATCTGCGACAAGCTACTTTTGTAATATAACTCTATCTTAGGCAATGATTGCAATGTTATTTCATTTACTTGATTCCTTCCTTTGTATGTTTGTGCCCTACACTTTTAGGGAACTTGTCGGCATGAGCACCTTTTCATGGCGCCGAGTGCGGAACATCAGCAGCTTGTTTGGCGATGCCGCCTCCGACAAAGCAACCTTGTCGCAACTAGTTCAGCTCACTTAAGTTGTTGGCGGACTCGAAACAAAGTAAGGCGCAAACTAGCTACGAGTTGGTTCCTCCACGCACAGGTTTTCCATACAAAGTACTATCGTTCGAGGAACATAACTTAAAATTTTAAAACTGATTGCTCAGGACTTTGGCAAATTAGCTTTTCTGTCGTTTGCTTCCCGGTAAGCGAAACTTCCTCGGCGGCGCTTGGCCCCACACCATTATCTTCTCCTTCCCCTGGTTAACTTGTGCGCGAGGAACCTTCCTTCCTTTGAGAAGAAAGAAGAAAATAAAGTTATGGAGCCTTGTGGCTCGTTATTGCTTACGGTGTGGATGCTGCACAAAATGTCGATAACACATGCAAACTGATTATGAAAGCATGAAATCGACAAGTTGCGCGCAACACATGAGCTTTACTGATGCACGGGGTCTGCGCCGACTTTGTACAAAGGATTACATGCAACATGGGCAAGACTTGTACAAAAGGTGGTTGCGGAACGGTTCCGCAACAGCGCTATATGGGTAAAACTTACGAAGATGTTAAATGTTCCAGGAGTTGCTCACCGGAACGCCATCTTCAGTCTCAAGGCGGACAGCGCCAAGCCTAGTGACTCGTTTCACCCGATAAGGGCCTTCCCACTTTGGCGTCAACTTGTTGGAATTCTTGGCGGACTGAACTCGCCGAAGAACAAGGTCGCCTTCCTCGAAACTTCTGGCACTAACTTTGCGGCTATGGTAGCGGCGCAAAGCTTGCTGGTAACGAGCAGCTTGTACAGTGTCCTGAAGACGGTCCTCCTCAAGGAGCAGCGCGTCATCTTGTCGCAGCTGCTCTTGCTCAAGCTCATCATAAGCGAGTACTTGAGGTGATCCGTATACGAGTTCCGTGGGGAGAACTGCCTCTGCTCCATAGACTAGAGCAAAAAGTGTCGGCGATGGCTCGATTTGGCGTCGTCTGATCGACCAAGAACCACGGCAGCTCCTCAATCCAGTTTCATCCGCACTTGTGCAGCCTGTCGAAAGTTCTGGTCTTGAGCCCTCGCAGCACTTCAGCATTTGCCCTCTCCGCTTGACCGTTGCTTCTCGGATGAGCAACAAAAGCGAAGCAGACCTTGGCGCCAAGATCTTGGACGTATTGCATGAAGGTGCGGCTCGTGAATTGTGTGCCATTGTCGGTGATGACCCTGTTCGGAATCCCAAAACGGCAAACAATCGACCTGAAGAACTTGACTGCTGACTGTGCTGCCACCTTCCTCACTGCCTCCACTTCCGGCCACTTTGTGAACTTGTCGATTGCAACGTACAAGTACTCAAAGCCCCCGACAGCTCGGGGAAAGGGGCGAGGATGTCGAGCCCCCAGACCGAAAATGGTCAGGATAAAGGGATCGTCTGGAGAGCTTGAGCTGGCTGGTGTATCTGCTTGGAATGGAACTGGCATGCTTCACACTTGGTTACTTGTGCAGTTGCATCCTGGAGGGCTGTCGGCCAGAAGAAACCTTGCCGAAAAGCTTTGCCGGCAAGTGCTCTTGCGCCAATGTGGTGACCACATATGCCTCCGTGTATCTCTGCGGTAACTTCATCCATCTTCGGTGAATACACTTCAATTTCACACCGTTGAATCTTCTTACATGCAGTGTCTTGTCGACAAACTGGTACATACTTGACTGCCGGGCTACTCTCTCCGCTTCTTCTTGCTCTTCGGGAAGTTCTCTGTTTGAAGGAAATGGACAATCTGCTGTGCCCATGCTGGAGCTTGCGGCTCGACAACAAGGACTAAAGGCACATATGCTGCTGCGGAACATCCGCTTCTCGGCAAGAACCTGCGGTTCGGCGAGCTTGATGTTCCCGGAAAGCTTGCGGAGCAAAGCTTGTCGAGGCGTCTGCTTCAACGAAACAAACCCTAGGGCTTGTCGGGCAGACTGCTCCTTAGCACTCTTAGCGTTGATCTGGGACCTTTTGGTGGCGGCTTGGGAAGTTCTGCTGGAAAATAGTCGCAAAATCAACTTCCTCTTCTTGTTTTGTCCGATTGATGGTGTTACGGTTGGTCGAGTCAGCTTGAGCACAAAAATCCATGGTTCCACAGGTAACTTGAGTGCGGCGCACTTCGACAGGCCATCAGCAATATCATTCTGAGCTCTTGGAACATGTTCCATTTGTAGGCTGTCAAAGTGCTCTTCTAGCTTTCTCACCTCATCAACGTAGGCTTCCATCAACGGACTCTGATAATCTTTGTTTACTTGGCGGATGACAAGTTGCGAGTCACCCCTGACAATGAGCTTCTTGATCCCCAGGTCTACCGTGATTCTGAGACCGGCAAGAAAACCTTCATACTCTGTTGTATTGTTTGTCGCTTGCTCCTTGGGAAAGTGCATTTGGACTATGTATTTGAGGTGTTCTCCGGTGGGTGCGATAAGCAGCACGCCGGCACCGGCGCCTTGCAGCGAGAAGGCACCATCAAAGTACATCAGCCATTCCTTGCCTGCCTCCTTGACGGGGATGCTCGTCTCTGAAATTTCTTCATCTTGCGTTGGCGTCCATTCTGCTATGAACTCTGCGATGCCTGCTTGGATAGTTGAAGTGCTTTCAAACTTGAGGCCAAAGCTTGACAGTTCAGATGCCCATTCGACAATCCTGCCTGTTGCTTCGGATTTTGCAATATTCTCTTCAGCGGAAGCGGTGACAAGCTGTGATCTCATGTGCTTGGAAGTAATGGCGCAGCTTTCTCGAGGCCATGAGGAGGCGAAAAGCAGTTTGAACACGAGTACCTTGACCTAGTCCCTGCGAAGGGAACCGACAAAAGTAAATTAGGCGCTGCACCATCCTTTTCTGTATCTTCTACGCAATCCTGTGCAGATCCGTCTTTGTCGGGACGAGCTTGCGGTGAAGCCCCTCGCTTGTCGCTAGATGCATCTGCCTTGGTTGCCGGCTCATGATCTGCCTCCCTTTCCGCTACTAACGCAGCACTAACCACTTGATTGGTTGCCGCTATGTATAGCAACAACTTCTCTTGTGGCCTAGGTGCGACAAGTATTGGAGTGGAGGGCAGGTACCTCTTTAAGTCTGTGGCGCAGCCTCCGCTTGAGTCCATTTCATTGGACCTGCCTTTTCAAAATCTTGAAAAATGGCTGGGTGCGCTCAGCAGACCTAGAGATAAACCTGCTGAGAGCAGCCACGCAACCGGCAAGTCTTCGTACATCCTTGACGCGCTTTGGTGCTTCAATCTGCTCAATGGCCTTGATCTTGTCGGGATTGGCTTCAATTCCCCGCTGAGACACGAAGAACCAGAGAAGCTTGCCGGAAGGAACTCCAAACACACACTTCTCGGGGTTGAGCTTGAGGTTGATCTTGCGCAGATTTGCAAAGGTCTCATCTAAATCTTGAACCAAAGTTGCCCTGTCCTTGCTTTTGACCACTATGTCATCCATGTAGGCTTCTACATTTCTGTGCATTTGCGGCTCAAAAGCGTCATGGACTACTCTTGCAAACGTTGAACCAGCATTCTTTAGCCCAAAAGGCATCCGTACAAAACAGTAGGTGCCACATGGGGTGATGAATGCGGTTTTCTCTTCATCTTCTTCTGCCATGAAGATCTGATGATATCCTGAGTATGCATCAAGAAATGAAAGCAAATCACATCCAGCCGTGGAGTCAACAATCTGGTCTATCTTGCGACAAGGGAAATGGGTCTTTGGGACAAGCTTTATTAACATCGTGAAGTTGATCTGAGTCTCCATTTCCCATTTGCCTTGCGTACAACTACAGGATTGGCCAACCACGTAGGATGGAGTACTCCTCTGACAAGGTCTGCTGCTTCCAATTTCTTGATCTCTTCTGCTATAAATTCTTGGCGCTCCTTTGCACGCTTCGACTTTACGCTTGACGGGCGCGCGCGAGGACGGACAGCTAGGTGGTGCTCAATTACTTTCACAGGAACACGGGGATGTCGGGCGGTTGCCATGCAAACACGTCGGCGTTCGCCCAGAGGAAAGCAACGGCGCCTTCCTATTTAGGGTCAAGAGTGGCAGCGATGGTGAAGGTACCACCAGTGCCGTCCTCCTGGCGGGCACCTTCTTGGTCTTGGTGGAGCTGCCATCATCTTCTTGCACTTGCGGTGGAGCTCGATGGTGCGTCCTCGATGGTAGCGCAGCACTCGAAGAGGTGCGCTTGCGGAGTGGGCATCGAGCTCTTCTGACTTGGTCTTCTTCTTCCCTCAGGGAGCTTCAGCGACAAGTGATTTGCTATCTGTCGCAGCTGCTGCCTCCGGTAAATCTTGTCGGTGAGATAAGAGCATCTTTCTTGTCGCCATGAACAGAAATGACACTTATCGGGCTGGCATCTTGAGCAAGTTGTATGCATGATGAGAGGCTGCCATGAACTTGGCGAGTCTTTGGGCGGCCAAGTATCCCATTATAAGGCAATGGAAAATCAACAACGTCGAGCGTGACCCTCTCGGTCCTGAAGTTTAGCTCGCTGCCAAATGTTACCGCAACGTGATCTTCCCCTTGACTTGCTCCTTCCCGATTGATTCCTTGGAATGTGCGGTCTCTTGAGCTCGCTGTTAGGGATTTGAAGCTTACGGAGCACTTTGCGGAGGAGATCAGGTTTAAGCCGGCCCGCCGTCAACTAACATCTTGGTGACCTTGAGGTTGCGGATAGTTGGTGAGACCAACATCGGCAAGCACCCGACCGCAGATTATGCGATCGGGGTGGTCCTCAATATCAAAGATGATAGGCGTCTTTGGACCACTTGAGAGGTTTGCGTGACTCTACGGATGGTTCCGCTGCATTAACTTCCGCATCCATTGCTTGAGTTGGCGGTGTGAAGTATGCGAGAAAGCACCGCCGTCAATCTGAAGGACCTCTGTTGCTTTCTGAAACTCCTGCTCATCGGTCTCATCATCTTCCATATCTTCTCCGTCGTCGTCGTCTTCATCCTTGTCTCGGCCGCGGGGAGGTCTGTCTCCTTGCCGCTGCTTGGCCTTGCCGCGGCGTCCTCCCCGTCCGGGTCGCTTCTTGCTAACTCCCCCAGTACCTTCCTGGGCCTTCTCCTTGTCGCGCCGCTCGTACTCAGCCTTCTGCTGTTCAACAAGCTGCTCGACCTTCTTGCAGCTCTGGAGGTCATGGCCCTTGGTACGGTGGATCTTGCAGTACTGTTTGTTGGAGCTGTCCTGCTTGTCGGCGGCCGCCACAGCTTGGCGGTCGGTGTCGGCAACAATCTCCTTGCGGAGCCACCAACCTTGCTTTCTTGGCGGCACCACCGTTGCGGACTGCTCGACAACTAGCACTTCTTTGCCCTTCTTCTTTACATTGTTCCGCCGCGGATCTTTTTTGCGGGCGGTCTCTTCACTATCGAGATCCTGCTTCGCATTCTCTCTGGAGTCTTCTTCCTTCCTCGGCCGCGTGCACACTTGTCGGCCAAGGCATACAGCTCAGCGGCGTCCTTGACTTTGCACATCGCCATCTCCTCCCTCATCCTGCGGCTCCTTGCGTTACGATGAAACGCGCTGATCACGCGGCAGGGTGGACATCTGGATGTTGTAGTGCACACGGCTGAATCTCTGGATGAACTTGCGAGGACTCTCCTTCCTTCAGGCGAGCGAGATGAAGGTCGCTCTCTTAGCCATGAGGCTTGTGGCCGCCCGTGAAAGCGCCGACAAACTGATGGCATAGATCTGCCCAAGAGGATATGGATCCGTCCGGCAAGTGCATGAGCCAAGATCTAACATTGGGCTTCAGTACCAGCGGGAAGTAGTTGGCGAGGATCTTGTCGTCTCGTCCCCCTGCAGCCTGCACCGCGATGGTGTGGATGCTGAGGAACTCCGACGGATGTGTCCTGCCATCGTACTTCTCGAGAGCGTCGGCGAAATTCTTCTTGTTGGGCCCTTTGGACTTGCCGCAGCTCACGAGTGAGCGCAGGGGCAACCTACGCGTCTGACAAGTCGCTGGTTCCCTGGCGCATGCATATCGACGGAAGGGCCCAGCGCGCTGGTCGGATTGACGTCGCGCTTCTCTTGACCCTCGATCGAGTTCGGCGTCTTCTTGTTGCCGTTCTTGAAGAACTTGGCGCTGATCACGGCGAGCTCGTGGATCCGATGGCGCGTGGAGTCGCTGTCGAGGTGGATCCGCCGAGTTGGTGATCTTGGCCTTCGGATGGAGAGTGCATGGTGGTTGCACCCCATAGGTTTAAATCGCCACCGATTACGTGCCTTGTCGTCTCGCCGTGGCAAGGATGCAGTTGGTTGCCGCGGAGTATCACCGTTAGCAAAGCCGATGAGACTCGGATGGTGGCCCTCCATTAAATCGACCTTGTCGGCTGTTGGAGGAAGTCTAAAGCGATTGAGCTCTTGCCAAGGCGTCGCTGAAGTGGTGGGTGGCAGCGGCGTGCGGTGCGAGGCGGGATATGCTCGGACTTCTAACTAAGTTAGAAGGAGCAGCATCCCGTCGAGCGATCGTACCCGCTTTCGGTCTTGAGGCTTCGCGATCCTCCAGCTCGGTCTTGATCCAGCGGCGTATGGTATTATGAATACCATGGCGCTGTCGGTCCGCGCCTCTGAGATGGGCGCGATGCGTGTATCTGACACCGAGTCTGCGGCCTTGTCCTTGGACTTGGCAGCGTCATGGCGCCCTACGTCGTCGCCCGTTCTTCGCCAGCGTCTACCCCACCATCCATTTGCTCGGTGGTGGCGGGATCGGCGTGGGCGGCTCCGCTGCCGCGAAGCCTTCTTCTTCGGTGGCATGTCGATGAAGATGTTGGCGATGTTGCTCGTGTGAGCGCGGATCAGGTCCACACAACCTCGGCGCCCCTACAGCGCGCCAAAGATGTCGGGAAGCTGGCCGTAACCCACGAACACCTACAGGACCGGCGGACCGAGTCCCTTTTAGTTCGGTGGGGGCGGAGATTACCTGAAAGAGCAGATCGGCGATGCACACGAGCAGTTTACCCAACCGGAGCTCCCGGAGATAATACTCCTCTGCTGCTTGTGCGATTATCTTGTGTTCTTGCTAGGGAGCCTGAGAGCTACAAAACCTAGCTTGAGTGTTTCGGTCTCGAATGGTGAACCTCCTCTCGTTGCGCATGGGTCTCCTTTTATAGGCTCAAGGGATCCTGTGAAAGTGTAGCGTAGACAAAGGGCAAAATGGGAAAATGAGTTGCGGTTGGTACAGCTACTTTATGCAGTGTATTCTACCTAACTTTGTGGCAAGGGACAAAAGCATTAAATGCCCATCCATGTCGCCTAAACAGTGCAGAAAGGGACCGTCAGGGGCGCCACCGCATGCCACGATGGCACCTGTCGGCGCCGCTTCAGCTGCTCTCCGCTGGCTGCACAGACCTCATGACCGCCTGCGCTGGAATGGCCCCATGGCGACACATTGGTGGATGAGCTGGGCGGAGATGAAGAGAGGTTGCCTGCGCGGCAAGCACCTTGCCGCGGCTGAATCCTTGTCGCGCCCGGAAGCTTGTCGCTCACCAAGCCTTCCCGGCAAGCTCCTCTTGCCGGGGTCTTGTCTTCTGTGTGCCTTGAGTGGCCTTCCCGGCAAGCTCCTCTTGCCGGGGCCTTGTCTTCTTGGCTTAAATACTTTGTTCTTGAATGGCTCCGAAGGAACCATGGAGGACCTTGGCGGTCACTAGGCAAGCCTCGTCATGAGTTGCTTTCTGCTGCCCCGTGCACGAGTTCGGGATACTAGGGTACCCCTACTCTAGTACACCGACATGGTGGAAAGATGGTTTGAGTGGAAAGCAACTTGGGGAAGGCTAGAGATCAAGATTCTAGTTGTTGGATTAGAATATCTTAGTCTCAACACATGAATAGGTGGTTCTTTCTCAGAAAATGAATGTTGGAAGTGTAGGCACGTTCTGATGGCTCTCTCCATGAATGGAGGAAGGGTGGAGGGGCATATATAGCCTCCACACAAAATCTAACAGTTGCACACAATTTACCAAACTCGGTGAGACTGAATAGTGAAACTTGGTCAGACCGATTTAGTTGAAAATGTGAACGTTAGGATTTTTGGTGGGACCGACATGTCAACTCGGTGGGACCAATTTCATTAGGGTTAGGGGATAACATAATCTCGGTGAGACGGATCACATGAACTCAGTGAGACCGATTTCAGTAATAGGCAAACAGAGAGTTGGTCAAGAAAACTCGGTGGGACCGATCGCTCATTTCGGTGGGACTGAAGCGTTACGAAAAGGAAACAAGGAGTTTGCATTGCGAACTCAGTGGGACCGATCGCTCATCTCGGTTAAATTGCAACGTTACGAAGGGAAACAGAGAGTTTTCAATCCCATGTTGGTGAGACCGGGATCCCTATCAGTGAGATCGAATTGATTAGGGTTTCTGGCAGTGGCTATGTCAAATGCACTCGGTGGCGCTGGATAGATCAAATCAGTGGGGCCGAGTTTGACTTTTGGTTTGGAAATTATGTGGATTTGAGAAATTGGTGGAGGGCTATTGGAGCATATCACTAAGCATTTTGAGCAAGCAAGCCATTAAGCAACACCTCATCCCCTTTTAATAGTATTGGCTTTTCCATGGACTCAATGTGACCTTGGATCACTAAAATGAAAATGTAAAGTCTTGAGCTTGAGCCAATATGTGTCGTTAGCATTTAGAGGGGTCCACATTCCTAGTCCATGCTATGACAATCATTGAACTTTGTGAAATGATCATCTTGAAAGAGTATTAGTTCAATGAGCTATATGTTGTCAAGAATTACCAAAACCACCTAGGGATTAATTGCACTTTCAGACGTCGAATCAGATCCGGCCGATTGGGGAGCAGGAGAGGCCGGGAACGATGCCGTGGAAGATCGTCTAGGTCGTCTCCAAGTCTTTGGCCTCAAGGCCGAGCTTGGTCATGGTGTCGCGATAGAGGATGTTGATGATGTTGCCACCATCGATGAGGACCCGGGAGAACTTGCACGTGTGTGATACGTCTCCAATGTATCTATAATTTTTTATTGTTCCATGCTATTATATTATTTGTTTTGGATGTTTAATGGGCTTTAATATACCTTTTTATATTATTTTTGGGACTAACCTATTAACCGAAGGCCCAGTGCAAATTGCAGTTTTTTGCCTATTTCAGTGTTTCACGGAAATGGAATATCAAATGGAATCCAAACGGAATGAAACCTTCGCGAGGATCTTTTTGGAACAAACGCAACCCACGAGACTTGGTGGAAGTCTGGAACTCCGTGAGGAAGCCACGAGGGAGAAGGGCGCACCCCCACCCTCGTGGGCCCCTCGCAGCTCCACCGACGTACTTTTTTCGCCTATATATGCTCTTATCCCCTAAAAACATGAAGGGAGCCACGAAACCACTTTTCCACCGCCGAAACCTTCTGTACCCGTGAGATCCCATCTTGGGGCCTTTTCCGGCGATCTGCCGGAGGAGGATTCGATCACGGAGGGCTTCTACATCAACACCATAGCCTCTCCGATGATGTGTGAGTAGTTTACCACAGACCTTCGGGTCTATAGTTATTAGCTAGATGGCTTCTTCTCTCTCTTTGGATCTCAATACAGAGTTCCCCTCGATCTTCTTTGAGATCTATTCGATGTAATTCTTTTTGCGGTGTGTTTGCCAAGATCCGATGAATTGTCAGTTTATGATCAAGATTATGTATGAACAATATTGATTCTTTTCTGAATTCTTATATGCATGATTTAATATCTTTGCAAGTCTCTTCGAATTATCAGTTTGGTTTGGCCTACTAGATTGATCTTTCTTGCAATGGGAGAACTGCTTAGCTTTGTGTTCAATCTTGCGGTGCTCGATCCCAGTGATAGAAAGGGAACCGACACGTATTGTATTGTTGCCATCGAGGATAACAAGATAGGGTTTATATCATATTGCTTGAGTTTATCCCTCTACATCATGTCATATTGCCTAATCACTACTAGGAAAAGGGCTACTAATGGCGCACCAGTTTGCCTACTAATGGCGCATCACTGGTGCGCCATTAGTATTACGCCACTAGAATTTCTTTTCTAATGGCGCACCACCTGTCGCCATTAGTATATAATATACTAATGGCGCACCAAGCGATCGCCATTAGTTTTACTTATCTTTCGCCACTAGTATACGCTATACTAATGGCGCACCACACTATAATGCGCCATTAGTAACAATTTTTTTAATTTTTTTTTCTTAATCTCAGGTCACTATTTCACCTATGAGATACCCAACACATATATATACAACAAGCATCCATATAACAATCATAGCCAACACACAAGTTGCATCATATATACATACATAGCCAACACACAAGTTCCATCGTTACATATTACAAAAGTTTCACATTGTTCATCCAACACCGTTATCCATCAATTCACAAAAGTTTCACATTGATACAAAATACAAACACAAATGGAAAAGAAGCACTCCATCCATGCAAGCTTCCGTGAATTAAATCAAATCTGCAAAATGATAAACAAGAAGTGAGAAGAAGAAAAAGAAGAAGACTAGAAGAATACTAGAAGAAGAAGAACACTAGAAGAAGAATAAGAAGAATTTTGGAAAAGAAATAAGAAGAAGACTATAAGCTTATTATGTAAACTTGATCATTTTGTGCTAACATAAGTTATTTTGGAGCTAACCTATAGGAAACTAAGCATATAAGCTGTAAGTTAGTATATTAGAGCCAACTTAGGTAGAATGAAGCTAACCTATGTCATTTCGGAAAAGAAGAAGAATAAAAAAAAGACTATAAGCTTATTATGTGAACTTGATCATTTTGTGCTAACATAAGTTATTTTGGAGCTAACGTATAGGAAACTAAGCATATAAGCTCTAAGTTAGCATATTAGAGCCAACTTAGGTAAAATGAAGCTAACCTATAGGAAACTAAGCATATTAGAGATAACATAGGTAACTAAGTATATATATATATATATCATTTTGGAGATCGACATACACGACAAAGTTCAGTTCTCATGCATTGTTCTTCTCCTTCTCCTTCCTCGGTCGACGCGCCAAGGCGGCGAGGCGGTGGAGGCGGTGGAGGCAGTGGGATGTAGTCTTCTACCTCAATTGGCGTGGTCATGTCGCCCAGGTGTGGGATCGCCCGGCGCCACCACCGGTGCGTGGTCATTGTCGAGCACCACCACCATCGCGAGGCCACCTTGAGCACGACCATCACTAGGTCATCCTCAGCCACCTCCATCTCTTGCCCATGGTCAGCCACCACCATCTCTTGCCCATGGTCAGCCACCACCATCTCTTGCCCTTGGTCGGCCACCACCGGCTAGGTCATCCTCGGCTGATGCCCATCGTCATCCTGCAGCTCCTCATCCCAATTTGCTCCTCTTCTCCGCACTCCAGTCCGGATCATCCTTCTTGTTGTCTATGCTGCTGCCGAATCGCTGCTGCTTCCGCTATAGCCGAATCGCTCTTTGCTTCGCTACTGACCATGGTCATTCTTTGCTTCGCTTCTGACCATGGTCGCCGCTTGCTTTAGGCTGTAGCCATTGTCGCTCTGCTGCTCCCATTACCTGTCCAAATGCAACAATGATCGTTAACAATCGATGTGAGACAAAGCCAAATGTAGAGGAATAAGAAGAGGCAGAACGTACCGGCATCATAATCTTCAGCGTAGCGCATGCGACACATAGTCGCGTTGAACACCTCCACGATGAGCATGGTGGCGTCATCGTCGTACGTGAAGAGAAGGAAGTACCCCAGCCGCAGGTCGTAGGCACGGTAGAACTTCTCCCACCCACGAGACAAGTACATGTGGCCCTCCTTGATCACCAACTCCACATCCCACAGCCTGCGAAACCCATTGCCAGCCTGTCGCACCTTCACATTATTTGGCGGATCTTCACCCATCAGCATGTTCTTAAAACTGTCAGGCAGCCTCTGCAGTTTGGGACAATGAGTGATGTAGGCAAACAACAGATATCATAATGAGATGGGTGAAGCTAGGGAGATCTCTCATTTTATATACCTGCGTCATGGATGATCTTCAAGTCCCAAGTATGATAGTGAAGAACTGGAAGCATCCAACTCAGTCTTGGTGATTGTCATGAGCGGCGGTGGCTGCTTCCCGCCATCTCTAATAATGAAGCAGCAGAAGAGACCAATTAGTACCCTTACAACAGATCATAAAACATGCATGATAACAGGCATTAAGTAGTAGAAGAGACCAATTAGTACCCATATGTCCTATTTTTAGCAAAGTAATGCTAAAATTCACGGAAAATTTCAGCATTACCTTTGCTGAAAATAGGACATATGGAGTACCCGAATTTGCCGGAACGGAAGTTAATCGACATTCTGGCAAACTCAAGGGCCTCTCGGGGTACCTACAACATCATCACAAGTACAGCAGCAGCACCAATGAATACAGGCATAACAGCAGCAAAACTATATATTTTATGCACGTAAACAAGCGAACACTAAGAGTAGAATGTTCTTGCAACAAACATTATTGTGTGACATCGAAGGCATCACTCTGCTTAAAGGAAGGATGACTTAAGTGGCAGATGTATATGATTGCACCACTTGACCTGCACTTCTCTATATTATATGATGTCTTGAAGAACTTGAGCAAAAAAGATAAATAGGAACATAATTCTCACCTTGGAGGTGTTGTTTGCTGCCTTTATCGAACTTCACTTCCTTTACCTCCTCGGAAACCTGAAATATGCAGATGTTAGAAAGGTTAATGAACCAACTGATGCCCTAATGGAAGTAATAACAACATGACATCAAACAACCAACAAACATGATGGGCTTAAGATTAATGAACCAACATAAAAAAAGCAGGCCAAATATTCATGTCACTTCCATTAGGGCATCATCTTCCTACAACTACTCATCTTCAAGAGCACATGATACTACTACATATCTAATACAACAACATGACACTTATTCTTGTATCTAATGTTCCTACAACTACAACTACTAGAACAACATAAAACTACTATGCATCATCTTCCTACTATAATTGCTACTCATCTTTAGAACCAAAAACCAGCAAAAACAGAACCAAACTACTATAATTTCTACTTAATTTCACTATAATTTATAGTTCCCAAGCTATGCATGCAAATCAAAATCCTAACATATCCAAACCTGATGAGCATCTAATAATGCTTATCTTAGTAACAACGATACCAATGACGATACAAAAGATTGTATGATCCCACAGGCAACACGATTGAGCAAACTACATAAACTAGAAGGAAGAACAGTTGGGGACCGAAAGTCAGATTGTGTCCTCAAATTAACAACCCATTAACTTTCTAGAGGCGCACATTGGTCATTGCTGGCCTTTGGTGGCCCATTGACATGATTCACAACAAATATGAGGGAAATATATCATATGTATATGTATATCAATCTATCTAGTGCATGGATGCATGGTGATCCATTGACGTGATTCACAACAAATCTGACCATTGGTGGCCCATTGACATAATTCACAACAAATCGTTGGGCCTCCAAGTGACTTTGGCTCAAATAAATCGTTTGAAAAGCAGAAGAGAAACACTGTTGGCCTACTACTTGTCCTTGCAATTATGTTCTCCTACAATGTCTTGGAGGCGTTGCACACGGAGGCAAGTTCTATTCTCTCGAAAGTGATTAATGCAGAGCGAAGGCATCCTTTAGTGGGATGAGTTCATCCCTTGGCGGGCATGTTTACAGTGCGACCAACGCAGGATGTGTGAGAAATAGTGCTAAAATAGCAAATGTTGAAACTACCACTACCATAGAGTCCCACCGTGATGTCTCCGTGGGAGATTTTCGTGGTATTAATCACAAACCACCAACTTATAACAGGCCATAATGATGAAACTAAGACAAAAGGACCATGGGCACCAACTCGATATCCGTGGATGAACTAATTATCAAGTTGGCGATTTCTGAATTAAAGATGTAGTTCTTCATTATATGCGTGTGTAGTGTAACTGCTTGTAAGACCTGGATGGTGTCTTTGGAGTGTTATGCTATTCTTGATGTACTACTATTAATATTGTACAAGGTAGTATTATACAACACCGCTGAATAAAATGCACATGGTCCATGGTATTTATATGTTCCATGCTATTCTTTGTTGTTCTACAAATAGACAAACTTAGACTATAAAGAGGTAGCAAGGAAAATGATTTTAGCCCACCTCGATGCAAACAATACTAAAAGCAGAAAAGTTTTACACAGTGCAGTTGAGCTAAATATGGCGTCTTTATACCATGACACAGTTTTACACAATATCTTCACCATATAAGAAAATAGCATCATCATCTTAGCTTCACAACATAGTTTAACCTGGTTGTTTACTGCTGTTGCTGCTGCTGCTGGCGGCGGAGGAAGGCGCCGCGGTGGAGAGGGCGAGGCTGAGGACGGCGTGGGGCTTGAGGGCTGCGGCTGGTGAGGCCGACAGGTGGTCGCCCCGACGCCAAGGCGAGCTAGGGTTGAGGAGATGGCGGGCGGCGAGGGGACGGCGGTGGAGAGGGGTGGGGGGAGGTCGGGGGAGAAGAGAGGAGGAGGCGGACGGGGCACAGCTTGGGCTGGAGGGCTGTCTGGGGCCGGGCAGCAGAGGTTCGGCCGGTGGGCGCCACAAGCGGGCAGCAAGCAGATGCGGCGGCAGGCGTGGGGGCATGAGGGGCAGGGGTTGGGCGGCGGCCCGGGGGCCGAGGCGTGCGGGAGCGCGGCCAATGCATCGGTTTGGGTGGGGCGTGGGGCGTGGCGGCGTGTCTGATTGGAGTGGGGAGGAAGGAGGGAGGAATAAGTTTTTTGCCAAAAGTAAAAAAATTCTTGGCGCACTATGTCTCCAAGTCGCCATTAGTAGTTCTAACTACTAATGGCGCACTTTGCCCGAATCGCCATTAGAATGTTTGAAAAATGAAAAAAATTGTTTTACTAGTGGCGCACCTTCGCACAGTGCGCCATTAGTGTATTCCACACTAATGGCGTATCTCCACCAGGTGCGCCATTAGTATATAGTAGTGGCGCGCCACTTCTCTGGTGCACCATTAGTGTCAATCCTATCTTTAGCCCTTTTCCTAGTAGTTAATGGGTTACTCTGTTCTTATGAACTTAATACTCTAGATGCATGCTAGATAGTCGTCGATGTGTGGAGTAATAGTAGTAGATGCAGAATCGATTCGGTCTACTTGTCACGGACGTGATGCCTATGTTTATGATCATGCCTAGATATTCTCATAACTATGCCCTTTTCTATCAATTGCTCGGCGGTAATTTGTTCACCCACTGTAATATATGCTATCTTGAGAGAAGCCACTATTGAAACCTATGGCCAATGGGTCTACTTTACATCATATAAGTTTTCGATCTATAATTCTAGTTTATTATTTTGCAATCTTTACTTTTCCAATCTATACAATAAAAATACCAAAAATATTTACCTTATTATCTTTATCAGATCTCACTTTTGCAAGTGGCCGTGAAGGGATTGACAACCCCTTTATCGCGGGTGTTGCAAGGTTCTTGATTGTTTGTGCAGGTACTAGGAGACTTGCGTGTAGTCTCCTACTGGATTGATACCTTAGTTCTCAAAAACTGAGGGAAATACCTTAGTTGAAGGGAAAACCTATGCATGCTCAAGAGGTAGCAAGAAGGATTTCTGGCGCCATTGCCGGGGAGATCTATGCCAAGTCAAGATACCAAGTACCCATCACAAACTCTTCTCCCTCGTGTTACATTATTTGCGATTTGCCTCTAGTTTTCCTCTCCCCCACTTCACCCTTGCCGTTTCATTCGCCCTTTTTCGTTCGTATCTTTTCGCTCGCTTCTTGTGTGCTTGTGTGTTGGATTGATTGCTTGTCACGATGGCTCAAGATAACATTAAATTGTGTGACTTTTCCAATACCAACAATAATGATTTTATTAGCACTCCGATTGCTCCTATTACCGATGCTGAATCTTGTGAAATTAAAGCTGCTTTGTTGAATCTTGCTATGAAATATAAGTTTTCTGGCCTTCCTAGTGAAGATGCCGCTACCCATCTGAAAAACTTCATTGATTTATGCGATATGCAAAAGAAGAAAGATATGGATAATGATATTGTTAAATTGAAGCTATTTCCGTTTTCGCTTAGAGATAGTGCTAAAACTTGGTTCTCTTATTTGCCTAAAAATAGTATTGATTCATGGAATAAGTGCAAAGATGCTTTTATCTCTAAGTATTTTCCTCCCGCTAAGATCATCTCTCTTAGAAACAATATTATGAATTTTAAGAAACTTGATCATGAGCATGTTGCACAAGCTTGTGAGAGGATCAAATTAATGATACGTAATTTCCCTACAAATGGTTTGATTTATGGATGATTATACAAAAAAATTATGCTGGATTGAATTTTGCTTTTAGAAATCTTTTAGATTCGGCCGCGGGAGGCACTTTTATCGAAATCACTTTAGGAGAAGCTACTAAACTCCTAGATAATATTATGATTAATTATTCTCAATAGCACTGAGGGAGTCCTGGATTAGGGGGCATCCGGACAACCGGACTGTATACATCGTCCGGGCTATTGAAGCGTGAAGATACAAGACTCAAGACTCCGTCCCGTGTCCGGATGGGACCCTCCTTGGCGTGGAAGGCAAGCTTGGCGATCCGGATATTATATTTCCTTCCTTGTAACCGACTCCATGTAAACCCTAGCCCTCTCCGGTGTCTATATAAACCGGAGAGGTTGGTCCTTAGATGCCCGATCACAATTACAATCATACCATCATAGGCTAGCTCTTAGGGTTTAGCCTCTACGATCTCGTTGTAGATCTACTCTTGTACTACTCATATCATCAATATTAATCAAGCAGGAAGTAGGGTGTTACCTCCATCGAGAGGGCCCGAACCTGGGTAAACATTGTGTCCCTTGCTTCCTGTTACCATCAGCCTCGACGCATAGATCGGGACCCCCTACCCAAGATCCGCCGGTTTTGACACCGACATTGGTGCTTTTATTGAGAGTTCCTCTGTGTCGTCGCTGCGGGGCTTGATGGCGCCTTCAATCGTCAACAACATGGTCCAGGGCGAGACTTTTCTCCTCGGACAGATCTTCGTGTTCGGTGGCCGCCTTTGCCGCCAATTAAGCAGCCATCTAGAGCAGATCGACAGCTCGCCTAGCCACCAGGTCGAGTTCGGACACTTGAACTACACGGCCGACATTCGCGGAGACTTGATCTTCGACGAATTCGGGCTTGTGCCCGGAGCACCGGACAGTCACGATGAGCACGGCTTAGACCTGCTGTCGGACAATGCTCGGGATATCACCCCTGCAGTAGCCCCGGACCTAAATCCGGAGCAGGCTGCGTTGCCTAAGGATGGAGGGATGGACCCCACCCCGCAGGCTACACACTCATCGGCGTTGGAGCCGAACACAGGTCTCACCTCTGTAGAAACCTGTGACTCCGGACCCCTGGACTCGTATCCGGTTGTGGGTTCCAGTCCGCGCGCTCCCGAGCCAGCCGAGCCAGGTTGGGCCCCGGTATTGGAGTTTACCGCTGCGGATATCTTTCAGCACTCGACCATCAGTGACATGCTAAACTCATTAAAATCTCTCTCTTTGTCAGGAGGCTCTGGGCCGAACTATGTCCGGCTCGAGTGGGAAGCAGGCGACGAAGGAATTCGCTGCCCACCCAACACCCACTTCATCGCCACGGTCGATGATCTAACCTACGTGCTCGACTTCGACTCCGAAGACATCGATGGTATGGACGACGTTGCAGGAGAAGTACAGGAACCACCGCTCACAGGGCGGTGGACAGCCACCTCCTCCTATGATATATATATATGGTATACACTCCTAAGGAAACCAATGGCGATGAGGCAACTGAGGATAACCCCTCAGGGAGAAAAACAAAGCATGGGCGTCGTCGACGCCGCCCCAAGCCCCGCCACAGTAACACCAGCCCACGAGACGAAAATAATCTGATGGTGCCGAAAAGGAATACAACCCTGATCATCCCGCCTTTGAGCAGGCCGAGCAGGAAGATGAGCAGGTCAGCTCAGACGAACAGGCGACGGACGGATGTCCAGAGGAGGACAACTACAAGCCCACCTCCGAAGACGAGATTAGCCTCCGGACGGCGAGTTCGGCGTGCCTGAGGATACCATAGAGCAGGAGCGCTTCAAGCATCATCTTATGGCCACTGCAAGGAGCCTGAAAAAGAAGCAGCGGCAACTTCAAGCTCATCAAGACATGCTCACAGATAGATGGACTGAAGTCCTGGCAGCCGAGGAATACGTACTCGAGCGCCACACGGCTGACCGGCCACCTCGTGGCCGGGATAAAACGGCGTATCAGCCCGAGTACCAGCCAAGATCATCTACGGATCAAGGGGGCGCGCCCAAACGTGCGACGACGACCGTCACGAGGACACACTATCAACAAGTCCGGCCGGGCCGAACACAGCTACCCAAAGAAATTCGAACTGCGTAGCCACATAGCCCGGCACAGAGGCACCGCACACCCCCTCTGCTTCACTGATGAAGTGATGGATCATGAATTCCCAGAAGGGTTCAAACCCGTAAACATCGAATCATACGATGGCACAACAGACCCCGCAGTATGGATTGAAGATATCCGTCTCCATATTCACATGTCCCGTGGAGACGATCTACACGCCATCAAGTATCTTCCCCTTAAGCTCAAAGGACCCGCCCGGCACTGGCTAAACAGCCTGCCAGCAAATTCCATTGGCAGTTGGGAAAACCTGGAAGACACATTCCTCGACAACTTCCAGGGCACATATGTGCGACCACCGGACGCCGATGATTTGAGCCACATTACTCAATAGCCCAGAGAGTCAGCCAGGAAATTCTGGACTCGGTTCCTAACTAAAAAGAACCAAATAGTCGACTGTCCAGACGCTGAAGCCCTGGCGGCTTTTAATCATAGTATCCATGACGAGTGGCTCGCCCGACACCTCGGCCAGGAAAAACCCAAGTCCATGGCAGCTGTCACAACACTAATGACCCGCTTTTGCGCGGGCGAGGATAGCTGGTTGGCTCGCAGCAGCACTACGCCACATTCTGGCACTTCGGATTGCCGCGACAATAATGGCAAGCCACGGCATAACAGACATAAGCGACGGAACAACGGCGACAGCATTGAAGACACGGCGGTCAACGCCGGATTCAGCGGATCCAAGTCCGGTCAGCGGAAGAAGCCGTTCATAAGAAACAATCAGGGACCGTCCAGTCTGGATCGTATACTGGAGCGCTCGCGCCAAATTCATGGCACCCCGGACAAGACAGCCAACCACACCAACAGAGACTGCTGGGTGTTCAAACAGGCCGGCAAAGTAAACGCTGAAAACAAGGACAAGGGGCTCCACAGCGAGGATGACAAAGAGCCCCAGCGTCCGAACACGAGAGACGAAGAATTCCCCAGTGTGAAAACGGTCAATATGATCTACGCCACCAACATTCCCAAGCGGGAACGGAAGCAAGCACTACGAGACGTCTATGCGATGGACCCAGTCGCCCCCAAATTCAACCCATGGTCAGCTCATCCGATCACCTTTGATCGTAGGGATCACCATACTAGCATTCGTCATGGCGGCTTAGCCGCATTGGTCCTAGACCCAATCATCGACGGATTCCACCTCACGCGAGACCTTATGGACGGCGGCAGCAGCCTAAACCTGCTTTATCAGGACACAGTGCACAAAATGGGCATTGATCCCTCAAGGATCAAGCCCACCAAAACCACCTTTAAAGGTGTGATTCCTGGAGTAGAGGCCGCTGCGGGCTCTATAACATGGAAGTGGTCTTCGATCTCCGGATAACTTCGGAAGCGAAGAGTTAATCTTCGATATCATCCCTTTTCGCAGTGGTTACCACGCACTGCTCGGACGAACCGCATTCGCTAGATTCAGTGTGGTAACACACTACGCATACCTCTAGCTCAAGATGCCAGGACCATGCAGGGTCATAACAGTCAACAGAACACGGACTGCTCTCTCCGAACAGAAGAGCATATTGCATCCCTCGCGGCGGAAGTACAATGCGGCCTCCTCCGACAAACCAATCAGGCAACAACAACTTCGAGCACCATCAAGCGAGTCCGGAGCACCCCGCAACAGGATCATCAGGCACGCCAAGAGCGTGACTAGCAGTCCGGCCTCCGCTCAAGCCCAATCAAAGCAGCATTCCTGCCACGCGTACACAATTACGCACTCAAAATACCATGGGCTTAGGCGGAGGCGCAACAATGAATCAGCCTACAGCGCGGTATAACTGCTACTTAGCTTCATAACCCATCCTTCTTATTTTTCAGAACATTGCCTTAGAGCAGCCTCTTCAGAACAGCTGGATTGTCGGAGTTACATAGGAGAGAAAACCAAGGAGGCAACAGGCTTTGCGCACAAAAGGAAATACCCAGTTGGAATTTGTTCACGATCGTTATACCTGTTTTACATACCTACATGCAGCCTGCCCTTGGATATGACATGTTAAATAGTCCTATTTACTTCTGCTTAATGCTACCGTTGTAAAGATACCCTTAAACGTATTATTCATCAATGGCAAACAATATATAGCGTCAGCTTATTATTTCTATTTGCGCATATTTCTTGCAAATGTTTATTTAATATTACATCTGTACACCTTGGTACGATTAGTTTGCCAGGGGCTTCTTATGACACCTCCTAATACGGCATAAACAAGTCCGAACACTTTCAACAGTGCGGCTCCCCGAACTTATAGCACTATATGCATCAGCTCCGAATCACGTCTTGGGTCCATAGTTGGGTTTGCCCGGCTCCCTTGTTTTGGTACCTTACGTTCCGTTATATCGGCTAAGGTAGCGCAGGGAGAACTACTGTGATTGTGTCCCGGTTCTTCCGGAAGAGCACCTCAGTAGAGAAAGCCGAAAACTGACCGGCATGATGCGGCGAGAGATGGTCGCTGCTCGAGAGGTCTTAAAATCCTTAAAGATTTTTTCCGCTTTAGGCGATGAATCGGCCTCGTCCGATTTAGGCGTATATAGCGCCCCAATTCGGCCCTTTGAATTCTAGGGGCCGATATAGCGCCCCAATTCGGGTCACCATTGTGGTGTAACACCCTACTCCAGTGTGTGGTGTGGTGGATTGCTTCTTGGGCTGATGATGAACAATACAAGGAAGAACAGCGTCACGAGGGTGAGGTGTTCTTGTGGCTAGGCTCTCGATCGGATTGAATCGAGCTAAGATGTGATGTCCGGATCCTCTCTCCTATCTCTCTCCTCCCTCTCTCTGTCTCTATCTCCTATTTTCTATCTATTGTGGTGGCTAGCTCTACTTATAGGCAGAGGCCTTGGGCCTCTTCCCAAATATTGAGCGGGATGGGCGCCAACAATTGGCCATTTTGAAGGGGAACATCTAGTACACTTATCCTGACTAAGGTTGGTCCTCATTGTCAAAGGCTCACGGTGGTGGCGCTTGGCTTGGGCTCCACGATGACCTCCTTCCTGCCGTTGCGACGGTCTTGGTTTTGTTGCACCGAAACGGGTGCCTTTGCTTGATACTCTCGCCTGCACTTGCCTCCTTTGCACCAAAGAGGAAATGAGGACACCTTCTTGTGGCTGGCGCCCTTGGCACCCTTAGTGCGTCATGGCTTGCGTCATGGGCACCTCGTGAGGTACCCGCCTTGATCTCTCCGCCTCCTCGCGAGCCAGCTGACGAGGCCGTGCCGAGGAAGCTTCTGTCGTCCGCCCCGCAAGGCTGGGCCCCTCGCGAGGGTCTTGAGCTCGTGCTGATGAAGATGGGCCGTACTGGGCCACCCCTTGAGCCACGCCGCAGGCCGCAAGCAGGCAAGTCTGGGTACCCCCGTTCCCAGAACGCCCACAGCTGCGCCGGATACCTGCTTAAGGGACCAAAAATTTGGATAAAGAGTATCCGGGTTTTCCCAGGAACACCCCGGTACTAGTTACGTGAGGGCGGAAGCTGACGACTGGCCTACTTTCAGAATTCTATAAACAGCCGCACATAAGGTAATATTTTGAATCAAACAGTGCTACATAGCACAAGAAATTTCATTTTTATATTACAACAGTGATAGATGTACATTCATTCAAAGATCTTGTCCTTGGTACATTCATTGGCCACGAGACTAGAGCACTTCATAACGCCATCGTAATACTTCTCGGGATAGCGCTGCGACTTGCCCTCCGGCGACCCGTCCTTCACCAGCTTCTCCGCATCCAGCTTGCCCCAATGCACCTTTGCACGGGCAAAGGCCCGGCGGGCACCCTCAATGCAAACAGATCGCTTGATAACCACAAGCCGCGGACTGGCATTCACCATCCGCTTGATCAGGCCGAAGTAGCTAGTGGGCAGGGGCTCACCAGGCCACATCCGGACTGCCCTGTGGAGTTCGACCAACTGCTTCAGTTGGTCACTCAGAGGCATTGGGTGTTCGGCCCCAGCATACTGGGACCAGAACAGGTTCTCCGTGGAGCTCCCCTCCTTGGCACGGTAGAACTCCGCGGCGTCTGAGATGCTGCATGGAAAATCTGCGAATGCCCCTGGAGAGCTCCGAATTTGGGTAAGTAAAAGAAACACCTCCTCCACATGTTTGCTTTGCATAAAGAATGTCTTACCCGCCGCTATCTTCTGGGCCGCCTAGATTTCCTGCTGTGCCTTATCGGCTTCGGCCTTGGCGTCTTTCATACTTGCAAGGGCCTTCGCAAGCTCGGCCTCTTTCATCTTAAGCTCATTCTCCATGGACTCGAACTTCTTGCCGAGCTCATGGAGCTCTTGCTGTACGTCGCCCACTCTAGCATCTTGCTTTTCGTGCCCCTTGCATTCCAAGGCCGCCTTGTTTTCGGCCTCGGACAACCCTTTCTTTAGAGACGCCACTTCGGTGGTGGCCCCTGTTACACAGTCACGATGCTTCATCGTCAGGTAACCAATTTTATCCATCCTTCAGTACATGAGAGCGGGGAGTCACTCACCTTTGTTCTCTTCGAGCTGCCTCTTCATGAGGTCGAGCTCCCCCTGCGCCTGCTCCAGGTCCCGCTTCTCCGGCGACCTCGGCTATGCGGACAGCAGTGGCAAGCAGCACAGCCTCCTTATTCAAAATAAATACTTACTATTAGACTCCTGCGGATTATAATTGACCCTCTGTTTGGCTTTTCCTTCTAAACACCGAACAGAGTATCAGGGGCTACTACCTATCGGGTGGTAATTTTACATATTCCCTACTTACCTCGAAGCCCGTCGGGAGGCTTGTGCAGGCTTCGGTTAGCCCGCTTTTGGCAGACAGAACCTTCTGAATCACCGCACTCATAAGAGTACGATGCTCTTCATCCATGGAAGCGCCGTGAAGCGCTTCCAGCAGACAATCCGACGCCTCGGGCGTAACGGAAGTCTTCGGCACGGACGGCTCGCCCTCCCTAACGAGGGGCTGCCCTCCTAAGTCCGGAACCATTCGAGGTTCCGGAACAGTATTCGGTTGAGAGCCCGGCTTACTGCGGCTCTCATCAACACGATCCGCGGGGATCTTGAACCCCGCGTGTCCGACTCTGGAATTCCGCCTTGAGGTGCCTCCAGAGTCACATCCCCCCGCTCTGGGAACCTTTGGGACAACACCTTTGTGTCATCCGCAGGCTGAGGAGTAGTGGCCGTCGGGAGCGAGTTCATCGCTGAAGCACTCAAGGACACATCTGAGGTCGATACCTCGGGATCGACCCTGGCCGGACTGCATATATGTTCGGCGTTATAACAAGACCATGAAATAAAGTCACGCCAAAAGTAAAATAGAGTGCGGAGACTCAAGATCTCGCTAAGGGCTTCCCCCTGGGCAACCACTCTTAATCACTGTGAGCGGCCGTGGTGGAGTAGTCCGGAAGGGACGCCTTTCCCTTCTTGGACGCCCTGGCCTCCCCTTCTGGGGCGGATTTCCTCTTCTTCTCCCCCCCATTGCGGGGAGGTAGAACTTCTTCGAGTTTTCCCTCGCCTCTGCGGGAGGAATCTGTCTCGTCGTCTTCGGACGACGTGGGTATGACGGCCTTGCGCTGGGGGCCTCTCCCGGCCCCCTGGTCTGCCTTCTCAGGCCCCTCATCCTCTCCGGATGGGGCGGCCCCTTCTTCTTCTACTACTTCCTCCACTTCGGGGGAGGAGTTTGCCTCATCATCTTCGGATGAGGCTTCCGGTACAACCTTACGCCGGAGACCCTTCCTGGTCCCCGGGGCCTTCTTTTCGGCCTTCTTCTCCGGTACCTTGTAGGGCGCCGAGACCAGCGTCTCCGTCAGGAGAGCATCAGCAGGGCCTTCTGGCAGCGGAGCCGTACAGTCAATCCGCTCCGCTGTCTTCACATAATCCTAATTAAATATGCACAATTACTTAAGACTCCCCCATGAATATATTAGGAAGAACTGAATCCGGTGGTAGTCATAATACTCACCGGACGGGGGGGCCGCGCGGCATGAAGTCCGCGGTCCTCGGATGTGGGGGGAGGTACTTCGGAGTCCTTGAACAGCACCTTCCATGCGCCTTTGTGCGTCATGTCGTGAAACTTCGAGGCGTCGGTGTTGGTCGGGACGTACTCCCACAGATTGAATACCCGTCTTTGGCACGGTAGAATCCGGCGGATGAGCATGACCTGGACCACATTGACAAGCTTGATGTTCTTGTCCTTCATATTTTTGATGCAGTTTTGGAGTCCAGTCAGCTCTGCAGGTTCGCCCAAGGTCAGGCCCTTCCTTTCCCGGAGGTGAGCGTGTAGGGGTTCGGATCGAATTGGGGCCGCCGCCCGATTGGCGCCAGCAGCGCTCGGTGATGTAGAACCACCCCGATTGCCACCCTTTCACGGTCTCCGTGAAGGAGCCGTCAAGCCAGGTGATGTTAGGCATCTTGCCCACCATGGCCCCTCCGCACTCCGCTTGCTGGCCGCTCACGATCTTCGGCTTCACGCAGAAGATTTGCAGCCACAAGCCAAAGTGAGGTTTGATGCGGAGGAAGGCCTCACATATGATGATGAACACCGAGATGTTGAGGACGAAATTTGGGGCTAGATCATGGAAATCTAGCCCGTAGTAGAACATGAGCCCGTGGACAAAGGGATGAAGTGGAAATCCCAGTCCACAGACGAAGTGGGCAACAAACACGACCCTCTTGTGGGGTAGCGGGGTTGGGATGACCTGCCCATCGTCCGGTAGCCGGTGCGCTATGTCTGTGGCCAAGTATCCGGCCGCCCAAAGATTCGTGATATGCTTCTCCTTCACAATGGAAGCCACCCACTTGCCTCCTGCTCCAGACATGTTTAGCTGCGCAGAGAAAACTTGAGCTAGGGCGCTGGAGCTCGAGGGGGTAGGGGTGAGCAAGGGAGAAAGAAGGCGTGGGTAAAAATGGGGAACTCTTATCCCTTTATAAAGGCGACGAAAGCGGTGCGCCTCCCCACTTACCCGTTGAGGATTGCTTGCTTCCCAAGCGCCACGGTTGATGGCGCGCTGGGATTACCCATACCCTTATTAATGATAATCCCGTGTTAAGGGGACATGATCTCTGCTTTGACAAGACGTGTCAAGGAAACCGCCTCGCAATATGCATTGTGGCCGGTTGTGGGAAAACGGTTCGAATAATGACCCGACCGTAATGACATGTCACATTGTCTAAACAGTTGTCAGCAAATTGCATTTGTGAAATATCATTCTCTCTATGGTGGTATGTGAAGATCATTTTGCAGATCCGGACACGGTTTAAGTGTTCGATAATTACTATGGAGTATTCAGAGAAGGAACCCGCCTTGCAATACCGAAGACAAGACTGCGTGCCGGACTCATCGTCATTGAAGCCTGGTTCAGGGGCTACTGAGAGAGTCCTGGATTAGGGGGTATCTGGACAGCCGGACTGTATACATAGTCCGGGCTATTGAAGCGTGAATGTACAAGACTCAAGACTCCGTCCCGTGTCCGGATGGGACTCTCCTTGGCGTGGAAGGAAAGCTTGGCGATCCAGATATTATATTTCCTTCCTTGTAACCGACTCCATGTAAACCCTAGCCCTCTCTAGTGTCTATATAAACCGGAGAGGTTGGTCCTTAGAAGCCCGATCACAAGTACAATCATACCATCATAGGCTTGCTCTTAGGGTTTAGCCTCTACGATCTCGTGGTAGATCTAATGTTGTACTACTCATATCGTCAATATTAATCAAGCAGGAAGTAGGATTTGACCTCCATCGAGAGGGCCCGAACCTGGGTAAACATTGTGTCCCTTGCTTCCTGTTACCATCAACCTAGATGCACAGATCGGGACCCCCTACCCGAGATCCGCCGGTTTTGACACCGACAGGCACACCGAAAGATCTACTAGTAAAAAGGTTAATGCAATAGAAGAAATTAATGTTTTGAGTGGAAAGATGGATGAACTTATGAAATTTTTTGCTAATACGAGTGTTTCTTATGATCCTAATGATATGCCTTTGTCTACTTTGACTGAGAATAATAATGAATCTATGAATGTGAATTTTGTTGGTAGGAACAATTTTGGTAACAACGCGTATAGAGGAAATTTTAATTCTAGGTCGTTCCCTAGTAATTCCTCTCATAATTATGGTAATTCCTACAACAACTCTTATGGAAATTTTAGTAAGACGCCCTCTGATTTTGAGAGTAGTGTTAAAGAATTTATGATTTCACAAAAGAATTTCAATGCTTTGCTTGAAGAAAAATTTCCAAAGATTGATGAGTTCGCTAGGAACATGGATACAATTTCTCTTGATGTTGTCACTTTGAAACTTAGATCTATTCCACCTAAGCATGATATCAATGAGTCTCTTAAATCCATGATAATTTCCATTGATGAGTGCAAAGAAAGAATCGCTTGGATGCGTGCTAAAAAAGATTGCTTTATGAAAGCGTGTTCTTCTAGTTTTCATGATAGTAATAATGAAGATCTAAAAGTGATTGATGTGTCCCCTATTAAATATTTGTTTTCCAATATGAATCTTGATAAAGATGGGAATGGAGATGAGTCAACTTTAGTTAAAAGGCATCCCAATGTTTCGGAGTTCTTAGATCTTCATGCAAAAATTGGTAAAAGTGGGATTGAAGAGGTCAAAACTTTACATAGCAATGAACCCACTATTTTGGATTTCAAGGAATTTAATTGTGATCAATGTTCTTTGATAGATTCTATTCCCTTGTTGCAATGCGTGCTAAATTCTCCTCATGCTTATGATCAAAATAAAGCTTTTACTAAACATATCGTTGATGCTTTAATGCAATCCTATGAAGAAAAGCTTTATGATGAGTGGGAACCTACTATTAAAATTAAAATTAAAGATCATGAATGCTATGCTTTATGTGATTTGGGTGCTAGTGTTTCCACGATTCCAAAAACTTTGTGTGATGTGTTAGGTTTCCGTGAATTTGATGATTGTTCTTTAAATTTGCACCTTGCGGATTACACCATTAAGAAACCTATGGGAAGGATTAATGATGTTATTATTGTTTCAAATAGGAATTATGTGCCCGTAGATTTCATTGTCCTTGATATAGATTGCAATCCTACATGTCCTATTATTCTTGGTAGACCTTTCCTTAGAACGATTGGTGCAATTATTGATATGAAAGAAGGAAACATTAGATTCCAATTTCCATTAAGGAAAGGCATGGAACACTTTCCTAGGAGAAAATTAAATTACCTTATGAATCTATTATGAGAGCCACTTATGAATTGCATACCAAAGATGACAGTACCAAGATCTATTCTTGTTTTTATGCCTTGCTAGGGGCATTAAACTATAGCACTTGTTGGGAGGCAACCCAATTTTAGTTTTGTTCCTTTCTTTTTGTTCCTGTTTAGTAATAAATAATTCATATAGCCTCTGTTTGGATGTGTTTTTATGTTTTAATTAGTGTTTGTGCCAAGTATAACCAATAGGATCTTCTTGGGTGATAGTTGTTTGATCTTGCTGAAAAAGAAAAAAACTTTGCGCTCACTGTCGGTGTCAAAACCGGCGGATCTCGGGTAGGGGGTCCCGAACTGTGCGTCTAGGCGGATGGTAACAGGAGACAAGGGACACGATGTTTTTACCCGGGTTCGGGCCCTCTCGATGGAGGTAATACCCTACTCCTGCTTGATTAATATTGATGATATGGGTAGTACAAGAGTAGATCTACCACGAGATCAAGGAGGATAAACCCTAGAAGCTAGCCTATGGTACGATTGTTGTTCGTCCTACGGACTAAAACCCTCCGGTTTATATAGACACCGAATAAGTTAGGGTTACACAGAGTCGGTTACAATGGTAGGAGATCTACATATCCGTATTGCCAAGCTTGCCCTCCACGCCAAGGAAAGTCCCATCCGGACACGGGACGAAGTCTTCAATCTTGTATCTTCATAGTCTTGGAGTCCGGCCGTGACGATAGTCCGGCTATCCAGACACCCTAGTCCGGGACTCCTCGGTAGCCCTAAACCAGGCTTCAATGACGATGAGTCCGTGCGTTGATTGTCTTCACATTGCGGCGGGTTCCTCCTCCGAATACTTCATAGAAGGTTTTGAACACAAGGATAGTGTCCGGCTCGCAAAACAAGTTCCACATAATGCCGTAGAGAGAATATTTTTGCACAGATCTGCTGACGTATTCTGCGGCGTGACATCACACCACGGCCGGACCTTTATATGAATCGTTTTTATTGTTCCACCTCAGCGTGTTTAGCGGGCGGTTTCCTTGGCACGTCTTATCAAAGCGTAGATCGTGCCCCTTATTCCGGATCCTCATCAATACGGACGTGGGTAACCCAACCGTGCCGTTGGCCTGCCTTCTCTATCAAAGGCGAGTCCTAATCGACCACGGGGTGGGCTCTTGGTATTCAGCCTCTTTATAATGAGACCAAGGCCCTCTTCTTTTTTACACACTCCATCGAGTTCACCTCGCCCTTCGAGTTCCAACACCCAAAGCTTCAGATTCAGGCGCTTCAGACTTTCGACGATGTCCGGCTCCAACCAGCACGGCCGATGTATGTCTTGCTCTGTCACAGAAGAAGATGTGCTAAAGCTGCGAGACGCCAGGTATCTAACCGGCGAGATCTCGCATAGGCTGCCTGCTCCAGGGCAGGTCATTCCCACTCCTGAGCCCGGCGAGAACGTGGTGTTCGTGTCCCACTTCCTTCGGGGTTTAGGCTTCCCAACGGATCCCTTTGTGCAGGGGCTCAAGTTTTATTACGGGCTTGATTTCCATGACTTGAATCCGGCCATCCTCCATATCTCGTCATTCATTGTCGTATGTGAGGCCTTCCACCATATTACCCCCCACTTTGGATTGTGGCTCAAGACCTTCAAGGTGGAGCCAAAGATGATCAAGGGCAACAAGCGAGTGCGTGGGGCGGTCATAAGCAAATGTGCTGATGCTCCGTGGCCGAGGCTCTTTTCAAGTGGAGCTTGGTTTGTGTAGCGGGAGTGGTTTTATATCACCGCTCGGGGGCACCAAATGGGCGGCGCTCCCTGCCCTCCGCTCAGGTCCACCATAGCGGCTGGCATCACGGGTCAACAAGGGGCTCGACTGGGGGCCGTCCAAGGACGTCCCCCTGCTGCAAGGCCGTATTCGAGATCTCCAGGAAAGAGGGATCAATCTGGTTGCAGTGGCGCAGGTTATGGTGATCCGACACCTTCAGCCCTGCAAACGTCGCCCCCTCCGCCTATGGGAATTCAATCCGGAGGGACCACGAGCTCTCCAAAATTTTATGGGCACGACGCCCGTGGAGATGTATAAACTGTTCTTCGGATCACAAGAGAAGTGTCCGGACTTGACCGAGGACGCAGGACTAAGCTGCAATCGCCCAGATACTCAAGTAAGTAGTCCTGCAACCAGAGAAGCTGTTCATTCATTTATATATATATGCCCTTTAAAGGAGCCGTTTCTTGAACAGGAGTGGATAGCCAAGGCAAAGTTAATAAGGTGGCCGGCTCCCCTCCCAGAGACCACGCCGGATCCCATGTTGACAAAGATGTTGAAGGTCACGCCTTTTGAAGAAAGCGAAGGGGGGAGCGGGGAAGCAACCGCCTCTATGAAGGAGGCTATCAAGGAAGGAAGGATTAAGAGTCCCACCTTCCAAGGAGAGAAGAGGACCGCTTCGGAAGATCCGGAGGTCAAGGCCTCAAAGAGGGGAAAGGAATCTTCGGCAGAGAGTCCGGCGCTGGGAAGTAACCCAGCCGCATTATTTCCCCGAGGGGATCAGCCCTCCAGCGAGCCATAAGTAAAAAGAAGGGGTCTTATAAATAAGGAACATCCCTGTATTTATTCTTGAAGATAACTAAAATTGTACCTTGTAGTTCGGACCTCAGCCCTTCTCAGCAGAGCTCGTCTTCGGGGGATCTTCTTCCGGAGATGATGGAGAGCGAAACGCCTCCACCTATCGCACCCTCATGTGAAGCGGACGACCCGGAGGTGTCGTTGCGGAGGGTTCCCCCAAGTCCGGCGGGGCCGGAAGGTCCGGCGCCAAGTGGCGTGCGGACGGAGGAGCTGAAGGATCTACTCGGGCGAGCGGCTATTTCAGAAGATCACCGTGCTCTAATGGCTGCGGTGATTGAAAGAATTGCATCTGCGGAGAGCGGATTGCATGAAGCCGTCAGAAGCTTACTGACGGGGTTTGAGGTATGCAAAAAATAATGTACCTTGTGACAGTTATGCATATAAAATGCGCCCTGTATAGATAGTAGCCCCTGAGACTCGGTATGTTGTCAAAATTGACAACGTGCGAGATCAAATCTCGATTATAACATATCGCCGCTCCTAAACAGGTGGCGGGCGTCCGAGGCCAGCCGGATGATGAATATGCCGAATGAAGCGGCAACTTGATGAGGCGAATCACGGATATCGCTGGTCAATAAGCGGTTTGACGAGTCACAAGGTATCGACCTCTATGCGGACACCTTGTAAGGGAGCTTGACGCCCATGTCTTACTATTCGTATGCTTAATGCAGATGGTGCCGCTGCCGTGGAGGAGCTGCGGGCAGAACTCGCCCGAGCGAAAGAGCAAGCCAGAATTAGTAATGCGGCCGCTTTAAAAGCGGCCGAAGAGCTAGAAGCTGAACGGGCTGCTCACTGCCGAAGCAAAGAGGAGATGGCCGATATGGCCAAAAATTTAAGGAATACTACCGATCGCTGCGAGGTTCTTGAAAAAGAACATCAAGCGGAACAAGAGGGCCTGAAAAAGGCCGCCGCCGAATCCAAGAATGCCCAATCGGCTTTGAGAGCTGCCAAGAAGGAGCTGAGTCAGGCCGGGGCAATTGCGGCTTGAAAACCGTTTCTACTGCGGAGGAAATATACAGATCCAAAGTATGCTCAGCTGGATAAGTTGTGGAGTTCGGAGGATGCTTATCTGGACTTGGCGGCGAGCGCTGCGGACGCGGTGGAGCACTTCCGGGGCCAGAAGGGGCATCAAAGGGAAGAGCTATATTGGTCGCAATTCCATAGTCTGGAGCGTCCTCTGCCGACCGATCAGTTGGCGAGCGGGCGAGCTGAATCGGTTGTCGGATTGCCATGAAGCTTGTCTTGACTCACTTGTGGCCGGGCGGACCCCAGCCGAAGAGCTATGTTGGTTTGGTGCAGCAGTTCCTTGGTGCGGTACCGCGTATCGACGCAATGAAGCGATCGGCGTGTATTGAGGGAGCGTGGATGGCTCTAGCCCGTGTCAAGACATACTGGGCAGAGATGAAGGCCACCGACGTTCCAACCCAAGATTCGGACCAAAGCCGAGTACCTGCCGAGCACTACTTTGAAGAAGTCCTGCCGGGCACTTGTTTAATAAAGACGCAGTGCTCGAAGGATATTATGTTTAAATGACATGTATGATTTGTGAAAACAGTGTTTCAATGTAATATAAGTGCTTTTTTTATACTTGTGCATTCAAGTAGTAAACTACTCCCTGTGCGGCCGTTTATGTATATGTACATATAACCTGAAAGATGGCAGTCCTTGGCTTCAGCCCCCACGCACATAGTGTGGGGGTGTTTGAAAAAAAAGCACTTTTTCACACTTAATCCAACGTCTTGGTCCTGTTAAGGAGGTGATAGCGTAGCAAACCAGGCAACCGGACTATAATGCTTTATCACTTTCACTTAGCGATAGGAGTTCGAGGGTGGGGTTACTATATAGCCCCTGAGGGCACCGCACTCTCCCGAATTCAGGGTGCGTATGTGCCTGACCGAAAACCGGTCCTTTGTTAATGCGGAGGAATCCTAAACATTCCTGTGAGTCGTCGAGTGGTTGACCAGTCTCTCGCTATATCATGACATCAGTTTTGGCTTTCTCTCTTGAGGTGCTCGCCCGGCGAACCGGGCACAATCGCATGGGTCTCCACAGTGCCGCGTTAGCCGTGAAAGCGGGCGTAAGGCAGCAAAACACAGGAGCCGGGCAACCCAACATTTGACCAAAGACATGATTCAGAGCTGATGCATATAAGGCCTAACTCGAGACGCTGAATACTCCCTAAGGTATTCGGTCTTTATGAAAATGGGCAGAATAATGCCCTAAGCCCTTGGTGTCCAGGTACGCGCAAAAATTCTGGTGCGGCCAATGCCAAAACACCAACCTCCTCCTTAGTTATATTAAGGAACCGGGGGGATGTATATCAACAAGAGACAGTGAAAAAAGGTTTACGCAGGGTCTTAATCTGAAAAGAATCCTTTCAACGGGTCCCTACTGCACGTCTGCGCCTGTGTCTCCGTTGTGCCGTATCCTGGACGGGTGTAGCACATTGTTCATCTATGAAAGAGAGGAACTTAGTTTGAAAGAAAAAGGATCATGCGAAAGATGTACTTAATATTAAATAAACAGAGTACGGAATTGAATAAAATTGAGCTTTATTGTCTCTCGTTGTACATGTCTGCGGCCCCTAGTATGGGGGTATGCCGCTAGTAGGAGCCGGACTCGTCTAACTATGTCCGGGTTTTGAGTGACCCATTCAAGTTCTTTCCCTAGCAGAGCCGGATAACTGTGGGGCTGTCAAGGCAGTCTCCCGTTCTTCCGTGCTCGAGTAACACTTAATTCTTCCTTTTAACGAGATGATGCCGCGTGGACCGGGCATTTTAAGTGTTAGCGATGTGTAATGCGGTATTGCGTTAAAGCGGGCGAAAGCTTCGCGTCCCAATAGTGCTTGATGGTTGCTTTTAAACGGGGCGACATGGAAGAGTAACCTTTCGCGACGAAAGTTGTCGGATGAACCAAACACAACTTCCAGCAGTACGGAGCCCGTACAAAGGGCATATGGGCCTGGCATTACTCCTTTAAAGGAGGTGTTGCTACGGCGAATTTTGGGTGTGTTTATCCCCATCCTGCGGATTGTATCCTGATATATCAGGTTTATGTCACTGCCGCCATCCATGAGGACATGTGTAAATTGGAATCCATTGATTATAGGGTCCAATATCAGGGCAGTCCATCCTGTGTTCCGGATATTTTTGGAATAGTCCTGATGGTCGAAGGTGATTGGTTTTGACAACCAGTGTGCGGCACGCCTTTTAGTGGGCGCCGCTCTGTTTTTCCCTTTGATCACGTGAAGTGAGTTTACTGTTTTGACCTCCTGTGGGAAGGTTTTTTGTTTTCTGAGGCTCTGCTTGTGGTGCTCGTCGTCATCTTCACTTGGTGTGTCGAGCCCCTTGTGCTCGGCGTTCAGTCTGCCGGACTGTTTGAAGACCCAACAATTTCTGTGGGTATGGTTAGCGGGCCTCCTAGGAGTACTGTGGATTTGACATGTCTTGTCCAAGATTTTGTTGAAGTTGGATAGCTCGTCGCTATTGTCCTTAAGGGGCAGTTTTTTGTTATTCTGCCGCGAGCTTTTGAATCCGGCGTTGACTGCCGTGCTCTTTGGACTGTTCCTTTTAATCCGATGCTGGTCCTTGTTGCGCCGTGGTTTCCCATTTCCATCCCTGACTTCGGATGTACTTGGGTCGCTGGTTCTGCATCTTGCTAGCCAGCTGTCCTCTCCCGCGCAAAAGCGGGTCATGAGGCTTGTTAATGCGGCCATTGTTCTTGGCTTTTCTTGGCCGAGGTGTCTGGCAAGCCATTCGTCTCGGACGTTGTGTTTGAAAGCTGCTAAGGCTTCGGCGTGCGGACAGTCGACTATTTGGTTCTTTTTAGTAAGGAACCTGTTCCAGAATTTTCGGGCTGATTCTCCGGGTTGTTGAGTTATGTGACTTAAATCGTCTGCATCCGGAGGGCGGACATAAGTCCCCTGAAAATTTGCCCGAAATGCATCCTCGAGCTCTTCCCAGCTTCCAATGGTATTTTCGGGGAGGCTCTTAAGCCAATGCCGAGCTGGCCCTTTGAGTTGAAGGGGTAAGTATTGTATGGCGTGGAGATCATCTCCTCTAGCCATGTGTATGTGGAGGATGTAATCCTCAATCCAGACTCCAGGGTCTGTTGTTCCGTCGTATGCCTCTATGTTTACGGGTTTGAATCCCGCTGAAAATTCATGATCCAGCACCTCATCGGTGAAACATAGGGGGTGTGCGGCGCCCCTATATTTGGGTGTGCCGTGATCTTCGGAATTTTGGCGTGTTGCATTGCTTTAACGAGCCTGCTTTCTTGGCCCATAGATGGACCTAACTGGGCCATCCTTTTGATGTGAATCCTTATGCGGATCGCATATTGGCTTGTGTGCGGCACCATTCGCCGCTCTCTTTTTGTCGTGAGGTCGTCCATCCGACCGGGTGGCCTTCTTGCTTTTTAGTTGTGGGGGCTCTAAGGCCTCCTCGTCGAATTCGGGCAGTAGCTTTCTCTTCGGGTAGCTCTTTGTTCGGCGACTGTCGCCGTACTTGTCTGCGGTGCTGAATACTTTGCTCCATCTGATCCTGAGTGCATCTTCCGCTGTTTTGAGCTTCTGGCTACGCGCAGTGGCGACGAGCCTTTTCTGGAGGTCATTTTGCTCCAATAGTTTGTCCGGCGTCAGATCGTCCGGACTATTGTCTTCGTCGGGGACAGATTGTTTCTCCGAGTTGTCTTGTTCGGACAATTGCTCGATAGCTTGTTCGTTGTCCACCGGTTCGCCCTGCTCTATGGCTGGGTCTTTGTTGAGGCGGGACTTTGTTCGGCGTTTACGTTGCCACTTTGACTGCTTTTCGAGGGATTCATCCTTCGTAGTGTCCCGTTGTTCCTCGTCTTCATTTCCTTTAGGTGTATCCACCATGTATACATCATGGGATGAGGTTGTCCAGCATCCTATAGGTGCTGGTTCATTGTTGTCTCCTACATCGTCGTCCATGCCGTCGATGTCTTCGGAGTCGAAATCGAGCACGTCGTGTAAGCTTTCGACAGTGGCTACGAAGTGGGTGGTGGGTGGGCGTTGAGTTTCTTCATCGTCCGCATCCCAACCTTCCTGACCGTAGTTCGGCCAGGGCTCTCCGGATAAAGAGAGAGACTTTAGTGAATTCAGGATGTCGCCAAAGGGCGAGTGCTGAAAGATGTCCGTGGCCGTGAACTCCATAACGGGCACCCAATCGGATTCCATTGGCAAGTGCGCGGAGGGTTCGGAGTCCGGAGAGGAGTCCGGCACCCTGTAGTCGAGGTCTTCGCAAAGAACAGGAATGGAGTTCGGCTCGATCGCCGTAGAGATTGTAGCCCCCGAGGCGGTGTCCAACCACTCGTCCTCGATCGGGAATCCGGCTCGGATTAAGGGTCGGAGCGAATCTTGGTGCGGCCTCCGTGGCCTTTATTCGCTGCGAGCTAGATCATGCCCATCGAGGGCAGTGTGGCGGCGCTTGCTGCGGCTCGAATCCGTCGAAGATCAAGTCTCCGCGGATATCGGCCGTATAGTTTAAACTTCAAATCTGACCTGATGGCGGGCGTAGCTTCGATCTTCTCCGGATGGCCAGCGAATTGGCCCGCAATGCAAAGCCGCCCGAACACGAAGATCTGTCCGGGAGAAAAGTCTCACCTGGACCGCGTTGTTGTTGATGATCGAAGGAGCCATCGGACCTATCGGTGGCGACACGGAGGAACTCTCAATGAAAGCACCAATGTCGATGTCAAAACCGGCGGATCTCGGTAGGGGTCCCGATCATGCGCCTAGGCGGATGGTAACAGGAGACAAGGGACACGATGTTTTACCCAGGTTGGGCCCTCTCGATGGAGGTAATACCCTACTCCTGCTTGATTAATATTGATGATATGGGTAGTACAAGAGTAGATCTACCACGAGATCAAGGAGGCTAAACCCTAGAAGCTAGCCTATGGTATGATTGTTGTTCGTCCTACAGACTAAAACCCTCTAGTTTATATAGACACCGGATAAGTTAGGGTTACACAGAGTCAGTTACAATGGTAGGAGATCTACATATCCGTATTGCCAAGCTTGCCCTCCACGCCAAGGAAAGTCCCATCCGGGCACGGGACGAAGTCTTCAATCTTGTATCTTCATAGTCTTGGAGTCTGGCCGTGACGATAGTCCGGCTATCCGGACACCCCCTAGTCCAGGACTCCCTCACTCACCAAAATAATTGTTAAAATTCACCAGAACGTGATAAAATACCAATTCTTTTTTCAGTAGATAAATGTACAAATTATACAGGCTGTGATAGTTTTTCAGAATTTTTATAGTTGCATAAGTATTCGAACAAATCAGATTTCTACAGACTGTTCTGTTTTTGACAGATTCTGTTTTTCGTGTGTTGTTTGCTTATTTTGATGAATCTATGGCTAGTATCGGTGGGTATGAACCATACAGAAGTTGGAATAAAGTAGGGTTAACACAAATATAAATAAATAATGAGTTCATTACAGTACCTTAAAGTTGTGGTTTGTTTTCTTATACTAACGGAGCTCATGAGATTTTCTGTTGAGTTTTGTGTTGTGAAGTTTTCAAGTTTTTGGGTAAAGATTTGATGGATTTTGGAACAAGGAGTGGAAAGAGCCTAAGCTTGGGGATGCCAAGTCACCCCAAGGTAAAATTCAAGGACAACCAAAAGCCTAAGCTTGGGGATGACCCGGAAGGCATCCCCTCTTTTGTATTCGTCCATTGGTAACTTTACTTGAGGCTATATTTTTATTCACCACATGATATGTGTTTTGATTGGAGCGTCTTGTATGATTTGAGTCTTTGCTTTTTAGTTTACCACAGTTATCCTTGTTGTACACACCTTTTGGAGAGACACACATGAATCGGAATTCATTAGAATACTCTATGTGCTTCATTTATATCTTTTGAGCTAGATAATTTTGCTCTAGTGCTTCACTTATATCTTTTTAGAGCACGGTGGTGGCTTTATTTTATAGAAATTATTGATCTCTCATGCTTCACTTATATTATTTTGAGTGTCTTTTAGAACAGCATGGTAATTTTCTTTGGTTATAAAATTAGTCCTAATATGGTAGGCATCCAAGATGGGTATAATAAAAACTTTCTTATACAGTGCATTGAATACTATGAGAAGTTTGATACTTGATGATTATTTTGAGATATGAAGATGGCAATATTAGAGTCGTGCTAGTTGAGTAATTGTGGAATTGAAAAATACTTATGTTGAGGTTTGCAAGTCCCGTAGCATGCACGTATGGTAAACGTTGTGAGACAAATTTGAAGCATGAGGTGTTCTTTGATTGCTTTCCTTACGAGTGGCAGTCAGGGACGAGCGATGGTCTTTTCCTACCATTCTATCCCCCTAGGAGCATGCATGTAGTGCTTGGTTTCGATGACTTGTAGATTTTTTCAATACGTATGTGATTTCTTTATGACTAATGTTCAGTCCATGGATTATACTCACTCTCACCCTTCCTTCATTGCTAGCCTCTTTGGTACCGTGCATTGCCCATTCTCACCTTGAGAGTTGGTACAAAGTTCGCCGGTGCATCCAAACCCCGTGATATGATACGCTCTATCACACATAAACCTCCTTATATCTTCCTCAAAACAGCCACCATACCTACCTATTATGGCATTTCCATAGCCATTCCGAGATATATTGCCATGCAACTTTCCACCATTACGTTTATCATGACATGCTTCATCATTGTCATATTGCCTTGCATGATCATGTAGTTGACATCGTATTTGTGGCAGGGCCACCATGCATATTTTTTCATACATGTCACTCTTGATTCATTGCCCATCCCGGTACATGGCCGGAGGCATTCATATAGAGTCATACTTTGTTCTAGTATTGAGTAGTAATTTTGAGTTGCAAATAAATAGAAGTGTGATGATCATCATTATTAGAGCTTTCTCCCAAAAAAAGAAAAAAGGAGAAAGGCCAAATAAAAAAGGAAAGGCCAAATAAAAAAATAAAAAAGATAAAAGGGACAATGCTACTATCCTTTTTCCACACTTGTGCTTCAAAGTAGCACCATGAGCTTCATGATAGAGAGTCTCTTATATTGTCACTTTCATATACTAGTGGGAATTTTCATTATAGAACTTCGCTTGTATATTCCAACAATGGGCTTCCTCGAATGCCCTAGGTCTTCATGAGCAAGCAAGTTGGATGCACACCCACTTAGTTTCTTTTGTTGAGCTTTCATACATTTATAGCTCTAGTGCATCCGTTGCATGACAATCTCTACTCCTCGCATTGACATCAATTGATGGGCATCTCCATAGCATGTTGATTAGCCGCGTCGATGTGAGACTTTCTCCTATTTTGTCTTGTCCACACAACCTCCATCATCATATTCTATTCCAGCCATAGTGCTATGTCCATGGCTCACGCTCATGTATTGCGTGAAAGTTGAAAAAGTTTGAGTATACTAAAGTATGAAACAATTGCTTGCCTTGTCATCGGGGTTGTGCATGATGAGAGCATTTTTTGGTGACGAAAATGAAGCATGGCCACACTCTATGATTTTGTAGGGATGAGCTTTCTTTGGCTATGTTATTTTGATAAGACATATTTGCTGAGTTAGTATGCTTGAAGTATTATTATTTTTATGTCAATATTAAACTTTTGTCTTGAATCTTTCGGATCTGAACATTCATGCTACAATAAAGAAAATTACATTGATAATTATGTTAGGTAGTAGTCCACCTCAAAAATTCTTTTTTTATCATTTACCTACTCGAGGACGAGCAGGAATTAAGCTCGGGGATGCTTGATACGTCTCCAAAGTATCTATAATTTTTGATTGTTCCATTCTATTATATTATCTGTTTTGGATGTTTAATGGGCTTTAATATACCTTTTTATATTATTTTTGGGACTAACATATTAACCGAAGGCCCAGTGCAAATTGTTGTTTTTTGCGTATTTCAGTGTTTCGCAGAAAAGGAATATCAAACGGAATCCAAACGGAATGAAACCTTCGCGAGGATCTTTCCTGGAGCAAACGCAACCCAGGAGACTTGGAGTGGAAGTATGGAACTCCGCGAGGAATCCACGAGGCAGGAGGGCGCGCCCCCCACCGTCATGGGCCCCTCGCAGCTCCACCGACCTACTTCTTTCGCCTATATATACTCTTATACCTTGAAAACATCAAGGAGAGACACGAAACTACTTTTCCACCACCGCAACCTTCTGTACCCGTGAGATCCCATCTAGGGGCCTTTTCCAGCGATCTGCCAGAGGGGGATTCGATCACGGAGGGCTTCTACATCAACACCATAGCCTCTCTGATGATGTGTGAGTAGTTTACCACATACCTTCGGGTCCATAGTTATTAGCTAGATGGCTTCTTCTCTCTCTTTGGATCTCAATGCAAAGTTCTCCTCGATCTTCTTGGAGATCTATTTGATGTAATTCTTTTTGCGATGTGTTTGGCGAGATCCGATGAATTGTGGGTTTATGATCAAGATTATCTATGAAAAATATTTGATTCTTTCTGAATTCTTATATGCATGATTTAATATATTTGCAAGTCTCTTTGAATTATCAGTTTAGTTTGGCCTACTAGATTGATCTTTCTTGCAATGGGAGAAGTGCTTAGCTTTGGGTTCAATCTTGCGGTGCTCGATCCCAGTGACAGAAAGGGAACCGACACGTATTGTATTGTTGCTATCGAGGATAAAAAGATGGGGTTTATACCATATTGCTTGAGTTTATCCCTCTACATCATGTCATCTTTCCTAATGTGTTACTCTGTTCTTATGAACTTAATACTCTAGATGCATGCTGGATAGCGGTCGATGTGTGGAGTAATAGTAGCAGATGCAGAATCGTTTCGGTCTACTTGTCACGAACATGATGCCTATGTTCATGATCATGCCTAGATATTCTCATAACTATGCGCTTTTGTATCAATTGCTCGGCAGTAATTTGTTCACCCACCGTAATATATGCTATCTTGAGAGAAGCCACTAGTGAAACCTATGGCCCCCGGGTCTACTTAACATCATTTACATTTCCGATCTATAATTCTAGTTTATTATTTTGCAATCTTTACTTTTCCAATCAATAAAATAAAAATACCAAAAATATTTATCTTATTATCTTTATCAGATCTCACTTTTGCAAGTGGCCATGAAGGGATTGACAACTCGTTTATCGCGTTGGTTGCAAGGTTCTTGATTGTTTGTGCATGTACTAGGAGACTTGCGTGTAGTCTCCTACTGGATTGATACCTTGGTTCTCGAAAACTGAGGGAAATACTTACGCTACTTTGCTGCATCACCCTTTCCTCTTCAAGGGAAAACCAATGCATGGTCAAGAGGTAGGATTGCGCCGTGGTGCCATTCATTCGGCATGACATCTGGGTTGTCTTCCCGGGTCGAGGTGACCGGGCGCTCCGACCAGTGCATGTACTCGCTAGGCTTGGCCGGGATGACGGTGTTCACTTCCTGCCGGAGCAGGCGCTCGCTAGGCTTGTCGTCACCGAGGCTGTTGAAGACAACGTAGGTCGCATTCTGGTCGGGGTAGACATCGTCACGCATCGCGCCGCCTGCCGGAGGCGGAGGCGGCAACCCCTCTCCCGGAGCCGGAGTAGGAGGGATGTCACCCCGCATGATGCGCTTCATGATGGTGCACTGCCGAAGCTTGTGCGTGGACGGCCTCGCGGCGCTGTGGTGCTTGCAGGGAGCATCGAGCATCTCCTCGAAGTTCATGGTGGGTTGCCACGCCGTCTTGCCGGTTTGCCAGCGTTTGGCGGCTGGCTCGGCCGCGGTTGCCTGTTCGGCAGCCGTGACGAGCCAGTTGTCGTAGCGCTGAGCCGGCTTGTTGGCCTTGCGCTTGTTGTTCTGCTGGTTGTTCTGTTGATGGCTGCTCTCGCCGGCCGGCTTGGGAGGGGAACCGGCTTCGTCTTGCCGGCTTCATCCAACGCCACCTTGATCTTCGTGGCGGAGTCAGCGTTGGCGTACTTATCCGCCATCACCATGAGCGCGACCATGGTGGCCAACTCGGAGCGCCAGAGCTTGTGCTTGAGGAGGGTGCCGTCTCGGCACCCGCTGACGAAGTATTGGATGGCCTGGACTTCGTGGACGCCCTCACAACTATTCTGGAGCTCGGTCCAGCGCATGAGGTACTCGCGACCGGTCTCCGTAGGCCCCTAAACATACATGGCAAGCTGGCTGGGGTGGCCGGATCGCTTGTAGGTGCCGGTGAAGTTGCGATGGAGGCCTGCTCGAAGTCGACCCACGCGTTGATGCTGCCCGCCGGTAGGCTGATCAACCACGTGCAGGCCGAACCCTGGAGCATGAGCGGAGCATAGTGCACGGCGAGACGACGGTTGCCGCCCGCGATGCTGATGGCGGTGGTGTAGTCAATGAGTCAGTCCTCCGGCTTGACGGTGCCGTTGTACTTGGGGGTGTCGCGGGGGAGCGTGAACCCTTTGTGGAAAGGCTCATCCCGGATGCGCGGCCCGAAGCACGCCGGCCCGTCAGTGTTGTTCTCCTCTAGCTCCAGGGAGAGGGCAAGCTGGTCGAGCTAGTGGCGACCATCGGTGTCGTTGATGGCGCGCGGGCCCAGCCGGCTGGCGACCGCACCGTGGGGGGTCGGGTCGGCTGAAGCCGGACGTCAGCCGGATTGCGGGGGAGGATCACTTTGTCGCCGGTCTTCCGGGGCCGGCTCGTCGCCCAAACCGCCGGCAGTCGTCGGAGCACGGTTGCGCCGGGTCCGGGTGCAGCCAGAGTGCGCTTCGTTGGGTGGCGAAGACGCTATGTTCTACTGGTCCTTGGGCCCATCGGTGTGGATCGAGCGGGACCCCACTGGCTTGGTGAGTTGTTTGAGGTGGTCCTGCTGCGCGTTGCCCGTGTCGAGGAGGTCGTTCACCCGCTTCAGGCGGTCCTTCAGCTCCTTGCCAGTGACCTGATCCTGGCCGACTGCGGCCGCCTGGGTGGCACACATATTCTTCACGGGGGTCTCGTAGACGGGAGGGATTGTGCCGAAGGCGCGGCCGATCGCACCGCCCCGGTCCCGCACATCGGCAACCCGGCTTGGCTTGTCCGCGACAGGCGTGAAGCCGTAGGCGGCATTGCCCTCCAGCTGAGCGGAGTCCAGGCGGCGTTGCATGGCAGCGAGCATCTCAGACAGGTCCAACAGGCGCTAGTGGTTTTCCTCGAGTCGAGCACGGGTCTCGGCGATGTTAGAGGCGTTGACGTCGGTGACGATGGAATGCAAAGACTCTGTATCATGGCGCGCAAAGGGTTGGGCGATCTAGCGTCACCTGTTGCGGGCCTGGCTTCGGCGGCCTTCCTCGCCGCACTGGAAAAAGAAGAAGCGCCGGTGTCGGTGACAAACACCTCCACGCAGAGGTTCATTGCCCCAGCGGGAGCGCCGCCGCCGAGGGAAATGGGGGAGTCGGAGACGTCAAGTACCTCGCTGGGGTACTCGTCGCCCGCGGGCGCATCAGAGATGCACAGCACATGTCCTCTAGCGTGACGTCGTCCTCTAGCGTGACGGGCTCGTCGGAGTTGGAGACGGGCCTCGTCTAGAACATGTCTTCGGCCGGGATCTCGAGCTGCCCCGCGGTGGGCACCAACTATCATGGTGGGCGCACGACAGATTCTAAGGGATAGATAAAGAGAGGAGGAGGCTCGAGTGCACCAGTGGTCTCCAGAGGCGAGGTCGGTATGAGCGAGCGCGGGACGCAAGACATACCCAGGTTAGGGGCTCTCCAGAGAGATAACACCCCTAGTCCTACCAAGTTTGGTTTATATGCACCAGTACAGGGTTGATCCTCGAGCTGTATGGAGGAAGAAGGAAGACAGGCCAAGTCTTAGGCTGCTCACTGTCCTTATGTGTGGATGTGGCTAGTCTGGTTGTGTGTGTTGTGTATCTCTCTCATGCTCTTATGCATGAGGGCTCCTCGAGGGGTTTTATAGGTCAACCCCTAGGGTTACAATGGTAATGTTACAAGGCCATGGGGTCGAGTTGTCATTGTACGGGAAGCTGGCGCTGGGACCCCCCGGTGTCAGGGCTCGTTGGGTTCTCCGGGCGCAGGTCCCTGTGCGCTAGGGGGCACTGTTTGCCGTCTTGTCGATCATCACGGAGTGGCCGGGGCAAGTCCGCTACAGTTGCGCACCATCAGGTCACCGCCCGCTGGCGTCGGCGATGGCAGCAGGTGCCTTTATGCGATGCTAGCCCCAGTCGGCAGGTAGGTGGGGCACTGTTGCCATGCCTCGGCTGACTAGAGGAGTTGCTGGGGCACCGTTGCCTTGCTCACCCTTGAATGGGGACTCGTCCCATCGTACAGCTAGGATGGGGCGGGAGCTGACCCGTGGCGGGTTGAGGAATATGCCAAGGGGAGCTGGCTCGTTGGATAACTCGGCATGCGAGTTCGATTGTCTTCGCGCCACCGTTAGGGCGAGTTAAGGAGTTTGGCCAGTCGAGGACTTGGCGGGTTGAGCAACGCGCCAAGTGTGAGCGGATTGAGGCGTTGCTGGCCCGATGTTTTGAAAAGGATCCTGGTTCCATTGCTCGCCCGAGGTTAATCCCGCTGACAGCCAGCAGGTTGGTGCCCGGAGCGGCTCAGGCAACTCACCACTACGACAAGGGCACCCATGTTACGGAGGCCTCGCCCTCTTCCATGTCCAAGGAGCTAGTCGGCATCGATATCTCCGACGATGAGTACCTTGTCTTATTAGCTCAGTATAAGGACCCATGTTCGGTTTGCTAGCTACTACCTTTCCTTAACAAATTCTAGTGAATTGTGTTATCTACTTTTACCATGCAATCTGTTGCTCTAGTGTATATGTTCTATATGTCGTGCAATGTGGTGCTTACTTATTAGCTGTTTGGTTAATTAATTGTCGTGTTCAGTTAACTGTTTGGTTAAGTTCCGCAAATGTGATGCTTAATTCTTCAGGGTGCAATTTTTTATTGTCTTCCATGTGGGGAATAAATCAAATTTTTCTTTACAAAATACATGAGAAACAAATAAAATTGCTATATTTCCAAGTTGTCAAGCATGCTTGGTTTGGTTAACTGTCTGAACTGCTAGTATGTTATACATTCTACAATGTGGTGCTCAGTTAATGTTTGGTTCATTTGTTGTGGTGTTTAGTTAACTGTTTGGTTCGATTCTGCAATGCAATGTTCAATTGTTGTGGGTGCATTCTGTTATTGTATACCATGTGGGAAATTAATAATATTTGGATGTACTATATACATGAGAAACAAATAAAATTGCTATATTTCCAAGTTGTTAAGCATGGTTGGTTTGGTTAACTTTCTGATCTTCTATTAGGATTATGCTATATTGTGCAATGTAGTGCTCACTTAATGTTTGGTTCATTTTTTGTGGTGTTTAGTTATCTTCTTGGTTCAATACTGCAATTTGATGGCCAATTGTCGTGGGTTGAATTTTGTATTGTTGTGCATGTGAGGAATAAATCGAATTTGGCTGCACTTAATACATGAGAAATATATACAATTGCTATATTTCTTAGTTCTTAATCATGCTTGGTTTGGATAAATGAGTTTTCCATGTGGCTTGAATTAATCTGATAAATCTGCAATGTGCTTATTTTTCATCAACATATTTTATTAATAGCATGTGAACCCTCACTTAACATGATCACTAACAACTTATATGTGTTGCAGGGAAACAATGGGAAGCACTGAGGTTTACAATCGAGGTTTGCACATGCATGGTCCTTTGTCTAATAGCACATTATTGTGAAATTGCAGGAACCATTCTAATATTTAGTTTTTTAACAATTTGGTCTTGCACATGTAGGTCCTGCTGTCAGAGGTTTTGACCCACTGTTCGACCCTTTTTGGATAGGGGGAAATGAGCTGCCCATGAATATCAGTAAAGTCAAGAAACTCAGAAGGATTGTTAGGATAAAGAAATTAGCGACAAGAAACAAGAAGGTCTTTGTTTGCACAATGAAGAAAACATCAGTTCACTACAGGATGGTACTAACTATTATACCTTGCCTTTTTTATTCCTTTGCCCCATTTCCAATATGGAGAAGATATTTATGCACAACCTTGTTTTCAGGCCTTTCCAAAGCATTCACTGATGATTACCTCTCAAAGCACCTCTATGGTCAGGAGCGCGAGGAAGGTATTCATACAACACCCACGGTCGTGGTCAGGAGGTGAGGAAGGTATTCATACAACACCCACTGTTCAATACTGAAGTGTTCCTGAAGAGGACGAAGGATGGACGGTCAATCATCCACATGCACTAGCCTAAAGTTGCAAAGACCATGAAAATCAATGAAGGCTCAATATTCGCCTTCCGCTTAAGCAGTTTTCCAGATGAGATACATCTGTCTATGTACCGTCTATGATGCTAATTTCGAAAGGTTATAGATGTTGCATGTGAAACTTGGTGCTGGTGTAGTTACGTAATGGGGTAGCTGAGTCTTTGAAGCTATATGATGTTGTACTCGATGTATTTAAATTGTGAAATCCTTCTTCCTTAATATGAAAATTAAATATATTGTGTGCTTACTTTGAAATGTCAATTAGATTAATAAATGGATTATTAATAATAGGACAATTAGCCAGTAAATGGCCAATTAGCCTGCTAATTGGGTTTTTCTATTGCAAACGGTTATTGAGAAAACACCATGGGCGATGACCTCAGGCAACGCACACAGTTTCTAGGAATAAACTGTGTTGGATTAATGAACAATCACACACGACAACCTCTTGAAAATTTTTTGCGTCAGGCCACCTAGCGCAACCATTTACCACATAAAAACTATGTGTGATGGACAGCATTTGCCACACAGTTTCTTCTACGCACCGTGTGTGATGTATTCAATAACGCAAACGATAAAATTCTTAATACCGTGTGCAATGGAAACGCTATCACAAATGATTTAACAGGGAAATTGTGTGTGATGTACTTGCGAACAGAAATGCTTTCCTTGGAGAAAGAATGTGGGAGTTATATATACGAACGGAAATTTTTAGCGGGGACTAACTGTGTGGGATGTACTTACGACCAGAAATGATTTCGCCTGTATAATTGTATGTTTTTAGCACTACTGTACGTATAACAGTATTTGAACGCTCTCCGGTCACACATGACCTCATTTTGTCGAGTGTGTGTGCGAGGAAGGCATATCCCCGATGGTTTCTAGGTCGTGTAAGAAGGACCCCCCCTATCGCAGTCACTCACTAGGCGATGGTTCCAAATGCCATCACGGAAGGGGGTCAAAAACCGTTGTATAGCACCTCGCTGTACTAGTGACATATTCTACTGATAGTATGGCAACTCTTAGTTTACCTGATCAAGATCTTCCTTATGTGTGTTGCAGGGAAACAATGGGAGACATTGCGGTTTACCATCGTGGTTTGCTCATGCATGGTCCTTTCGCTAATAGCCCATTATAATATCTAGGTTTCTTACAATTTGGTCTTGCACATGTAGGTCCTGCGATGAGTCTTAGACCCTTTATCGACCCATCGTGCATATGGGGAAATGAGATGTCCATGAATATTAGTCAAGTCAAGAAACTCATAAAGATTGTTAGGATGAAGAAACTTGCAATGAATAAAAACAAGATCTTTGTTTGCACAATGAAGAAGACATCAGTCAACTATAGGATGGTACTAACTCTTTTACCTTGTTTTTACTTCTTGCGCCATTTCAAAATTTATAACTGAGATTTATGCATATCTTTGTTTTCAGTACTTTTCAAACCAGTTCACTGATGATTACCTCTCAAACCACCTGCATGGTCAAGAGGCGAGGAAGGTCTTCACTCAACACCCATGGTACAACATTGAAGTCTTCTTGAAGAGGATGAAAGTTGGGCGGGCAATTATCCATAGCCACTGGCCTAAAGTTGCAAGGACATTCAACATCACTGAAGGCTCAATATTTGCCTTCCACTTCTGCAGTTTCCCAGATGAGATACATCTGTCTATTTACCATGTATGATGCTACTTTCCAAAGGTTTTCGATGTTGCATGTGAAACTTGGCGCTGTTGTGTAATGGCGTAACTGAGTGCTGAAGCTATCTGATGTAATTCGATTATGAAATCCTGGTTGCCGTTATACGGAAATGAAATATCTGGTTTGTTTATAAGAAATGTCAATTTGATTACTACATGGATTATCAATAATTGGCTAATTAACCTTCTTATTTCGGTTTTCTATTGCGGAATGTTACTCAGACAACACCATGGGAAATGAACTCAAACAACCCACACGGTTTCTAGAAAGTAGGCGTGTTGGATCAACTAACCATCACACACGGCTTCTGGCAAAGAACTGTTTGCGTTAGGCCACCTTGCGCAAACATTTCCACACACAAAACTGTGTGTGATATACATACAAACGGAAATATTTTTCTAGGATTAACCATGTGGGATGTACATACGAACGAAAACAATTTTGTTTCGATGCCTGGTCGCACACGAGCTCATTTTGCCCCCGACTATGTGGCCGAAGGGCCTATCCCCGATGGTTTCTGGGTCATGTGGGAAGGACCTCCCTATCGCACACACTCACTAGGTAATTTAAAACTCCGTCACCGAAAGGGGGTAAAACCATTTCTATAGCACGTCTCTGCACTAGTGTGATATCAATGTAAGGGGTAGAGATTGCCATGCAATGGATGCACTAAGAGCTATAAGCGTATGAAAGATCAAAAATAAAACTAAGTGGGTGTGCATCCAACTTTTTTGCTCATGAAGACCTCGGGTATTTGAGGAAGATCCCATCATAGGAATATACAAGCCAACTTCTATAATGAAAAATTCGCACTAGTTATATGCAAATGAAAGCATAGGAGACTCTCTATATGAAAAACATGGTGCTACTTTGAAGCACAAGTGTGGAAAGGATAGTAACATTGCCCCTTCTCTCTTTTTCTTAGATTTTCTTGTTGGGATCTTTTGGCCTCACTTTTCGTGTGGGCTCTTTTTGGCCTCTTTTTTTTTATTTCCTCACTTGGGACAATGTTCTAATAATAAATATGATGATCATCACACTTCCGTTTACTTATAACTTGATACTAGAACAAGATATGACTCTATATGAATGCCTCCGATAGTGTACCGGGATGTGCAATGATCTAGCGTACCATGTATTAAAAATAATGAACAGTGGCTGAGCCACAAATACTATGTCAGCTATATGATCATGCAAAGCAATATGACAATGATGATGTGTGTCATGGTAAAAAGGAACAGTGGAAGTTGCATGACAATATATCTCGGAATGGATATGGAAAGGCCATAATAGGTAGGTATGGTGGCTGTTTTGTGGAAGATATAAGGAGGCTTATGTGTGATAGAGTGTATCATATCACAGAGTTTGGATGCACAAGTGAAGGTTGCAACACATCTCAAGGTGAGAAAGGGAAATGCACGGTACCGAAAAGGCTAGCAAATTGGGGAAAGGTGAGAGTGCATTTGATCCCTGGACTCACATTACTTATAAATAACTCATATACTTATTGCAAAAAATTATTAGCGCTTGGAGCAAAGTACTACTACCCATGCCCCTAGGGGGATACATTGGTAGGAAAATATCATCGCTCGTCCCCGATCACCTCTCATATGGAAGACGACCAATAGTAAATCATACCCCAACTCCTTAGCATAACAAGAGATTATCGTGCGTAAATCGGGAATCACAAACCTAAACATCAATATTCTTACTATACCACAAATACTCACTGGCACAAGCACATATTACCACCTTCATATCGCAAACCATTGCAAAGAATCAAACTTATTATATTCAGTGATCTACATGAATTTTTTTATTATATCCCTCTTGAATACCTATCACACTAGGACCAAATTCATAACTTGTACTAATTGCCATTACTATTATCAACTTACAAAAAGCTATAAGTGAAGCATGAGGGTGCAGCTATTTCTTTAATATATAACCAACGTCGTGCTCAAAAAAATATAAGTGAAGCAGTAGAGCAACTGCCTAGCTCAAAAGATGTAGCGATCCGACCTCAGACGGTCAAATCTCTATGTTCAGTGTCATCCCTGGATCGTTAATGCTGACACACACAGTAATCAAAGGATTTATAACAGAGTAGCAATCACACACTTATTACATCGAGTGTCTCGAAAGCGAACTTATTACAATAAATATGGCTTAAGGCCATCTAAATGAGATAACAGCGGAAGGCTTGGAAGATAAAGTGAGTCCATCAACTCCAACAGCATAGTTGAGTGCATGACAAACGACCTATGGCACCTTACTCATCATCTGAAAAGTCTGCAACATGATATGTTGCAGCCCGAAATGGGTCAGCACATGGATTATGCTGGCAATATAACACAGTAGAGCAATGAACAGATAAATGCTATCACTACATGCATATATGGCTGGTGGAGGCTCTATGGTTATATTGTTTTTGCAAAAAGCCAATTTTTTTCCTACAACAGAGGAATAGATTTTATTTAACTATCATGGTGGTTGAAACATCATTGAGAATGTTCCTCCAACTCAATCCCTATTAAATTAGTCATTATCATTCCAACAAATTAATTTAGAGTGATGAGATCAAATCAATAATTCAAGTACCAGATACTCAAGATGTCCATAACCGGGGACACGGCTAACCATGATTTGTTTATACACTCTGCAGAGGTTTGCACACTTTTCCACACAAGACACGATCTCCTACGTTTGATTTCTCACAACATGGTGTTTGAGAAATGGATGACCGAGACACAGTCCTTCAGAAGCATTAACTCTTTACTCGGGTGAGCAGTTACACCTTCTTTCCCTCTACATCTGCTAGCCTACCACTTAAAGAGGTCACACACATACTCAACTATGCAGAGCCCATAATGGCTAGTGGCTGCACATGGAAGTTTCTAGCATGAATAATCTTATGATCCCTTTGAGCCTGGGTGGCGGACCGTAGGATGATCACACACGTACTCCGAGATATCCTAGAACAACACTGGATTCTCCAGGTGCCCACAAGAAATCCACCCATATGTGTATTGAAGTTGCCACCTTAAGTTGAACCATTAATCAACTACTCACATCTGTCATGGATTCACTAAACCCCAATCCACGTCTACGAGCATAGCATGTCAATATAAGCATAACGAAGAAGTAACTCCCAGGGGTTTGATAATAAACAGGGCAATAGGTTATACCTCATCATCTACTTCCAAACCCACATGTTAAGAGATCCTACTCATGCAATGTGTGAGGGTTGAAAATAATGCATAAAACTGGGTAATAAAGGGGTATGATCAATGTGTTACTTGCCTTGCTGACGATCCGCATAACCTAGAGACTCGTAGTAGCACGCTTACTTTTCGAGGAATTCTATCGCAAACACACAATAGCATATATAAACACTCAAGCAAAGATGCACAGGTAAGACTCAAATAAGAAGATCATACCAGAAAGTTCAACTGAAGAACTCTGGTTTGCAAAAAGAATCAAATCAAACGGAGCAACGAAACTCAAACTACAAAAGAAACAAGATCTGTTTACTAATTTGGACTAAATTCAAATTTTACAGTACCAAAATCTTGATCAAGTTGGTTCAACAGAAAGAGGACTTCGGTATGAAGATCTAGGCGCTTGTTGCACCTGATTTGGATAAACGAGTGAAAACATAAACTAAAACGAAAATTAGGGCAGAAATCGCGATCAGAAATAATCGCGGAAAAACCTTGGAAAAAGAAAACTGACGAAGAGGCTAACGAACGAACGTTCGCTGTCTGCGGCTAACTGATCAATAGCGTTCATTAAAATGAACGTATGGATGAACGTCCGCTAAATAACCGAACCGAGAAAAAAACCGAATGAACCGATCTAATTAAAAACAAGATCTAGGGTTTAAAAACCAAATGGTTAACCAAAAAAAAACAACGACGAACGGCGCTGGCGGCGCGGCTACCTCTACAAGGCTCCAGCGGCGGCGGGAGACGGCGGCGGCGAATCTGGCAGCGGCGATCGGCGGCTCCGGCGGACTGGCGGCGGCGGGCTGGCGTGAAGCCGTAGGCGGCATTGCCCTCCAGCTGAGCGGAGTCCAGACGGCGTTGCGTGGCAGCGAGCATCTCAGACAGGTCCAACAGGCGCTAGCGTTTTTCCCCGAGTCGAGCACGGGTCTCGGCGATGTTGGAGGCGTCGACCTCGGTGACGATGGGAATGCAAAGACTCTGCATCATGGCGCGCAAAGGGTTGGGCGATCTAGCATCACCTATTGCAGGCCTGGCTTCGGCGGCCTTCCTCGCCGCACTGGACAAAGAAGAAGCGCCGGTGTCGGTGACAAACACCTCCACGCAGAGGTTCATTGCCCCTGCGGGAGCGCCGCCGCCGAGGGAAATGGGGGAGTCGGAGATGTCAAGTACCTCGTTGGGGTACTCGTCGCCCGCGGGCGCATCAGAGATGCGCAGCACGGCGAAGGAGGCGGCGAGCGCATCAATGACGTCGTCCTCTAGCGTGACGGGCTCGTCGGAGTTGGAGACGGGCCTCGTCTAGAACATGTCTTCGGCCGGGATCTCGACCTGCCTCGCGGTGGGCACCAACTATCATGGTGGGCGCACGACAGATTCTAAGGGATGGATAAAGAGAGGAGGAGGCTCGAGGGAACCAGTGGTCTCCAGAGGCGAGGTCGGTATGAGCGAGCGCGGGACACAAGACATACCCAGGTTCGGGGCTCTCCCGAGAGATAACACCACTAGTCCTACCAAGTTTGGTTTATATACACCAGTACAGGGTTGATCCTCGAGCTGTATGGAGGAAGAAGGAAGACAGGCCAAGTCTTAGGCTGCTCCCTGTCTTTATGTGCGGATGTGGCTAGTCTGGTTGTTTGTGTTGTGTATCTCTCTCATGCCCGTATGCATGAGGGCTCCTGGAGGGGTTTTATAGGTCAACCCCTAGGGTTACAATGGTAATGTTACAAGGCCATGGGGTCGAGTTGTCATTGTACGGGAAGCTGGCGCTGGGACCCCCCGGTGTCAGGGCTCGTTGGGTTCTCCGGGCGCAGGTCCCCGTGCGCTAGGGGGCACTATTTGCCGTCTTGTCGATCATCACGGAGTGGCTGGGGCGAGTCCACTACAGTTGCGCACCGTTAGGTCACCGCCACCGGGCGTCGGCGATGACGACAGGTGCCTTTATGCGATCTTGCCCTGGTCGGCCAGGTAGGTGGGGCACTGTTGCCATGCCTCGGCTGACTAGAGGAGTTGGTGGGGCACCCTTGCCTTGCTCACCCTTGAATGGGGACTCGTCCCATCGTGCAGGCTGGGATGGGACGGGAGCTGACCCGTGGCGGGTTGAGGAATATGCCAAGGGGAGCTGGCTCGTTGGATAACTCTAGCATGCCGGGTTCGACTGTCTTGCACCAGCCCATAGGGCCATGTTCAGGAGTTTGGCCGGGTCGTGGGACTTGGCCGGGTTGAGCAACGCGGCCAAGTGTGAGCCGGATTGAGGGGCGTTGCTGGCCCCGATGTTTTTGAAAAGGATCCGGGTTCCATTGCCTGCCCAGGTTCATCCGTGACAGCCCGGCAGGTTGGTGCCCGGGCGGCTCAGGCAACTCACCACTACGACAAGGGCACCCACGTTACGGAGGCCTCGCCCTCTTCCATGTCCAAGGAGCTAGTCGGCATCGATATCTCCGACGATGAGTACCTTGTCTTATTAGCTCACTATAAGGACCCATGTTCGGTTTTCTAGCTACTGCCTTTCCCTAACAAATTCTAGTGAATTGTGTTATCTAATTTTACCATGCAATCTGTTGCTCTAGTGTATATGTTCTATATGTCGTGCAATGTGGTGCTTACTTATTAGCTGTTTGGTTAATTAATTGACATGTTCAGTTAACTGTTTGGTTAAACAAATGTGATGTTGAATTCTTCAGGGTGCAATTTTTTATTGTCTTCCATGTGAGGAATAAATCAAATTTTTCTTTACAAAATACATGAGAAACAAATAAAATTGCTATATTTCCAAGTTGTCAAGCATGCTAGGTTTGGTTAACTGTCTGATCTGCTAGTACGTTATACATTCTGCAATGTGGTGCTCAGTTAATGTTTGGTTCATTTGTTGTGGTGTTTAGTTAACTATTTGGTTCAATTCTGCAATGCAATGTTCAATTGTTGTGGGTGCATTCTGTTATTGTATACCATGTGGGAAATTAATAAAATTTGGATGTACTATATACATGAGAAACAAATAAATTTGCTATATTTCCAAGTTGTTGAGCATGGTTGGTTTGGTTAACTTTCTGATCTTCTATTAGGATTATGTTATATTGTGCAATGTAGTGCACACTTAATGTTTGGTTCATTTTTTGTGGTGTTTAGTTATCTTCTTGGTTAAATACTGCAATATGATAGCCAATTGTCGTGGGTTGAATTTTGTATTGTTGTGCATGTGAGGAATAAATCGAATTTGGCTGCACTTAATACATGAGAAATATATACAATTGCTATATTTCTTAGTTCTTAATCATGCTTGGTTTGGATAAATGAGTTTTCCATGTGGCTTGAATTAATCGGATAAATCTGCAATGTGCTTATTTTTCATCAACATATTTTATTAATAGCATGTGAACCCTCACTTAACATGATCACTAACAACTTATATGTGTTGCAGGAAACAATGGGAAGCACCGAGGTTTACAATCGAGGTTTGCACATGCATGGTCCTTTGTCTAATAGCACATTATTGTGCAATTACACGAACCGTTCTAATATTTAGTTTTTAGCAATTTGGTCTTGCACATGTAGGTCCTGCTGTCGGAGGATTTGACCCACTGTTCGACCCTTTTTGGATATGGGAAATGAGCTGCCCATGAATATTAGTAAAGTCAAGAAACTTCGGAAGGATTGTTAGGATAAAGAAATTAGCGACAAGAAACAAGAAGGTCTTTGTTTGCACAATGAAGAAAACATCAGTTCACTCTGAGGATGGTACTAACTATTATACCTTGCCTTTTTATTCCTTTGCCCCATTTCCAATATGGAGAAGATATTTATGCACATCCTTGTTTTCAGGCCTTTCCAAAGCAGTGCACTGATGATTACCTCTCAAAGCACCTCTATGGTCAGGAGGCGAGGAAGGTATTCATACAACACCCACGGTCGTGGTCAGGAGGCGAGGAAGGTATTCATACAACACCCACTGTTCAATACTGAAGTGTTCCTGAAGAGGACGAAGGATGGATGGTAAATCATCCACATGCACTGGCCTAAAGTTGCAAAGACCTTGAAAATCAATGAAGGCTCAATATTCGCCTTCCGCTTCAGCAGTTTTCCAGATGAGATACATCTGTCTATGTACCGTCTATGATGCCAATTTCGAAAGGTTATAGATGTTGCATGTGAAACTTGGTGCTGGTGTAGTTCTGTAATGGGGTAGCTGAGTGCTGAAGCTATATGATGTTGTACTCTGATGTATTTAAATTGTGAAATCCTTCTTCCTTAATATGAAAATTAAATATATTGTGTGCTTACTTTGAAATGTCAATTAGATTAATAATTGGATTATTAATAATAGGACAATTAGCCTGTAAATGGCCAATTAGCCTGCTAATTGGGTTTTTCTATTGCAAACGGCTATTGAGAAAACACCATGGGCGATGACCTCAGGCAACGCACACAGTTTCTAGGAATAAACTATGTTGGATTAATGAACAATTACACACGACAACCTCTTGAAAATTGTTTGCGTCAGGCCACCTAGCGCAACCATTTACCACATAAAAACTGTGTGTGATGGACAGCATTTGCCACACAGTTTCTTCTACGCACCGTGTGTGATGTATTCAATAACGTAAATGATAAAATTGTTAATACCGTGTGCAATGGAAACACTATCACAAATGATTTAACGGGGAAATTGTGTGTGATGTACTTGCGAACAGAAATGCTTTTCTTGGAGCAACAGTGTGGGAGTTATATATACGAACGGAAATTTTTAGCGGGGACTAACTGTGTGGGATGTACTTACGACCAGAAACGATTTTGCCTGTATAATTGTATGTTTTTCGCACTACTGTACATATAACAGTATTTGATCGCTCGCCGGTCACACACGACCTCATTTTGTCGAGTGTGTGTGCGAGGAAGGCATATCCCCTATGGTTTCTAGGTCGTGTAGGAAGGACCCCCCCCCTATCGCACTCACTCACTAGGCGATGGTTCCAAATGCCATCACGGAAGGGGGTCAAAAACCGTTGTATAGCACCTCGCTGTACTAGTGACATATTCTACTGATAGTATGGCAACTCTTAGTTTACCTGATCAAGATCTTCCTTATGTGTGTTGCAGGGAAACAATGGGAGACCTTGCGGTTTACCATCGTGGTTTGCTCATGCATGGTCCTTTCGCTAATAGCCCATTATAATATCTAGGTTTCTTACAATTTGGTCTTGCACATGTAGGTCCTGCGATCGAGACTTAGACCCTTTGTCCGACCCATCGTGCATATGGGGAAATGAGATGTCCATGAATATTAGTCAAGTCAAGAAACTCATAAAGATTGTTAGGATGAAGAAACTTGCAATGAATAAAAACAAGATCTTTGTTTGCACAATGAAGAAGACATCAGTCAACTATAGGATGGTACTAACTCTTTTACCTTGTTTTTACTCCTTGCGCCATTTCAAAATTTATAACAGAGATTTATGCATATCTTTGTTTTCAGTACTTTTCAAAGCAGTTCACTGATGATTACCTCTCAAACCACCTGCATGGTCAAGAGGCGAGGAAGGTCTTCATTCAACACCCATGGTACAACATTGAAGTCTTCTTGAAGAGGATGAAAGTTGGGCGGGCAATTATCCATAGCCACCGGCCTAAAGTTGCAAGGACATTCAACATCACTGAAGGCTCAATATTTGCCTTCCACTTCTGCAGTTTCCCAGATGAGATACATCTGTCTATTTACCGTGTATGATGCTACTTTCCAAAGGTTTTCGATGTTGCATGTGAAACTTGGTGCTGTTGTGTAATGGCGTAACTGAGTGCTGAAGCTATCTGATGTAATTCGATTATGAAATCCTGGTTGCCGTTATACGGAAATGAAATATCTGGTTTGTTTATAAGAAATGTCAATTTGATTACTACATGGATTATCAATAATTGGCTAATTAACCTTCTTATTTGGGTTTTCTATTGCTAAATATTACTCGAGACAACACCATGGAAATGAACTCAAACAACCCACACAGTTTCTAGAAAGTAGGCGTGTTGGATCAACTAACAATCACACACAGCTTCTGGCAAAGAACTGTTTGCGTTAGGCCACCTTGCACAAACGTTTCCACACACAAACTATGTGTGATATACATACAAACGGAAATATTTTTCTAGGATTAACCATGTGGGATGTACATACGACGAAAACAATTTTGTTTGATGCCTGGTACTTTACAAGCTCATTTTGCCCCGACTGTGTGGCGAAGGGCCTATCCCGATGGTTTCGGGTCATGTGGGAAGGACCTCCCTATCGTACACACTCACTAGGACGATTTAAAACTCCGTCACGGAAAGGGGTAAAACCATTTCTATAGCGTCTACGCACTAGTGTGATATCAATGTAAGGGGTAGAGATTGCCATGCAATGGATGCACTAAGAGCTATAAGCGTATGAAAGATCAAAAATAAAACTACGTGGGTGTGCATCCTACTTTCTTGCTCATGAAGACCTCGGGTATTTGAGAAAGATCCCATCATAGGAATATACAAGCCAACTTCTATAATGAAAAATTCGCACTAGTTATATGCAAATGAAAGCATAGGAGACTCTCTGTATGAAAAACATGGTGCTACTTTGAAGCACAAGTGTGGAAAGGATAGTAACATTGCCCCTTCTTTCTTTTTCTCAGATTTTTTTGTTGGGATCTTTTGGCCTCACTTTTCGTGTAGGCTCTTTTTGGCCTCTTTTTTATTTCCTCACTTGGGACAATGTTCTAATAATGAATATGATGATCATCACACTTCCGTTTACTTATAATTGATACTAGAACAAGATATGACTCTATATGAATGCCTCCGATAGTGTACCGAGATGTGCAATGATCTAGCATACCATGTATTAAAAATAGTGAACAGTGGCTGAGGCACAAATACTATGTCAGCTATATGATCATGCAAAGCAATATGACAATGATGATGTGTGTCATAGTAAAAGGAACGATGGAAGTTGCATGACAATATATCTCGGAATGGATATGGAAAGGCCATAATAGGTAGGTATGGTGGCTATTTTGTGGAAGATATAAGGAGGCTTATGTGTGATAGAGTGTATCATATCACGAGTTTGGATGCACAAGTGAAGGTTGCAACACATCTCAAGGTGAGAAAGGGAAATGCACGGTACCGAAAAGGCTAGCAAATTGGGGAAAGGTGAGAGTGCATTTGATCCCTGGACTCACATTACTTATAAATAACTCATATACTTATTGCAAAAAATTATTAGCGCTTGGAGCAAAGTACTACTACCCATGCCGCTAGGGGGATACATTGGTAGGAAAATATCATCGCTCGTCCCCGATCACCTCTCATATGGAAGACGACCAATAGTAAATCATACCCCAACTCCTTAGCATAACAAGAGATTATACGTGGATGCGTCAGGAATCACAAACCTAAACATCAATATTCTTACTATACCACAAATACTCACTGGCACAAGCACATATTACCACCTTCATATCGCAAACCATTGCAAAGAATCAAACTTATCATATTCAGTGATCTACATGAAATTTTTTATTATATCCCACTTGAATATTTATCACACTAGGACCAAATTCATAACTTGTACTAATTGCCATTACTATTATGAACTTACAAAAGCTATAAGTGAAGCATGAGGGTGCAGATATTTCTTTAAAATATAACCAACGTCGTGCTCAAAAAATATAAGTGAAGCGGAGAGCAACTGCCTAGCTCAAAAGATGTAGCGATCCGACCTCAGACGGTCAAATCTCTATGTTCAGTGTCATCCCTGGATCGATAATGCTGACACACACAGTAATCGAAGGATTTATAATAGAGTAGCAATCACACACTTATTACATCGAGTGTCTCGAAAGAGAACTTATTACAATAAATATGGTTTAAGGCCATCTAAATGAGATAACAGCGGAAGGCTTGGAAGATAAAGTGAGTCCATCAATTCCAACAGCATAGCTGAGTGCATGACAAATGACCTATGGCACCTTACTCATCGTCTGAAAAGTCTGCAACATGATATGTTGCAGCCCGAAACGGGTCAGCACATGGAATATGCTGGCAATATAACACAAGATGAGCAATGAACAGATAAATGCTATCACTACATGCATATATGGCTGGTGGAGGCTCTATGGTTATATTGTTTTTGCAAAAAGCCAATTTTTTCCTACAACAAAGGAATAGATTTTATTTAACTATCATGGTGGTTGAAACATCATTGAGAATGTTCCTCCAACTCAATCCCTATTAAATTAGTCATTATCATTCCAACAAATTAATTTAGAGTGATGAGATCAAATCAATAATTCAAGTACCAGATACTCAAGATGTCCATAACCGGGGACACGGCTAACCATGATTTGTTTATACACTCTGCAGAGGTTTGCACACTTTTCCACACAAGACACGATCTCCTACGTTTGATTTCTCACAACATGGTGTTTGAGAAATGGATGACCGAGACACAGTCCTTCAGAAGCATTAACTCTTTACTCTGGGTAGACAGTTACACCTTCTTTCCCTCTACATCTGCTAGCCTACCACTTAAAGAGGTCACACACATACTCAACTATGCCAGAGCCCATAATGGCTAGTGGCTGCACATGGAAGTTTCTAGCATGAATAATCTTATGATCCCTTTGAGCCTGGGTGGCGGACCGTAGGATGATCACACACGTACTCCGAGATATCCTAGAACAACACTGGATTCTCCAGGTGCCCACAAGAAATCCACCCATATGTGTATTGAAGTTGCCACCTTAAGTTGAACCATTAATCAACTACTCACATCTGTCATGGATTCACTAAACCCCAATCCACGTCTCTGAGCATAGCATGTCAATATAAGCATAACGAAGAAGTAACTCCCAGGGGTTTGATAATAAACAGGGCAATAGGTTATACCTCATCATCTACTTCCAAACCCACATGTTAAGAGATCCTACTCATGCAATGTGTGAGGGTTGAAAATAATGCATAAAACTGGGTAATAAAGGGGTATGATCAATGTGTTACTTGCCTTGCTGACGATCCGCATAACCTAGAGACTCGTAGTAGCACGCTTCGCACTCAGGGAATTCTATCGCAAACACACAATAGCATATATAAACACTCAAGCAAAGATGCACAGGTAAGACTCAAATAAGAAGATCATACCAGAAAGTTCAACTGAAGAACTCTGGTTTGCAAAAAGAATCAAATCAAACGGAGCAACGAAACTCAAACTACAAAAGAAACAAGATCTGTTTACTAATTTGGACTAAATTCAAATTTTACAGTACCAAAATCTTGATCAAGTTGGTTCAACAGAAAGAGGACTTCGGTATGAAGATCTAGGCGCTTGTTGCACCTGATTTGGATAAACGAGTGAAAACATAAACTAAAACGAAAATTAGGGCAGAAATCGCGATCAGAAATAATCGCGGAAAAACCTTGGAAAAAGAAAACTGACGAAGAGGCTAACGAACGAACGTTCGCTGTCTGCGGCTAACTGATCAATAGCGTTCATTAAAATGAACGTATGGATGAACGTCCGCTAAATAACCGAACCGAGAAAAAAAACCGAATGAACCGATCTAATTAAAAAACAAGATCTAGGGTTTAAAAAAACCAAATGGTTAACCAAAAAAAAACAACGACGAACGGCGCTGGCGGCGTCGGCTACCTCCTGCAAGGCTCCAGCGGTGGCGGGAGGCGGCGGCGGCGAATCTGGCGGCGGCGATCGGCGGCTCGGCGGCGGCGGCGGCGGCGATCATGGCGGCGGCGGGCTGGCGTGAAGCCATGGCGGCATTGCCCTCGGTGGCGGAGTCGAGCGGCGTTGCGTGGCAGCGAGCATCTCAAACAGGTCCAGCAGGCGCCAACGGTCTTCCTCGAGCCGAGCCCGGGTCTCGGCGATGTTTGAGGCGTCGACGTCGGTGACGATGGGAATGCAAAGACTCTGCATCATGGCGCACAAAGGGTTGGGCGATCTAGCATCACCTGTTGCAGGCCTGGCTTCGGTGGCCTTCCTCGCCGCGCTGGACAAAGAAGAAGCGCCGGTGTCGGTGACGAACACCTCCACATAGAGGTCCATTGCCCCGGCGGGAGCGCCCTCACCGAGGGAAATGGGGGAGTCGGAGATGTCAAATACCTCGCTGGGGTACTACTCGTCGCCGTGGCGCATCGAGATCGCAACACGGAGAAGGAGGCGGCGAGCGCATCGATGACGTCGTCCTCTAGCGTGACGGGCTCGTCGGAGTTGGAGACGGGCCTCGTGTAGAACATGTCTTCGGCCGGGATCTCGAGCTGCCCCGCGGTGGGCACCAACTATCATGGTGGGCGCAAGACAGATTCTAAGGGATGGATAAAGAGAGGAGGAGGCTCGAGGGCACCAGTGGTCTCTAGGGCGAGGTCGGTATGAGCGGCGGGGACACAAGACATACCCAGGTTCGGGCTCTCCGAGAGATAACACCACTAGTCCTACCAAGTTTGGTTTATATACACCAGTACAGGGTTGATCCTCGAGCTGTATGGAGGAAGAAGGAAGACAGGCCAAGTCTTAGGCTGCTCCCTGTCTTTATGTGCGGATGTGGCTAGTCTGGTTGTTTGTGTTGTGTATCTCTCTCATGCCCGTATGCATGAGGGCTCCTGGAGGGGTTTTATAGGTCAACCCCTAGGGTTACAATGGTAATGTTACAAGGCCATGGGGTCGAGTTGTCATTGTACGGGAAGCTGGCGCTGGGACCCCCCGGTGTCAGGGCTCGTTGGGTTCTCCGGGCGCAGGTCCCCGTGCGCTAGGGGGCACTATTTGCCGTCTTGTCGATCATCACGGAGTGGCTGGGGCGAGTCCACTACAGTTGCGCACCGTTAGGTCACCGCCCGCTGGCGTCAGCAGTGACGACGGGTGCACTGTAGCGATGCTGGCCCTGGTCAGCAGGGTAGGTGGGGCACTGTTGCCATGCCTCGGCTGACTAGAGGAGTTGGTGGGGCACCCTTGCCTTGCTCACCCTTGAATGGGGACTCGTCCCATCGTACGGCTGGGATGGGACGGGAGCTGACCCGTGGCCGGGTTGAGGAATATGCCAAGGGGGGAGCTGGCTCGTTGGATAACTCTAGCATGCCGGGTTCGACTGTCTTGCACCAGCCCATAGGGCCATGTTCAGGAGTTTGGCCGGGTCGTGGGACTTGGCCGGGTTGAGCAACGCGGCCAAGTGTGAGCCGGATTGAGGGGCGTTGCTGGCCCCGATGTTTTTGAAAAGGATCCGGGTTCCATTGCCTGCCCAGGGTTCATCCCGCTGACAGCCAGCAGGTTGGTGCCCGGAGCGGCTCAGGCAACTCACCACTACGACAAGGGCACCCACGTTACGGAGGCCTCGCCCTCTTCCATGTCCAAGGAGCTAGTCGGCATCGATATCTCCGACGATGAGTACCTTGTCTTATTAGCTCACTATAAGGACCCATGTTCGGTTTTCTAGCTACTGCCTTTCCCTAACAAATTCTAGTGAATTGTGTTATCTAATTTTACCATGCAATCTGTTGCTCTAGTGTATATGTTCTATATGTCATGCAATGTGGTGCTTACTTATTAGCTGTTTGGTTAATTAATTGACATGTTCAGTTAACTGTTTGGTTAAACAAATGTGATGTTGAATTCTTGAGGTGCAATTTTTATTGTCTTCCATGTGAGGAATAAATCAAATTTTTCTTTACAAAATACATGAGAAACAAATAAAATTGCTATATTTCCAAGTTGTCAAGCATGCTAGGTTTGGTTAACTGTCGATCTGCTAGTACGTTATACATTCTGCAATGTGGTGCTCAGTTAATGTTTGGTTCATTTGTTGTGGTGTTTAGTTAACTATTTGGTTCAATTCTGCAATGCAATGTTCAATTGTTGTGGGTGCATTCTGTTATTGTATACCATGTGGGAAATTAATAAAATTTGGATGTACTATATACATGAGAAACAAATAAATTTGCTATATTTCCAAGTTGTTGAGCATGGTTGGTTTGGTTAACTTTCTGATCTTCTATTAGGATTATGTTATATTGTGCAATGTAGTGCACACTTAATGTTTGGTTCATTTTTGTGGTGTTTAGTTATCTTCTTGGTTAAATCTGCAATATGATAGCCAATTGTCGTGGGTTGAATTTTGTATTGTTGTGCATGTGAGGAATAAATCGAATTTGGCTGCACTTAATACATGAGAAATATATACAATTGCTATATTTCTTAGTTCTTAATCATGCTTGGTTTGGATAAATGAGTTTTCCATGTGGCTTGAATTAATCGGATAAATCTGCAATGTGCTTATTTTTCATCAACATATTTTATTAATAGCATGTGAACCCTCACTTAACATGATCACTAACAACTTATATGTGTTGCAGGGAAACAATGGGAAGCACTGAGGTTTACAATCGAGGTTTGCACATGCATGGTCCTTTGTCTAATAGCACATTATTGTGCAGTTGCACGAACCGTTCTAATATTTAGTTTTTTAGCAATTTGGTCTTGCACATGTAGGTCCTGCTGTCAGAGGATTTGACCCACTGTTCGACCCTTTTTGGATATGGGGAAATGAGCTGCCCATGAATATTAGTAAAGTCAAGAAACTCAGAAGGATTGTTAGGATAAAGAAATTAGCGACAAGAAACAAGAAGGTCTTTGTTTGCACAATGAAGAAAACATCAGTTCACTACAGGATGGTACTAACTATTATACCTTGCCTTTTTTATTCCTTTGCCCCATTTCCAATATGGAGAAGATATTTATGCACATCCTTGTTTTCAGGCCTTTCCAAAGCAGTGCACTGATGATTACCTCTCAAAGCACCTCTATGGTCAGGAGGCGAGGAAGGTATTCATACAACACCCACGGTCGTGGTCAGGAGGCGAGGAAGGTATTCATACAACACCCAATGTTCAATCTGAAGTGTTCTGAAGAGGACGAAGGATGGATGGTAAATCATCCACATGCACCGCCTAAAGTTGCAAAGACCTTGAAAATCAATGAAGGCTCAATATTAGCCTTCCGCTTCAGCAGTTTTCAGATGAGATACATCTGTCTATGTACCGTCTATGATGCCAATTTGAAAGGTTATAGATGTTGCATGTGAAACTTGGTGCTGGTGTAGTTACGTAATGGGGTAGCTGAGTCTTTGAAGCTATATGATGTTGTACTCGATGTATTTAAATTGTGAAATCCTTCTTCCTTAATATGAAAATTAAATATATTGTGTGCTTACTTTGAAATGTCAATTAGATTAATAAATGGATTATTAATAATAGGACAATTAGCCCAGTAAAGGCCAATTAGCCTGCTAATTGGGTTTTTCTATTGCAAACGGTTATTGAGAAAACACCATGGGCGATGACCTCAGGCAACGCACACAGTTTCTAGGAATAAACTGTGTTGGATTAATGAACAATTACACGACAACCTCTTGAAAATTGTTTGCGTCAGGCCACCTAGCGCAACCATTTACCACATAAAAACTGTGTGTGATGGACAGCATTTGCCACACAGTTTCTTCTACGCACCGTGTGTGATGTATTCAATAACGCAAATGATAAAATTGTTAATACCGTGTGCAATGGAAACACTATCACAAATGATTTAACGGGGAAATTGTGTGTGATGTACTTGCGAACAGAAATGCTTTTCTTGGAGCAACAGTGTGGGAGTTATATATACGAACGGAAATTTTTAGCGGGGACTAACTGTGTGGGATGTACTTACGACCAGAAACGATTTTGCCTGTATAATTGTATGTTTTTCGCACTACTGTACATATAACAGTATTTGATCGCTCGCCGGTCACACACGACCTCATTTTGTCGAGTGTGTGTGCGAGGAAGGCATATCCCCTATGGTTTCTAGGTCGTGTAGGAAGGACCCCCCCCCTATCGCACTCACTCACTAGGCGATGGTTCCAAATGCCATCACGGAAGGGGTCAAAACCGTTGTATAGCACCTCATTGTACTAGTGACATATTCTACTGATAGTATGGCAACTCTTAGTTTACCTGATCAAGATCTTCCTTATGTGTGTTGCAGGGAAACAATGGGAGACCTTGCGGTTTACCATCGTGGTTTGCTCATGCATGGTCCTTTCGCTAATAGCCCATTATAATATCTAGGTTTCTTACAATTTGGTCTTGCACATGTAGGTCCTGCAGTCAGAGACTTAGACCCACTGTCCGACCCATCGTGCATATGGGGAAATGAGATGTCCATGAATATTAGTCAAGTCAAGAAACTCATAAAGATTGTTAGGATGAAGAAACTTGCAATGAATAAAAACAAGATCTTTGTTTGCACAATGAAGAAGACATCAGTCAACTATAGGATGGTACTAACTCTTTTACCTTGTTTTTACTCCTTGCGCCATTTCAAAATTTATAACAGAGATTTATGCATATCTTTGTTTTCAGTACTTTTCAAAGCAGTTCACTGATGATTACCTCTCAAACCACCTGCATGGTCAAGAGGCGAGGAAGGTCTTCATTCAACACCCATGGTACAACATTGAAGTCTTCTTGAAGAGGATGAAAGTTGGGCGGGCAATTATCCATAGCCACCGGCCTAAAGTTGCAAGGACATTCAACATCCTTTGAAGGCTCAATATTTGCCTTCCACTTCTGCAGCTTCCCGGATGAGATACATCTGTCTATTTACCGTGTATGATGCTACTTTCCAAAGGTTTTCGATGTTGCATGTGAAACTTGGTGCTGTTGTGTAATGGCGTAACTGAGTGCTGAAGCTATCTGATGTAATTCGATTATGAAATCCTGGTTGCCGTTATACGGAAATGAAATATCTGGTTTGTTTATAAGAAATGTCAATTTGATTACTACATGGATTATCAATAATTGGCTAATTAACCTTCTTATTTGGGTTTTCTATTGCTAAATATTACTCAGACAACACCATGGGAAATGAACTCAAACAACCCACACAGTTTCTAGAAAGTAGGCGTGTTGGATCAACTAACAATCACACACAGCTTCTGGCAAAGAACTGTTTGCGTTAGGCCACCTTGCGCAAACGTTTCCACACACAAAACTATGTGTGATATACATACAAACGGAAATATTTTTCTAGGATTAACCATGTGGGATGTACATACGAACGAAAACAATTTTGTTTCGATGCCTGGTCGCACACAAGCTCATTTTGCCCCTGCCTGTGTGGCCGAAGGGCCTATCCCCGATGGTTTCTGGGTCATGTCGGAAGGACCTCCCTATCGTACACACTCACTAGGCGACGATTTAAAACTCCGTCACGGAAAGGGGGTAAAACCATTTCTATAGCACGTCTCTGCACTAGTGTGATATCAATGTAAGGGGTAGAGATTGCCATGCAATGGATGCACTAAGAGCTATAAGCGTATGAAAGATCAAAAATAAAACTACGTGGGTGTGCATCCTACTTTCTTGCTCATGAAGACCTCGGGTATTTGAGAAAGATCCCATCATAGGAATATACAAGCCAACTTCTATAATGAAAAATTCGCACTAGTTATATGCAAATGAAAGCATAGGAGACTCTCTGTATGAAAAACATGGTGCTACTTTGAAGCACAAGTGTGGAAAGGATAGTAACATTGCCCCTTCTTTCTTTTTCTCAGATTTTTTTGTTGGGATCTTTTGGCCTCACTTTTCGTGTAGGCTCTTTTTGGCCTCTTTTTTATTTCCTCACTTGGGACAATGTTCTAATAATGAATATGATGATCATCACACTTCCGTTTACTTATAATTGATACTAGAACAAGATATGACTCTATATGAATGCCTCCGGTAGTGTACCGAGATGTGCAATGATCTAGCATACCATGTATTAAAAATAGTGAACAGTGGCTGAGGCACAAATACTATGTCAGCTATATGATCATGCAAAGCAATATGACAATGATGATGTGTGTCATAGTAAAACGGAACAGTGGAAGTTGCATGACAATATATCTCGGAATGGATATGGAAAGGCCATAATAGGTAGGTATGGTGGCTATTTTGTGGAAGATATAAGGAGGCTTATGTGTGATAGAGTGTATCATATCACAGAGTTTGGATGCACCAGTGAAGGTTGCAACACATCTCAAGGTGAGAAAGGGAAATGCACGGTACCGAAAAGGCTAGCAAATTGGGGAAAGGTGAGAGTGCATTTGATCCCTGGACTCACATTACTTATAAATAACTCATATACTTATTGCAAAAAATTATTAGCGCTTGGAGCAAAGTACTACTACCCATGCCGCTAGGGGGATACATTGGTAGGAAAATATCATCGCTCGTCCCCGATCACCTCTCATATGGAAGACGACCAATAGTAAATCATACCCCAACTCCTTAGCATAACAAGAGATTATCGTGGATCGTCAGAATCACAAACCTAAACATCAATATTCTTACTATACCACAAATACTCACTGGCACAAGCACATATTACCACCTTCATATCGCAAACCATTGCAAAGAATCAAACTTATCATATTCAGTGATCTACATGAAATTTTTTATTATATCCCACTTGAATATTTATCACACTAGGACCAAATTCATAACTTGTACTAATTGCCATTACTATTATGAACTTACAAAAAGCTATAAGTGAAGCATGAGGGTGCAGATATTTCTTTAAAATATAACCAACGTCGTGCTCAAAAAAATATAAGTGAAGCAGTAGAGCAACTGCCTAGCTCAAAAGATGTAGCGATCCGACCTCAGACGGTCAAATCTCTATGTTCAGTGTCATCCCTGGATCGATAATGCTGACACACACAGTAATCGAAGGATTTATAATAGAGTAGCAATCACACACTTATTACATCGAGTGTCTCGAAAGAGAACTTATTACAATAAATATGGTTTAAGGCCATCTAAATGAGATAACAGCGGAAGGCTTGGAAGATAAAGTGAGTCCATCAATTCCAACAGCATAGCTGAGTGCATGACAAATGACCTATGGCACCTTACTCATCGTCTGAAAAGTCTGCAACATGATATGTTGCAGCCCGAAATGGGTCAGCACATGGAATATGCTGGCAATATAACACAGTAGAGCAATGAACAGACAAATGCTATCACTACATGCAAATATGGCTGGTGGAGGCTCTATGGTTATATTGTTTTTGCAAAAAGCCAATTTTTTTCCTACAACAAAGGAATAGATTTTATTTAACTATCATGGTGGTTGAAACATCATTGAGAATGTTCCTCCAACTCAATCCCAATTAAATTAGTCATTATCATTCCAACAAATTAATTTAGAGTGTGAGATCAAATCAATAATTCAAGTACTAGATACTCAAGATGTCCATAACCAGGGACACGGCTAACCATGATTAGTTTATACACTCTGCAGAGGTTTGCACACTTGTCCCCACAAGACTCGATCTCCTATGTTTGATTTATCGCAACATGGTGTTTGAGAAATGGATGACCGAGACACAGTCTTTCAGAAGCATTAACTCTTTACTCTGGGTAGACAGTTACACCTTCTTTCCCTCTACATCTGCTAGCCTACCACTGAAAGTGGTCACACACATACTCAACTATGCCAGAGCCCATAATGGCTAGTGGCTGCACACGGAAGTTTCTAGCATGAATAATCTTATGATCCCTTTGAGCCTGGGTGGCGGACCGTAGGATGATCACACACGTACTCCGAGATGTCCTAGGACAACACTGGATTCTCCGGCTGCCCACAAGCAATCCACCCATATGTGTATTGAAGTTGCCACCTTAAGTTGAACCATTAATTAACTACTCACATCTGTCATGGATTCACTAAACCCCAATCCACGTCTACGAGCATAGCATGTCAATATAAGCATAACGAAGAAGTAACTCCCAGGGGTTTGATAATAAACAGGGCAATAGGTTATACCTCATCATCTACTTCCCAAACCCACATGTTAAGAGATCCTACTCATGCAATGTGTGAGGGTTGAAAATAATGCATAAAACTGGGTAATAAAGGGGTATGATCAATGTGTTACTTGCCTTGCTGACGATCTGCATAACCTAGAGACTCGTAGTAGCACGCTTTGCACTCCGGGAATTCTATCGCAAACACACAATAGCATACATAAGCACTCAAGCAAAGATGCACAGGTAAGACTCAAATAAGAAGATCTTACCAGAAAGTTCAACTGAAGAACTCTGGTTTGCAAAAAGAATCAAATCAAACGGAGCAACGAAACTCAAACTACGAAAGAAACAAGATATGTTTACTAATACGGACTAAATTCAAATTTTACAGTACCAAAATCTTGTTCAAGTTGGTTAAACAGAAAGAGGACTTCGAGACGAAGATCTAGGCACTTGTTTCACCTGATTTGGATAAACGAGTGAAAAGATAAACTAAAACGAAAATTAGGGCAGAAATCGCGATCGGAAATAATCGCGGAAAATCCTTGGGAAAAGAAAACTGACGAAGAGGCTAATGGACGAACGTTCGCTGTCTGCGGCTAACTGATGAACAGCGTTCGTGAAAATGAACGTATGGATGAACGTCCGCTAAATAACCGAACCGAGAAAAAAAACCGAATGAACCGATCTAATTAAAAAACAAGATCTAGGGTTTAAAAAAACCAAATGGTTAACCGAAAAAAAACAACGACGAACGGCGCTGGCGGCGCGCGGCTACCTCTCGCAAGGCTCAGCGGTGGCGGAGACGGCGGCGGCGACTCTGGCGGCGGCGATCGGCGGTTCGGCGGCGGTGGCGGCGGCGACCGCGGACTGGCGGCGGCGGGCTGGCGTGAAGCCATAGGCGGCATTGCCCTCCAGGTGAGCGGAGTCCAGGCGGCGTTGCGTGGCAGCGAGCATCTCAGACAGGTCCAACAGGCGCTAGCGGTTTTCCTCGAGTCGAGCACGGGTCTCGGCGATGTTGGAGGCGTCGACGTCGGTGACGATGGGAATGCAAAGACTCTGCATCATGGCGCACAAAGGGTTGGGCGATCTAGCGTCACCTGTTGCAGGCCTGGCTTCGGCGGCCTTCCACGCCGCACTGGACAAAGAAGAAGCGCCGGTGTCAGTGACAAACACCTCCATGCAGAGGTTCATTGCCCCGGCGGGAGCGCCGCCGCCGAGGGAAATGGGGGAGTCGGAGACGTCAAGTACCTCGCTGGGGTACTCGTCGCCCGTGGGCGCATCAGAGATGCGCAACACGGAGAAGGAGGCGGCGAGCGCATCGATGACGTCGTCCTCTAGCGTGACGGGCTCGTCGGAGTTGGAGACGGGCCTCGTGTAGAACATGTCTTCGGCCGGGATCTCGAGCTGCCCCGCGGTGGGCACCAACTATCATGGTGGGCGCAAGACAGATTCTAAGGGATGGATAAAGACAGGAGGAGGCTCGAGGGCACCAGTGGTCTCTAGAGGCGAGGTCGGTATGAGCGAGCGCGGGACGCAAGACATACCCAGGTTCGGGGCTCTCCAGAGAGATAACACCCCTAGTCCTACCAAGTTTGGTTTATATGCACCAGTACAGGGTTGATCCTCGAGCTGTATGGAGGAAGAAGGAAGACAGGCCAAGTCTTAGGCTCCTCCCTGTCCTTATGTGTGGATGTGGCTAGTCTGGTTGTGTGTGTTGTGTATCTCTCTCATGCCCGTATGCATGAGGGCTCCTGGAGGGGTTTTATAGGTCAACCCCTAGGGTTACAATGGTAATGTTACAAGGCCATGGGGTTGAGTTGTCATTGTACGGGAAGCTGGCGCTGGGACCCCCCGGTGTCAGGGCTCGTTGGGTTCTCCGGGCGCAGGTCCCCGTGCGCTAGGGGGAACTATTTGCCGTCTTGTCGATCATCACGGAGTGGCCGGGGCGAGTCCGCTACAGTTGCGCACCGTCAGGTCACCGCCCGCTGGCGTAAGCAGTGACGATGGGTGCACTATAGCGATGCTGGCCCTGGTCAGCAGGGTAGGTGGGGCACTGTTGCCATGCCTCGGCTGACTAGAGGAGTTGGTGGGGCACCGTTGCCTTGCTCACCCTTGAATGGGGACTCGTCCCATCGTACGGCTGGGATGGGACGGGAGCTGACCCGTGGCCGGGTTGAGGAATATTCCAAGGGGGGAGCTGGCTCGTTGGATAACTCTGGCATGCCGGGTTCGACTGTCTTGCGCCAGCCGTTAGGGCCAGGTTGAGGAGTTTGGCCGGGTCGAGGGACTTGGCCGGGTTGAGCAACGCGGCCAAGTGTGAGCCGGATTGAGGGGCGTTGCTGGCCCCGATGTTTTTGAAAAGGATCCGGGTTCCATTGCCTGCCCAGGGTTCATCCCGCTGACAGCCAGCAGGTTGGTGCCCGGAGCGGCTCAGGCAACTCACCACTACGACAAGGGCACCCACGTTACGGAGGCCTCGCCCTCTTCCATGTCCAAGGAGCTAGTCAGCATCGATATCTCCGACGATGAGTACCTTGTCTTATTAGCTCACTATAAGGACCCATGTTCGGTTTGCTAGCTACTGCCTTTCCTTAACAAATTCTAGTGAATTGTGTTATCTACTTTTACCATGCAATCTGTTGCTCTAGTGTATATGTTCTATATGTCATGCAATGTGGTGCTTATTTATTAGCTGTTTGGTTAATTAATTGTCGTGTTCAGTGAACTGTTTGGTTAAATTCCGCAAATGTCATGTTGAATTCTTCAGGGTGCAATTTTTTATTGTCTTCCATGTGAGGAATAAATCAAATTTTTCTTTACAAAATACATGAGAAACAAATAAAATTGCTATATTTCCAAGTTGTCAAGCATGCTTGGTTTGATTAACTGTCTGATCCGCTAGTATGTAATACATTCTGCAGTGTGGTGCTCAGTTAATGTTTGGTTCATTTGTTGTGGTGTTTAGTTAACTGTTTGGTTCAATTCTGCAATGCAATGTTCAATTGTTGTGGGTGCATTCTGTTGTTGTATACCATGTGGGAAATTAATAAAATTTGGATGTACTATATACATGAGAAACAAATAAAATTGCTATATTTCCAAGTTGTTAAGCATGGTTGGTTTGGTTAACTTTCTGAACTTCTATTAGGATTATGTTATATTGTGCAATGTTGTGCTCACTTAATGTTTGGTTCATTTTTGTGGTGTTTAGTTAACTTCTTGGTTCAATACTGCAATATGATGGCCAATTGTCGTTGGTTGAATTTTGTATTGTTGTGCATGTGAGGAATAAATCGAATTTGGCTGCACTTAATACATGAGAAATATATACAATTGCTATATTTCTTAGTTCTTAATCATGCTTGGTTTGGATAAATGAGTTTTCCATGTGGCTTGAATTAATCTGATAAATCTGCAATGTGCTTATTTTTCATCAACATATTTTATTAATAGCATGTGAACCCTCACTTAACATGATCACTAACAACTTATATGTGTTGCAGGGAAACAATGGGAAGCACTGAGGTTTACAATCGAGGTTTGCACATGCATGGTCCTTTGTCTAATAGCACATTATTGTGCAATTGCAGGAACCATTCTAATATTTACTTTTTTAACAATTTTGTCTTGCACATGTAGGTCCTGCTGTCAGAGGTTTTGACCCACTGTTCGACCCTTTTTGGATAGGGGGAAATGAGCTGCCCATGAATATCAGTAAAGTCAATAAACTCAGAAGGATTGTTAGGATAAAGAAATTAGCGACAAGAAACAAGAAGGTCTTTGTTTGCACAATGAAGAAAACATCAGTTCACTACAGGATGGTACTAACTATTATACCTTGCCTTTTTTATTCCTTTGCCCCATTTCCAATATGGAGAAGATATTTATGCACATCCTTGTTTTCAGGCCTTTCCAAAGCAGTGCACTGATGATTACCTCTCAAAGCACCTCTATGGTCAGGAGGCGAGGAAGGTATTCATACAACACCCACGGTCGTGGTCAGGAGGCGAGGAAGGTATTCATACAACACCCACTGTTCAATACTGAAGTGTTCCTGAAGAGGACGAAGGATGGACGGTCAATCATCCACATGCACTGGCCTAAAGTTGCAAAGACCTTGAAAATCAATGAAGGCTCAATATTCGCCTTCCGCTTCAGCAGTTTTCCAAATGAGATACATCTGTCTATGTACCGTCTATGATGCCAATTTCGAAAGGTTATAGATGTTGCATGTGAAACTTGGTGCTGGTGTAGTTCTGTAATGGGGTAGCTGAGTGCTGAAGCTATATGATGTTGTACTCTGATGTATTTAAATTGTGAAATCCTTCTTCCTTAATATGAAAATTAAATATATTGTGTGCTTACTTTGAAATGTCAATTAGATTAATAAATGGATTATTAATAATAGGACAATTAGCCAGTAAATGGCCAATTAGCCTACTAATTGGGTTTTTCAATTGCAAACGGTTATTGAGAAAACACCATGGGTGATGACCTCAGGCAACGCACACAGTTTCTAGGAATAAACTGTGTTGGATTAATGAACAATTACACACGACAACCTCTTGAAAATTGTTTGCGTCAGGCCACGTAGCGCAACCATTTACCACATAAAAACTGTGTGTGATGGACAGCATTTGCCACACAGTTTCTTCTACGCACCGTGTGTGATGTATTCAATAACGCAAATGATAAAATTGTTAATACCGTGTGCAATGGAAACGCTATCACAAAGGATTTAACAGGGAAATTGTGTGTGATGTACTTGCGAACAGAAATGCTTTCCTTGGAGCAACAGTGTGGGAGTTATATATACGAACGGAAATTTTTAGCAGGGACTAACTGTGTGGGATGTACTTATGACCAGAAACGATTTCGCCTGTATAATTGTATGGTTTTAGCACTACTATACGTATAACAGTATTTGATCGCTCGCCGGTCACACACGACCTCATTTTGTCGAGTGTGTGTGCGAGGAAGGCATATCCCCGATGGTTTCTAGGTCGTGTAGGAAGGACCCCCCCTATCGCAGTCACTCACTAGGCGATGGTTCCAAATGCCATCACGGAAGGGGGTCAAAAACCGTTGTATAGCACCTCGCTGTACTAGTGACATATTCTACTGATAGTATGGCAACTCTTAGTTTACCTGATCAAGATCTTCCTTATGTGTGTTGCAGGGAAACAATGGGCGACCTTGCTGTTTACCATCGTGGTTTGCTCATGCATGGTCCTTTCGCTAATAGCCCATTATAATATCTAGGTTTCTTACAATTTGGTCTTGCACATGTAGGTCCTGCAGTCAGAGACTTAGACCCACTGTCCGACCCATCGTGCATATGGGGAAATGAGATGTCCATGAATATTAGTCAAGTCAAGAAACTCATAAAGATTGTTAGGATGAAGAAACTTGCAATGAATAAAAACAAGATCTTTGTTTGCACAATGAAGAAGACATCAGTCAACTATAGCATGCTACTAACTCTTTTACCTTGTTTTTAATCCTTGCGCCATTTCAAAATTTATAACAGAGGTTTATGCATATCTTTGTTTTCAGTACTTTTCAAAGCAGTTCACTGATGATTACCTCTCAAACCACCTGCATGGTCAAGAGGCGAGGAAGGTCTTCATTCAACACCCATGGTACAACATTGAAGTCTTCTTGAAGAGGATGAAAGTTGGGCGGGCAATTATCCATAGCCACCGGCCTAAAGTTGCAAGGACATTCAACATCACTGAAGGCTCAATATTTGCCTTCCACTTCTGCAGTTTCCCAGATGAGATACATCTGTCTATTTACCGTGTATGATGCTACTTTCCAAAGGTTTTCGATGTTGCATGTGAAACTTGGTGCTGTTGTGTAATGGCGTAACTGAGTGCTGAAGCTATCTGATGTAATTCGATTATGAAATCCTGGTTGCCGTCATACTGAAATGAAATATCTAGTTTGTTTACAATAAATGTCAATTTGATTACTACATGGATTATCAATAATTGGCTAATTAACCTTCTTATTTGGGTTTTCTATTGCGTAATGTTACTCAGACAACACCATGGGAAATGAACTCAAACAACCCACACGGTGTCTAGAAAGTAGGCGTGTTGGATCAACTAACAATCACACACGGCTTCTGGCAAAGAACTGTTTGCGTTAGGCCACCTTGCGCAAACGTTTCCACACACAAAACTGTGTGTGATATACAAACAAACATAAATATTTTTCTAGGATTAACCATGTGGGCTCTACATACGAACGAAAACAATTTTGTTTCGATGCCTGGTCGCACACGAGCTCATTTTGCCCCCGCCTGTGTGGCCGGAGGGCCTATCTCCGATGGTTTCTGGGTCATGTGGGAAGGACCTCCCTATCGCACACACTCACTAGGCGACGATTTAAAACTCCGTCACGGAAAGGGGGTAAAACCATTTCTATAGCACGTCTCTGCACTAGTGTGATATCAATGTAAGGGGTAGAGATTGCCATGCAATGGATGCACTAAGAGCTATAAGCGTATGAAAGATCAAAAATAAAACTAAGTGGGTGTGCATCCAACTTGCTTGCTCATGAAGACCTCAGGTATTTGAGGAAGATCCCATCATAGGAATATACAAGCCAACTTATATAATGAAAAATTCGCACTAGTTATATGCAAATGAAAGCATTGGAGACTCTCTATATGAAAAACATGGTGCTACTTTGAAGCACAAGTGTGGAAAGGATAGTAACATTGCCCTTCTCTCTTTTTCTCAGATTTTTTTGTTGGGATCTTTTGGCCTCACTTTTCGTGTGGGCTCTTTTTGGCCTCTTTTTTTATTTCCTCACTTGGGACAATGTTCTAATAATGAATATGATGATCATCACACTTCCGTTTACTTATGACTTGATACTAGAACAAGATATGACTCTATATGAATGCCTCCGATAGTGTACCGGGATGTGCAATGATCTAGCGTACCATGTATTAAAAATAATGAACAGTGGCTGAGCCACAAATACTATGTCAGCTATATGATCATGCAAAGCAATATGACAATGATGATGTGTGTCATAGTAAAACGGAACAGTGGAAGTTGCATGACAATATATCTCGGAATGGATATGGAAAGGCCATAATAGGTAGGTATGGTGGCTGTTTTGTGGAAGATATAAGGAGGCTTATGTGTGATAGAGTGTATCATATCACAGAGTTTGGATGCACCAGTGAAGGTTGCAACACATCTCAAGGTGATAAAGGGAAATGCATAGTACCGAAAAGGCTAGCAAATTGGGGAAAGGTGAGAGTGCATTTGATCCCTGGACTCACATTACTTATAAATAACTCATATACTTATTGCAAAAAATTATTAGCGCTTGGAGCGAAGTACTACTACCCATGCCCCTAGGGGGATACATTGGTAGGAAAATATCATCGCTCATCCCCGATCACCTCTCATAAGGAAGATGATCAATAGTAAATCATACCCCAACTCCTTAGCATAACAAGAGATTATACGTGCATGCGTCAGGAATCACAAACCTAAACATCAATATTCTTACTATACCACAAATACTCACTGGCACAAGCACATATTACCACCTTCATATCGCAAACCATTGCAAAGAATCAAACTTATCATATTCAGTGATCTACATGAATTTTTTTATTATATCCCTCTTGAATACCTATCACACTAGGACCAAATTCATAACTTGTACTAATTTCCATTACTATTATCAACTTACAAAAAGCTATAAGTGAAGCATGAGGGTGCAGCTATTTCTTTAAAATATAACCAACGTCGTGCTCAAAAAAATATAAGTGAAGCAGTAGAGCAACTGCCTAGCTCAAAAGATGTAGCGATCCGACCTCAAACGGTCAAATCTCTATGTTCAGTGTCATCCCTGGATCGTTAATGCTGACACACACAGTAATCGAAGGATTTATAACAGAGTAGCAATCATACACTTATTACATCGAGTGTCTCGAAAGAGAACTTATTACAATAAATATGGCTTAAGGCCATCTAAATGAGATAACAGCGGAAGGCTTGGAAGATAAAGTGAGTCCATCAACTCCAACAACATAGCTGAGTGCATGACAAACGACCTATGGCACCTTACTCATCGTCTGAAAAGTCTGCAACATGATATGTTGCAGCCCGAAATGGGTTAGCACATGGAATATGCTGGCAATATAACATAGTAGAGCAATGAACAGATAAATGCTATCACTACATGCATATATGGCTGGTGGAGGCTCTATGTTTATATTGTTTTTGCAAAAAGCCAATTTTTTTCCTACAACAAAGGAATAGATTTTATTTAACTATCATGGTGGTTGAAACATCATTGAGAATGTTCCTCCAACTCAATCCCAATTAAATTAGTCATTATCATTCCAACAAATTAATTTAGAGTGATGAGATCAAATCAATAATTCAAGTACCAGATACTCAAGATGTCCATAACCGGGGACACGGCTAACCATGATTAGTTTATACACTCTGCAGAGGTTTGCACACTTTTCCCCACAAGACTCGATCTCCTACGTTTGATTTCTCCTACGTTCTTTGCTACAGGGCACTCAGTCGCATAGTGTACAGTCTTCCCGCACTTGAAACAAGTAATGTGACTTAGATCCTTCTTGGCGGGTGTGGATGGGTTGGAGCGATTCTGATTACTGCTTGCTCCACTCCCATTCCCATTCTTGGGGCCATTGTGGTTATGGGAAGCTTCTCCATTGTGAGTGTGGCCTCCATGGTTATGGGTATATCCTCCCAAGTTCGGGGTAAAAAGGGGTTTCTGCTGAGCTCCCGAATTGTACTTTCCTTGTCCATACTTCCTCTTACGGCTCTCAATATGCTGCTGCTTCCCTTCAATCATAACAGCCTTGTCTACCAACTCCTGGTAGTTGTTAAATGTTTCCACCATCAACTGCATGCTCACCTCATCATTCAGCCCTTCCATAAACTTCTCTTGCTTCGCGGCATCTGTGGCCACATCATCAGGGGCATAACAAGATAGCTTACTAAAATCATCTACATATTGAGCCACAGTACGATTTCCCTGGCGCAAGTTGCGAAACTCATGCTTCTTCATGCTCATAGCTCCAGTTGAGACATGGGCTGTGCGGAATGCTTGCTGAAACCGATCCCAAGTGATATTGGCTATAGGGAAAGTGGTCGTGTAATTCTCCCACCATGAGGCTGCTGGTCCATCCAACTGATGTGCGGAAAAATGCACCTTCTCTACATCTGTGCAACCTGCCGTGGTCAACTCCCTTCCAATCCTGCATAGCCAGTCATCCGCAACTATTGGCTCGGTGCTACTGGAAAACACTGGCGGCTGCAACCTCAGAAAACGGACTAAGTTGTCAACTGGAGGTGGGTTGTTGTTGTTGTTGTTGTTGATGCCTTGGTTCTGTACTAATTGTTGTGTCAAGGCATTCTGCTGCGGGATCAACTGGGTGATCTCAGGTGGGAAGACAAATCCGGTGTCACGTCTCGGAGGCATCTGATGGGTTTAGAGGGGAGAGATTAGAATAGAATGAGGTCTAGTGAGAAAGCACTACCCATATGCACATGAGACAAGCACAATCATATCATATCACTCACTCAATCAAGCAAGGGCATACAATCGGTCTAGAACTATCGTTACAAAAGTGCTCGGACTACTACTATATACATGGGGTAAGACTACTAATCATATGGTGGTCATCTAGAGATTTTGATCGGTGGAAGACTCCATGATATCCGCTCCAGCTTCGTCTTCATAATCATCATCACTACCATCAGGGTCGGTGTCGTCGATGATGATGTAGTATTCAGAACAAATCTCCTTGGGTTCGTCGTCTTCTCCTCCTGGTGCAGGGTCTCCCATAAAAACTCCTAGCTTCCTTGTCAGGTCATCATTCTTCTACACGAGTATCGTCATTTCCTCCTCATATCCATCGCGCGTAGACTTCAGTTCCTCTTCTAGCTCTATGATCCTGGTCATCGCCTTCTTCAAATCTATCATGCCTGCGCACATCTGGTTCTCCTGGCGTCAAATGTGTTGGTTTAACTCCTGGATGAAAGCTGCAATGGACCTGTCCTTCCTTGTGCTGATCATCTCCCATTGCTCGTCTCGGCGCCCACATATCTGGTAGATGGTGTCCTTAAGATCCTTGTGATAAACTTCGCTGATGCGTCCCATGGCGATGTGGGCTGCCATGCTCTTACCTAAACTCCAGGTTGGGGCATCAAAGGAAAACTCTATGGGATCAGTGACTGGTGTGAATGTCCTTCCTCGAACTTGAACTCGGATCATCCAACGCTCCTCTTCTGGTAAAGTGGTGGTGTAGGTTCCGGTGAAGCTTGGTATTCCGTTGTTCAGGTACCTAGTAACTTCCTTCAAGTGTCTCCCAAAAGGTGTGTCTTCATCCGGTTGTGCAAACTTGTTCCTTGACTCCACCATCCTAAAGAGTAGAAAATGGAGAGGGGTCAGAAAGGAGTAGAGAAGAGTGACCTATGGATCATCTTAGTGGTCGTGTCCTATAGTCAACATGTGCTCTGATACCATCTTGTAGCTTACCGACCTCAGACGGTCAAATCTCTGTGTTCAGTGTCATCCCTGGATCGGTAATGCTGACACACACAGTACTCGAAGGATTTATAACAGAGTAGCAATCACACACTTATTACATCGAATGTCTCAAAAGAGAACTTATTACAATAATTATGGCTTAGGGCCATCTAAATGAGATAACAGCGGAAGTCTTGGAAGATAAACTGAGTCCATCAACTCCAACGGCATAGCTGAGTGCATGACAAACGACCTATGGCACCTTACTCGTTGTCTGAAAAGTCTGCAACATGATATGTTGCAGCCCGAAATGGGTCAGCACATGGAATATGCTGGCAATATAACACAGTAGAGCAATGAACAGATAAATGCTATCACTACATGCATATATGGCTGGTGGGGGCTCTATGGTTATATTATTTTTGCGAAAAGCCAAATTTTCCATACAACAAAGGAATAGATTTTATTTAACTATCATGGTGTTTGAAACATCATTGAGAAGGTTCCTCCAACTCAATCCCAATTAAAGTAGTCATTATCATCCCAACAAATTAATTTAGAGTGATGAGATCAAATCAATAATTCAAGTACCAGATACTCAAGATGTCCATTACCGGGGACACGACTAACCATGATTAGTTTATATACTCTGCAGAGGTTTACACTTTTCCCCACAAGACTCGATCTCCTCCGTTTGATTTCTCGCACTACATGGTGTTTGAGAAACGGATGACCGAGACACAGTCTTTCAGAAGCATTAACTCTTTACTATGGGTAGACAGTTACACCTACTTTCCCTCTACATCTGCTAGCCTACCACTGAAAGAGGTCACGCAACATACTCAACAATGCCAGAGCCCATAATGGCTTGTGGCTGCACACGGAAGTTTCTAGCATGAATAATCTTATGATCCCTTTGAGCCTGGGTGGCGGACCGTAGGATGATCAAACGGGTATTCCGGGATATCCTAGGACAACACTAGATTCTCCAGGTGCCCGCAAGCAATCCACCCAGATGTGTATTAAAGTTGCCACCTTAAGTTGTACCATTAATTAACAACTCACATCTATCATGGATACACTCAAACCCAATCCACGTCTACGAGCATAGCATGGCAATATAAGCATAACGTATAAGTAACTCCCAGGGGTTTGATAATAAACATGGCAATAGGTTCTACCTCATCATCTACTTCCCAAACCCACATGTTAAGAGATCCTACTCATGCAATGTGTGAGGGTTGAATGAATGCATAAAAACTGGGTAATAAAGAAGTATGATCAATGTGTTACTTGCCTTCCTGATGTTCCACAAAACCTAGTGACTCGTAGTAGCACGCTTCGCACTCCAGGAATTCTATCGCAAACAAACATTAGCATACATACGCACTCAAGAAAATATGCACAGGTAAAACTCAAATAATAAGATCTAACCAGAAAGTTCAACTGAAGAACTCCGGTTTGCAAAAAGAATCAAATCAAACGGAGCAACGAAACTCAAACTACGAAAGAAACAAGATCTGTTTACTATTCCGGACTAAAGTCAAATTTTACATCACGAAACTTTTGTTCAAGTTGGTTAAACAGAAATAGGACTTCGAGACAAAGATCTAGGCGCTTATTTCACCTGATTTGGATAAACGAGGGAAAAGATAAACTTAAACGAAAATTACGGCAGAAATCGCGATCGGAAATAATTGCGGAAAAACCCTGGAAAAAGAAAACCGATGAATAGGCTAACGAACTTCGCTGTCCGCGGCTAATGGATGAATAGCGTTCATTAAAATGAACGTACAGACGAACGTCCACTAAATAACCGAACCGAGAAAAACCAAACGAACCGATCTAATTAAAAAAAAGCTAGATCCAGGGTTTCTAAAAAACCGAACGGTCAACCGAAAAAAAAACAATGACGAACGGCGGCGGCGGTGTCGGCTACCTCCGCGAGGCTCGGCGGCGGCGGTCGGCGGTGGCGGTGGCGACTCGGCGGCGGCGGTCGGCGGTGGCGGCGTGGCGGCCGCTCCGCAGCAGGCGGCGGCGACGGCGGAGCGAGCGGCGGCGGTCTTGGATCGAGATGGCGGCGCGGGCTAGGGTTTGGGGCGGTGGGGCGGCTGGCTGTTTGGTGGGCTGGGGCCTCGGGGTGGCCGGCTTATAAAGCCTGCCACCGGCGGGAGTCCGGGTCGGTTACGGCCCGTTAGGTCGGTGCAACCTTTTTAAAAAAAACTAATGCGGAAAGACAAGTAAAAGAAATACTAAACAGAGTCCAAAAATCCTGAAATAAATTTTCACGGTCCTCTAATAATATTGGGACAAGGTGAACATTTATTCGGGCCTCTAATGCAATTTTGAAAAATGCATATTTTTCCTAATTCAAATAAAATAGCAATAAAAGTCCAAAAATATTATTTATTTGATTTTAATATTTTTTCTCCAATATTCCCTTTATTTTGGAGAAGTCATATTATCCCCTCTCTTATATTTTAATATGAAATTTTTTCCAAGAGAAAAATAATTAAAACCAAAGTGATCCTTGTTTCGATATTTGATAAAATTCAAATATGAAAAACGTGAAATCCCCCACTCTCTTCGTGGGTCCTTGAGTTGCTTAGAATTTCGAGGATTGCAAAGCAACAATTCAGTACAAATATGATATGCATGAATAACCTATGTATAACATTCCAAATTGAAAATTTGTATGTTACAAAAGATATAAGTGAAGCACATAAAGTATTCTAACAAATCACAAATTATGTGTGTCCCTTTTAAAAAGGTGTGTCCAGCAAAGATGATTGTGAAAAACTAAAAAGCAAACAATGCAAAGACTCATATAATACACGATGCTCCAAGAAACACTCATATCATGTGATGAATAAAAATATAGCTCCAAGTAATATTACGGATAGTTGGTAGAAGAAAGAGGGAATGCCTTCCGGGGCATCCCCAAGCTTAGATGGTTGGGAGTCCTTGAATATTTCCTTGGGGTTCATCGGGCATCCCCAATATTTGTCTCTTGCCTCTCTTGATTCCTTCATCCATCGTGATCTCACCCAAAACTTGAAAACTTCAGCACACAAAACTCAACAAAAACCTTCATGAGATCCGTTAGTATAACAAAGTAAATCAATACTTTAGGTACTATTCTAAACCCGTTCATATTTTATTATTACATTATACCTACTGTATTTTAACTTCACCATGTCTTATACCCCCCCACGCCCGACACAATCCATAGGTTCATCAAAACAAGCAAACAACGCAACCAAAACAGAATCTGTAAAAAACAGAACAATTTGTAATAATTCGAACAATGGCCATCCTTTAGTACCATTTGAACTTCTATAACTCCAAAAATTCTGAAAAATAGGAAAACATGGAAAACTTGTATATCAATCATGTGTAAGAAAAATCGGAATTTATCACGCTCCATCGAATTTTAACAATTCTTCTACTTGACGCTAAAGTTTCTATTTTTGCACAGAATCAAAGCAACTATCATCCAAATCATCCCAGAGGATTTACATTGCACATACACTAATTTAAATACAAAAACAAAACCATAACAGTAGCATAATTGTGTGAACACAAAAAATAGAATGATAACTATTGGTTGTTTACGAACAAGCTCTTTCTTTATAGAAAATAAGATAGGCTTTAGATTTTATTCATGCTCACATGAAAGATAATAATTGAAAGACAAAGAGAGCATCATGTAGCATGTGAATAACACATTTATAGGCAAACAAATTATCTAGGCAAGCAAAAACTAGCATATGCAAGGAAGAAGAAAGAAACAATAGCAATCTCAACATAATGAGAGGTAATTTATTAGCGTGAAAATTTCTACAAGCACATTTTTCTCTCTCATAATAATTACATGTACGGTCATAATCAAATTCAACAATATAGCCATCCTATAACATTTTCTCTTCATGATCCACATGCATAGACGTTTTATACCTTCCAAGATAGTGGTATTGACATCAATTAAAGTCATGGCCTCTCCAAACTCAGTTTTAATTATATTGCAAACATTATTATCAACCGAATATTCATCACAAGGCTTAATTAAATTTCAAGATCATAACAAGAATTATAACCCCAATCATGATCAATGCAATAAGTAGTGAATATAACAAAATTATCATCCCCAAACACATAGTTTTGCATAATATTAGCACAATTGACATTAATAGACTTTATAATAACAACATTGCAATCATTCTTTTCATTCAAGGATCTACCGTGAATCAATTTATAAATTTCTTATACTAACACTTCTTCACAATTTTCGTATTCACGATCTTCAAGCAAAACTTCATAAAGATAACCCAGTGCACTCAACCACTATAAATTGGTTCAACATAATTTGATATTTTGAAAAGATTAGCAACTAGATGTGGATCCATATGTCCATAGTTTTCCTAATTATTTTTTTGGTTTTTGATGTGTTGACAATATGGAGAAAAGCAATCAAACAAGTAAACAAGTAGAAAGGCAAACGAAAAATATTTTTGTGTTTTTGTAAAAATGTTTTAGAAGTGGGGGAGATGAAAACGAGAGGAAAATGGAAAATAATCTAAATGCAAGGAGATGTAAGTTTATGCGATGGTACTTTATAGATGTCGATGATGTCTCCCCGACAACAGCGACAGAAATTCTTCCTGCTACTTGCGAGCTGCGTTGGGATTTCCTCGAAGGGGACAGGATGATGTAGTATTGATAGGTGGGAACCCGATGAACGAGTTCACGCCCGAGGGTGGCCCGATCTTCACGTCGTAGGATCGAATCGGGAGGGATAACGAGCTGCAAGCAGCCGAGATAACTAGCTTCATACCTGCCAAGGTTGGATGCAACCCGTATGTTCGGGATGGCTTGCCGAAGCTACAAGAACTCCAACCTGCTGTCCGAAGAACCGCAGAACCACAAACTAGGACTAATCCACACAAAACGGCCGGAACCATAGAGCACGAACTAGGGGGAACCAGAGGTTCCTTCTCGCAAATCCGAATGAACTCACAAGAACAAAAGTAGCAAGATCTCACGGATATCTCTAGTAGTCTTGCGGCATAAACTTATAGCTGAATGGTTTGACAAAAGGTTTTTCTAGAGAATGGAGGAGATGGGGTTTTATAGCAGGAACAACCCCCTTAGCTAGGTGTGAAAATGGTTTCAAAAGTAAGAAGGTTTGCATGGCTTCCTTGGGTGAATAAGCAGTCAACTTTGGGAGTTGGTATAGAGCTCCTCGGAAATTCACAAAGCCTCGACAGACTGGACACCTTCCACGAGAATGACTACCGCTTTTGACTCACAACTCCAAATGTTGTGAGGTTTTTTGCAATGGAAAGATAATTTGATGTAGCTTCTGGTGATATACCCCTATGGCCCCGTCTCTCCACTATATGGGTGTTCCACAACAAAACATCAGAGGTAAAAACTGACAGCATCAGCTTCACTTGAAACTTGTTTTCTCCAAACTTGTTCCTCCAAATAGTTTCCTTCAAGAGCTCATTGGTTGTTGGATTCATTCCATGTCATACTAAGTTCAACCAACAACAATAGAGATGAAAGTGCAGCCATGTGTTCAAGATTGTGGTATGAACTTAAGTTAGCGTTCACCTGGCCATGTGTTTGCTTGATTCGGCTTAGTATTTCTTTCCAAGTAAATTGTGCACTTTTATGAAATGTCATGTATGATGTACCCATGTGCTCATCATCCTCCCTCCCTTGGTAAATAGTCGTCCTCGACTCTCTTTGATCTACAAAAGGTAAGTAGAAAGGAAGTAGATAATATCCATGCAAAGAAATATGCAATCCTCATTTGTAGCTTTTACCTTAGAATTGTGTTGTCGGTGTACTAGAGTAGGGGTACCCTAGTATCCCGAACTCGTGCACGGGCAGTTGCAGCACCCCGTGGCAAGGCTTGCCTAGTGACCGCCAAGGTCCTACATGATTCCTTTGGAGCCATTCAAGAACAAAGTATTTAAGCCAAGAAGACAAGGCCCCGGCAAGAGGAGCTTGCCGGGAAGGCCACTCAAGGCACGAAGAAGACAAGACCCCGGCAAGAGGAGCTTGCCGGGAAGGCTCGTTGAGCGACAAGCGTCCGGATGCGACAAGGATTCAGCCACGGCAAGGCACTTGCCGCGGCAGGCAACCACTCTTCATCTCCGCCCCAGCTCATCCACCAACGTGTCGCCATGGGACCATTCCAGGCGCACGTGTCAAGAGGCTGTGCGGCCAGCGGAGAGCAGCGGTAAGCCGCGCTGACAAGAATGGCATTGTGGCAAGCGGTGGCGCTCCTGACGGTCTCTGTTGCACTGTTTAGGCGACATGGACGGGCATTTAATGCTTTTGTCCCTGGCCGTCAGAGTTAGGTAGAGTACACTGTACAAAGTAGCTGTACCAACCGCAATTCATTTTCCCATTTTGCCCTTGTCTACGTTGCCACCTGTTGGTGACCCCTTTAGCCTATAAAAGGAGGCCCATGCGCAACGAAGAAGGGGTTCGGTTCGACTCATTCGAAACTAGAGACACTCACGCTAGGTTTTGTAGCTCTCTGTGCTCCCTAGCAAGAACACAATACAATCAGACAAGCAGCAGTAGGAGTCTTATCTCTCCGGAGAGCTCCGAAGCTGGGTAAACTGCTCGTGTGCATCGCCTCGATCTGCTCTTCGTGCGACCTCCGCCCCCCACCGAACCGAAAGGGGCTCGGTCCGCCGGTCCCATAGGTGTTCGTGGATTACGATCAGCTTCCCCGACATCTTTGGCGCGCCAGGTAGGGGGCGTCGAGGCTGTGTGAACCTGATCCGGCGTTCACACGAGCAACATCTTCATCATCTTCATCAACATGCCACCAAAGAGGAAGGCTTCGGCGGCAGCGGAGCCGTCCACGTCGATCCCGCCACCACCGGAGCAAACGGGTGGCGGGGAAGACGCTGGCGGAAGAACGGGCGTCAACGAGGGAGCTCATGACGCTGCCAAGTCCAAGGACAAGGCCGCGCAGACCTTGGCATCCGTACACGCACCGCGCCCATCTCAGGAGGCGCGGGACCGACAGCGTCATGGTATTCATAGTACCATACGCTCGTTGGATCAAGACCGAGCTGGAGGATCGCGAGGCCCTCCAGATCAGCGTGCACGCCAGCGTGCTGGCACGAGCGGGGTACGGTCGCCTGGACGGGATGCTGCTCCTTCTAACATAGTTAGAAGTCCGAGCATATCCCGCTCCTCACACCTTTCACCACTGCCACCCACCACTCCAGCGGAAGCCTTGGCTAGAGCTCAACTGCTTCTAGACTACCCTCCAACAGCTGACAAGGTCGACGAATGGAGGGCCACCATCCAGAGTCTCATCGGCTTTGCCAACGGCGACGCTCCGCGGCAACCAACTACATCGCTGCCGCGGAAAGACGACAAGGCACGAGCCGGTGGCGACGGAACATGTGGGGGTGCAACAACCATGCACTCCCCACCCAGAAGGCCAAGATCACCAACTCGTCGGATCCACCTCGACAGCGACTCCACCGCGTCATCGGATCCACGAGCTCGCCGTGATCAGCACGAAGTTCTTCAAGAACGGCAACAAGAAGACGCTCGAACTCGCATCGAGCGCCGAAGAGAAGCGCGACTTCAATCCGACCAGCGCGCTGGGCCCTCTGTCGATATGCATGCGCCAGGGGAACCAGGCGACTTGTGCGGTAGGTTGCCCTGCGTTCACTCGTGAGCTGCGGCAAGTCCAGTGGCCCAGCTAGAAAAATTTCAAGCCAGACATGCCAGAGAAGTACGATGGCAGGACGCATCCGTCAGAGTTCCTCAGCATCTACACCATCGTGGTGCAAGCTGCAGGGGGACGAGACGACAAGATCCTCGCCAACTACTTCCCGCTGGTACTCAAGCCCAATGTCAGATCTTGGCTCATGCACTTGCCGGACAGCTCCATATCCTCTTGGGAAGATCTATGCCATCAGTTTGTCGACGCCTTCACAGGCGGCCACAAGCCTCATGGCCAAGAGAGCGACCTTCACCTGCTCGCCCAGAAGGAAGGAGAGTCCCTGCGCAAATTCATTCAGAGATTCAGCCGTGTGCATTACAACATCCCAGATGTCCACCCTGCCGCGGTGATCAGCGCGTTTCATCAGAACGTGCGGAACCGCAGGATGAGGGAGGAGATGGCGATGTGCAAAGTCAAAGACGTCAGTGAGCTGTATGCCCTGGCCGACAAGTGTGCACGTGCTGAGGAAGGGAGGAGACTCCCAGGAGAGAATACAGAAGCAGGATCTGATAGTGAGGAGACCGCCCCGGCGAAAAAGAGCCGGCGACGGAACAATAGAAAGAAGAAGAGCAAAGAGGTGCTAGTTGTCGAGCAGTCCGGCAACGGTGGTGCTGCCAAGAAAGCCAAAGTTGGTGGCTCCGGCAAGGAGGTTGCCGCTGGCACCGACTGCCAACCTGTGGCGGCTGCCGACAAGCAGGACAGCTCCAACAAACAATACAGCAAGATCCACCGCACCAAGGGCCATGACCTCCAGAGCTGCAAGAAGGTCGAGCAGCTTGTTGAGCTGCAGAAGGCTGAGTACGAGCGGCGCGACAAGGAGAAGGCCCAGGAAGGTGCTGGGGGAGTTGGCAAGAAGCGACCCGGCCGGGGAGGACGCCGCGGCAAGGCCAAGCAGCGGCAAGGAGACAGACCTCCCCGCGGCCGCGACAAGGATGAAGACGACGACAACGATGAAGATATGGAAGACGACGAGACTGATGAGCAGGAGTTTCAGAAAGCCACAGAGGTCCTCTTCGTTGACGGCGGTGCTTCTCTGCATACTTGACACCGCCAACTCAAGCAGTGGATGCGGGAAGTTAATGCAGCAGAACCATCCATAGAGTCACGCAAGCCTCTGAAATGGTCCAACACGCCTATCATCTTTGATATTGAGGACCACCCTGATCGCATAAATGCGGTCGGGTGCTTGCCGATGTTGGTCTCACCAACTATCCGCAACCTCAAAGTCACCAAGATGCTAGTTGACGGCGGGGCCGGCTTAAACCTGATCTCCTCCGCGGTGCTCCGAAGCTTCAAATCCTGACAATGAGCTCAAGAGACGGCACATTCAAGGAATCAACCCGGGAAGGAGCAAGCCGAAGGGGAAGATCACGTTGCCGGTAACATTTGGCAGCGAGCTAAACTTCAGGACTGAGAGGGTCACGTTTGATGTTGCTGATTTTCCATTGCCTTACAATGGGATACTTGGTCGTCCAGCGCTCGCCAAGTTCATGGCAGTCTCTCATTACGCATACAACTTGCTCAAGATGCCAGGCCCGATAAGTGTCATTTCTATCCATGGCGACAAGAAGGATGCTCTTATCTGCGCCGACAAGATTTACCGGGAGGCAGCAGCTGCAACAGATAGCAAATCACTTGCACTGAAGCTCCGGGGAAGAAGAAGACCAAGTCCGGCAAGAGCTCGATGCCCACTCCGCAAGCGCACCTCTTGGTGTTGCGCTACCGTCGAGGACGCACCATCGAGCTCCACCGGCAAGTGTAAGAAGACGATGGCAGCTCCACCAAAGACCAAGAAGGTGCTCGCCAAGGAGGACGACACCGGTGGTACCTTCACCATCGCCCACTCTCGACCCTAAATAGGAAGGCGCGCTCGTTGCTTTCTGCGGGCGAAACGTCGGCGTGTTTGCATGGCAACCGTCGACATCCCCGTGTTCCCAGGAAAGTAATTGAGCACCACTTAGCTGTCTGTCCTCATCGCGCGCCCGTCAAGCGAAAGTCGAAGCGGCGTGGAGCGCCAAGAGTTCATTGCGAAGAGATCAAGAAATTGGAAGCAGCAGGCCTTGTCAGAGGAGTGCTCCATCCTACGTGGTTGGCCAATCCTGTAGTTGTACGCAAGGCAAATGGGAAATGGAGACTTCGTATCGACTTCACAGATGTTAATAAAGCGTGTCCCAAGGACCCATTTCCCTTGCCGCGCATCGACCAGATTGTTGACTCCACGGCTGGATGTGATTTGCTTTCATTTCTTGATGCATACTCAGGATATCATCAGATCTTCATGGCAGAAGAGGATGAGGAGAAAACCGCATTCATCACCCCATGTGGCACATACTGTTTTATACGGATGCCTTTTGGGCTAAAGAATGCTAGTTCAACGTTTGCAAGAGTAGTCCATGACGCTTTTGAGCCGCAAATGCACAGAAATGTAGAAGCCTACATGGATGACATAGTGGTCAAAAGCAAGGACAGGGCAACTCTGGTTCAAGATTTAGATGAGAACTTTGCAAATCTGCGCAAGATCAACCTCAAGCTCAACTCCGAGAAGTGCGTGTTTGGAGTTCCTTCCGGCAAGCTTCTCGGGTTCTTCGTGTCTCAGCGGGGAATTGAAGCCAATCCCGACAAGATCAAGGCCATTGAGCAGATTGAAGCACCAAAGCGCGTCAAGGATGTACGAATACTTGCCGGTTGCATGGCTGCTCTCAGCAGGTTTATCTCTAGGTCTGCTGAGCAGCATACCTGCCATTTTTCAAGATTTTGAAAAGGCAGGTCAATGAAATGGACTCCGAAGCGGAGGCTGCGCTGCAGACTTAAAGAGGTACTGTCCTCCACTCCAATACTTGTCGCACCTAGGCCACAAGAGAAGTTGCTGCTATATATAGCGGCAACCAATCAAGTGGTTAGTGCTGCGTTAGTAGCGGAGAGGGAGGCAGATGATGAGCCGACAACCAAGCGGATGCATCCAACGACAAGCGGGGGCTTCACCGTGAGCTCTGGTCCCGACAACGATGGATCTGCGCAGCGCGTGCGAGAAGATCTGAAAAAGGATGGTGCAGCGCCAGTTTACTTTTGTCGGTTCCCTTCTGCAGGGGCTAGGTCAAGGTACTCTGGTGTGCAGAAATTGCTTTTCGGCCTCCTCATGGCCTCGAGAAAGCTGCGCCATTACTTCCAAGCACATGAGATAACAGTCGTCACTCGCTTTCCACTGAAGAGGATATTGCCAAATCCAGAAGCAACAGGCAGGATTGTCGAGTGGGCACTAGAACTGTCAAGCTTTGGCCTGAAGTTTGAAAGCACTTCAACTATCCAAAGTAGGGCACTGGCAGAGTTTATAGCAGAATGGACGCCAACACAAGACGAAGAAATTCCAGAGACGAGCATCCCCGTCAAGGAAGCAAGTAAAGAGTGGTTGATGTACTTTGATGGTGCCTTCTCGCTGCAAGGCGCCGGTGTGGGCATACTGCTTGTCGCACCCACCGGAGAACACCTCAAGTACATAGTTCAAATGCACTTTCCCAAGGAGCAAGCAACAAACAATACTGCAGAGTATGAAGGTTTGCTTGTCGGTCTCAGGATAGCAGTGGACCTTGGGATCAAGAAGCTCATTGTCAGGGGTGAATCGCAGCTTCTCGTCCGCCAAGTAAACAAATATTACGAGAGTCCGTTGATGGAAGCCTACGTTGATGAAGTGAGAAAGCTAGAAGAGCACTTTGACGGCCTGCAGATGGAACATGTTCCAAGAGCTCAGAATGATGTTGCTTGATGGCTCGTCCAAGTCGCCGCCTCAAGTTACTGTGGAACCAGGGATTTTTGTGCTCAAGCTGACTCAACCGACTGTAACGCCATCAACTGGACAGAACAAGAAGAGGAAGTTGATCTCTGGTGACTATTTTCCGGCAGAGCTTCCCGAAGCCGCCACCAAAAAGGTCCCCAGGATCAACACCAAGAGTGCTGAGGAGCAGTCTGCTCGGACAAGCCCTAGGGTTTGTTTCGTTGAAGAACACGCTCCCGACAAGTCTTGCTCCGGCAAGCTTGACGGGGAACATCAAGCTCCGGCCGAGCCGCAGGTTCTTGCCGTAGAAGCGGATGTTCCCGCAGCAGCATATGTACCTTTAGTCCTTGTTGTCGAGCCGCAAGCTCCAGCATGGGCACAGCAGATTGTCCGTTTCCTTCAGACAGGAGAACTTCCCGAAGAGCAAGAAGAGGCGGAGAGAGTAGTCCGGCAGTCAAGTATGTACCAGTTTGTCGACAAAGACGCTGTCAGAAGAAGACTCAACGGTGTGAAATTGAAGTGTATTCACGGGAAGATGGATGAAAGCTGTTGGCGAGATACACGGAGGCATATGTGGTCACCACATTGGCGCAAGAGCACTTGCCGCAAAGCTTTACGGCAAGGTTTCTTCGGCCGACAGCCCTCCAGGATGCAACTGCACAAGTAACCAAGTGTGAAGCGTGCCATTTCCATTCCAAGCAGATACACCAGCCAACTCAAGCTCTCAAGACGATCCCTTTATCCTGGCCATTTTCGGTCTGGGGGCTCGACATTCTCGGCCCCTTTCCCCGAGCTGTCGGGGGCTTTGAGTACTTATGCGTCGCAATCGACAAGTTCACAAAGTGGCGGAAGTGGAAGCGATGAGGAAGGTGACAGCACGCGATCGGTCAAGTTCTTGGTCGATTGTTTGCCGTTTTGGAATTCCTAACAGGATCACCACCGACAATGGCACACAATTCACGAGTCGCACCTTCATGCGAGACGTCCAAGATCTTGGCGCCAAGGTGCTGCTTAACTTCGTTGCTCATCCGAGAAGCAACGGTCAAGCGGAGAGGGCAAATCTGAAGTGCTGCGTGGGCTCAAGACCGAGAACTTTCGACGAGCTACACAAGTGCGGAAGAAAATGGATTGAGGAGCTGCGGTGGTTCTTTGGTCGATCAGACGACGCCAAATCGAGCCATCGGCGGACACCTTCGCTCTAGTCTATGGAGCAGAGGCAGTTCTCCCCACGGAACTCGTATACGGGTCACCTCGAGTACTCGCTTATGATGAGCTTGAGCAAGAGCAGCTGCGACAAGATGACGCGCTGCTCCTTGAGGAGGACCGTCTTCAGGCTGCTGTACGAGCTGCTCGTTACCAGCAAGCTTTGCGCCGCTACCATAGCCGCAGAGTTAACGCCAGAAGTCTCGAGGAAGGCGACCTTGTTCTTCGGCGCGTTCAGTCCGCCAAGAATTCCAACAAGTTGACGCCGAAGTGGGAAGGCCCTTATCGGGTGAAACGAGTCACTAGGCCTGGCGCTGTCCGCCTTGAGACCGAAGATGGCATTCCGGTGAGCAACTCCTGGAACATTGAACATCTTCATAAGTTTTACCCATAGAGCGCGGTTGCTGGAACCTGTTCCAGCAACCACCTTTTGTACAAGTCTTGCCGATGTTGCATGTAATCCTTTGTACAAAGCCGGGCGCAGACCCCGTGCATAAGTAAAGCTCATGTGTTTCTCGCAACTTGTCAATTTCATGCTTTAATCATCCTTTTTGCATGTGTTATCTAACATTTTGTGCAGCATCCACGCCCGGTAAGAAATAACGAGCCACAAGGCTCCATAACTTTATTTTCTCTTCTTTCTCTTTCTCAAAGAAAGGAAGGTTCCTTCGCCCACAAGTTAGCCGGGGGGGAAGGAGAAGATAATGGTGTTGGCCACCAAGCGTCGCTCGAGGAAGTTTCGCCTTACCGCGAAGCAAACGACAGAAAAGCTAAGTTGCCAAAGTTTGAGCAATCAGTTTTTAAATTTTTAAGTTATCTTCCTCGAACGATAGTACTTTGTATGGAAAACCTGTGCGCGGAGGAACCAACTCGTAGCTAGTCGCGCCCTTACTTTGTTTCGAGTCCGCTCAACAACTTAAGTGAGCTGCAACTAGTTGCGACAAGGTTGCTTGTCGGAGGCAACGCCGCCAGCAGGCTGCTGACGTTCCGCACTTAGCGCTCGCGGCAAAGGTGCCCTCGCCGACAAGTTCCCTAAAAGCGTAAGGCACAAACATACAAAGGAAGGAATCAAGTAAAGGAAACAACATTGCAATCATTGCCTAAGATAGAGTTATATTACAAAATAGCTTGTCGCAGATCTAATAAATTGTTCTCCTAAACATGATCAGCAGCGACAAGGGAAAGATAAAACTGGCGGCCTAATCTACGCGGTCGCCATCAACCTGCTTGATCTTGCCCACCTTGTCCACAATGGGTGCGACAAGGGCTTTGAGCGCCTCCACATCGACATCTGGCGGCAGGGATCTGAGGACGCCGGCAAGGTTGAGGCCTGGATTGTAGAAGGCCACCTTCATCAACACCTTCTGGAGAGCTCCCGCTCAGATCTGGCGCGATTCCTCGGCCAGCTGCTTTGGGATCTCTTCCCGGAGTCGCTGGAGAGCCGTCACCACGCCCTTGAGGAACAAGCTGAGCTTGGCGCTGGGTTGGAGACGCTCGTCGGAGGAGTACCCGAGATCCACCATCCCCAGCTCCGTCAGCTCCTTGTCGATGGCGGCGGCGATATTCACAAGACCTTCACCGAGCTCCACATTCTCCCCAAGGTGCTCAGGCGGTAGTAGCACTCGCCAGCAGCTCCTCGTTGGCCTTGATCTTCTCAACAGGCCCACCTCCCGCTCTTTGGCGCCGTCCGTGTCGTCTGCATCGGGGTGGTCAGCTTCAGCTCAAGATCTGCCTTGGAGTCCTTGGCGGCGTCGAGCTCCTTGCTCCTCTCGTGAGACGACCACCGCAGCTCGCCAAGAGTATAGGCGTCCTTCTCGCGCTCGTGCTTGAGTGCAGCACGCTCCTCGCCGCTCTTCTTCAGTCTGGCCTCCAGCTGCGTCACCTTTGTCTCCAACTCTTTCTTGGCGGCCTCGGCAGCTGCAGCAGCATCTTTTGCTTCCTTGAGAGCTCCGCCAATTGATTGCTCGCGCGCGGAAAGCTCTTCCTCATAGCTGTCAAGATTGATCTTCCGCTGCTCCAACTCGCCTTCTTGCGCAGATAGCTTCTCAGCAGCAAGCCGTTGCTGCTCCTCGACCTCAGCCTTCTCAAGGATGAAGGTTGTGCGCTCTTCAGCGAGTCGCTCCCGCTCTTCTGCTACGTTCTGGAGAGCTTCTTGGTTGGCGCCCCGGAGCTCTTCTGCACGCTTCTCCATGTCTGCTCCCGCCCTCGTGACAAGTGCTTCTCGGGACTCCAACTTGGCTTGTCGGGCGCGGTAGAGCGACAGCAGCTTCTTCAAGAAATGCTCCTCCTCGACTTCGCCCTGCTGCTGCTGTCTCGGCGATCCACCAGCGTCAACCCAGCGGAAGCGAGCAGCTCTCCGTCGACGGTCTCTCCTTCGACCGGCGCCCTGGAGCTCGAGGCCCAGGGGAGCTTGATGAAGATTCCATCGCTGGCCTTCAGATAAGCGCCGGGCTGGGGCTCTTCTGAGCCTGACGCTGCACCGGTGGTGGAGGGATCGGCGGTCGGCGTAGCGCCTGGCGCTCCTGCAGCCTCAGGGTCGTCAGTGCGATCGCCAGACCCCTCGCCAGCGTTTGCGGCGGCAGCCTTGGCAGCCTCTTCGCCGGCGGACCCATCGGCGCCAGCCTCTTCCTCCATGGTGGCGACGTCGTCAGTGTTGCCGCGCACGTCCTCCTCACCGGCGACCTCAGTCTCTATCGGCTCTGCGGCGGATGGATCTGACGACCAGAAAAAGAAAGAACAGTCAAGCAAATGTTCGAAAAGAAGAACAGAAGAAAAAGAACCCAAGGGAAATTTTCAGGCAAGAGGGTTACCTGCGATGGGATCTGCAGCCATGGTCTCGACCACCGGAGGATCACTGGTGTTGTCCCTTGCCGGAGAAGTCTCTATTGCCGGAGAACGCTCCCTTGCCGGAGAATCCTCCCTTGGCGGTGAAGTCGAAGCAGATGGTATTTCGGGAGCGGCTTCCGGGCACTCCTGATGAGGCTGCTCTGCTCCTACACAAATCAACAGTCAGATATCAGCAAAGAAGGAGCACCCATGCACACCTAACCGTAAGAAGTAAACCATATACTTACGCTGGGGGCTGTGCTGGGGGCTGCTTTGAGGAAGGCTTGCGGGTCCGCAAGGGGTCTCGAGAGCGCCTCCTGTTGCCGCAGGGATCATCCTCGATGACAACCACCGGGGTCTTGGCTCTCTTCGACGCTCTCTGGGCCAGCGTCCTGAAAAAGGAAAGAGTTCAGAATGAAGCAAATCAGATACAAGACGAAGCAACAAAATTGAAGAAATACAAGCACAACATAGAAGCTTACTCTTCTTTTTCTTCCTCGTCGGAGCTGAGCGCGGAGAGATCAAATTCCGGCTCACCTCCGGTGCGAAGAGGCGGAGGAGTAGGTTCTCTGGACCGCTTGGCGGGGGTGGCAGCGGTGGCCAGAGAGGATCCCGACTCAGTTGTTGCAGCGGTGTGGGGTGCTCCCGCGGCAACAGTGCTTGCCGCGGTGGAGCGCGTCGCGGGGCGCTGGGGCTGTTGGCCCGTCTGCCACCCCGTCTCGTCCCCGGTCTTGCGGAGACGCCTCCTTGGTGGAGCCGGGGGCTCCGCTCGCGGCAAGCTACTTGAAGGTGTGGAGGAGGCGCCCTCGGCAGGCTCGCTCGGCTCAACTTCGGGCTCGGCCTGCTCCTCCTCGCCGGCAAGCTCTTCTCGATCGGCAAGGCTTGCCGCCTCTGCTGCCTCTGCCTCCTCCACGGTGAACCCGACCGCCCGGTAGCGGCAGCTGCTGCCGCCTCCTCCAGCCAGGTGGCGATGCGCTGCATCTCGTCATCAGTGGTGTCACGGGTGAGCCTCTTCTGCTCGTTAGGGCGGATCGGCACTTCTTCCAAGAACTGCCGCACGACGTCGTCCGCAGGCTCTTGCCAGGTTGGAACGATCCCATGCGAATCGCACAACGGCATCATTGCACGGATGCGGTCGAGCGAAGAGTTGTTGCACAATGGGACGACTCCCCTCGGCAACCTAAACCACTCGGGGTGATCGGGGTCGTGCTTGAACAGCTCCAGCAGCATCACATCCAACTCCAAGACAGTGAAATTCCAGTTGAGGCCCGGGCGCAGCCTCATGATGTCCGCCGCATTTTGGAACTCCCAAGCAGGTCTCCTCCTCTCCTGCAAGGGAAGCGTCGCGCGCGAAGAAATCTACGCCAACGGCACCTACAGTGAGTCCGGCAAGCCTGAGGCGCAAGATCCGGGTCACGGCAATCTTCAACCTAGCATCTTTCGGCGCCAAGTTGCTCCAATCGTTGCCGCGCACTATTGGAGTTTGGCGCTGGGCAGTGAAGGGCTGCGGGTTCCCCTCAACGATCCAACACCAATCGGCTCTCCACTCCTCCCACTTGCTGCGGAGCTCTCCTTCCAGATAGGCTTCTTTCTTGCCGATCCTGCAGATCCAAGCAATCCCTCCGGCAAGTGGCTCTCCTCTCTCGACGCGGGGCATGAAGAAGTGGCGGAAGAGTGCTACGTTTGGATGGACTCCGACAAAGTTTTCGCAAAGGTGTGCGAAAACTGCCATGGTCAGGACAGCATTGGGGGTGAAATCAAGGAGGCGAAGCCCGTAGGTGTTCATGATATCGCTGAAGAATTCAGAGAAAGGCGGGCAGAGCCCGCAATAGAAGAAGAGCGCGAAGAAGGAGTACCCACTCAGAACCAACTCTGATGCGGCGGCTGAGAGTACCTTCATGCGCGGATGCGCCCGCGTCTCCGTCGACCAGAAGAGGTAGTAGCCCTCCCTCAGCTCCTTTGCGTCGAGCTGGGGGGGGGGGAAGACGGCCCGCTCCTTTTGCAGCGCCGCGAGCCGCTGCGCCTCGGCCGACTTCACACCCTTCCCCTTGTCGGCTTTCGGAGCCATGGCGGAGGTGGTGGAAGAGACCTACGGCGTTGATGCGCTGGTGGCGATGGGGGGCGGAGCGTTGCTCTCTTAGGACTAGAGAAGAAGGGGGGAGCGGCGGTGGTTTTCGAGATGGGACAGCAAATGGCGAGGTGGGCGACCTGCCCCTGTTTCTCCTGTTTATAAGGAGGGAGAGGGGGCGGACGTTCCGCTTTTCCAATTAAAGAAAGCCCCCCACGATCTCTCCCACGACGCCACGTTCGACGCATGCTGTTCATGGGGGACGTGGTGGGTCCGGAGCAGGTTACGGCGTGATCTAGGCCGCGCGTGCCCGTGCACTGTTTTAGGCCTGGCCCAACAGCGCTCGGCACCGTGTGTGGCCCAGGCCCGGGGGCTCCTGTCGGTGTACTAGAGTAGGGGTACCCTAGTATCCCGAACTTCGTGCGGGCATTCAGCACTCGTGGCAAGGCTTGCCTAGTGACCGCCAAGGTCCTACATGGTTCCTTTGGAGCCATTCAAGAACAAAGTATTTAAGCCAAGAAGACAAGGCCCCGGCAAGAGGAGCTTGCTGGGAAGGCCACTCAAGGCACGAAGAAGACAAGACCCCGGCAAGAGGAGCTTGCCGGGAAGGCTCGTTGAGAGACAAGCGTCCGGACGCGACAAGGATTCAGCCGCGGCAAAGCACTTGTCGCGGAAGGCAACCACTCTTCATCTCCGCTCCAGCTCATCCACCAACGTGTCGCCATGGGACCATTCCAGGCGTGCGTGTCAAGAGGTGTCTTGCCCAGCGGAGAGCAGCGATGCGGCGCCGACAAGAATGCCATCGTGGCAAGCGGTGGCGCTCTGACTGTCCTGTTGCCTTTGTTTAGGCGACATGGGCGGGCATTTAATCTTTGTCCCTTGCCGTCGAGTTAGGTAGAGTACCTTTGTACAAAGTAGCTGTACCAACCGCAATTCATTTTCCCATTTTGCCCTTGTCTATGTTGCCACCTGTTGGTGACCCCTTTAGCCTATAAAAGGAGGCCCATGCGCAACGTAGAAGGGGTTCGGTTCGACTCATTCGAAACTAGAGACACTCACGCTAGGTTTTGTAGCTCTCTGTGCTCCCTAGCAAGAACACAATACAATCAGACAAGCAGCAGTAGGAGTATTATCTCTCCGGAGAGCTCCGAAGCTGGGTAAACTGCTCGTGTGCATCGCCTCAATCTGCTCTTCGTGCGACCTCCGCCCCCCACCGAACCGAAAGGGGCTCGGTCCGCCGGTCCCATAGGTGTTCGTGGATTACGATCAGCTTCCCCGACATGTGTTGGATCTGATCATGCATTTGTTTGTCACAACTTGGATTTTGATTGGTGTTGTTACAATGACCGAGATGTCCTCATCACCGTTTCTTGAAAAGGGGTCAACTCTACCTGGTCATCACACAAAAGAAAGCAGAGCAATGCCAAATCATAATGCAATTGTTTCATGATATAGAGAATTTTAGCTTTTAACTTTGCTATCTTATGGACGATGACAACATGATGTTTTGTTCGACTTAGGAGTTCCTTCCAGCAAACATTTTCATGGAGCACAAATTTATAACCAACCATAACCATATTCATATCAGCCTCCCGCTCTAGGAGAAAAGTCGTCCTCGACTTCATTTAGTCTACAAAATTACCGCACGAGCACAATACAACATGACTTGGAAAATAAAATGATGAATAATCAAGTGCAACATTCAGTTTTATTGGATCTTTAATAGCCTCTTCAAGATTAACAAAATCATATTGCTGGATGGATGACATACCACACATCTTTTCTCTGATTTCGTCGCACCAATCGTTCAAATATTCGTAAGTACATACCTGTGGGTGCATCAAAATTGATGATCTTTTCTTTTTTACCTCGTTGAGTACTTGCATGCCCTTTTGAAAATCAATCTTCTCATATGTGCTGTATATTTGTTCTTGGATCTCATCCTCCCACCGTTGTAGAAGGGTGTCTATGTATGATTCTTGAATCTGCACATATTGCAAAGAAAGATAATTTTGTGAAAGGTTAGTAATTGAAAACTCCTCTCTCTTTTCATTTGGTGGATCACTCATCTCTTGGATATTGTGGGGAAACACCTCAAGCTCACGTTTGGTGGACTCACACAACTCATTAATACTCTCTCTTGCATGATGTGATATATTGTGTCGCACTTCACTCATCTCTGTAATCTTGTGGTGGAATATCTCACCCTCACGTTTGGTGGAGTCATTTAACTCACTTTTATGATCACTCTCAACTTGTGGGATTTTTGGAAGTGGACACTCTTCCTCAGTTTTGGTGGAGTCACTCAGCTTGCTTTTCTTAGCACTCTCAAGTTGTGGGATTTTGGATTGTGGACTCTCTTCCTCACAAGCAATCTGTGGCACATGTTTTTTGGATGTTGGGACAATGGTGGTGGTCAAGATGGAAACATTAGGAGTGAGCTTATCATGTAAACATGGTCTATGAATCACCGGAGTCGGTTCATCAACCACAGTCATGCTTGGCGTTGGGTCGTCGATGTGCCGATGGGTTCCATGACTTTGTCGTCGGGCGTGACGTCCTTGCCTTGATTCATGAGCAGCAGCGACATGCCTAGGGGTAGCAGTAGGTTGCCCTCGAGCATACCATCCTTACCGCATTTCAGGAGCAGCAACAACACACGCACGAGAAGGGACACCATTCCCTCGAGCATGTATTCTTTGCTGCACTTCATGAGCAGTAGGGTATTGTCGGTGTAGAACACTATCACCACCTGTTGGAGGATGCTCGTGAAGCATCCTCTCCATGACTCGGAGTATGTTGTTCTCGAGTTGCGGCACATTAGCGCGGGTGGCCAAACAACTTTCTTCTCCATGATTCTTTCAATGCACACTTGGTGTAGATCATGTCATGTTAGTGGGGCTAAAAAAGTGGAATAGGATAATTTTGTGGAATCACATAACCTCACTTCTTACTAACCAAAGTTCTTATGAGTTCACATTAGACCGTGCTTCTCCCAGATGTGTTAAAGCGATTGAAAGACAGGGATCAAAGAACTAGCTTCAGTTTTTGGTGGAGCTCGGTGGGGTAAACAAAAAGGGGCTTGTGCTGAAAACAAGTTGATGCAAACCAAGAAAATATGTGGATGGATCTTACACAACACTTTCTTTTTCTCTCTTGACTTTTTTCGTCACTCTTTTTTCCTCTCTTTGATTCTTTTTTTCCACTCTTTTTTTCTCTGTTTTTCGAAAGCACAACAACCAAATCTGAAAACAATTATGAAGATAAACTTCGTGCAAATCTAAAAGATGAAGAACATGCAAGGTATGCAACAACAAGATCTCAGCACCAACAAGGCTTGGATTTATTTTTGGTGGGGCTTTGGACTTCTACGACAGAAAATATAGCGTGAAAAACACTTGACCTAAAGGGATGATAGCAAGATAAACTTGGATAACAAATCCTACCGTGTCAACAAAGGCTCTGATGCCAGATGATAGGTGGGAACCCAATGAACGAGTTCACGCCCGAGGGTGGCCCAGTCTTCACGTCGTAGGATTGAATCGGGAGGGATAACTCTAGCTGCAAGCAGTCAGGATAACTGGCTTTATACCTGCCAAGGTTGGATGCAACCCGTACGTTGGGGATGGTTGGCCGAAGCTACAGGAACTCCAACCCGCTCTCCGAATAATCGCAGAACCACAAACCGGGACTAATCCACATAAAACGGCCAGAACCGTAGAGCACGAACTAGGGGGAACCAGAGTCTGATTCTTGCAAATCCAAATGAACTCACAAGAGCAAACGTAGCAAGATCTCTCAGATCACTCTAGCAGTCTTGCTGCATAAGTCTTTAGCTAAATGGTTTGACAAAAGGTTTTTCTAGAGGATGGAGGAGATGGGGTTTTATAGCAGGGATAACCCCCTTAGCTAGGTGTGAAAATGGTTTCAAAAGTAAGCAGGTTTGCATGGCTTCCTTGGGTGAATAAGCAGTCAACTTTGGGAGTTGTTGCAGAGCTCCTTGGAAATTCGTGAAGCCATGACAGCCTTGACACCTTTCACGAGAATGACTACAGCTTTCGACTCACAAATCCAAATGATGTGAGGTTTTTTGCATTGTAAAGATAATTTGATGTAGCTTCTGATGATATACCCCTATGGCCCTGTCTGTACACCATATGGGTGTTCCAAAACAAAACATCAAAGATAAAAACTGACAGCATCAGCTTCACTTGAAACTTGTTTTCTCCAAACTTGTTCCTCCAAATAGGTTGCTTCAAGAGCTCATTGGTTATTGGATTTAGTACGTGTCATACCTAAGTTCGACCAACAACAATAGAGATGAAAGTGCAGCCATGTGTTCAAGATTGTGGTATGAACTTAAGTTAGCATTCACCTGGCCATGTGTTTGCTTGATTCGGCTTAGTAATTCTTTCCAATTAAATTGTGTACTTTTCTGAAATATCATGTATGATGTACCCATGTGCTCATCACCCTCCCTCCCTTAATAAACTGTCCTCCTAAACTCTCTTTGATCTACAAAAGATAAGTTTAAAGGAAGTAGATAATATCCATGCAAAGAAATAATGCAATCCTCATTTGTAGCATTCACCTTAGAATTGTGTTGGACCTGATCATGCATTTGTTTGTCACAACTTGGATTTTGTCCAGGGATGATTGGTGTTGTTACAATGACCGAGATGTCCTCATCAAGTATATTAGAGATAAGTATTTACCTCAGTTAAGAACCAAGGTTATCAATGCAGTAGGAGAACTAAGCAACACCTTGTTAGCAGTACCTACACACAAAATGACAAATAATTGCACCCAATGGGAACAAGGGGTTGTCAATCCCTCGGTGGTTAATTGCAATGATCAAATATCATAGTGATAGATAGATAGATAAACCAGGGGCCATAGTTTTCACTATAGGCTTCTCTCTTGAAAATAGCATACGGTGGGTAAACAATTTTTTGTTGGGCAATTGATAGAAAAAGCGAGTAATCATGATGATATCCAAGGTAATGATGATGTATATAGGCGTCATGTCCGAGACCAGTAGACCGACTCCTGCCTGCATCTACTACTATTACTCGACACATCGACCGATATCCAACATGCATCTAGAGTATTAAATTCATAAAGAATGGAGTAATGCCTTAAGCAAGATGACATGATGTAGACAAAGTAAACTCACACATGAATAAGCCCCATATTTTTATCCTCAATGGCAACAATACAAATACGTGTTCTGTCCCTTTCTGTCACCGGGATAGATATCACCGCAAGATTGAACCCATTACAAAGCACCTCTCCCATTGCAAGAAAAATGAATCTAGTTGGCCAAACAAAATAAATAGATCGGAGAGAAATACAAAGCTATAATAATCATGCATAAAAGCGTTCAGAGAAGACTCAAATAATATTCATGGATAATCTGATCATAAACTCACAATTCATCGGATCCCAACAAACACACTTCAAAAAGTGATTACATTGACTAAAACTCCAAGAACATCGAGGAGAACATTGTATTGAAGATCACAGAGAGAGAAGAAGCCATCTAGCTACTAGTTATGGACTCGTAGGCCTGTGATAAAATACTCAGACGTCATCACTGTGGTCGGTTCCCCCTCCGGCAGAGTACCAGAAAAAGCCTACGGTTGGGATCTCACAAGAACAGAAGCTTGCGGCAGCAGACAAAGTCTTTTGGGCGGCTCTCTATTGGTTTCCCGATTTTTGAGAATTTTTTGACATGGAATTAGGTCAAATGGATGCTCGTGGGCCCCACAAGCCACTAGGGTGCACCTACCCCCCCCCCCCCACCACCCCGGCGCGCCCTAGTAACTTGTGTGCCACTCCTTCATCTTCTGGCCCTCTCCCAAAGCTTCCAAAGACTCTTATGTCCAGAAAAAAAACCCAAAAAGTTTCGTGGCATTTGGAACTCGTTTAGTACTGATATTCTGGAAAACCAAAAACAGGCATAAAACGACAACTAGAACATGGCACTAAGTTAATAGGTTAGTCCCAAAAAATGATATATAGTGACATATAAATGCATAGAAAAAAAATGCAAGATTGATATTATAATAGCATGGAACAATAAAAAATTATAGATACATTGCAGACGTATCATCGGCTCTGACCTCCAACTCTGAGGAGTTGGTGGAGCTAAATCACAAGCTGGCACTATCCGAGGTGCACATAGTTCAGCTTAAAAAACAGATGGATCAGGCACAAGGTAAGCGAGAAGCTAGTCCCGAGCTAAAAATATGTTGTAGTGGAAATATAGATTATTTTAACACATATATTTGTGATTGTTTGCTAGCTGCCACTTTTGAGCTTGACGCGCTCTAAGCTGAGCTGAAAAAGGCTCGGCAAGAAGCCGAAGAGCAAAAATCTACGGTGAAGAAGGCCAATGAAGAGCTAGCCAAGGAGAAGGCAACACGTGGCAAGGACGAAGCCCAGGTTATCGAGGTCGAGAAGGACCTGAAGGGTCTATACGCAAAGCGCGACTTCCTTTAAGAGGACCAAAAGAAGAAGGTCATCGAGCTCAAGAAAGTGAGCTCGGTGTGCAAAGAGGCTCATAGCTAGGCCATGGAAGACCGCGAGGAGCTTCAACAAGTGAAGTGGATCGCTGCTGGAAAGCCATACTGGCTTTAGTGCGTTTTTGGTGAAATCAGGTTTGCTCAGCTTACGCAAATCCGGCGTTCCACAAACGCCTTCGCGGACCTGCCGAGGAGTGTGTCGGATGCTGGCCGCTACTATGGCTCCATCTCGAGCAACTCCGAGTAGAAGACCTTCTGGGGGCAGTTCCAGGCGCCATCCCATCCAATGCTGATGAACAATCAAATGAAGCAGCTGATGAAACTGTACCGCATGGCAAGGCTAGACATGGAGCACATCTGCATCAACCTCTGGCCTCAAGAGCCATTATCGAGCAACTACTTCAGTATGGTGCAGTGGCTCCAAGGCGCCAGGCCCCAAGTCCTTCACTGGAAGCACTCTGCCTGCCTGCAGGGTGCTCAACCGGCATTTGCATGTTTGAGGATGCATTACCCAGGCATGAATGCGGCAGAAGTGCCTTTCGCCCCCCTGCAGGGAAGAAATGGACCCCGAGAAGTACATGGCCGAGGTGTTGGAAGGTGCTCAGATCACCGAGACTCAATGTAGAAAGGATGACTTGTTATACTAGATGTTCCTTGGGATGTCGAGGTTTAACTATGTAAAAAACAAGTTATATTTTGAAATGTTTGGCTTTATTGTCCAATTTTTTATATTGACTCCTCTATGACCGTTTTAAATACTGAATGTGACTAGTCGTCGGCTGCCACCCCCTTGTATATAATACAAGGGGTGTTTCTGCAACATTTGAACCCTTAGCCGATGTCTTAGTGCCTAGAGACAGTACATGTTGGTAGAAACTACAAAATTGGACTATTTTGGCTTTATAACTTTCACTTAGTCATAGGAGCTTGACTGTGGGGGCAATTGACAAGCCCCCTGAGCGTGTTGCATTCAGACGTGCCGAGGTCGAGCCATTAACACTTTGGCCCTTTTTACAAGAACCCTTCGTTTAACACGGCTAACATCTACCAATTTTTAGTTTGACATTGTCATCGGATCGCCGACCAGTTTTTGCCTATCGTGATAGTCAGTTTTCTGCTTTCTCCACTAAGGCACTTGACCATTCGAGTTGGAAGTGCAATCGCAATGGTTCTCCCTTTACACCCTATCGGTGTACTAAGATTTGGGTCCTTAGTACCCCAGACTTGTGCACATGGAGTGGCAGCCATACCGACGGCAAGGCTTGCCCGAGCGCAACTAATAACAAGACGAAGACCACATGACAAGATGTAAAGAAGTCACCCAAGCCAAAGATCAGAAAAATAGAAGATCAAACTTGGGGTTGCTGGCAAGCTAGCGAAGACCCGGCAAGCTCCGAGCCCACCAAGTTTTCCACTACCTTGCCACTGCTCCACCTCATCGAGCAGCTTGTCACTTGTCGTATAGGTGTCGAGCGGGTAGGTAATTAGGTGAACTTTGTCCAGGCACGTGGCAGCTTGCCGCCGAAGACAGAACTTTAATGACAACCATCCCAGGATTGTGTCAAGATGATATGAGGTAGATGCGCGAACGGCACAGAAGGAGCGACAACTCTTGCCAGGGAGCTCCATCAATATAACACCTCACAGTGCAATTAATGTGTTTATCCTAACCTGCCAGAGTTGGGTATTTAGCACTGTAGCCACTATTTGCACTGTGTATTACCGTTTTGCCATTGTGGTGAACCCTTTCCATATAAAAGGAGGCCCATGGCTACCTTTACAAAGGTCAAATCTTTACCCAATTACACACATACTACACTTCCCACGCAAACCTTGCGAGCAAGTTGCGCTCCTTGTACTTGTGCACATACACTCAATACAATCAAAGCAGGAGTAAGGTTTTATGCTTCACAGCGGCCCAAACCTGGGTAAAATTTGTGCGTTTGGCTAGTTTTGCTCTTTGTACTCATCAATCTCCCAGTCGACTCGCAAAGGGGACTTTGTTGGTCCCATAGATCATTGTATGCAGGACATCTTTGGGGTGCCATGCAGGGGCATCGCTTGCGTGACCTGAACTAGCAATTAGTGCGTCAGCCTCATCATCTTCATCATCTTGGCTCCCAAGAAGAATGGTGCCAATAATGTTGATCCTTCCACGTCCAAGCTACCAATGCCCACGCAAACGGGCGACAACACAGGAAGCGGAGGATGCAGAGGCCACAAGCAGCTTACACAACATTCTGGTGATCAAAGCAAGGCAAGTGGCATCGTCTGTGACAACCAACATGCCACCAGGTCCAAGGATGGAGCCATGCTGCCTGTGAGCAGCATAGCAAAATCCAAGGATGGCAGGGCACTATCCAAGATGCCCACGCCAGTGCATACGCCGCGGACATCTCAGGTCACGCGCGACGGGTAGCGCCATGACATCGACGGCTCCGAACGTCCCAATGACAAAGCCCCTGTACATCATTCTCAAGATGTGCAGGGCCAACATGCACTCCAACATGCTGGCGAAAATAGGTCACGGTCGCAGGTTCGAGACGGAGTTCCTTCCAGATCACCTGGAAGCAATAACACCTCTCATTCCTCGCACCTTTCCATGCCGTCAACGCCATCAGAAGCTATTGTGCATGCACAATTGCTTCCGAACTTCCCTCCTGCGGTGGACAAGATGGAGGAGTGGAGAGATACTATTTAGAGCCTCCTCAGATTCACCAACAATGACATGCCATAGCAGGTCGGGTCTTTGCAATAGCAGTCCACTGCGCCGGTGCATGCTGCTAGTTATAGCACTGGAGGAGGAGTGGCCATGATACAGTCCCCTCCACGACAACAACACCAGCCAAAGAGCTAGCGAGTCGATGCGCATGATAACATGTCCATGGCGTCATCCAATCCGCGAACTCACCGTGATCAGCGCCAAGTTCTCCAAGAACGGCGCGGTGAAGACGCCCGCACCACCATAGAGCGGCGATAGGAAGCGCGCCATCAATCTGATAGGTGTGCAGGACCCACTGTCAATGAGCGAGCACCAGTGTACACTGGGTACTTACCTTATGAGGTAGGTTGCCCAGCATTTACACGAGAGTTGTGGCAAGTCCAGTGGCCCACTTCCCGACACTTCAAGCCAGAGTTGCCGGAGAAATACAATGGCAAGACTCACCCGTGGAAGTTCCTAGTTATCTACACCATCGCGTTACAGGCTGCCGGGGGTCATGACGAGAAGATCCTCACCGACTACTTCTCGTTCATGCTTAAGCCCAACACTTGGTCGTGGTTGATGAATTTGCCAAAGAACTCCATCTCCTCATGGTCAGATCCATGCCATCATTTCATTGTTGCTTTCACTGGGGCCCAAAAGGTCCCTGGTCAGCCTAGTGCTCTGCATGGTGAGACACTCTGCAAGTATATTCAGAGATTTAGCCATGTTCAACGCAACATCCCTGACATCCACCCCCGCTGTTGTGATTTCTGCATTCCAGACGAATGTGCACAATCGCAAGATGCGGGAGGACCTGGCCATGAACCCAGTGAAGGATATCGCTGAGCTTTATGCTCTGTCTAATAAGTGCGCATGTGCTGAAGAGGGGAGGAGACTTCCCGGGGAGGATGCCATCGCAGGGGAGGACGACGACGCCACCACCACCCCTAAGAAGAAGGTCAGCAAGTGCAACAGAAAGTGCAAGGGTAAGGCAGTGCTCGCAATTGAGGGATCCGGCAATGGTGACACCGCCAAGAAGGCTAGGACTAAGAGCCCTGGTCGGTAGGTTGCCGGGTGCGCTTCGTGTCAAGCCTTGGCGGCTGCCTACCAGACCGAAGGCTCCGGCAAGCAATACTGCAAGATCCACCGCACCAAGAGCCATGACCTCCAAGACTGCCGGCAAGTTGAGCAGCTTGCCAAGAAGCAGAAAGCAGAGTATGAGAAAAAAAACAAAGAGAAGGCTTAGGAAGGTGCCGGAGGGTCTGGTAAGAAGCATGGTGGCCGAGGAGGTCACCGAGGCAAGGCCAAGCAGCAGAATGAGAAGACTGCTAAGGGTCGCGATAAGAAAGAAGCGAGTCCACCGAGCATGAGTTCTAGAAGGTCATTGAAGCGATGTGCATTGACGGAGGCGCATCTTTGCACTCCTCTCACCGCCAACTCAAACAGTGGATGTGTGAGGGCAATAAAGCAGAACCGTCGGTTGATGCCCAGAAGCCATTGAGATGGTCCGACACGCCCATCATTTTTTACGCCGAAGATCACCCTGATCGCAGAACTGCGGTCAGGTACTTGCCGTTGTTGGTTTCACCAAAAATCACAACCTCAAGGTGACAAAGATGCTAGTTGACGATGGGACCGGCTGAAGTTGATCTCACAAGATGTGATCGAGCGGCTGCAGATTTCTGATGAAGATCTCAGGAAGACGGGTACATTCCAAGGGTTCAATCCAGGAAGGAGTCAGCCGAAGGGCAAGATCATCTTGTCTGTGAAATTCGGCAGTGAGGTGAACTACAAGACAGAGAAGATTGTCTTTGATTTCATCAAGAGTCTATTGCCGTACAATGGAATCCTTGGCTGTACGACACTGGCAAAGTTCATGGCAGCATCGCACTATGTGTACAATACACTAAAGATGCCGGGGCCGATGAGCGTCATCACCATCCGTTCTGACAAGAAGGATGTGCTTGTCTGCGGTGATCAACTCTACCTAGAGGTGGTTGCAACATCTACCGGCAAGGCACTTGCTCCTGCCTACAAAGCTCCTGGAGGGAAGAAGAGGAAGAAGACTTGCAAGACCACTAACAAGGACTCCGGCAAGAGCACCTCTTCGGAGTGCTATGCTCCTATCGAGGACGTGCCAGACAGCTCTGCTGGCAAGATCAAGAAATCCAAGGCAGCTCAACCAAAAAACAAGAAGGTGTTTGCCAAGGAGGACAACACGGGAGGAACTCTCACCATAAGTTCCACCCTTGATGAGAAATAGGAAAGGCACTCGTTGCTTTCCTATGGGCGAATGTCGATGTGTTTGCATGGCAACCATCTGACATCCCTGGTGTTCCACGGAACTAATTGAGCATCACCTTTCTTTCTATCCCCGTGCGCGGTCCGTCAAGGAGAAGGTGAGGAAGCAAGCTTTGGAACGGCAATGGTTCTTGCCGAGGAGATCAAGAAATTGGAAGCGACAGGCTTAGTCAGAGGAGTGCTCCATCCAACAAGGTTGGCCAATCCAGTTGTAGTGCACAAGGCAAACGGAAAATAGAGGCTTTGTATTGCTTATAGTGATATTAATAAAGCTTGTCCAAAAGATCATTTTCTCGTGCCGCGCATCGACCACATTGTTGACTCCACTGCCGGGTGTGACTTGCTGTTGTTTCTTGATGCCTACTATGGTTATCATAAGATTTTCATGTCTAAGAAGTTGAAGAGAAAACCATATTTATTACTCCATGTGGCACATATTGCTTCATACATACACAATTCAGATTGAGAAGTGCCGGTACTACATTTGCAAGAGTAGTCCAAAATTGTTTTGAGCCCCAGCTGCATGGAATGCGGAAGGGCATATGGATAGCACAGTGGTCAAAACCATGGATAGAGATACAATGACACATGATGTAGAAGAGAAGTTTGCTAATTTGTGCAAGGTCAATCTGAAGCTCAATCCTGAGAAGTGTCTGTTTGGCATTCCATCCGGCAAGCTTCTCGGGTTCTTTGTGTCTAAACGTGGAATTGAAGCAAATCCCGACAAGATGAAATAAATTGAGCAGATTGAAGCACGGAAGCGTATCAAGGATATGCACTGCCTTGCTGGCTGCATTGCTGCATTAAGTAGGTTCATCTCCAAATCTGCTGAGCGCACCTTAACATTTTTTAGAATTTTGAAAATGCCAGGTCCAATGTAATGGACTCTGGAAGCGGAGGTCGCGCTATAGGATTTGAAGAGGTACCTATCCAAAGCCACAAGAGCCATTGTTGCTATACTTGCTGGCAACGAATCAAGTGGATCAGTGCTGCACTAGTGGCTGAGAGGGAAGCTAAAAATGAAGAAGTAGCAGATGCAGACCCGTCAAGCGACAAGCCAGAATCTTCTCGGGCAAGTCTTGGTGCTGACAAGTCAAGTGCAAATCAAGCAGATACAACAGAGAGGCAATTAGTGCAGAAGAAGAAATTCATGTAGCGGGTGGTTTATTGTGTTAGCTCTCTTCTCCAGGGTGCTAGGTCAAGATATTCGGGCATGCAGATACGTCCATTTTGCATCATGCTTTTATATCAATATTTATTGCATTATGGGCTATTACTTCACATTATGTCACAATACTTATGCCTTTTCTCTCTTATTTTACAAGGTTTACATGAAGAGGGAGAATGTCGGCAGCTGGAATTCTGGGCTGGAAAAGGAGAAAATATTAGAGACCTATTCTGCACAACTCCAAAAGTCCTGAAACTCCACGAAAGTCAGTTTTGGAATATATTAAAAATATTGGCCGAAGAAAGCACCAGAGGGGGTCACCCACTATCCACGAGGGTGGAGGGCGCGCCCCCTGCTTCATGGGCCATGTGGAAGCCCCTCAATGCCTATCTTCTGGTATAAGTTGTCTTTTACCCTGGAAAAAATTCAGAACGAAGCTTTCGGGACGAAGCACCGCCTTTTCAAGGCGGAACCTTGGCGGAACCAATCTAGGGCTCCGGCGGAGCTGCTCTGCCAGGGAAACATCCCTCCGGGAGAGGGAAATCGTCACCATCGATCCTCTCATTGGGAGGGGGTCAATCTCCATCAACATCTTCACCAGAACCATCTCCTCTCAAACCCTAGTTCATCGCTTGTATCCGATCTTTGTTTCAAAACCTCAGATTGGTACCTGTGGGTTGCTAGTAGTGTTGATTACTCCTTGTAGTTGATGCTAGTTAGTTTATTTGGTGGAAGATTATATGTTCAGATCCTTTATGCTCATTAATACCCCTCTGATTATGAACATGAATATGATTTCTGACTAGTTACGTTTGTTCCTGAGGACATGGGAGAAGTCTTGTTATAAGTAGTCATGTGATTTTGGTATTCGTTCGATATGTCAACACAAAATTTCAGTGGAGAAAGATGCCAAACCAGTTAGAGATCCTCAAAGACGATTGAATCCCAAAATGAAGGAAGTGGTAAGAAAGGAGATTCTAAAACTCCTTGAGGCAGGTATTATTTATCCCGTTGCTGATAGTGAATGGGTAAGCCCTGTCCATTGTGTCCCCAAAAAGGGAGATATCACCGTTGTTCCTAATGATAAAGATGAATTGATCCCGCAAAGAATTATTACAGGTTATATGATGGTAATTGATTTTCATAAGTTAAATAAAGCTACTAAGAAAGATCATTACCCTTTACCTTTTATTGATCAAATGCTAGAAAGGCTATCCAAACACACACATTTTTGCTTCTAGATGGTTATTCTGGCTTCTCTCAAATACCTGTGTCAGCAAAGGATCAATCTAAAACTACTTTTACCTGCCCTTTTGGTACTTCCGCTTATAGACGTATCCTTTTTGTTTATGTAATGCACCTGCTACCTTTCAAAGATGCATGATGGCTATATTCTCTGATTTTTGTGAAAAGATTTGTGAGGTATTCATGGATGACTTCTCCGTCTATGGATCCTGTTTTGATGATTGTTTGAGCAACCTTGATCGAGTTTTGCAGAGATGCGAAGGCACTAGTCTCGTGCTGAATTGGGAAAAGTGTCACTTTATGGTTAATGAAGGCATTGTCTTGGGGCACAAGATCTCCGAGAGAGGTATTGAAGTTGATAAAGCCAAAGTTGATGCTATTGAAAAGATGCCATGTCCCAAGGATATAAAAGGTATAAGAAGTTTCCTTGGTCATGTCGGCTTTTACAGGAGGTTCATTAAGGACTTTCCTAAAATCTCTAGGCCTCTGACTAATTTATTGCAAAAAGATATTCCTTTTGTCTTTGATGATGATTGTGTAGAAGCATTTGAAACACTTAAGAAAGCCTTGATCACTGCACCTATTGTTCAGCCACCTGGTTGGAATTTACCTTATGAAATTATGTGCGATGCTAGTGATTATGCTGTAGGTGCTGTTTTAGGGAAAAGAGTCGATAAGAAATTGAATGTTATCCAGTATGCTAGTAAAACTCTTGATACTACCCAGAGAAATTATGCTACTACTGAAAAAGAGTTCTTAGCAGTTGTATTTTCATGTGATAAGTTTAGACCTTATATTGTTGATTCCAGAGTTACCATTCACACTGATCATGCTGCTATTAAATATCTTATGGAAAAGAAAGATGATAAGCCTAGACTCATTAGATGGGTCCTCTTGCTCCAAGAATTTGATTTGTATATTATTGATAGAAAGGGAGCTGAGAACCCCATTGCAAACAACTTGTCTAGGTTAGAGAATGTTCTTGATGACCCACTGCCTATTAATGATAGTTTTCCTGATGAACAATTAGCGGTTGTCAATGCTTCTCGTACTGCTCCTTGGTATGCAGATTATACTAATTACATTGTTGCTAAATATATACCGCCTAGTTTCACATACCAGCAAAAGAAAAATTTCTTTTATGATTTAATACATTACTTCTGGGATGATCCACACCTTTATAAAGAAGGAGTAGATGGTATTATTAGACGTTGTGTGCCTGAGCATGAACATGAACAAATCCTACGCAAGTGTCACTATGAATCCTATGGAGGACACCACGCTGGAGATAGAACTGCACACAAGGTACTACAATCTGGGTTTTTTTGGCCTACTCTTTTCAAAGATGCTCGTAAGTTTGTCTTATCTTGTGATGAATGTCAAAGAATAGGTAACATTAGTAGACGTCAAGAAATGCCTATGAATTATTCCCTTGTTATTGAACCGTTTGATGTTTGGGGCTTTGATTATATGGGACCTTTTCCTGCCTCCAATGGTTATACACATATTTTAGTTGCTGTTGATTACGTTACTAAGTGGGTAGAAGCTATTCCAACTAGTAGTGCTGATCATAACACTTCTATTAAAATGCTTAAAGAAGTTATTTTTTTCGAGGTTTGGAGTCCCTAGATATCTTATGACTGATGGTGGTTCACACTTTATTCATGGTGCTTTCCGTAAGATGCTTGCTAAGTATGATGTCAATCGTAGAATCGCATCTCCTTACCACCCGCAGTCTAGTGGTCAAGTAGAATTGAGAAATAGAGAGCTCAAATTAATTTTGCAAAATACTCTGAATATATCTAGAAAGAATTGGTCCAAAAAACTTGATGATGCATTATGGGCCTATAGAACTGCATACAAAAATCCTATGGGTATGTCTCCATATAAGATGGTTTATGGAAAAGCATGTCATTTACCTCTTGAACTTGAACATAAGGCATATTGGGCTATTAAAGAGCTCAATTATGACTTCAAACTTGCCGGAGAGGTTGTTTGATATTAGCTCACTTGATGAATGGAGAACCCAAGCATATGAGAATGCCAAGCTTTTCACAGAGAAAGTCAAACGCTCGCATGATAAGAGGATACAAAAGCGTGAGTTTAATGTAGGAGATTATGTGTTATTGTTCAACTCTTGTTTAAGATTTTTTGCAGGAAAACTTCTCTCAAAATGGGAAGGTCCCTACGTTATCGATTAGGTCTATCGTTCTGGTGCTATAAAAATCAACAACTTCGAAGGCAGAAATCCGAGGGTGGTAAACGGTCAAAGAATTAAACATTATATTTCAGGTAATCCTATTAATGTGGAAACTAATATTATTGAGACCATAACCCCCGAGGAATACATAATCGACACTTTCCAGAACGTTCCAGACTCCGAAAAGGCATAGGTACGTGGTACGGTAAGTAAACCGACTCCAAAACAACTCTATTTGCATTTTTTTATCAGTTTTGGATTATTTAAGAATTTTAGGAAGAAAGAAGTAGTCTGAAAGGGACACGAGGCTCCCACGAGAGGAGGGCCCCAGGGCGCGCCCGCCCTCGTGGGCACCTCGTGTGCCTCCCGAACTCCGTTTTCTTGTGTGTAACGTATTTTGGTCAGTAAAAATTCATTATATATACTCCTGAAGGTTTTGAACACCGTATCATGCAAATATACTTTGTTTTTGTTTCGAGCTGTTCTTGTTGCAGAATAAAGCAATATGTCTTCTCAGGAGTCAGTTGGGGAGAGTCGGGTGTCTCACCCAACGCCAGGTCCAGGAGAAAATAGCGGCACCTATCACTTTGGACCATCAACGGAAGATGAGATGAAGGCTGATTTGAAAAGGATATATGCCATGGAGGAGGATCAAGAAGTTACATCTCGTCTTCGAGCAGAATTCACTATGGGCGAACTACCTAGCCTAGCTGTCCCTACTTCGGTCACTCCTTCCGACTCTAGATTTCTTTCTTATGAAAATATGAAAAAGAGTTTCACTTGTTCTCCAGAAGCTATGCAGCATCCTTGGGTGAAAGGAGCCTTGTCCGTCACGGGCAAACTCCGTAAAAAAAATATGGACCTCAAACAACAAGTTAATAATCTCGAGGAGGAGAACCGTATCTTGAAGGGCATAATAGCCAAGAAGATCATAACACCAACTGTGAAGAAGGAGACATAATCACATGGGTATGGGCACTCCCCTTGGCACCTGCCAAGCTTGGGGGAGGTGCCCCGGTATCGTATCACCATCACACTCCTATATTTACCGCTTTATTTAGTTCGATCCTTTTAGTAGTATCTTGATCTAGTAGATTGAAGTTTTGATATCAAGTAGTTTTGAGCTTTGCTTTGTGATCTCTTTATGTAAGCGAGTCTGTGTGCTATCTATAATAAAGATTAGTGTTGAGTCCAGGACTTTGCTATGATGCTATGATCTTGAGAAAGTAGAAAGAACAAAAGAGTTCATATTGATCTTATGGATAGTGATAACTTCACTTATAGAAAGTATGAGGCATAAAAATTATTGAGAGTTGATGAATGTAGCCTTGGTCATCGTTGCAATTAATAGGAAGTGATAAGGAAAGAGGGGTTCACATATAAATATATTATCTTCGACATCTTTTATGATTGTGAAGCACTCATTAAGTATGACATGCTAAAAGAGTTGACGTTGGACAAGGAAGAAAACGTAGTGGTTTATGTTTTCCGACATCTCAGTTAAAGTATATTGTCATTGACCTTCCAATCATGTTGAGCTTGCCTTTCCCCCTCATGCTAGCCAAATTCCTTCCACTAAATAGAGATACTACTTGTGCTTCCAAATATCCTTAAACCCAGTTTTGCCATGAGGGTCCACCATACCTACCTATGGATTGAATAAGATCCTTCAAGTAAGTTGTCATTGGTGCAAGCAATAAAAATAGCTCTCTAAATATGTATGACTTATTAGTGCAGAGAAAATAAGCTTTGTACGAACTTGTTGTGGAAGTAATAAAAGCGACGGACTGCATAATAAAGGTCCACATACAAGGGGCAATATAAAGTGACGTTCTTTTGCACTAAGATTTCATGCATCAAACATAAACGTGCATGACATCCTCTGCTTCCCTCTGTGAAGGGACTATCTTTTACTTTATGTTTTACTTTATGGTTGAGTCAAGGTGATGCTCACCTTTCCCTTTTTATTTTTATCCTTTGGCAAGCTCTTCGTGTTTGAAAGATCATGATACATATATCCAATTGTATGTAAATTGGCATAGGCTATTATTGTTGACATCACCTAAAGGTGAATACGTTGGGAGGCAACACAATAAGCCCCTATCTTTCTCAGTGTCCGGCTGAAACTCTATAAACACAAGTATTGCGTGAGTGTTAATAATTATAGGGGAGTACGAGATAGTTGAGTACGTGAGCTTGCTGAAAAGCTCTATTATTGACTCTTTCCGATGTTACGATAAATTGCAATTGTTTCATTGACTGAGATTATAGTTTGTTAGTTCCCAATGAAGTTTTTGAACCATACCTGATATAGTGAATTGCTTATTACTTGAGGATAGGAAATCATATGACAAAATCCATATATGTTGTTGTTATTAGAATGATCATGATGCCCTCATTTCGGTATTTTATTTTTATCGACACCTCTATCTCTAAACATGTGGACATATTTTTTGATTTCGGCTTCCGCTTGAGGACAAGAAAGGTCTAAGCTTGGGGGAGTTGATACGTCCATTTTGCATCATGCTTTTATATCAATATTTATTGCATTATGCGCTGTTATTACACATTATATCTCAGTAGTTATGGCTATTCTCCCTTATTTTACAAGGTTTACCATGAAGAGGGGGATGCTTAATTTGGAATTCTGGCTGGAAAAGGAGCAAACGTTGGAAACCTATTCTGCACATCTCCAAAAGTCCTGAAACTCCATGAAACAACTTTTTGGAATTTATAAGAAATTATAAGCAAAATAAATAGGCCAGGGGGCCCACACCCTGTCCAGGAGACAGGGCGCGCCCCCCTACAGGCTGCGCCCCTATCTCCTGGGCAAGCTTACGGGACGAAACTACGCGGCCACGAGGCGGAACCTTGGCGGAATCAATCTAGGGCTCTGGCGGAGCTGTTCTGCCGGGGACACTTCCCTCCGGGAGGGGGAAATCATCACCAACGTCATCACCAACGATCCTCTCATTGAGAGGGGGTCAATCTCCATCAACATCTTTACCAGCAACATCTCCTCTCAAAACCCTAGTTCATCTCCTGTATCCAATCTTGTATTAAAACCACAAATTGGTACGTGTGGGTTGCTAGTAGTGTTGACTACTCCTTGTAGTTGATGCTAGTTGGTTTACTTGGTGGAAGATCATATGTTCAGATCCTTTATGCATATTATTACTCCTCTGATTATGAACATGAATATGCTTTGTGAGTAGTTACGTTTGTTCCTGAGGACATGGGTGAAGGCTTGCTATTAGTAGTCATGTGAATTTGGTATTCGTTCGATATTTTGATGACTTGTATGTTGTCTTTCCTCTAGTGGTGTTATGTGAACGTCGACTACATGACACTTCACCATTATTTGGGCCTAGAGGAAGGAATAGGGAAGTAATAAGTAGATGATGGGTTGCTAGAGTGACAGAAGCTTAAACCCTAGTTTATGCGTTGCTTCGTTAGGGGTTGATATAGACCCATATGTTTAATGATGTGGTTAGGTTTACCATAATACTCTTTTTTGTAGTTGCGGATGCTTGCAATAGGGGTTAATCATAAGTGGGATGCTTGTCCAAGTTAGGACAGTACCCAAGTGTCGGTTCACCCACATATCAAATTATCAAAGTACCGAACGCGAATCTTATGAACGTGATGAAAACTAGCTTGACGATAATTCCCAATATGTCCTCGGGAGCTCCTTCTTCATTATTATAATTTGTCCAGGCTTATCCTTTGCTACATAAAGGATTGGGCCACCTTGCTGCACTTTATTTACTTTATTTACTTTTTTCTCATTACTATTTATCTTATCACAAAACTATCTATCACCTACTATTTCAGTGCTTGCAGAGAAAACCTTACTGAAAACCGCTTATCATTTCCTTCAGCAAGTACACCAACAGCAAGTTCCACATGCAACATGTAGAACCTTTCGAAATTAGCATCATAGACGGTATATAGACAGATGCATCTCATCTGGAAAACTGCTGAAGCCGAAGGCGAATATTGAGCCTTCATTCATGTTGAAGGTCTTTGCAACTTTAGGCCAATGCGTGTGGATGATTGACCATCCGTCCTTCGTACTCTTCAGGAACACTTCAATATCGAAACATGGGTGTTGTATGAAAACCTTCCTCGCCTCCTGACCATAGAGTTGGTTTGAGAGGTAATCATCAATGAACTGCTTTGGAAAGGCCTGAAAGCAAGGATGTGCATAAATATCTTCTCTATACTGGAAATGGGGCAAAGGAATAAAAAAAGGCAAGGTATAATAGTTAGTACCATCTAGTAGTGAACTGATGTCTTCTTCGTTGTGCAGACAAATATCTTGTTGTTTTTTGTCGCTAATTTCTTTATCTTAACAATCTTTCTAAGTTTCTTGGTTTGATTGATAATCATGGACAACTCATTTCCCCATATGCAAAAAGGGCCGAACAGTGGGTCAAAACGTCATACAACAGGACCTATATGTGCAAGACCAAATTGTTAAAAACAAAAATATTAGAATGGTTCCTGCAATTGCACAATAGTGTGCTATTAGACAACGGACCATGCAACGTGCTAACCTCGATTGTAAACCTCAGTGCTTCCCATTGTTTCCCTGCAACACATATAAGGTAGTTAGTCATCAGGTTAAGTAAGGGTTCGCATGCTATCAGTAAAATATGTTGATGAAAAATAAGCACATTGCAGATTCATCAGATTAATTCAAGCCACACGAAACCCACTTACCCAAAGTAAGCATGATCAAGAACTAGGAAATATAGCACTTGTATATGTTTCGCATGTATTAAGTGCAGCCAAATTTGATTTATACCTCACATGCACAACAATACAAAATTCTACCCACGACAATTGGACATCGCATTGCAAAATTGAACCAAGCAGCCAATTGTAGCAATTTTATTTATTTCTCATGTATTTACTACAGCCAAATTCAATTTATTCCTCACATGGTATACAATAACAGAATGCACCCACAATTTTGTAAAGATAAATTCGATTTCTTTCTCACATGGAACAACAACAACAACAAAGCCTTTAGTCCCAAACAAGTTGGGGTAGGCTAGAGGTGAAACCCATAAGATCTCGCAACCAACTCATGGCTCTGGTACATGGATAGCAAGCTTCCACGCACCCCTGTCCATAGCTATCTCTTTGGTGGTACTCCAATCCTTCAGGTCTCTCTTAACAGACTCCTCCCATGTCAAATTCAGTCTACCCTGCCCTCTCTTGACATTCTCCGCACACTTTAGCCGTCCCTATGCACTGAAGCTTCTGGAGGCCTGCGCTGAATATGCCCAAACCATCTCAGACGATGTTGGACAAGCTTCTCCTCAATTGGTGCTACCCCAACTCTATCTCCTATATCATCATTTCAGACTCGATCCTTCCTCGTGTGGCCACACATCCATCTCAACATACGCATCTCCGCCACACCTAACTGTTGAAAATGTCGCCTTTTAGTAGGCCAACACTCCGCGCCATAGAACATTGCGGGTCGAACCGCCGTCTTGTAGAACTTGCCTTTTAGCTTTTGTGGCACTCTCTTGTCATATAGAATGCCAGAAGCTTGGTGCCACTTCATCCATTCGGCTTTGATTCGATGGTTCACATCTTCATCAATACCCCCATCCTCCTGCAACATTGACCCCAAATACCGAAAGGTGCCCTTCTGAGGTACCACCTGGCCATCAAGGCTAACCATCTCCTCCTCACACCTAGTAGTACTGAAACCGCACATCATGTACTCGGTTTTAGTTCTACTAAGCCTAAACTCTTTCGATTCCAAGGTTTTTCTCCATAACTCTAACTTCCTATTTACCCCCGTCCGACTATCGTCAATTAGCACCACATCGTCCACAAAGAGCATACACCATGGGATATCTCCTTGTATATTGTAAGTGCATCTAGTGCCCCTTAGTGATTTTGGTGTATTGAAGACTTATAGGTTAAGGGACTAATGTGTTTATGAGTGTACACAGGTCTATAAGTCTATGAGGAGTTTGATAATTACAGAGAAAGTCGACCCCTAAAAATGAAGTTCTTTGACTAAAGACTTTGATATTCTGAAGACTTTCTGAAGACTTTGAAAGTGAAGAAATTGGTGTGACCTTGAAGACTTGGTATTCATTTGAGGAACATGAAGCGTGAAGACTTTTGTTTTCGTAGTTTCGTTTTTCTCTTTCTTGAGTCATAGGAAACACCGTACTGTTAAAGGGGGGTCGAGGAAATACTAAGGAAAATTTTCCATGTGATGCTCAACTCAAAATCCTACACCTACCAATCCCTTCGAGTGAAGCCTTTGGAAATCTCATACAGTTCAGTCAATTTCTTGATGGATGAGACAAAGTTCTTACAGTTCTTTGAGAATTTGTTCGACCGAGGAGTTAGAATTCGCTAGTGCGGATTGCCTACAATGAGGAACATCATAGCCCTAAGGAATTTGAGAGTCAAATTTCCGACCGTTCTTTGTCTTCTTGCGCCAGCTGTCCCAAAATATCTTATCCATCTAACGGTCATATCATTGAAGGGCATTTATGTCTTATCATGTTGGGCTGCTCCCTAGGCTATAAATAGCCGCCCCCTACAACCACTAGCTGGTTGGCTACTCCGAGAGAACTTGACACTTGTCATTTGAGATCAACCCATCCTCCGAGGACTTTGAGCGAAAATCATCGAGTGAGGAAAAACCCAAAAACCAAACCCCTACAAACCCAAAGTGATTGAGCATCACTGAGAGATCGATCCTGCATGGATCCGACGCTTGTTACCTTTGAAGACTGTGCTTCTTCCAGACGGTTAGGCGTCATGGTCTAGAGCATCCAAGAGGAATTGTGGATCGCCAAGTGACCAAGTCTGTGAAGGTTTGGAAGTCGCCTGAAGACTTACGACGAGTGATTGGACGAGGTCTGTGTGACCTTTGTTCAAGGATAATACGGTGAGGACTTGGTGTCCTGAGCTGCGTGCTCAGCGACTGGGTGTCCGGGACTGTGTGTCCTCGAGTTTAAATACTCAGCCGCTCCAACCAGATGTACAACTGAGACAGCAGTTGGAACTGGTCTACCAAATCATTGTATTCACCAACCTTACTGGTTCTATTTCCTCAACTCTTTCATTTCCTCATTACTGTGTTGAGTGTTTGTTCATATCTGTGTTTGAAGACTTTGACTGAAGACTTTCTCAATTTCCTCAGTTCAATTTATTCAGTCTGTTTGTCTTCATCTTGTGTTATCCTCTGCTTACGCTTTACAGACTCTGTGATTGTCTTCATTTCATCATGATGACCATGCCCGCATTCTGTTATGCTTACTTCGAGTACTTATTCCAAGAGCAAGTAGTTCTTCACTTAGGAATTTCCTCACCGCAAATTCCTCATTGAAGAATTCATAAAAATCGCCTATTCACCCCCTCTAGTCGATATAACGCACTTTCAATTGGTATCAGAGCAAGGTACTCCCTTGTTTTGTGTGATTTTGGTTTAACCACCTGGAGTTTTAGTTATGTCGATCGCAGGTATGATCAAGGTCTCAGCTGGGTGTCCTACCTTTGATGGTACGGACTACCCCTACTGGAAAAACAAGATGCGAATGCATCTTGAGGTAATTGACAATGATCTCTGGTATGTTGTGGAAAATGGTGTTCCCTCTGTCTCACCCTCACTGAACGCTGCCGATGTGAAGAGATTCAAGCAACTCGATTCTCAAGCGAAGAATATCATTTGTGGCCATCTGAGCAAAGGACACTATGGAAGAGTGAGTGCTTTGGAAACTACTAAACTCATCTGGGACATGCTATCCAAAGTAAATGAAGGAGTCTCAACTCAGCGTGACTCTCGAGTTGATGTTCTTCGCAAGCTCTTCAATCGCTTCAAAAGACTCAACAATGAAAATGTTCAACAAACCTTCGATCGCCTCACTGACATCTCAAATGAAATTCAAGCGCTTGGTGCCACTGACATCACCGACCATGAGGTGATGAAGAAATTGTTGAGATTGCTTGATTCCTCATTTGATACTCTGGCACTAATGATACAAGAACGTGCTGACTACAAGTCACTTGATCCAGCTGATATCCTTGGGAGGCTAAATACTCATGAGTTCCAGCTTGCTGAAAAGAGAGATCTCTATGGTTCTAGTTATGGAAAATCACGTGCCCTGAAGGCCAAGGCTGTGTCTGAATCTGATTGTGAAGACTCTGGTAGTAGCCTTGGTGAACCTGAAGAATTGAGCCAGGAGCTAGCACTGCTCATGAAGAAATTCCGGAAGTTCTCAAGACGTGGTCGCTTTGGAAAATCCTCAAGGAGTAGTGATTACTCATCCAGTGACTATAAGAGAAGACTTTGCCACAAATGCAAGAAACCTGGTCACTACATTCAGGATTGTCCTCAGTGGGAAAAGGAATTAAAGAAGAAGAAATACAAGGATTACAATTCTGATGACGCTAAGAAGAAGAAGAAATCGTCGAAATCTTCATCATCAAAATCCTCAAAGTCTTCATCTCACAAGAAGAGCAGCTCCAAGAAGGCTCGGGCATTCATTGGCAAAGAAATGGACTCTGAAGCTGAATCTGAGGAACATGAGGAAGAGGAGGCATCAGAGGAGTCCGAGTCTGGTGTGGCGAGTCTGGCTCTCGCTACTGCATTCATCAGCAAGTCCATCTTCAACTCCGAAGAAAATGACCTCATCAACAAAGCTGATGAAGATAGTGATGACTACGCTCCCACCTATTGCTTCATGGCAAAGGGTGCCAAGGTACTCAAATATAACTCCTCTGAATCTAGTGAAAATGAATCTGATGAATATCTCAAGCCTAGCTACTCTAAACTTGCTAAGATTTCTGTAAAACAACAAAGGGCTTTTGAAAAGGTTCAAAACATGCTAGATAAAAGTGATGATATGTTAGGTGAAGAAATGGATTGCACTAAAGCCCTGAATGAAAATCTTCAGAGACTTCAGTCTAGGTTTGACAGCCTTCAAGGTCATCATAACACTCTCTTGTCTGATCATGAGAAACTTTCTTATGAATTTCTTCAAAGAAAGGAAGATCTTGAGAAGCTTAGAGTGTGTTATGAAGATCTTTAGAAGGAGCGCGGTTCATTGCTAGCTCAACAAATCAGTGCTTCTCAGGAAGAATTTGTTCCTCCATGCTTAAAGTGCATTGAACGTGAATCTGCTAATTCTTCACTTGAATGTTCAAATGCTTCAACTATTACAAATTCTTCACCTGCCTCTGCTGTTACTAATTCCTCATCTGAGGACTTTGCTAGTATCACTGACGATGCAGGGCTGAAGGAATTGTACATGATAGGCATGTACAAAAGCCTCAAAGGGCATCAGACTCTTTGTGATGTGCTTAAAAAGTAGATCCTCAATAGGAACCCTAGGAAAGAGGGTATTGCCTTTGAGAGGAAACTCAATCCTGATGGAACATATTGGAAGCCTAAGCAGTACCCCAAAACCTCATGGGTTGCTCCAAAGGGACCTCCAGTTGATCCATCTAACTTATCTGGCTTTACATGTGAATCTCCTCATTCTTCTGATGAGTCATTTGGCTCCAACTATAAACTGTTCAAAAACCAGAATGGTGAAGTATTTGCTAGATATGTTGGCACTAACTGCAGGAACGGTTCTCCCATGAAGAAAATCTGGGTTCCCAAGAAGTGCCTTGAAAGTCTTCAGGTGAATGTCCTCATGACACCACCTGTGAAGAATAGGAACCCCAGATCAAACTCTTCATATGGACCAAATTCTTCATATGGATCCAAGTCCTCATACGGACCAAATTCCTCACGTGGATCAAATTTGTCGGTGTTCTGGGAACGGGGGTCCCCAGACTTGCCTGCCTGCGGCCTGCGGCGTGGCTCGAAGGAGGCCCAGCACGGCCCATCTTCATCAACGCAGCTCAAGACCTCGCGAGGGCCAAGCCTCACGGGCGGACGACAAGGAGCTTCTCGAGCACGGCCTCGTCAGGCTGGCTCATGAGGAGGCGGAGAGTTCAAGGCAGGGTACCTCGCGAGGTGCCCATGACGCAAGCCATGACGACCAAGGCGCGCCATCGAGGCGCCAGCCCAGCAGTGATGTCCTCCTTTCCTCTTTGGTGCAAAGGGAGCAAGCGCAGGCGAGAGCATCAACCAAAGGCATCCATTTCCGTGCAACAAGACCAAGACCATCCCAACGGCTGGAAGGGAGTCATCGTGGAGCCCAAGCAGGCGTCATCACCAGAGCCCTTGGCAGGCGAGGACCAACTTTAGTCAGGATAAGTGTACCCGCTGTTCCCCTTCAAAATGGCCAATTGTTGGCGCCCTTCCCGCTCAATATTTGGGAAGAGGCCTAGGGCCTTCACCTATAAATAGGAGTAGCCACCCCCGGGGGGGGCGATCCGGATCCGAATCCTCATCAAGAAACCAGTAGCTAGAGCGACTGAACACCACCTAGCAGTTCATCGCACCCGCCAAGAAGAGACCCTCACGAGGTTGTTCTTCCTTGTATTGTTCCTCATCAGCCCAAGAGGCAATCCACCACACCACACACTGGAGTAGGGTATTACACCACGATGGTGGCCCGAACCAGTATAAATCTCGTGTCTCTTGTGCTGTTCTGTTAGTAGCTTAGGTCCCAGCGATTCGGCGACGTGCGAGACGGTGAAGGGTTGGATGTCCGCGCGCACCCCAGTGTTTGAACCTCAAGGGTCTGCCGGAACCTGAAATCCGGCAAAATTCCTCAAAAGGATCAAAGTCCTAATATGATTATCATCGTGCTAATAACTCCGTTTCGCAGGGTAGAGCTAAGGGCTATGAATATGTGTATTATTCTTCAAACCAATATGTCCATAAGTCCTCAAAGAATTTTTCTGCTTATTCATATGCTTACCCTAACCTCTCTTATGTGAAACAAAATGGTTTGGCCTCTATGCCACCATTCTCATATGGAGCTCGCAGAGTGATGAACTCTTTGCCACCCCTTCAGATGTGGGTGGTGAAGAAAAAGAACTAATTTCCTCTGCAGGGTCAGTTCTCCAGACGTGCTTTAACGTCTGAAGAATTTGCTGGGGACCTGACAACATTGCCTGAAAGGACACAGGCTAATCATGAAGAAATGAACTTTCATTTCACACGTCCTCATACTGCTATATCTGTTTTACTACTTGATGAAATTCATCTGATGAATTTGATATCATATTCTTCACTGACGAAGTATATGAGATCGTAAGTTGCACTAATTCATCTACAGGATGATCAACCCAAAGCAAATGACTGGGTCCTCGATAGTGGATGTACAAATCACATGACTGGTGACAAGAATCTATTGATGGATGCTCCCTTATCACCGTCACATCTGAAGCATATCATCTTTGCTGACAAAGGCAAAAGTCAGGTATTGGGTCTTGGTAAGGTTGCGATCTCTAAGGACATTCACATGGACAAAGTCATGCTTGTTGAGTCCTTAGGATACAATCTCATGTCAGTCTCAATGCTTTGTGATCTTGATATGGTTATTGTCTTTGGCAAGTATAGTTGTGTTGTGATCATGGAAGCTGACAATTCCAAAGTTTTCGAAGGCTTTAGGAGAGGAGACTTGTATATTGTTGATTTCTCTACAGGACCACAACCAGCCATGTGTCTACTTGCAAAATCTTCAGAAGGCTGGCTATGGCATCGACGACTTGGTCACGCAGGCATGAGGAATTTGCACACGCTTGCGAAGAAGAAGCATGTCATTGGCATTGAAAATGTCAAATTCCTCAAGGATCACTTGTGTGGAGCACGTGAAGTGGAAAGATGACCAAGGCCAAGCATCCAAAGCAAAGACTATCATGACAACTACTCGTCCATTCGAATTGCTTCACATGGACCTCTTTGGTCCTAATCATTACTCAGCAGTCACTAATGATGCATCTCTATATGGCTTTGTTATTGTTGATGATTACTCTCGTTACACATGGGTACACATTGTCACTTACAAACATGAAGTGCAGGAAGTCTTCAAACGATTTTCCTCGAGGGCTTCAACCAACTTTGGTGTGAAGATCAGGCACATCAGGAGTGACAATGGAACTGAGTTCAAGAATTCCGGTCTTGACGACTATCTTGATGAACTTGGTATTACTCATGAGTTATCTGCTCCCTATACTCCTCAGGAGAATGGCGTCGTGGAGCGCAAGAACAGAACTCTTGTTGAGATGGCTCGCAGTATGCTTGATGAATACAAAATGCCTCGTCGTTTTTGGATTGATGCAATTGATACCGCGTGCCACATCATCAACAGAGTATATCTTCACAAATTCTTCAAGAAGACTGCCTATGAACTCCTCACTGACAAGAAACCCAATGTGAGTTATTTCAAAGTCTTCGGTGCTAAATGCTGGATTAGAGATCCTCATCACAATGCTAAATTTGCACCAAAAGTACATGAAGGTATTATGCTTGGTTACGGAAAGGACTCGCACACCTACAGAGTCTTCAACAATGTTCTTTACAAGATTTTTGAAACTATAGATGTGCGGTTCGATGAAACTAATGGCTTGCAAAGAGAGCACCTACCTTCTGTGATAGACGAACCAGCACCTGAGGAGTCTATCAAGTTCAAGGCGACTGAGGATGTCATTCCTACTGAAGAATCTGCTGAAGAATTCATTCCAGAACGCGAAGAACGTCGAGCTGATGCACCTGAAGATAATGCTGAAGAAAATGGTGCTGAAGAAAATGTTGATCAAATTCCTCGATGACAACTAGCCCATCCTCGCGTTGCAAAAGAAGTGCAAGTTGACAAGATCATTGATGACATTGAAGCACGAGGTCCTCTCACATGCTCAAAAGCTTCACATTTATCTAACTTTTGTGGGCACTATGCTTTTGTCTCTATCACAGAGCCCACTAAGGTAGATGGAGCATTTCTGGAGCCTGAGTGGATTCAGGCTATGCAAGAAGAATTACATCAGTTCGAGCTCAACAATGTCTGGGAACTGGTCAAACATCCAGATCCTCTCAAGCATAATATCATTGGCACAAAGTGGATCTACCGCAACAAGCAAGATGAAAATGGCCTTGTGGTGAGGAATAAGGCACGACTTGTAGCTCAAGGCTACACACAGGTTGAAGGAATTGATTTCGATGAAACTTTTGCACCTGTTGCTAGACTTGAGGCTACTCGCATATTACTTGCTTATGCTAACCATCATAATATCACTTTATATCAAATGGATGTGAAAAGTAAATTCCTCAATGGTAAGCTTGAGGAAGAAGTATATGTTGCTCGACCCCTAGGTTTTGAAGATCCAAAGAATCCCGACAAAGTCTTCAGACTCAACAAGGCCCTTTATGGCCTCAAGCAGGCCCCTCGGGCGTGGTATGATACTTTGAAGGAATTCTTCATGAAGAATGGCTTCACACCCGATTCACTCGACCCTACTCTCTTTACTAAATCTTATGATGGTGAACTGTTTGTGTGCCAAATATACGTTGATGATATTATCTTTGGATGTACTGACCAACGTTATAGTGATGAATTTGCCTATATGATGAGTGAAGAATATCAAATGTCTATGATGGGAGAGTTATAATTCTTCTTAGGTCTTCAAATTCGTCAACAACACAATGGCATATCCATATATCAGGAGAAATACCTCAAGGATGTTCTAAGGAAATTCGGCATGCAAGATTGCAAAGGCGTCAAAATTCCTATGCCCACAAATGGCCATCTATGCAGTGATGAAAATGGTATTGACTTCGATCACAAGGTATACCGCTCCATGATTGGTTCTTTATTGTACTTATGTGCATCTAGGCCAGATATAATGCTTAGTGTTTGCATGTGTGCCCGATTTCAAGCTACACCGAAGGAATCACACCATAAGGCTGTGAAGCATATTCTTCGATATCTAGCTCACACACCAAAACTAGGCTTATGGTACCCCAAGGGATCTACTTTTGATCTCATTGGATATTCTCGACTCGACTATCTTTGGTGATCGTGTGGACCGCAAGTCAACATCTGGTACTTGTCATTTCCTCGGACGATCTTTGGTCTGTTGGTCCTCGAAGAAACAGAACTGCGTATCACTGTCTACTGCGGAAGCTAAATACATTGAAGCTGGCTCTTGCTGTGCTCAATTACTATGGATGAAGCAAACTCTCAAGGACTACGGCATCAACGTGAAGAATGTTCCTCTCTACTGTGACAATGAGAGTGCCATCAAGATTGCTCACAACCCAGTTCAGCACTCGAAGACAAAGCACATTCATATTCATCATCATTTTCTTCGTGATCATGTGTTGAAGGGCGACATTTCCATCGAGCATGTGAAGACAGAAGAACAGCTAGCCGATATCTTCACAAAGCCCTTGGATGAGAAGAGATTTTGCAAGTTGCGGTGTGAGCTAAATATCTTAGAATCTTCGAATATTGTTTGAAAAGGACACACATCGCGACACTTATGCAAAATTGATGACTTAGATGTGCAACACATGAAGAAATGTTTTTCTTCAATCAATGAAGAATAACACTCTAAGTGCGAAGAAATTAATGAAGAATTTGATTCTCAGAACCCTACGACAATTGTACGCGGTGTCTGAAATCATCATTCTTATATGGTGGGTCACGCCACCACCAAAGTTGAAAATCTTCAATTTGAGTTTTTCCTCAGTTCTTGAAATTCCTCAGTTTTTCAAATTCTTCAACTTTGCAAAATCTTCACTGTTTCCGTCGTTTTTCTTCATTGGCTATATTTATATATATGGGTTTATGTCCTCTACAGCATTCACTTATGGCTATTTCTTCAAGTTGCTTTTTCTGCTAAGTGAATGTGATCGGACCCTTCCCCCTTTATGCTATACTCAACCCAATCTATTCACAAATTCTTCATGTGCGTTCTATTTGAAACTCGTTCAAAATCTTCACTGTGTCCTTGTCAGCTGAAGAAATTGCGAACGGAACTTTTAACTTATCTTATCCAAATTTTTGGTTTTGCCGCTCAATCCGTTCCGCTTCCTACATTAGACTTATCTATTCACCCACGATCTAACACGATCTCCACTTTTCAGTACGTGGGTGACACATGTCAAGCGAATGAGAAGGGTCAGGGGCACGTTCGTCCAAAATCTTCGGGCGAACAATTTTTCACCGTGGCTATATATACCCCCTCTCCCCTTCGTCACTTCTTTTACTCCGCTCGACCGCTCTCTCTCTCTCGCTCGAGCTTCTCAAACCCTAGCTCCGCCGCTACTCCATCGTCGCCGGTGAGGAAGAGCTTCACTGCCTCGACCTCGTCATGCGCCGTCATACTTTCGCGCCGACCATGAAATCTTCACTCCGCCGCCGCCGTACTGTCTTCCTCCACGAGTTAGGGCGTGGGAGATCTGAACCCATTTAACTTCTAATCTACACTTCTCGGTTCATCGTGTTCTTGATTCGGGTAATTAAAAGTTACTTTTATTACTGCCTTGATTCTCAAACCTTCCTGAAAATCTTCAAAGGTATTTATTCTTCAAATCTTAACACATATGAACACCTCAAACATAATATGCTCTTGATTCGTTTCTCTAAGCATCATTTTTCTTCAAGATTCCTCAATTGTGTGGATCCTCGATCTATACAACTCTGGAACCTAAGACAAAGAACGCTTAGTGAAATTCTTCAAAACTCATCTGTCAAATTCCTCAAACTAGTTCTTTTGAAAAACCTTACGAGAATGCATATGACCTCTCCAAATTCCTCGCAACTATACTCTGTTCACGGTACTCATGTCCGCTGCTTTGAATCACTAGGTTCTCATCAACTTAACTCATTTGCAGCGTTCCTCGAAGAAAAGTTGCATACTTCTTGAGAGAATTCGATTGTTCAAATTCCTCACCAAGAATATGGCGAAGGAAAGAAGCCACGTAAAGGACGAAAGAGGCTGAGGTCATGACTGCTTTCGAGATACCTGAGGAAATATACGCTGACTATTGCACACCTGATGAAGCCAAGTTTTGCAAGGAAAACAAAAATCAGCGCAAGGTGCGCATTCAGAGGATTGAAAGGAGATGGGCAAGGGAATGGAGGGAGTACAGGTATGTTACTCCAAAGTACATGAAGAAATTGGCACTGAATCCTCCATGCCCAAGAGCTCCATTGGCACCTGGCCAAGAAGCTAACCCCATGTGGGGACCCCGACTCATAAGTCGAGATCATTGAATGCACGTGTACAGTGATCCCAGAGATCAATGCTCACTGAACACACAGAAGCTGAATAACAAGAGTCTTACATCCATACATACCGTTTTACACAAGTAGGACTATTATGGTCAAGTCTTGACCGTATCATCGCAGCGGAAATCTTCAATAACAACTTGGACGCATGCCATCTGCCTTAACCCTACAGGCATTCTGACTAGGAAGCGTCCTAGCTCGCATGTTCGCCACCAAGGTACTCTTCATTATATCATGTTCTTTCATGCCTGGCCAATAAAATAACCAGTGGCAAGCCAATGAGTACTTTGAATGTACTCGCAAGCAACCCATGTTTTGGTTCAAGATACAACAATGCATGATATAGGCAAATTTTTGTAGAAAGCTAGTTTTGAGTGCAATGACATGTTCAACAACTTGTAAGACATGCATCAGGAGAATTCAAGTAACCACGATGACAGGTTACAGATATCAACATAAATAGAGTGGGCACCAACCCAACCCAATCATGTCAAGTCCTTTGACTTGACCCAAGTAGATCTTCCCACTTATCCAGACACACACACTGGTTTGTAAACATGTGGACGTAGCCCAAGAGAGGTTACCCAACTGTCCTTGACCGTGGACACGGCTACTCGAATAGTTTTACACTCTGCAGAGGTTGCACACTTTACCCACAAGATCCGGGGAACTTCCGTGTCATCCACGACCCGCGATACCTCAAGTACCCGGGGTAAGCACCCGATCACTATCTTTACCTAGACGACACTAACAACGAGTCCACTCGTTGTTCCGTATCCTCACGATGTACATCATGCGAGACTCACTCGAGATCGTAACATCCGAGAGGGGACACAACGGTGTATCCGGTGCCCTGTGAAAACAGTCATGGCCGCCCTACCTGGCACGACCCCGTCCCGAGAGAGAGCACCAACTCTCCCCGTCACTAATGTCATGGGCTCCAAGCTAGTATCGGCCTAGGTAATCAATAATGCCCTTTCCCATATAAGGGTAGAGTGGTTGCGCATGTAAGGTTGGAATAACGGTCGCAACTTAAACCAATCCGTTTTGGAAACAACACACACCCTTGCCTCGGTACACCACTTCGTCATCAAGTGGTTACCCAACTCATCATCTCCCCCGGGCATAGGTGGCACCCGATGGGGTTTTCGAAAAGTCTTGTGGAAATACTTTGCCTCCATCACCATGCATATTCCCGTCCCTTTTTGCGTAGCACTACTTTAGCATCCTATCTACTCCCACCGGCATAACCCTCATAGAAAGGTAGGGTCATGCATCATGCAAGTGTCAACGAGAAAAGCAACGGAGGCAAACCACCTCAAGTGGTCACCATTTTATCATGACTTCGATACAAGCAATAAAAATGCCATATGACGTGCATAAAAAGGGGTTTCTTAGACATGGTCAAAGGGTTGCTTGCCTGTTTTAACAAAGTCTTCGAGGTCTTCAAATATCTCTGGTCCAACTCCGAGCATTTCGTCTACTTCGTCAACTATCTTCGAAAACAACCATTATAAGCAATACGACATGGCAATTATAAAAGTGCTCTAAAATTTTAATTTGACTTTTCTAGGACATCTCTGGTTATATGAAAAATAACCAGACTGGTTTCATTGGAATTGGGCCAGTTGATATTTTTAAACATTTTGATATGATGGAATCAAGGGGTTTATGGATTTGCAAGAAGTGTATAGAGATATATTTTTGGAAAAATGAGCAAAGGCACCCATTTAACAAATCATAATTTTAGAAGCATCTAGGAGTTGGTTTCACTGGATTTGGGGTTCAAATGAATTCCCTATGAATTGGCAAAGTTGACAAATATAAGGAAATGGCTCATCATTTTGTGTGGCACAGAAAGTATAAGAAAAATGTTCATAAACTAAGTTATGAGCTTAAAAGCATCTAGGAATTTGAATCATGGCATTTGGATCAAATATGAGCTCTCTATGATTTTCTAAATTTCACCACAGAAATGGAAAAATGGGATTTTATTTAATTTGTGTGAAGGAAGGTTTTCTGGAAAAAAGTGAATGTCACACCAAAAGTTTAATTTGTGTGCAGGGCGCAGTTTAGCACCGCAGTGCACTAGGCCGGCCCAGCTGCACGGCCACGCGGCTAAGAAGGGCCACGCCGAAAGCGTACTAGCCAAGTACGCGTCCCTGCGGGGCAAGCGGCTTCCCTGGTCCCGCCTCCACTTAACCCGACCTGCGGGGCCGGCTTGGTTGCCGCTGCCGCCGACAGGCGGGGCTAGTGTGCTGACGCGGCGTCGTCCTCAACCTCCCGCCCGAAGCAGAGGAGGCGAGGCAGGGGAGACGTCGACGGTGACTGCCGGCGCTACCGGCCACCGTTTCCGGTGATCCAGCCACCGGCGTGCTCGGGGAAACGTGCCGCATCCGGGATGCCACACTACGGGCGCCAACTTCCTCAGAGGGGAGCGGGCCTTCGCCCACGGCGGAGGATGGCATCGGCCATTGCCGGCTTTGAGCGCAGGGGCGTCCAGGGGAAGAATGGAGGCGGTGGGGGGCTTCGTGGTGGTGGTGAGGGAGTACTAGAGTGGGTAGGGTGAAGAGAGAGGGGTTGCGGTGCCCGAATCCGAGCGGCGGTCCGCGGCGGCACTCCGGCCATGGAGAGGGCAGGAGAGCACTAGGGGAGAGGGATGTTGTCTGGGAGGTGCATGGGAGAGAGAGGGATCCAGAAGAGTCGACGGAGTGCTTGGGGGGAGGCTCTATATAGGGGGGCACCGGTGCACCATGGGCAAGGTCCAGGCCGCGCTCGGGTGAGCTCGAGGAGGGAGAACGAGGACAAGGGAGGAGGGGCCGGATAGCATTGCGTGTCGTGGACGCCGAGGCGCCCTCGGGGGACACGATTCTGGTGCCCAAGGTCGATGGGAGGCCTTGGAATGGGCGTGCTACAGTGCCGGAGAGCACTGTAGCATGCTCCAGAGAGCGAGCTCTGCACGCCATGGCATTGTTTATGTGCCAGGAGCGTGTCCACTAGTGTCTGGGGCTTTGTGGGGTGAGTAAACGAAGGGGAGGTGGACTTGGATGCCCTGGTGAACCACTAGGAGAGAAGAGAGGTTGAGGGAGAGAGAGAAAAGGGCTGTCCAGAGAGGTAAATGGGGGTTTTTACCCCTCAATCATTGAGCTTTGGAAGAGGGGAAGCTACAGGAGGTTGCTGGTGATCAGGTTAAGTTGGTAAAAATGTGGAGTCAAGGAGATTAGTGTAGGGGGTTGAAACCAGTGACTTTTTGCAATGAACAGAAGGTGTTTGATGCAAATTTGGGTAAGCAAATGAACTCCATTTGGCATGAGACACCACAGGGTGAAATGGCACAGATAATTAGGGCCTTCCACCAATTTGGAGCTTATTTGGGCAAAGTTGCCAATGCAACTTTTGTGAACCCTAGAAATCAGCAGAAATGGACTTCCCCAGATTTGAGGTTCTGAACATGTCCACAAAAGTTGAGATCAAAAGGATAAAGTTTACAATGTAGAGTTGTTCAAATTTGGTTCTGGACTGGAAGGGTTTTGGGGCACTTTGATCAAGATAACATTCTCTACAACGTGTGCCATTTGGTATAGATGCATTATTACACCATTGGAGCATGTGCACCAAGTGTGAGAGCATTTGGACATATTTGACAGTGGAAAGTTGTTCAAACTTGAAAAAGGACAGAAGTGGTTTTGAGAGGGTTTCATGGGGTTATACTGTTCTCCATGACATGATACTTGTCAAGATCATCAAACATGTCATATGTGACATTCTAGAATTTTATTGGAATATTTGGAGAATATTTCCTTTGTAATTATTTCAAAAGCTTGAAATATCCAGAAAGGGTTTTTGAGGGATTTAACCAATATTTTGAACATCACCATGTATTGAAAATCTTATATATGGACAATATATGTCCACTGAGTTTCCATTAGTTTTACCAAATATTTTTAAAGCATAAAAATAATTTTAACCTATTAAAGACCATTTCTGGTCTAAAGAAAAAGCCTTTAAATAAAATAGGTAAATAACTTTTAAAATTATATTTTTGTGGTTTCTGGGTATACTATATCTAATAGGAGTCAAATACATTTTTGGAAAGATTTTTACTGTCCATAATTAAGTACTTGCAGCGCAAACCTCAATTCAGGGGTTTTTGGAAAACTAATTTAAAAAAACTATTTGGCCAAATTATTTGTGTAAGAAATGTTTATGTCCTATACACATGGCATGATCATTGGTTCAAGATTTTGGAGCAAGGAGATGAAGTATAGGAGTTGGAGGATTTATTTGATTTTTAGAGCACTTGCAAACAGCAGACAAAAACCAATCAAGGCAAGGTCCAAAACACTCAAAAGTTTTTGTCAAACCACATTTTATCATGATTGTTAGCTTAAGTGTAGTGGCATGAAAATCAGGGTGTGACACCCCACCAGCATCAAGCGTGGTGAGGACTTTCCTGAAGAATGGGCCAAGCGCCAAGCCAAGTTGGCGAGACAAGCCAAAGAAGCAGTGAGGAAATTCAATGAAGACTCTGCTACTACTGCTGCCACTGAGGCCCCTGTCAAGCCCAGAAAATCAATGGCAAAGAAGCCAGCACACAAGCCAAGTGCTTCACCAACAGTGCCCTCACGGCCAAAATCCTCAGCAATGCCCTCGCTGCCAGAATCTTCAATGCCCTCACGGCCAGTTCCTCATGTTGCACCTGCTCCTCCAAAGTCCTCAGCTGCTCCGGCAAAGTCATCAGCACCTGTGCATCTGGCCACGTTCCAAAGGACTATAGGCATCTCAATTGCCTCTTGTGTCTCAGCAAGTTCCTCAGCTGCACCAAATTCTTCATCAGGCCCCACTCTGCTGAAGAAAAAGGCAACTGCTGGACGAGGTCCTCGGCCAAGTCCGAAGAATAAACAGGTTGCCTTCCAAGTGCCATCTAGAGCCTACAGTCAGAACTTGTAGAAATAATCAGGGACCGACAAGAAAGGGCCGCTAGAGCCAAAGGCACACCTGTGCCACTGCTTTTGGATCCAAGGGCGATCCTCGAGTACATTGATCTCTGGCACAAGGATCCAGAGACACCTATGCCTGATTTTCATTTGACTCCTGAACAAAGTCACATGCTGACCCATTTCATTTCTGAAGAGAAATGGAAATTTGAAAAGGCTAGGTAGATCAAGAAGGCTCAGTTCAGGAAAGAGAAGTTCCTGAAGAAATACGTTATTAGAATGACAACTGAGGAACTCCTCAAGATTCAGTCTGAAATCAAAGCCCTCAGTGATGACTTTGATGAGTATTATGCTGATTGGCAAGGAGCCAAAGTCAGATTTGTCAATCTGACAAAGAAGTTCACAAATGTTGCAGCCCCAACGCAACAAGAAATTCCTCAGACTGGAGCCTCTGCTCAGCCTGCTGAAGAACATGCCAGCACCACTGATGAATTTCAGCCTGCTGAAGACAATGCTAGTTCCCGGGCTGATGACTCCATTCCAGCCGCTGAAGAAATTGCCAGGGCACCCACTAGTGGTGCGCTGAGAAAGCGAAGAAGTCGAGCAATCTGCATCGATTCCGAGGAAATTCAAACAGATTCCTCAGCTACTCCCGCGCCTACACCAACTCAAATCCTTCCACCTGCATCAGATGTGAAGAAGATCAAGGCTGCAGAGCGAGCTACAGTGAAGAAAAGGAAAGCATCAGCTGCTTCAAATTCTTCAGCCCCGAAGAAAATGAAGCCTATGACAAGCTCTTTTGAAAATCCAATCGATGATGTTCGAATTTCCTCCATTCCATCAAAGGACCTTGTTCCTTTTGGTGAAGAATATGTGATCCCAAGCGGATCTGATGAAGAAAATCATTCTGCTGCTTCATCAGAGCAGATTGATGAAGAAATTGAAGTGGATGCAATCCCTTCAACACCAATCATTTCCTCGCCAATGCCTCAGTTCACAGCTGAAGAAGCTGGTGTTGAGGAAATTGAAGATGAAGACGTGGATATTGGATGCACCATGCCTGTGATGAATGATGACTTTTGGGAAAGTCAGCATCCCAATTCTCCACTTTTCACCCCAATCCAACAAATTCCTCAGTCCCCAGCACCAACAGTTCAAATGGGCTCAGAAGAAACTCATCCCAACTCATCTGTGCATGAAGAAATTCCAGCCACTAGTTCTGAAGAACCTGCTGCTGCTGATCCTATGAACACGCAGACTGCATATGAAGAGGAGCCAGAAAATCCTCAGCCTGAAGAACCTGAGATTGCGATTCCTGAGGTCATGATGCAACTCACAGACACTCCACTGCCAAAGCCAAAGAATCCATTCTCAACAAAGCAAAAGTTCAAGGCTGAAGATTTCTTCGGCGAGCATGTGTTCTTCACTGACTACAACCCTTATGTGTCAGGACCCCGATTCCAAGTCACATTGACCTAGCTGGTAACACCTCATATCACTTTGTGGCCTCACGCACGGTATTCCCACGGGTGTCGCCTTACCATGGCCCGGGACCGTTTGCGTCTTTTGGCTCACGTATATGATAGTGTCGCTAGCATCCACATGACAAAGAACCCGGGCCGACATGGCTAGTCGTGAACCCAAAGCGGCACTAACCTATGGGGACAGGCATACATGAAACACTTCGAGCATGTCGGTCATCAACGTATGAACTTGGGCTGTAGCACTGGGCTAACAGGACTCCGGTATCCCGGGCTGTAGCAGGCTAGGCAGGACTCCAAGTATCACCGCGTGACATTTCCCCGAAGGGACAGACATAGGAACGAAATGAATCACATGCCGCCACCAAGTGTCCAAGCAAGTAGTCTTTGGGCTAGCGGGACTCGGTGAACCGGGCAGAAGGACTACTATCGCTCGAGGCACGAGACTACATTTCCCCATATGAGAGGCTGCCAAGGATAAACAACTAGTTTGTCGGATCCCACACATACCAAGCATTTCAAACATACACACATTATGCTCAATATGCGTAGATACAACATGGCATCACAACATAACTCTACAACTCAATATATTACTCATTAGGCTCCGAAGAGCGAGATATTACAAACATGGGTCTCATGACCCATCACTCAGAGCATACAAGTCAAGCACAAGCGGAAGCTAATCATGTCTGAGTACAGACAACTATAAATGGAAAAGGCTGAGAAGCCTGACTATCTACCAGATCCTGCCGAGGCACAAGATCGTAGCTGAGGTAACAAGCTAAACGTCGAAGTCCAAGCGGAACTACTAGCGAGACTGACGTCTCTCTGCAAAAACATAGAATAGGCAAACGTGAGTACAATTGTACTCAGCAAGACTTACATCAGATCTAACTACATATGCATCATTATCAAAAGGGGGTGGTGGAGTTTGACCGCAGCAAGCCAGCTTTGACTCGGTGGCTATCCTGAACTACGATTGCAAGTAACTCCTTTGAGGTGGCGCTACGAGTCCACATATTCACCATGGCAATACACCACTATGGACCCGCTCCGTCTCCCTACGAGAACGCCATCCATAGCACTCACGCTTATCTTGCGCATTTTAGAGTATCCACTTTCACTTGTCTATGAACCGATATAGGCAACCCGAAGTCCTTCTCCGTGGACACGGCTATTCAATAGATCATATTTAACCCTGCAGGTGTACCTCTTCACACGCTCTCACCACTTACCGCCGTTTACGACATGTACTCGGCAACCTTCAAGCGGAAGCCCAACGTGGGTGTCGGCCACGGCCTACCTAAACACTCAAGTCCCTAGTCCAGGTTTATCGCCTATTCGGGTTCCATCCGCAGGAGTCCGCCGAGGTTTCCCATACAGCCCCGAACGATGTGTGCAGGGTTCCCGAGATACCAAACGGGCACTCGGTACACGACCACGGTGCCTACCGCAACACAACCCACCCCTAAGGTCAGCGTTATGTCGGCCCCAAACATGCTACAAACACGAAACTACTTGCAACTCCGGACTGTGGACAAGGGTGGTTAAGAAGCGAGAGGGTCAATTAAGGATCCCAATGCGTGGTAGTAACTGTTTCATGGATCACAAACACAGAACTCAGTTCACGAGGGCGGCTGCAATGAGACAACCCACCATGTACTCCTACATGGCCTCTCACCGCTACCTTTACCAAATCGTGTTCACACACTTAGCTCACACACAATAGGACATGTTCATAACAATTCCAATTCATTCCCGATGAATCAGACCCGACTCAACTCTAAGCAGTAGCAGGCATGACAAACAAGCACAAATGAGTAGGCACACATGGCTCAAACAACTCCTACTCATGCTAGTGGGTTTCATCTAATTCTTGTGGAATGACAGTCATGCAAAGGATCAAGGGGTTCAGCTACCGCAGCAAGTAACACATGAGTCGTTGTTGTCCTAATGCAATAAAATAGAGCAGGAGCGAGAGAGTGGGATTATATCGGAATGAACAAGGGGGTTTTGCTTGCCTGGCACTTCTGAAGATAATAGTTCTTCATCGGTGTCATCGAATAGTCATCGTCGGTACATCGCTCTCCGGGGGGGCAATTACCGCAAACAAGAGAGAGCACAATCAATGCAATGCACATATATGATGCATGATCATGTTAAGGTACTGAATTTACCTAATGCAATAATAATCCAAGTTAGTTGGAGTGGAATTCAAACAAGGTTGAATTCCAACTCAAAATGCTATTTCATAAGTTACCCTAATCATGATTCATCCTATTCAGTGATGTTAACTTGTTCAAACATGCATGATCATGGCATAAACAGATTCTTCATATTTTTCTGATCATTTTTCATATATAAATTATTTCCATCCGAGTTACGGTTGAATTTATATGATTTATTAAAGTTTAGGGTATTTTACGAATTTACTGAATTAGATTAAATCCATAAAAGGGATTACTGGCGTCGACTGACGTCGATGTGGCGTCGGTAGGTCAACTAGGCGCCCAGTCAAACCTGACCAGTGGGGTCCACCGGTCAGTGACTCAGAGCTGGGTTGGGTGGATGACAGGTGGGACCGGTCAACACTGACTTGTCGAAGTCAATGCTGACACGTGGGGTCCACCCAGATTAGTGCTAATCTTAACAGAAAATAAACAATGATTAACTAAGGGCGTGGGGCCCATGTGTAGCGGGTCGGGGGTAGTTAAGCGGGCGGGGCCCGCATGTCGATGACCCGGGGTGGTCTAACCCCGGTCAAAGGGTCATCGCCATCGGCGGCTTGACGCCAGGCGACGTCGAACGCGGCGGGCGCCATGCCAGGTTGCTCCTCCGGTGGCTAAAAGTGCGGCGGAGGGCACCAGGGGGAAGCCCTTGATCCCGCGCATCTAGGGGGACCAGCAGGAGGTGTGGGGGCGGCCGGAATCGCGCCGGCGTCGAGCTTGGGCGGCGGCCGGAGCTCGGTGTCCGTGCAGCTATGGCCTAGAGGACGCGGAGAGGCCGGGGAAGAGGGGAAATCGAAGCGGGCGCTCACAGGGAGGCGGCAGGGTAGCTCGGGGGCTCGGGGCGCCCGGCGGCGAATCGAGGCGGCGGCGATCGGCGGGTCCGAGAGGGAAAGAACGGCGGGCGGCGCCTCGGGGCCTCTCGGTTGAGTGTGACGGGGGGGACGAGGGCGGCATCATGGAGCTTGGGGCGTGTTGGAGAGGAGAGGAGTGGCGGTGGCAGGGCGAACAGGCGACAGTGGCGACAGGCCCGCTCGGTCCGGCGAGAGGGAGAGAGCAGAGAGAGGGAGGCGTTCGAGGGAGAAGTGAGAGGGCCAGGGATCGGGGAGGCGTGGCATCGCAAGGAGGCCGGGAGGCCAGGCAGGCAGGGTGGAGGTGGCGCGGTCTTGGCGGTGCACGCTGTCGGCCACGCTGCTGCCCACCGGGCGCGAGGAAGACGACAGGAGGGAGGCTGTTGGCTGGGCTGGCCAGGGGCCAGCCAAGCCAAGACAGTGGCCCAGGGGCCAAGTGGCGCCGGAGTAAGCCAGTGAGCACTCTCTCTCTTTTTATTTTAGTTTCATTTTCTATTTTGTTCTGTTTGTTTTGATCCAGTTTTAAAAACCAAATCAATTTTATAAATCCTGAAAATATTCACAGGCACTTTATGAATTATTCCTATGGCCCACAAATACTTCCAACATTATTTGAGCATTTAAATTATTTATAGTGTTTAAATGCCCAAATTCAAATAGTGTAAGATTTAATTCAAAAACCCCGGAATGACCTATAGGATATGTTCATCATTTTTGGAAGAGGCTTTCACCTTTATCCATTTATCATGAACATTTTCACAGGGCATTTTGGGATTATTGAAAATGATTTTTATTTGAACCTATTAGAATTCACTTGGTGCTAGGGTTTCAACAATCCCCATTTCACTATTAGAATTCACTTGGTGCTAGGGTTTCAACAATCCCCATTTCAACTTTCATGGAAATTAACATGATGACATGAATGCCTTAATGCAACTACTGTCAAGCAACTCTAGGGCTGTGACAACTCACCCCCACTAAACAAGAATCTCGCCCCGAGATTCAAGACGTGAGGTAAGAGGAAAAGGGAGGTCACAAACTATTACAATTTCCATGATCCAATCGCCTTCTCGAAGATGTTGGTTCACTCCATCTTCTTGGACTTGACGTCTTCGAGATCTTCACCCGACACGACAACAGAAAGAAGGGGAAGCCCTACATGATTCGATCTTCACGAAGATTAAGCAAACATGATCGACTCACGGACTGAGACGGTGACACATCTTGAGTTGAGACATAAAATGCATCGAGAGGATGGGGAACAACACGAGGTTTGATTAGTGGTCAACAATTCCACGCCTAGGGAGATGGTGGATGGTGTCAAGGTGGCGAGGAAACATTTATCATGATCCCGTAACGGGACACCTCGAGAAAGGTGGCGCAAGAACTATTCCCTTAAGTGGCAAAAAGAATTACTTTTGAATTAGAGATCATTGAAACTCTTTATACCAGCCTAAGGCAATCGCAAGCGATCATTTGACGGAGTGCAAAGGAATAGTACACCCGGACTTGAATGGATGATGTGGACTACCTTGTTGAAGACAACGCAACGGATGATTTGCTTATCATCGAAGGTGGGGGAACCCATGGTAAGTCCACTTTTGAAGGTAAACCTGGACAAGAATTGCTAAGAAGACCCGCTGTAGCGAGATAGCGCAAGGACGGTGCAAGCTGGGAACGAAATGCGACTGTTCGAATGTTCCAACCATCATATCCGCCTGAGATTCAGATCTGGTTGGTGTTAGGATATTTCAGACTCATCATGTCTGAAAAGAAAGGGTTGCAACACAATTCGACGAGATGGCGTTGCGAGATTCTCGGAATATGAACTACGATAGCAAGCTCCAAAACATGAGCTGGTTTTGCTACAAACATGTGAACACACTGTCCTAGACAAGCATGACCACATGGTAGTCTTATAATAAAACACTACCGAGTTCGGGTGGGAACCATCATCGAGGATAACGAAGTCCGATCATAAGTCATGACTAGTTGTTATGAAGGAACTCCTTTTCCTTGAACAATTCAATCAGTGGCTTGGTGTGCTATGGAATCCATATGGGATGAAGATGATCAGTCTATCAGACCATAGAATACTTCGCACGTGCATGACTGACTTGGGATGATTCCAAAGGAACAAAACAAACCTTTCTCAAATTCATGGCGGCAACTTACACCAGATGCACATGAATTAGAGGAAGTCACTACTTTCATCCAAACATATGCTTCATGATCGAAACACGAAGAATTGCTTACACAAGTTTCTAATACTAGGTTGATGTTCAACATGACTCATGGGGAGACAAAATGCTCTTGATGGGCTCAACAACAACTCATCGAATTTCCATATCATTTGGACTTCCACCATCATGTGAACACGTGATAGTATTGGTCGACCAAAAGATATAATGGTGTATGCTCGAGGATCAACCACGAGTAAGACAACATTACGAATATCGTTAGTTCTGATTTGGCTTGACAATGGCCCATACTCAAGTCAAGGAATTGGTAGGACAATAGGTCCAACAACTGATCACGAGGACCAATCGATGAAGATATCATCTTTCTTCAACACACACTACACAAGAATATCCCTTTGGATCGAACTAGGTTAGGCAAGCTTTTATCTTCCAACTCTCCAAGTTGTTGTCTAGCTTAACCGACTAGCTCGGGTATCCAACACAGATTTTTGGAGAAGGGTGGTTCACAAGAAACCAACGTGATCACGAGCCCAACATAACAGTCAGGGAACAACCCGGTAACACTTCCAAGAAGATATTTGGAAAGTCACGAACCACCGTTATGTTACTAAGCTCGAGAGTAATCTTGCTTTTGGAGGGCAAGACGATATTATCAAATGAGTGAGGACCCGACACAATCCTAACTCATCAATCGAAGTGTGCACCAGAAATAAGGACTAGGTAGCACGATCAATCTTAGGATGATGGGTTAATAACCACACACTAAGAATGAGAATATTGTCCTTTCACTACCAAGCAACAAGTTGCTCGGGTATTGATTTCACACATCACCATTCACTTGTCGGCATTCCGGTTGCATCAACACGGAACCGAGGAATGAATAATGATAGCGAGAGTATCACTGCGTCAAGAATTCCTAGGAGTTAGTGCAATCCTCATGACACTCTTGACATAAAGATGGTAACACTCCAAGGTAGAACAGAATCAAAAGCTGAATTGGCGTTTTGATCTGCGGGATACAACTACTTTGACCCAATCCTAGAAATGGATGAGGTACTGGAGTTTGTTTCTCCTAGTCATTCCGGAATGGAATGGCTTGACGGACCACAAGGATAAAATGCATCGATGAAACAAATGCACACATACCCTTGGCTATCAATTGATAGATGAAGGTCGGAGGGCATCTAAGAGAACAACTCAAAGTAACATATAACTTTCTGAGTTGTGGAGGCACAGATTAGTATGTCGAGCAAGCTCAACATTTCTTCCGGATAACCCATGCAGAAAGGTAGAATTGGCAGACTCACAATTATGAATGGAGAACTCCTCAAGAGCACTCTTATTGTGATGTTTCGGTTCGTAGTATTTGGAAGAAGGAAATACCACGGACCTCGAGGACTATCGCAAGGTTACTAATATCCTAAAGGCACTAGCAAATTCTAACAACATGAGGTAGGATGAATCTCGGTTCGAAACCCAGAGTAGAATACCGCTACTAAATGGCATCACGGGATGCTTTGAAAATGATGGCGAAATCATCATCTTGGGGATACAAAAGCATTGCTAAATTGCTAGGTGACTTCCTAAACATCTAGGGTCATAATAATAGTTCCAACATATGTGTCGAGGCAACAGTACCTCATTGACCGATAGTGTGCTTAATCCGCCCAAAAGGACATCAGAAGCAGGAGGAAGGATTTGCAAATGCATCGGACTATTTAGAGACACAGGATGACTCGGACAGATAACGGCTGTAAATGCTCAAAATGATTTGAGACATCCTGCAGAAAATGGTGGCATAACCACTCAACAACATCATAACAAGATTCTGGGATCAATAGTTATCATACAGAAATAGTAGGAACTGAACTGGGGATTAAAACCAACAATCTTATAAGTCTATGGATTAGTAACCCGTCATCCTAATAGATAGATGAGAAGCCTAGTTCTTAACCCCGTAGAAGAGAAGAGGATGACTCAGATCAGAAGGCCATGAGGTATAAGGAGTAAAAAGAGCCTTACGTTCCTTCCACAATCAATTCCTTATATAACTAAAGCATTTCTAGACACAACTTCACCAGTTTGGCTTGGTAATCCTCTGAGCGGTCAAGCTCGATACCAACGCTGTCGGACCCGATTCCAAGTCACATTGACCTAGCTGGTAACACCTCATATCACTTTGTGGCCTCACGCACGGTATTCCCACGGTGTCGCCTTACCATGGCCGGGACCGTTTATGTCTTTTGGCTCACGTATATGATAGTGTCGCTAGCATCCACATGACAAAGAACCGGGCCGACATGGCTAGTCGTGAACCCAAAGCGGCACTAACCTATGGGGACAGGCATACATGAAACACTTGAGCATGTCGGTCATCAGCGTATGAACTTGGGCTGTAGCACTAGGCTAACAGGACTCCGGTATCCCGGCTGTAGCAGGCTAGGCAGGACTCAAGTATCACCGCGTGACATTTCCCGAAGGGACAGACATAAGAACGAAATGAATCACATGCCGCCCGACCAAGTGTCCAAGCAGTAGTCTTTGGGCTAGCGAGACTCCGGTGAACCGGGCAGTAGCGGACTACTATCGCTCGAGGCACGAGACTACATTTCCCCATATGAGAGGCTGCCAAGGATAAACAACTAGTTTGTCGGATCCCACACATACCAAGCATTTCAAACATACACACATTATGCTCAATATGCGTAGATACAACATGGCATCACAACATAACTCTACAACTCAATATATTACTCATTAGGCTCCGAGAGCGAGATATTACAAACATGGGTCTCATGACCCATCACTCGAAACATACAAGTCAAGCACAAGCGGAAGCTAATCATGTCTCGAGTACGACAACTATAAATGGAAAAGGCTGAGAAGCGACTATCTACCAGATCTCGCCGAGGCACAAGATCGTAGCTGAGGTAAATAGCTAAGCGTCAAGTCCAAGCGGAACTACTAGCGAGGCCGACGTCTCTCTGCAAAAACATAGAATAGGCAAGCGTGAGTACAATTGTACTCAGCAAGACTTACATCAGATCTAACTACATATGCATCATTATCAAAAGGGGTGGTGGAGTTTGGCCGCAGCAAGCCAGCTTTGACTCGGTGGCTATCCCGAACTACGATTGCAAGTAACTCCTTTGAGGTGGCGCTACGAGTCCACATATTCACCATGGCAATACACCACTATGGACCGCTCCGTCTCCCTACGAGAACGCCATCCATAGCACTCACGCTTATCTTGCGCATTTTAGAGTATCCACTTTCACTTGTCTATGAACTGATATAGGCAACCCGAAGTCCTTCTCCGTGGACACGGCTATTGAATAGATCATATTTAACCTGCAGGGTGTACCTCTTCACACGCTCTCACCACTTACCGCCGTTTACCGACATGTACTCGGCAACCTTCAGCGGAAGCCCAACGTGGGTGTCGGCCACGGCCTACCTAAACACTCAAGTCCCTAGTCCAGGTTTATCGCCTATTCGGGTTCCATCCATGAGGAGTCCGCCGAGGTTTCCCATACAGCCCGAACGATGTGTGCAGGGTTCCCGAGATACCAAGCGGGCACTCGGTACACGACCCACGTGCCTACCGCAACACAACCCACCCCTAAGGTCAGCGTTATGTGCGGCCCCAACATGCTACAAACACGAAAACTACTTGCAACTCCCGGATGTGGACAAGGGTGGTTAAGAAGCCGAGAGGGTCAATTAAGGATCCCAATGCGTGGTAGTAACTGTTTCATGGATCACAAACACAGAACTCAGTTCCTGAGGACGGCTGCAATGAGACAACCCACCATGTACTCCTACATGGCCTCTCACCGCTACCTTTACCAAATCGTGTTCACACACTTAGCTCACACACAATAGGACATGTTCATAACAATTCCAATTCATTCCCGATGAATCAGACCCGACTCAACTCTAAGCAGTAGCAGGCATGACAAACAAGCATAAATGAGTAGGCACACATGGCTCAAACAACTCCTACTCATGCTAGTGGGTTTCATCTAATTACTTTGGAATGACAGGTCATGCAAAGGATCAAGGGGTTCAGCTACATGAGCAAGTAACACATGAGTCGTTGTTGTCCTAATGCAATAAAATAGAGCAGGAGCGAGAGAGTGGGATTATATCGGAATGAACAAGGGGGTTTTGCTTGCCTGGCACTTCTGAAGATAATAGTTCTTCATCGGTGTCATCGAATAGTCATCGTCGGTACATCGTCTACCGGGAGGGGGCAATTACCGGCAAACAAGAGAGAGCACAATCAATGCAATGCACATATATGATGCATGATCATGTTAAGGTACTGAATTTACCTAATGCAATAATAATCCAAGTTAGTTGGGTGGAATTCAAACAAGGTTGAATTCCAACTCAAAATGCTATTTCATAAGTTACCTAATCATGATTCATCCTATTCAGTGATGTTAACTTGTTCAAACATGCATGATCATGGCATAAACAGATTCTTCATATTTTTCTGATCATTTTCATATATAAATTATTTCCATCCGAGTTACGGTTGAATTTATATGATTTATTAAAGTTTAGGGTATTTTCTCGAATTTATGAATTAGATTAAATCCATAAAAGGATTACTGGCGTCGACTGACGTCGATGTGGCGTCAGTGGTCAACTGGGCGCCCAGGTCAAACCTGACCATGGGGTCCACCGGTCGATGACTCGAGCTGGGTTGGGTGGATGATGTGGGACCGGTCAACACCGACTTGTCGAAGTCAATCTTGACACGTGGGGTCCACCAGTTAGTGCTAATCTTAACGAAAAATAAACAATGATTAACTAAGGCGTGGGGCCCATGTGTAAGCGGGTCGGGGGTAGTTAAGCGGGCGGGGCCCGCATGTCGATGACCGGGGTGGTCTAACCCCGGTCAAAGGGTCATCGCCATCGGCGGCTTGACGCCGGCGACGTCGAGCAGCGGGCGGCGCGCATGGGGTTGCTCCTCCGGTGGCTAAAAGTGCGGCGGAGGGCACCAGGGGAAGCCCTTGATCCCGCATCTAGGGGACCAGCAGGAGGTGTGGGGCGGCGGAATCGCGCGGCGTCCGAGCTTGGGCGGCGGCCGAGCTCGGTGTCCGTGCAGCTATGGCCTAGAAGACGCGGAGAGGCCGGGAAGAGGGAAATCAGCGCAGGCGCTCACAGGAGGCGGCAGGTAGCTCGAGGCTCGGGGCGCTCGCGACGGCGAATCGAGGCGGCGGCGATCGGCGGGTCCGAGAGGGAAAGAACGGCGGGCGGCGCCTCGGGGCCTCTCGGTTGAGTGTGACGGGGGGAGGACGAGGCGGCATCATGGAGCTTGGGGCGTGTTGGAGAGGAGAGGGAGTGGCGGTGGCATGGCGAACAGCGACAGTGGCGACGAGGCCGCTCGGTCCGGCGAGAGGGAGAGAGCAGAGGAGAGGGAGGCGTTCGAGGGAGAAGTGAGAGGGCCAGGGATCGGGAGGCGTGGCATCGCAAGGAGGCCGGGAGGCCAGGCAGGCAGGTGGAGGTGGCGCGGTCGGCGGTGGGCCAGCGTCGGCCACCACGCTGCCCACCGGCCGCGAGGAAGACGACAGGGAGGGAGGCTGCTGGGCTGGGCTGGCCAGCCACCAGCCAAGCCGCCTGACAAATGGGCCAAGTGGCGCCGGAGTAAGCCAGTGAGCACTCTCTCTCTTTTTTTTTAGTTTCATTTTCTATTTTGTTACATTTGTTTTGATCCAGTTTAAAAACCAAATCAATTTTATAAATCCTGAAAATATTCACAGCACTTTATGAATTATTCCTATGGCCCACAAATACTTCCAACATTATTTGAGCATTTAAATTATTTATAGTGTTTAAATGCCCAAATTCAAATAGTGTAAGATTTAATTCAAAAACCCCGGAATGACCTATAGGATATGTTCATCATTTTTGGAAGAGGCTTTCACCTTTATCCATTTATCATGAACATTTTCACAGGGCATTTTGGGATTATTGAAAATGATTTTTATTTGAACCTATTAGAATTCACTTGGTGCTAGGGTTTCAACAATCCCCATTTCACTATTAGAATTCACTTGGTGCTAGGGTTTCAACAATCCCCATTTCAACTTTCATGGAAATTAACATGATGACATGAATGCCTTAATGCAACTACTGTCAAGCAACTCTAGGGCTGTGACATTATGACTCTGCTCGCATAAGGAAGAGACGTTTCTGGACTGCTAGTCAAGCCAACTTCTATTCCTCTGTGCTATTCAAAAAAGACAAAGTCTTCGATCATGCACATATTCCTCATGTGGACATAGAATCACTGCCAGGCTTCGAGCCAGTCCTCAGTGTTCTTCACGATGCAGGATTGCTGAATTTTTGCACTGACATTTGTGATTGGAATGAAGAACTCATTCTTCAATTCTATGTGACGCTGCACATCACCGGAGACTCTGAAGATGTGAACCCATGGGTATTGGACTGGATGACAGAAAATACTCACTACAAGGCACCAAAGAATGAATTGCTTCGTGCCCTCCCACTCGATCCTCCCTTGATGGTGCTCGTTGCATCTACAATGAACCTGAGCTTTCAAATCATTACATGCAAGTGCTGATGAAGCCTTTGAAGCCAGGGCAGGCACCTCGAACCAAATTCTTCATCAAGGAATTGCTGTATGTGCCTCGGACTGTCTATCATATTCTTACGAAGATAATGAGTCCTATCAAAGGCCACGACTCAAATGATGAAGAAGTCGTTGGCATCATGAAGAATATGGTTTTCAATATCATTCATGGCGTTCCCGTCAACTTCCATGATTTCTTCATGAGGACTCTGGCATACATTGCTATGTCACCTTTCGAGCTGAAGCCTTATGCACCATGGATTATGAGGTTCATCAGGACAAGGTCTTCACTTGATTATAAGGCTGATACTCTAAACCACTGCAACTACTTGCCTCCAATTGAAGTCCTCAAACGGACATTTTCCTCAGCTGATGACAAAGGCAAGGCAACTGCTGTGATAGATGAAGGCATTCGTCCATTGGATGGTCAATTTCGCAAAGCTGCATCCTACTCCACCAATGATGACTCTGCCACACATGACTCTGCCGCCAATACATCAACCAAGCAAAATCCTCAAGCCACAGCATCCAGAGTGATGACTGGTCGTGAGTTACTCCTCAGTCTTCATCAGAAGGTTGATCGCAATCATAAATGGGTCAAGCGTCAGTTTGGTTCAATTCTTCACAACATGACCTCAACACACAATGTTGTGAAGAAAAACCAATACTACCTCCATGAAACCTTCAACCGCACCTGGGCTGTTCTTTCTCATGTCTACAGCACAGAAGAACTGAAGACAATGGGTCTCAAGGAAGAATTTGACTGGTCTGCACCTCCGCCGAAGAAACTCAAGAAGGTCAAGGTTCCTTCCTTGGTGGCCAGCTCCTATTCTTCATCGCGCGACACTGATAAAAATGAAGACTTGGACGACACTGCGGCAGACCCTACTACGACAACCGACCCCGACAACGCTGGCTCTCCTTCATCAACTTGATATTCTTCAGGGGCGTTAGTCCATAGTTTCAATCCTTTTGGTCATTCGATGACAAAGGGGGAGAAATTTGAGTTAGTCTTCAAGCGGGTCTACTATATGGGCGTCTTTTTTGCTAGGTTACAACTCTCGCTCTTCTGAAACTTTTATTGGATCGAGTTGTAATCTTAAACCCGATGGTGCTCTGATACTTTTGACATGTTCCTCTGCATGCTTATTCTTTGTTATATGTTAATACACGCATGCTGAATTACATCAGTCACCATATTTCATCATGCATTTCAAATTCTTCATGTTATATGTCAAATGCGTGTATGAATTACAAGATATAGGGGGAGATCTCCATGATTCAACCCTTCAAATGTGCATTGCCTCAAAAGCAAATTCCTCACTATGCACATCTTCAGGGGGAGTTCTTCTACTCCCTCCGTTCCTTGATATAAGGTGTATAGATTTTTGAGAAAAAATCCAAAATATAAGGTGTATTGCGTTGCACCACTCATTTGGATAATTATTTTAGGGATTTGATTACATTTCCTTATGTGAGGCAAGCTCCTCTATTTTCTCATGTCAATTAGTCAGGTGTAATCTTGCCCAAAATTTGTGAAATTTTCCCTCCACGTGCGTTCTTTAATATCGTGCCAAAAACTATACACCCTATATTGATGAACGGAGTGAGTATATCTTACAATCAAATTTCTCAATATCAGTATTTACACTTCATATGTTTATCCCCGTTTAAAACATAACCTATATTGTCATCAATCACCAAAAAGGGGGAGATTGTAAGTGCATCTAGTGCCCCTTAGTGATTTTGGTTTATTGAAGACTTATAGGTTAAGGGACTAATGTGTTTATGAGTGTACACATGTCTATAAGTCTATGAGGAGTTTGATCATTACAGAGAAAGTCGACCCCTAAAAATGAAGTTCTTCGACTGAAGACTTTGATATTCTGAAGACTTTCTGAAGACTTTGAAAGTGAAGAAATTGGTGTGACCTTGAAGACTTGGTATTCATTTGAGGAACATGAAGCGTGAAGACTTTTGTTTTCGTAGTTTCGTTTTTCTCTTTCTTGAGTCATAGGAAACACCGTCTTTGTTAAAGGGGTCGAGGAAATACTAAGGAAAAATTTCCATGTGATGCTCAACTCAAAATCCTACACCTACCAATCCTTGAGTGAAGCCTTTGGAAATCTCATACAGATTCAGTCAATTTCTTGATGTGATGAGACGAAGTTCTTCCGTCACGAGAATTTGTTTTGACCGAGGAGTTAGGAATTCGCCAAGGCGGATTGCCTACGATGAGGAACATGATAGCCCCGAGGAATTTGAGAGTCAAATTTCCGACCATTCTTGTCTTCTTGCCACCTGTCCCAAAATATCTTATCCATCTAACGGTCATATCATTGAAGGGCATTTATGTCTTATCATGTCGGGCTGCTCCCTAGGCTATAAATAGCCGCCCACTACAACCACTAGCTGGTTGGCTGCTCGAGAGAACTTGACACTTGTCATTTGAGAGCAACCCATCCTCTGAGGACTTTGGCGAAAATCATCGAGTGAGGAAAAACCCAAAACCAAACCCTACAAACCCAAAGTGATTGAGCATCACTGAAGAGATTGATCCTGCGTGGATCCGACGCTTGTTACCTTTGAAGACTGCGCTTCTTCCAGACGGTTAGGCGTCATGGTCCAGAGCATCCAGGAGGAATTGTGGATCGCCAAGTGACCAAGTATGTGAAGGTTTGGAAGTCGCCTGAAGACTTACCTCGAGTGATTGGACGAGGTCTGTGTGACCTTAGTTCAAGGAAAATACGGTGAGAACTTGGTGTCCTGAGCTGCGTGCTCAGCGACTGGGTGTCCGGGACTGTGTCTCCTTGAGTTTAAATACTCAGCCGCTCCAACCAGATGTACAACTGAGACAGCAGTTGGAACTGGTCTACCAAATCATTGTCTTCACCAACCTTACTGGTTCTATTTCCTCAACTCTTTCATTTCCTCATTCTTTGTCTTTGAGTGTTTGTTCATATCTGTGTTTGAAGACTTTGATGAAGACTTTCTCAATTTCCTCGCCCAATTTCTTGATCTGTTTGTCTTCATCTTGTGTTATCCTGTGTTTACACTTTCTGTACTCTGTGATTGTCTTCATTTCATCATGACGACCATGCCCGCATTCTGTTATGCTTACTTCTGAGTACTTATTCTGCTGCAAGTAGTTCTTCACTTAGGAATTTCCTCACCGGCAAATTCCTAATTGAAGAATTCATAAAAATTGCCTATTCACCCCCCCTCTAGTCGATATAACGCACTTTCATATATCCCTTGTGACCTCATCCATCACCAACGCAAAAAAGATAAGGGCTCAAAGCTGACCCCTGATGCAGTCCTATCTTAATCAGGAAGTCATCGGTGTCGACATCACTTGTTCAAACACTTGTCACAACATTATCGTACATGTCCCTGATGAGGGTAATGTACTTTTGCTGGGACTTTGTGTTTCTCCAAGGCCCACCACATGACATTCCGCGGTATCTTATCATAGGCCTTCTCCAAGTCAATGAACACCATATGCAAGTCCTTCTTTTGCTCCCGGCTTCCATGGTCGACCTCCCAGGCATGAAACCAAACTGATTTTTGGTCACGCTTGTCATTCTTGTTAAGCGGTGCTCAATGACTCTCTCCCATAGCTTCATTGTATGGCTCATCAGCTTAATTCCATGGTAATTAGTACAACTCTGAACATCCCCCTTGTTCTTGAAGATTGGTACTAATATACTCCATCTCCATTCTTCTGGCATCTTGTTTGCCCGAAAAATGAGGTCGAAAATCTTGGTTAGCCATACTATCGCTATGTCCCCGAGACCTTTCCACACCTCAATGGGGATACAATCAGGGCCATCGCCTTGCCTCCTTTCATCCTTTTTAAAGCCTCCTTCACCTCAGACTCCTGGATTCGCTGCACAAAACGCATGCTGATCTCATCAAAGGAGTCGTCCAGTTCAATGGCAGAACTCTCATTCTCCCCATTGAACATCTTGTCGAAGTACTCCCACCATCTATGCTTAATCTCCTCGTCCTTCACCAAGAGTTGGCCTGCTCCGTCCATGATGCATTTGACTTGGCCAATATCCCTCATCTTCCTCTCTCGGATCTTGGCCATCTTATAGATGTCCCTTTCACCTTCCTTCGTGCCTAACCGTTGGTAGAGGTCCTCATATTCCCGACGCCTTGCTTCACCAACAGCTCGCTTTGCGTCATTCTTCGCCATATTGTACTTCTCTATGTTGTCTGCACTCCTATCCAGGTATAGGCGTCTGAAGCAATCTTTCTTCTCTTTAATCTCCTTCTGGACATCATCATTCCACCACCAGGTAACCTTATCTTCGCTTCTCCTTCCCCTGGACACTCCAAACTCCTCCGAGGCCACCTTACGAATGCAAGTCGCCATCTTCATCCACACATTGTCCGCATCCCCTCCTTCCTCCAAAGGGCCCTCCTTAATGACCCTATCCTTGAACACCTGAGCTACCTCCCCCTTGAGCTTCCACTACTTCGTTCTAGCGACTTTGGCACGCTTATCCCGCTAGACATGAATCCGAAAGAGGAAGTCAGCAACCACCAGCTTATGCTGGGGTACAACACTCTCTCCAGGTATCACCTTACAATCTAGGCACGCACGCCTATCTTCTCTGCTCGACAGGATGAAATCAATCTGGCTAGAGTGTTGGCCACTACTAACAGTCACGATGTGATTCTCTCTTTCTAAAGAGGGTGTTAGCTACAATCATGTTGTAGGCTAGAGCAAAGCTTGAGACATCTTCTCCTTCTTGATTCCTGATGCCATATCCAAAGCCCCCATGCGCCCCATCAAAACCTGTGTTAGATGTACCCACGTGGCCATTGAGGTCTCCTCCTATGAGGAGCTTCTCACCAATCGGTACATTCCTAACCATGTCTTCCAGGCCTTCCCAGAACTCCCTCTTGGTGTTCTCATTGTGGCCTACTTGCGGGGCATACGCGCTGATAACATTGAGAACCAAGTCCTCAACTACCAGCTTGACCAGGATAATCCGGTCCCCACGTCTCTTAACATCTACCACTCCATACTTGAGGCTCTTGTTGATCAAGATGCCTACGCCATTTCTGTTTGCAGCCGTCCCCGTGTACCACAGCTTGAAGCCGGTATCCTCCACCTCCTTTGCCTTCTGTCCTCTCCATTTGGTTTCTTGGACGCAAAGGATATCAACACCTCTCCTCACCGCTGCATCAACTAGCTCCCGAAGCTTCCCTGTCAGAGACCCTATGTTCCAGCTACCTAAGCGAATCCTCCTAGGCTCGGCTAGCTTCCTTACCCTTCGCACTCGTCGAGTCAAATGCGAAGACCCTTGCTCATTTTCCTCTACACCCGGGCGCCGATGTAGCTCACCACTAAGGATGCGATGACCCGATCCTCACTCACTTGCCACCGTATCCGGATCAAGATACGGTGCGCCACTTGGGGGGTGACGGCCCGGCCCTTACCCATTGTCAGGACCCCGATTCCAAGTCACATCGACCTAGCTGGTAACACCTCATATCACTTTGCGGCCCCACGCACGGTATTCCCACGGGTGTCGCCTTACCATGGCCCGGGACCGTTTGCGTCTTTTGGCTCACGTATATGATAGTGTCGCTAGCATCCACATGACAAAGAACCCGGGCCGACATGGCTAGTCGTGAACCCAAAGCGGCACTAACCTATGGGGACAGGCATACATGAAACACTTGAGCATGTCGGTCATCAACGTATGAACTCGGGCTGTAGCACTGGCTAACAGGACTCCGGTATCCCGGGCTGTAGCAGCTAGGCAGGACTCAAGTATCATCGCGACATTTCCCGAAGGACGTACATAGGAACGAAATGAAACACATGCCGCCAGTCAAGTGTCCAAGCAGTAGTCTTTGGGCTAGCGAGACTCCGTGAACCGGCTGTAGCGGACTACTATCGCCGTAAGCACGAGACTACATTTCCCCATATGAGAGGCTGCCAAGGATAAACAACTAGTTTGTCGGATCCCACTCATACCAAGCATTTCAATCATACACATAATATGCCCGATATGAGTAAATACAACAAGGCATCACAACAAAACTCTACAACTCAAGTACTTTATTTAAGAGGCTCAGGAGCCATACATAACATAGTCATACAGGTAGGGGTCACATGACCCAACACTCAAGTCATACAATCATACAAACACATGCGGAAGCAAAGTAGTCTGAGTACAGACTCTAGAAAGAAAGAAAGCTTGTTGGAGCCTTTCTATCTACAATGGCCCTTCACAAGTCTTAGATCGCCACCTGGGTGGCTAGCTTACTCGTCGAAGTCAACATCTACATAGAATCCGTCGGAGGGGGTAGTATAGTCCTCTGAAAATATTGATTAAGCAAACATGAGTACAAAAGTACTCAGCAAGTCTTACCACAGAATCCTATCATACATGCACATTCTCAAGGAAGGAAGTGGAGTTAGTTGCAGCAAGCCAGCTTTGACTCTTGGCTAAGCTATCCTACGTGACACACTTTGTAAAGCATTTTGTCGTACACGAGTCCACTATTCACCATCACAATACTTCACCGTGGATCCTCTCTCGTCATCCCCGAGAGGGCCATCCACGATACTCACACTTATCTTGAGGCTTTTAGTAGTATCCATTTACTTGTCTATGAACTGATATAGGTAACCCAGAAGTCCTTCTCCGTGGACACGGCTATTCGAATAGATCATATTTAACCCTGCAGGGGTATACTTCTTCACACACGCTCTCACCACTTATCGTCGTATACACGACATGTACTCGGCAACCTTCAAGCGGAAGCCCAACGTGGGTGTCGGCCTCAGCCTACCCAAACACTCAAGTCCCTAGTCCAGGTTTATCGCCTATTCGGGTTCCATCCGCAGGGAGTCCGGCCGAGGTTTCCCATACAGCCCCGAACGATGTGTGCAGGGTTCCCGAGATACCAAACGGGCACTCGGTACACAGACCACGGTGCCTACCGCAACACAACCCACCCCTAAGGTCAGCGTTGCGTGCCCCCAAACATGCTACAAACACGAAACTACTTGCAACTCCGGACTATGAACAGGGTGGTTAAGAAGCCGAGAGGGTCCATTGGTTTCGGGCCCAATGCGTGGTAGTAGCTAGTTCATGGATCACAAACACAGATCTCAGTTCTTAAGTTCGGCTTCAATGAAACAACCCACCATGTACTCCTACATGGCCTCTCATCGATACCTTTACCAAATCGTGTTCAACACTTACACTCTCGAACCAACACAACCTTTCACTCCAGCTCATCATCCCGATGAGCCGACTGACACAACTCTAAGCATAGCAAGCATAGCATGGTAGGAATCACAAACATGGCTCAATCAACTCCTACACATACTAGTGGGTTTCATCTAGTTCTTGTGGCAATGACAGTCATGCAAAGGAAGTGGGTTCAACTACCGCAGCACACAACAGTTGAATCGCGTTGTCTTAATGCAGAAAAGCGAGAGCGAAGCGAGAACATGGGTTGTATCGGAATGATCAATGAATTGCTTGCTCGATGGAACTGGGTAGAGAACTGCCCTTGGTGGGTAATCGAGGTTATCTTGAGGCAGAACCTATTATGAAAACACACCAAAATAAACATACAAGCAATATGCAACAATATGATGCATGCTATGACATGGCAATATGGATGTGTGTTGGCCTAATGCAAGTTGAAGGGACAGGGATGAACTCATTTGAATCAAAGGTTCAAATGATAGATCATGTGAGTTAGTCCTAATGGTGCAAAATCTTAATCTGGTTATTCAGCATAGTTAACTTGTTTTAACATGCATGAAACCTGTACCAATGGATAGAGTGTATTTTTCTGATAAATTTTCATATATAAATCTTTGCATTTGGAGTTATAGAATAAAAGTTATAAGCATTTGAAATTTGAGTTATATTCTGAATTTATTATATAAAAATAATTCCAGAATTTGAATTAATCGTCAAGATGAGGTCAGATGACGTCGAGGGGTCAACGGGTCGTCCAGGTCAAACTGACCAATGGGACCCGCATGTCGAGTTAGTTTAACTAATTAGTTTTAATTAAAACTAATCCTAATTAGTTTAATCGGGGGTCCACTGTCATTGACCCGGAGGGTCAACAGGCCCACGGACGGGGTCAACTCACGGCGTCTAGCCGCTTGGCGAGGTCGACGCGCGGAGCAAGTGCTTTTGCACTTTCCGGCTCCAAATGGAGCGCTGGGAGCACCTCGTGATGCCGGAGGTGAGCCGCAGTTAGTGGTGGAGTCGGCTTGGGTCGGGATGGCGGAGTGGGCGCCCGGCGACGAGTCGGGCGGCGACGGGCTCGCCACCGACGGGTTTGGGGCTAGAGGGCTTGGCGAGGCGCGGAAGTGCACTGTTAGACCCGTTGGGGTGTGGTGAGTCGATGGACGTGTGGCGTGGCCATTAGGTGACCGGAGGCTCGTCGCTGACGAGCTCCGCGGCGATGGGTTCAGTGATCATCGGCGCTCGTTGTGGTGCAAGAAGAAGAGAGCGGAGAGGATGGGGAAGTAGCTAGGCTCACGGTGAACCTGTGGAGAGCTTCGTCGGGTCGGGGTGGATCGATGCGGCGGCGGCGGCGATGGGGATCTCCGTGCCTTGAGCTCGGGCGAGGTCGGGTAGTGGCCTCGGGGTGTTTTGGAGCGAGGAACTAGCTAGCTAGAGGTAACGGGTGCGGCGGAGCTGCTGACATGGCGGGAGGAGTATGGCGGCGGGAGCACGGCGTCGACGGTGGCGCGCGTCGGCGATGGCGTCGGCCAGGTCGGGGGCGAGCAAGAGAGAGAGACAGGGGGGAAAGTGAGGTGTCCGGGAGGTCGGGGTGACGACGCGTGGGTCGTCCAGGCTGCGAGGCGGCGAGGGGATGAGGCAGGGCGGCGGCCAGCTGCGTGGCGCCCTGCGCTCGCCGGCCGACACCAGTTGCTGCTGGCCGAGCCAAGCAGCTCATTGGCCAGCTCTGGCTGGGCTGGGCAGCAGGTGGGCGGTCATGGGCGACAGTAGGTTTTTTCTATTTTAGGCTTTTCCTATTTACGTAACTCTGTTTAGGGTTTTTAAAATACCAAATCTATTTCAAAATTACCAAAATGCTCCTGGTCACTTGTTGGAATATTCCCAACATGAAACATTTTAGTTTGACAATTTTTGAACACTTAAAATATTTTCCATAATTTAAAATGCTCATTTCAGAAATTTGTGAATTAAATCTAGAACCCTTAGGTGACCTAGAAAATGTTCCACCTTCTTTGACATGGATCCTGAACCCAAACAAAGAGGATGAGCATTTTGAAGGGCATTTCGATTCATTGAAATAAATTTTAGTAAACCCTAGTTGTTTTAAGGGGGTGTTCGGGGTTTCTGCCTTCCCCATTTCAAATTTAGATGAAATTTAAACATGATGCACACCCTAATGCATGGTCTATCCGGGATGTGACAACTCACCCCACTCAAAAGAATCTCGTCCGAGATTTAGGATCTGCTCGAAAAAGGTGGGGTACTCAAGTCGAAGACGATCCTCCCTTTCCCAAGTTGCTTCTTGCTCGGAATGGTTTGACCATTGAACCTTTAGAAACTTGATATTCCGACGTCGAGTGGTACGCTCGCTTGATCGAGGATCTGAACGGGTACTCTCGATAGGTAAGGTTATCTTGGAGATCAAGCGTTTAGTGGTCCACTCCACGGATAGGATCCGAGAAGCAACGCTGAGTTGGGAAGCGTGGAAGACATCATGGACCTTGGAGAGATGCGGAGGTAGTTCCAATTGGTAGGCAACTTCCCTCGTTTGGCAAGAATGCGAAAGGGTCCAATGTAACGAGGAGCCAACTTGCCTTTGATACGAATCGATGGGTTCCTTTTAAAGGAGTAACCGGAGGTAAGCCTTCGCCAATTTCATAAGCCATAGGCTTATGCTTGCGATCATATTGGCTCTTCCGACGAGATTGGGCTGTTTTCAATTTCTCACGAACAACGCGAACCTGCTCCTCTGCTTCTGAATCATATCCGGGCCAAAGAGTTGTCTCTCCCGGTTTCGACCGATTAAGAGGCGTTCGACATTTTCTTCCATAAAGAACTTCAAAAGGGGCTTTGCCCAAACTGGCTTGATAACTATTGTTATAAGCGAACTCGGCGAATGGAAGGCATTTCTCCCAATTCATGCCGAAAGAGATGACAAGCTCAAGCATATCCTCTAGGATTTGGTTGACTCGTTCTACTTGACCACTTGATTGGGGATGGAAAGCGGTGCTAAAAGAAAGACGAGTTCCCATAGCATTTTTGAAACTTTCCCAAAATCGAGAGGTGAAGAGACTACCACGATCTGAGTTAATTTCCAATGGAACACCGTGAAGAGACACTATTCGAGAGATGTATAAATCAGCTAGCTGACTAGCGGTTATACTCTCGCGAACTGGTAGGAAGTGGGCTACCTTGGAAAGACGATCAACGACAACGAAGATAGCGTTATTCCCTCTCTTGGTCCCGGGAAACCCGTAATGAAATCCATACCAATTTTATCCCATTTCCATTCAGGAATTTCCAAAGGTTGAAGGGTGCCAAGAGGCCGTTGATGCTCTGCTTAACTCGACGGCGACGTCGCGATTAGCAATGTATTGAGCGATTTCTCTCTTCATCCTAGTCCACCAAAACCTCTGGCGAGATCTTGATACATTTTAGTACTACCAGGATGAATGGTGAGAGGAGAGTCATGAGCTTCCTTAAGGATCAATCGCCTCGAGTTGCGCACCTTGGGAACCACTAGCGGTCTCCAAAGAACACGACACCTTGTTCATCAATGGAGAAACAATCTGCGACTCCTTTCTTGATGTTTCTCCTGATACGGGAGATTCCCGGATCTACCTTCTGTGCTTTGATGATCTGATCCGTAAGGGTAGGTTTCGCCACCAGGGTGGAAAGGAATCCTCGAGGAACAAGGTGAAGATTAAGCTTACGAAATTCCTCGTGGAGAATTGGTTGACTTTGTTGTAACATCAAATTGTTACAATAAGATTTGCGACTTAGTGCATCAGCCATGACATTGGCCTTGCCTGGGGTGTAGGATATTCCTAAGTCGAAATCTGTAATCAACTCGACCCAACGTCTTTGCCTGAGATTCAAATCCGGTTGGGTGAAGATATATTTCAGACTTTGGTGATCTGTGTAGATTTCGCAACGATTACCTAGAAGGTAATGTCGCCAGGTTTTGAGTGCATGAACCACTGCTGCAAGCTCTAGATCGTGTGTGGGATAGTTATCCTCATGTGGACGCAACTGTCGAGATGCGTAGGCAATCACATGACGGTCTTGCATGAGTATGCAACCTAGTCCTTGTCGCGAGGCGTCGCAATAGATAATAAAGTCCTTAGAGAAATCTGGTGGAACAAGTACGGGAGCAGATGTCAGGCGTCTTTTCAGTTCCTGAAAGCTGATCTCGCACTGTGGCGTCCACTCGAACTTCTTATCTTTCTTGAGGAGTTCGGTTAGAGGTTTAGCAACTTTGGAGAAATTCTCGTCGAAGCGGCGGCAATAGCTCGCTAAACCGAGGAAACTCGAACTTGCTTGACCGATTCAGGTGGAGTCCAATCAAGGACGGCTTGAACTCGCTTCGGGATTGACAGCAATACCCTTACCAGAGATTACATGTCCTAGATAGGTCACTTACGGTAACCAGAATTCACACTTAGAGAATTTGGCATAAAGGCGGTGCTCTCGAAGTTTCATCAATACTAGCCTTAGGTGTTGGCATGTTCTTCCTCATTCTTGGAGTAGATGAGTATATCATCAAGGTATACCACGACTAATTTATCCAAATACTCCATGAAGATTGAGTTCATTAACCGAGAGAAAGTGGCTGGAGCATTGGTTAATCCGAAGGACATGACGGTGTACTCAGATTGGCCATAACGAGTGACAAAGGCCGTTTTGGGGATGTCCCGTTCTTGATTTTGATTTGATGGTAGCCCAACCTCAAATCCATTTTGAAAAGATCGAGGACCCAGCGAGCTGATCATGCAGTCGTTGATCCCGGGAGCGGATACTTGTTCTTGATAGTGACCAAATTGACAGGTCGGTAATCTACAACCATCCGATCCGTACCATCCTTCTTCTTGACGAAGAGGACGGGCAAGCCCATGGAGATGAACTAGGACGGATGAAACCCTTTTGCAAGGACTCATCGAGTTGTTTCTTAAGTTCAGCTAGTTCTAGGGTGCCATCTTATAAGGTCTTCTAGAGATTGGGGCGGTTCCGGAATAAGATCTATCACGAACTCGACATCCCCGTCGGTGGAACACTGGCAGTTCTTCCGGAAGACATCCGGAAATCACGGACTACCGGAATATCTTGAGATCCGGAAGAGGGTTGGCATTTAAAGAGTAAAGTCGGCGCTTAGACACTCGGGTTAAAACATCCACCGTTTTACCCAAGGATGGGTAAGTTGAACGGTTCTAGTAGAGCAATCGATCTTGGCATAATGGGCTGACATCCAGTCCATACCCAAGATGATGTTTATGTCCGAGGACTTAAGAGCTATTAGAGATGCAAGAAAGACTAATCATCGACAAGAATCTCATTCCCATGACTTATTCTAGAGGTTTGCCATCTAGAACCAGGAGTTTGAATTTCCATGGAGGTAGGCATGTCACGAGAATGTGGTGTTGTGCAATCGAGCATAGCTCTCGAAATAAATGAATGAGATGCTCCAAGATCAAAAAACAGTTGCGGATGGCAATTAACAAGAAGCGTACCGAGGACGACGTTGGGATCCTCATAGGTTTCTTCAGCAGAGACATAGTTGACATGGCCACGAGCGGTGGCAACTGGCTTGGCATAAGGGGCCTTTCCTGCTGGCTTGCCGCGGCCAGCAGACTTTCCAGCTTGATTGGGGTTGTTCTGGGGACACTCTCGAATATAGTGGCCCGTCTCTCCACATTTGAAGCAAGTGATCACATTTGGCCGTGGGGCCACATTAGCAGTTGGACCTCCATAAGTCTTGGGTGGAAAATACGGCTGGTTGGGGCGAGGCGCCTCGAAGGATGGCCTCGGGGTGTACACAGGTGGTAGAGCCGATTTGGAACCCAAACCCGCGCTTCGGGATCGAGAGCGGATGACGATCCGAGTCACGGATGTGCTTGCGTGAAGCCTCGAAATCAGTCTCGCCTTGATCTGGCGCCGATAGCCTTATTGACTAGCCGAGAAAGAGGTGCATTCATGCGACGGAGATCTCGGCGTAGCTCGTGGCTAAGTCCCTTACGGAACCTTGCCTGCTTCTTGGCATCGGTAGAAACTTCTTCGGAGCATAACGTGCTAACCTCCCAAATTCACGGTGTGTAGGCATCCTTTGTCGACCTACCTTGGGTGAAACTGCAGAATTCCTCACGTTTGCGGTCCATAAGACCTTCGAATATGGTGCTCACGGAGGCGGCACTGAATTCATCCCAAGTTCTAACTTGTCCAGCGGACGCATAGCCTCATAATTTTCCCACCGAGATCGGCAGGGGCCTTCCGGATGATAGGCGGCAAAGATAACTTTGTCACCTCAGCCACATTGGCGGAACGCAGCTTGTGGTGGATATCATGAGCCAATCATCTGCGTCGAGAGGCTCGACGGAACATTTGAATTTTGGAGGATAAAGCTTGACGAAATCATTGAGTGAAACCACATCGTTTCTTGGCTGGCGTGCTGTGTTTTGTTCAATCCGCTCCAATAAGCGGTTGGTTTCGCGCTTATTGCGCTCGCTTCAAAGATCACCTCGGCCAAAGATGGCGGTTGCGGCAGATTCACATTTCTGGCTGCACTGGCCTCTCCCTGCTCTGGAACAGCAGGAGAATTTCGAGTGTTGACCATCCTGGGAGACAAAACAAAGGTTTAAACCAGGATGGCAGAATTTAACAAGGAAGTGCGGAAGGTAATGGACGGTATGGAATGCAAAGATGTTCATCCGTATGACATGGTAATATAAACTACCATATATATATATGCCAACGGTCATACACACCATTCATAGTTTAGTACAAGCCTGACGGAGTACAACTATAGAAAAAGGCGTTACATCTCATCGGAAGCATTCCAACTCCTATACATTATTTTTCTACACTTCCGGAACGATACACACTAGGTCGTATCCCACGAGTCACGCAGGACGGTGGAAACACAACTGGTACCATACTAGGAATACTACTACTATCTCAGGCAGCTCCATAGTAGTCCTCATAGAAGTCACCACCCAGACCTGGAAGTGGAACATGATCGTCCGGAAACAGACAATCCTGTGGGGCCTGTGGACCATAAGGACTCGGATGTGGCCGTGGACCCACAAACGGTGGCAGAAGAGGCCCACGAGGAGGAGTGATGCCTCCAACCTCACGCCACTCCATGAAGTCCGGCAGACCCGCCCGCACAGGGTACAAGTCTCTCATGTCCATATATCCGGCTTGCACGGCAGGTGCAAACCTAGTCAGAGTAGCCCAGTGGTCAGAACGGGCATTAAACAGCTCCATACGCAAGGCCCGGTTCTCACGGTCCTTGTCCTCCAGCAACTCAGTAGTAGTGCGAAGGTGAGTCCTCATGGGATGCATCGCTGTACAAACCTCAAGGTAGCCATGCGCCCGTGAAGAGATCTTTGGCATATAACGGAAATCGGTGTTGCTCAACAAAGCAGTCCCGCTCGAATAATAGTCATCATGGAATAGGCTGCATCTTGTGCGACATTCCAATAGTGATTCGAGCCCATAAGAACGATGAAGTGGCTCAAGAGCTCCGGGTAAGATGGATAAATCCGGACCGTGCATAGGTATTGGCTTTGATTGAAATCCTGAACTGCTCCTCGGCGGTATATTCAGGATACCATCGATAACCAGCCTCAATCATCACCCTAACCAACATGGCGTGTGACCGCACACATCAATGCAGCGGTCAGGCGAACCACTTGGTTACGGGAACGGTGGCCATCTGAAAGCACAGCCATAATGCAAAGGCATTAGAATTCCTAGGGAAAATCGGGCAGCATAACATCTGTAAATGCTCAAATCAGATTTGAGACATTCAAAATCAGATTTGCAAAACCACTCAACAACATCATATCAAGGTTCTGGTTCAAGTAATAGCATACTAAAATTTGGTAGCACTGAACTGGGGATGTAACCAACAATCCTATAAGGTACTACGGATTAGTAACACGTGAACCCGATAGAGAAAAAGAGAGCCTAGTCCTAAACCCACGTTGAATGAGAAAAGGATGACTCAGATCAGAGGGCATAAGGTAAAGGAGTAAAAAGAGCCTTACGTTCCCTCCCACAATCAATTCCCCTACATATAACTAAAGCATTTCTAGACTCAACTTCGACCAGTTTGGCTTAGCGGACCTACAGGCAGCCCTGCTCTGATGCCAACGCTGTCGGACCCGATTCCAAGTCACATCGACCTAGCTGGTAACACCTCATATCACTTTGCGGCCTCACGCACGGTATTCCCACGGTGTCGCCTTACCATGGCCGGGACCGTTTATGTCTTTTGGCTCACGTATATGATAGTGTCGCTAGCATCCACATGACAAAGAACCGGGCCGACATGGCTAGTCGTGAACCCAAAGCGGCACTAACCTATGGGGACAGGCATACATGAAACACTTCGAGCATGTCGGTCATCAACGTATGAACTCGGGCTGTAGCACTGGCTAACAGGACTCCGGTATCCCGGCTGTAGCAGGCTAGGCAGGACTCCAAGTATCATCGCGTGACATTTCCCGAAGGACAGACATAGGAACGAAATGAAACACATGCCGCCAGTCAAGTGTCCAAGCAGTAGTCTTGGGCTAGCAGGACTCCGTGAACCGGGCTGTAGCGGACTACTATCGCTCGTAAGCACGAGACTACATTTCCCCATATGAGAGGCTGCCAAGGATAAACAACTAGTTTGTCGGATCCCACTCATACCAAGCATTTCAATCATACACATAATATGCCCGATATGAGTAAATACAACAAGGCATCACAACAAAACTCTACAACTCAAGTACTTTATTTAAGAGGCTCCGAGGAGCCATACATAACATAGTCATACAGGTAGGGGTCACATGACCCAACACTCAAGTCATACAATCATACAAACACATGCGGAAGCAAAGTAGTCTGGGTACAGACTCTAGAAAGAAAGAAAGCTTGTTGGAGCCTTTCTATCTACAATGGCCCTTCACAAGTCTTAGATCGCCACCTGGGTGGCTAGCTTACTCGTCGAAGTCAACATCTACATAGAATCCGTCGGAGGGGGTAGTATAGTCCTCTGAAAATATTGATTAAGCAAACATGAGTACAAAAGTACTCAGCAAGTCTTACCACGTAATCCTATCATACATGCACATTCTCAAGGAAGGAAGTGGAGTTAGTTGCAGCAAGCCAGCTTTGACTCTTGGCTAAGCTATCCCACGTGACACACTTTGTAAAGCATTTTGTCGCACACGAGTCCACTATTCACCATCACAATACTTCACCGTGGATCCTCTCGTCATCCCCGAGAGGGCCATCCACGATACTCACACTTATCTTGAGGCTTTTAGTAGTATCCATTTACTTGTCTATGAACTGATATAGGTAACCCAGAAGTCCTTCTCCGTGGACACGGCTATTCAATAGATCATATTTAACCTGCAGGGTATACTTCTTCACACGCTCTCACCACTTATCGTCAGATACACGACATGTACTCGCAACCTTCAAGCGGAAGCCCAGCGTGGGTGTCGGCCTCAGCCTACCCAAACACTCAAGTCCCTAGTCCAGGTTTATCGCCTTTTCGGGTTCCATCCGCAGGAGTCCGCCGAGGTTTCCCATACAGCCCGAACGATGTGTGCGGGGTTCCCGAGATACCAAACGGGCACTTTCGGTACACGGGCCACGGTGCCTACCGCAACACAACCCACCCCTAAGGTCAGCGTTGCGTGCGGCCCCAACATGCTACAAACACGAAACTACTTGCAACTCCGGACTATGAACAGGGGTGGTTAAGAAGCCGAGAGGGTCCATTGGTTTCGGTCCCAATGCGTGGTAGTAGCTAGTTCATGGATCACAAACACAGATCTCAGTTCTTAAGTTCGGCTTCAATGAAACAACCCACCATGTACTCCTACATGGCCTCTCATCGATACCTTTACCAAATCGTGTTCAACACTTACACTCTCGAACCAACACAACCTTTCACTCCAGTTCATCATCCCGATGAGCCGGACGACACAACTCTAAGCATAGCAAGCATAGCATGGTAGGAATCACAAACATGGCTCAATCAACTCCTACACATACTAGTGGGTTTCATCTAGTTCTTGTGGCAATGACAGTCATGCAAAGGAAGTGGGTTCAACTACCGCAGCACACAACAGTTGAATCGCGTTGTCTTAATGCAGAAACGAGAGCGAAGCGAGAACATGGGTTGTATCGGAATGATCAATGAATTGCTTGCTGATGGAACTGGGTAGAGAACTGCCCTTCGTGGGTAATCGAGGTTATCTTGAGGCAGAACCTATTATGAAAACACACCAAAATAAACATACAGCAATATGCAACAATATGATGCATGCTATGACATGGCAATATGGATGTGTGTTGGCCTAATGCAAGTTGAAGGGACAGGGGATGAACTCATTTGAATCAAAGGTTCAAATGATAGATCATGTGAGTTAGTCCTAATGGTGCAAAATCTTAATCTGGTTATTCAGCATAGTTAACTTGTTTTAACATGCATGAAACCTGTACCAATGGATAGAGTGTATTTTTCTGATAAATTTTCATATATAAATCTTTGCATTTGGAGTTATAGAATAAAAGTTATAAGCATTTGAAATTTGAGTTATATTCTGGAATTTATTATATAAAAATAATTCCAGAATTTGAATTAATGCGTCAGCATGAGGTCAGCATGACGTCAGGGGGTCAACGGGGTCGTCCAGGTCAAACTGACCAATGGGACCCGCATGTCAGGTTAGTTTAACTAATTAGTTTTAATTAAAACTAATCCTAATTAGTTTAACTGGAGGGGGTCCACCTGTCATTGACCCAGAGGGTCAACAGGGCCCACGGACGGGGTCAACTCACCGGCGTCTAGCACTTGGCGAGGTCGACGCGCGCGGAGCAAGTGCTTTTGCACTTTCGGGCTCCAAATGGAGCGCTGGGAGCACCTCGTGATGCCGGAGGTGAGCCGCGGTTAGTGGTGGAGTCGGCTTGGGTGGGATGGCGGAGTGGGCGCCGGGCGACGAGTCGGGCGGCGACGGGCTCGCCACCGACGGGTTTGGGGCTAGAGGGCTTGGCGAGGCGCGGGAAGTGCACCGTTAGACCCGTTGGGGTGTGGTGAGTCACGATGGGCGTGAGTGGCGTGGCCATTAGGTGACCGGAGGCTCGTCGGCGACGAGCTCCGGCGATGGGTTCAGTGATCATCAAGCGCTGCGTTGTGGTGCAAGAAGAAGAGAGCGGAGAGGATGGGGAAGTAGCTAGGCTCACGGTGAACCTGTGGAGAGCTTCGTCGGGGTCGGGGTGGATCGATGCGGCGGCGGCGGCGATGGGGATCTCCGCTGCCTTGAGCTCGGGCGAGGTCGGGTAGTGGCCTCGGGGTGTTTTGGAGCGAGGGAACTAGCTAGCTAGAGGTAACGGGTGCGGCGGAGCTGCAGATGTGGCGGGAGGAGTATGAGCGGCGGGAGCACGGCGTCGACGGTGGCGCGTCGGCGATGGCGTCGGCCAGGTCGAGGCGAGCGAGAGAGAGAGGGGGGAAAGTGAGGTGTCCGGAGGTCGGGTGACGACGCGGGTCGCCCAGGCGAGGCGGCGAGGGATGAGGCAGGCGGCGGCCAACTGCGTGGCGCGCCTCGCTCGCCGCCGCCGACACCAGGCTGCTGCTGGCCGAGCCAAGCAGCTGTTGGCCTTGCTGCTGGGCTGGGCAGCAGGTGGGCGGTCATGAGCTGACAGTAGGTTTTTTCTATTTTTAGGCTTTTCCTATTTCTGTAACTCTGTTTAGGGTTTTTAAAAATACCAAATCTATTTCAAAAATTACCAAAATGCTCCTGGTCACTTGTTGGAATATTCCCAACATGAAACATTTTAGTTTGACAATTTTTGAACACTTAAAATATTTTCCATAATTTAAAATGCTCATTTCAGAAATTTGTGAATTAAATCTAGAACCCTTAGGTGACCTAGAAAATGTTCCACCTTCTTTGACATGGATCCTGAACCCAAACAAAGAGGATGAGCATTTTGAAGGGCATTTTGGATTCATTGAAATAAATTTTAGTAAACCCTAGTTGTTTTAAGGGGGGGGGTGTTCTGGGGTTTCCTGCCTTCCCCATTTCAAATTTAGATGAAATTTAAACATGATGCACACCGTAATGCATGGTCTATCCGGGATGTGACACCCATTTTGCACCACACCCTGGTTCTGATGTGGCGCGTCGTTGAGAGGGTTATGCCCCAACGAAAATCTTTTGGGTTTCATCTCCATAAGAGTGGCTGAGTTTTTACGTTGGCTCGCCAAGTCTATCACAACCCTCGTCCTTTACCTGGTCTTGGGACCGGCTATGTTGAGACAGCATAGGATGAGTTTCTTTCTCACATGGAAGACAATACAAAATTGCAGCCTGAAGAATTGAGCATCACATTTGCAGAATTGAACCAAACAGTTAACTGAAGACAACAACTAATTAAATAAACAGTTAATAAGTGAGCACCACACTATACGACATATAGAACATATACACTAGAGTAACAAATTGCATGGTAAAATTAGATAGCACAATTCACTAGAATTTGTGAAGGAAAGGCAGGAGCGACACACGCAACGGGTAAACCGAGCATGCTTAACCGGCATAGCTAGCAAATGGCAAGGTACTCCTCCAAGATCTGGGGGTCGGCACGAATGGCGGCGCTTATTTGGTGGAGAGGTCGGTGATTTGGGCGGAAGGTGTCGCGCTCGTGCCGGCGGTCGGGGCATGTGGGATGTGGAAGGAGGAGGATGGGGGTCGGGTGTGGATTACCAGCCTAGATAGACGAGGCCGAGCAGCGTGAAGGAGGGTCACCGACGAGGAGGCGGCACTACAAGCAAAGAGTGATGGTTTCAACTTGGAAAGAAAGGTGGAAAGAGGGGAAATGTGGCTTTTGGTAAGGGAGAGGGGGCGGGGAGTTAGATATATCCGCGGAAGCCGAAAATTTGGAATCGCTTCATCGAAAAAACTGGCGCGCAAAGTGTCATCAGACACGGTCCCGTATTCAGAACTGTGTACGATATGTGGACATCACAAACGATTCAAATAGCTTAACCCGTGTGTGATGAGTTTGAACATCAAAAGTTTTGGTTCGAATTTCCATGGTTACAGTGGTCATCCACGTCATTGCATAATTTGGGTACACAAAGGAGACTACAGCACACCCACACTTCTTAATCGAGCAAGTTCAGCCATTAAACAGAGCTAGCAGACCTAAACATTACGCTAACAAATTAAATATCGGCGCTCTTAATTAAACAAAACAAAGAGTACTACTACGGCTGGTGCTCGTCGATCTCCGATGATACGTCTCCAACGTATATATAATTTTTTATTGCTCCATGCTATATTATATTCTGTTTTGGACATTATTGGGCTTTATTATACACTTTTATATTATTTTTGGGACTAACCTATTAATCGGTGGCCCAGCCCAGAATTGCTATTTTTTGCCTATTTCAGAGTTTCGCAGAAAAAGAATATCAAACGGAGTCCAAACGGAATGAAACCTTCGGGGACGTGATTTTCGGAACGAACGTGATCCAGAGGACTTGGACCCTGCGTCAAGACATCAACCAGGCGCGCCCTCCACCCTCGTGGGCCCCATGTTACTCCACCGACGTACTCCTTCCTCCTATATATACCTACGTACCCCCAAACTACCAGATACGGAGCCAAAAACCTAATTCCACCGCCGCAACCTTCTGTACCCGTGAGATCCCATCTTGGGGCCTGTTCCGGAGCTCCGCCAGAGGGTGCATCGATCACGGACGGCTTCTACATCAACACCATAGCCTCTCCGATGATGTGTGAGTAGTTTACCTCAGACCTTCCGGTCCATAGTTATTAGCTAGATGGCTTCTTCACTCTTTTTGGATCTCAATACAATGTTCTCCCCCTCTATAATGGAGATCTATTTGATGTAATCTTATTTTGCGGTGTGTTTGTTGAGACTGATGAATTGTGGGTTTATGATCAAGTTTATCTATGAACAATATCTGAATCTTCTGAATTCTTTGATGTATGATTGGTTATCTTTGCAAGTCTCTTTGAATTATCAGTTTGGTTTGGCCTACTAGATTGATCTTTCTGGCAATGGCAGAAGTGCTTAGCTTTGGGTTCAATCTTGCGGTGTCCTTTCCCAAAGATGAGGGGCAGCAAGGCACGTATTGTATTGTTGCCATCGAGGATAAGAAGACGGGTTTATATCATATTGCATGAATTTATCCCTCTACATCATGTCATCTTGCTTAAAGCGTTACTCTGTTCTTATGAACTTAATACTCTAGATGCATGCTGGATAGCGTTCGATGTGTGGAGTAATAGTAGTAGATGCAGGCAGGAGTCGGTCTACTTGTCTCGGACGTGATGCATATATACATGATCATACCTAGATATTCTCATAACTATGCTTAATTTTGTCAATTGCTCAACAGTAATTTGTTCACCCACCGTAAATACTTATGCTCTTGAGAGAAGCCACTAGTGAAACCTATGGCCCCCGGGTCTATTTTCCATCATATTAATCTTCCAACACTTAGTTTTATTGCTTTCTATTTTACTTTGCATCTTTATCATAAAAATACCAAAAATATTATCTTATCATATCTATCAGATCTCACTCTCGTAAGTGACCGTGTAGGGATTGACAACCCCTTATTGCGTTGGTTGCGAGGATTTATTTGTTTGTGTAGGTGCGAGGGACTCGTGCGTGGCGTCCTACTGGATTGATACCTTGGTTCTCAAAAACTGAGGGAAATACTTACGCTGCTTTACTGCATCACCATTTCCTCTTCAAGGGAAAACCAATGCAGTGCTCAAGAGGTAGCAAGAAGGATTTCTGGCGCCGTTGCCGGGGAAGTCTACACAAAAGTCAACATACCAAGTACCCATCTGAAAGCACAAGTGCTCCCTAGGTGGTTTTGGTAATTAATGTCAACATATCTCTTGTTGGACTAAAACCTTTATCTAGTATGTTTCAGATAAGTTCAACAATGGAGTGGCATGGACTAAAGGATGTGGGAACTCCTTCAAAATGCTAAGGACAAAGGATTGGCTCAAGCTTCAAGCTCAAGACTCTTCATTTTACATTTTACTGATCCAAGATCACATTGAATTTATAGGAAAAGCCAATACTATCAAGGAGGGATGAGGTGTTGCTTAATGAGCTTTTTGCTTCATGTGCTTAGTGATATGCTCCAAAACCCTCCACTACTTTCTCACTTCCACAAATATGACCTAAACCTAAAGTCAAACTTGGATATATTTGCATCTTGCATGTCATCTAACCCATGTATGTACTTGGTTGAATCAAATTCCATGAGATTGTAATCTACTCACATCTCGAGCAATCTCTACATCACCAAGTCTCTACCCTATGGTGGATGAATACAAGGAAGCACGGAATCATTCTAACATATCCTTTTGACAAACTCTGTGATTGATCTTCATGATTGTCATTTTGGATACACAAGTGCTCTTCTTTGCAAGAACTAACCCATGTAGGTAGATGGACTCAAATTCCTAGTGGTGCTCCCAACTCTTGATGAGCTACATCAACCTTGAGCAACCCACACAAGTTCAACTACATGGACAACACCACCAACCAAGGTATGTTATTCCATCTTAGAGAAGCTTTACTCCAGGTCATGAGCTAAAGCAACTCGACAAAATGTAAATACATCAAGATGCTTAAACGAAAAATGGTAACCCCATTTTGAGCTTAAACGATGAGTATGACCCATGATCAAGTGATCTCACTTGACTCCTGAGTCAATATACTCTAACATAGGTGACTTTGTCACCGACCATCTCTAGATGAAGTTCTCTCGTGTTCTTATTTGTGTTTTTGCATTTGTCTCATGCATATTTGTTTCCCCTTACAAAAAAAACTTCATCTAGATTTCATTCTTTTCTTTCTGTTTGCTCTGCATTTTCAGCATCCAATTCATTGCATATCATTTAGTTAATTCCTTGCAAATCTTTGTGAGACCTTTGTAGTCTAGTGTGCTGAGGTGACAAATGTTTTCTCTGCGATGAACTCGGTTTCATCAATTTGTTGATTTCGGTCCAACCGAATCTTTTCGGTACAACTGAAGCATACCACTCGGTGCCACCGACTTCACAATAGGAAAACAGTTTGCCACTTATTTTGTGTTTCTTCTGATCCAGCTCCACTCAATGAAACTTGTCCTCTACAAGCATCACAATTTTATGCAGTGCTTTGTGTCGTGACTCAAGGACCAAACCCATTCACAACAAATTCCAGAAGACCCTTCTTGGAAATTGATGCCAAAGGGGGAGAGAGAGATCACATCAAAGCTTATCACTTAGAGAGATCACATCAGAGAGATTATTAAGGGGGAGAAAGAGATCTCCAGGGGAGAGAATACTCAAGTAGAAAGTATTTCTCAAGGATCCCAGATGCTTGGTATTCAAGAGGAGAGATGCCACATGTCTTTTTGGGGGAAAGACATGTTCTTGTGTGCTTATTTGAATTAAGCTCTGTTCATTTTTTTTTCAGCTCTGAGTTTCTGTTCCCTATCTTCTCCCAGTATCCCATACTAGATTCAGGGGGAGCAAGACATCTAAGGGAAAGGAATCAATCAAATTCATTGCATATCTTTACTCTTGGGATCATGTCTAATCCAATGTGGTACTCAGTACTCACTCTCTACATGTCATCCCAGTCTTGGTATTCTTGTGGTTTCTTCTGTTTGCTCTGGCTAGTAGATGTACCTGTGTTATCTAACCTTGTTTGTGCAGGTCCATTTCACCCTAAGCCAACTCAAGACTACAAGGTAAGTATATGCATCACACTCATGTGTATGAGGAATTCTTGCTGATGTACATACTGTTTTGCAAGAAGGACTCATGAGCATGAAGGTATTTTCTTTAATATTCTTTGCTCTGATGCACATGGCCAAGATACATGTAACACATTGCCTACTCTATCATGGTTATTGCTCTCACATGTTTCCATATTCCATATTCACATGATTGCATACATATAGGGGGAGCCTATGCTTGTTACATGTATTTCCGAAGCTTTACTTGCTATTCTTTATATCCTTACCTAAAGCTTTGATGTATGTTGCCATCAATTACCAAAAAGGGGGAGATTGAAAGCACAAGTGCTCCCTAGGTGGTTTTGGTAATTAATTTCAACATATCTCTTGTTGGACTAACACCTTTATCTAGTATGTTTCAGATAAGTTCAACAATGGAGTGGCATGGACTAAAGGATGTGGGAACTCCTTCAAGATGCTAAGGACAAAGGATTGGCTCAAGCTTCAAGCTCAAGACTCTTCATTTTACATTTTAGTGATCCAAGATCACATTGAGTCTATAGGAAAAGCCAATACTATCAAGGAGGGTGAGGTATTGCTTAATGAGCTTTTTGCTTCATGTGCTTAGTGATATGCTCCAAAACCCTCCACTACTTTCTCACTTCCACACATATGACCTGAACCTAAAGTCAAACTCGGCCCTACCGATTCTTTCTATCCGGCGCCACCGAGTTCAGATGTCATAGCCACTGCCACAAACCCTAGGCAAATCGGTTTCACTGATAGGGATATCGGTCTCACCGAGATGTGATTGTAATCTCTCTGTGTATGTCCATCACTAGATTCGGCCTCACCGAATTTGTGTAATCGGTACTACCGAGATTACAATGCAAACTTTCTGGTTAACTTATTACCCAAATCGGTCCCACCGAGTTTGAGTAATCGGTCTCACCGAGTTTGCCTCACCAACTCTCTAGTTAGCTAATTACCAAATTCGGTCTCACCGAGTTTGAGTAATCGGTCTGACCGAGATTACGATATGCCCTAACGCTAACCATATTGGTCCTACCGAGATGCATGTCAGTCCCACCGAAAACCCTAACGGTCACTAGGTTTACTAAATCGGTCCAACCGAGTTTGATGATTCGGTCCCACCGAGTTTGGTAAATTGCGTGTAACGGTTAGATTTTGTGTGGAGGCTATATATACCCCTCCACCTCCTCTTCATTCGTGGAGAGAGCCATCAGAACAAGCCTACACTGACAGCATCCTATTTCTGAGAGAGAACTACCTACTCATGTCTTGAGGCCAAGATATTCCATTCCAACCACATGAATCTTGATCTCTAGCCTTCCCCAAGTTGCTTTCCACTCAAATCTTCTTTCCACCAGATCCAAATCCTATGAGAGAGAGTTGAGTGTTGGGGAGACTATCATTTGAAGCACAAGAGCAAGGAGTTCATCATCAACACACCATTTGTTACTTCTTGGAGAGTGGTGTCTCCTAGATTGGCTAGGTGTCACTTGGGAGCCTCCGACAAGATTGTGGAGTTGAACCAAGGAGTTTGTAAGGGCAAGGAGATCGCCTACTTCGTGAAGATCTACCGCTAGTGAGGCAAGTACTTCGTGGGAGACGGCCGTGGTGGGATAGACAAGGTTGCTTCTTTGTGGACCCTTCGTGGGTGGAGCCCTCCGTGGACTCGCGCAACTGTTACCCTCTGTGGGTTGAAGTCTCCACCAACGTGGATGTACGATAGCACCACCTATCGGAACCACGACAAAAACATCCGTGTCTCCAATTGCGTTTGGATCTTCCAAACCCTTCCCTTTACATTCTTGCAAGTTTCATGCTTTATTTTCCGCTGCCTATATACTCTTTGCATGCTTGCTTGTTATGGATTGAGAATGTTAAACTTGTGCCTAAACTCCACTTAAACCTAAAAGAAGTTAAAAACTGCAACTTTGGTACTTAGTGTCTAATCACCCCCCTCTAGACACCTCTTCTCAAGATCCTACACCATCACAAACCCTTATCTCCCGCCTTACATTATTTGCCATTTGCCTCTCGTTTTCCTCTCCCCCACTTCACCCTTGCCATTTTATTCGCCCTCTCTTTTCCATTCGCCTCCTTTTCGCTTGCTTTTCGTTTGCTCGTGTGTTGGATTGCATGCTGGTCATGATGGCTCTACCTAGATTTGGTGATCTTCACCTTAAAAGGTTAGAAGAGATCGAAATCAACGTCAGGAGTTTCATGGACTTGCAATTTGAGCATAATAATTTCTTTAGAAACGAGCTTAAGGAACAAAAAACCTTTATGGGTTATATGAATAAAGAGCTCGATGATATGTCTAAAGAATTTGATGGCTTGAGATCCCAAATTGCTCATCTTGAGAAGTTAATAGCTGAAATATCGGATAAGCAAGCCAACTTAGTTAATAAGATGGCCGCTAAGCCGGAAAACTTTGAAAATAAAGATGAAGATCTAAAAATTATTGATGTGTCCCCTATTAAATCTTTGTTTAGCAATATGAATCTTGATAATGATGAGACTGAATATGATCCACATTTACCTAGAAGGCGTTCCAAAAATTCGGAGTTTTTAGATCTTGATGCAAAAATTGGTATAAGTGGGATTGAAGAGATCAAAACTCTAGATATTAATGAACCCCCTATTTGGATTTCAAGGAATTTAATTATGACAATTTCTCTTTGATAGATTGTATTTCCTTGTTGCAATCCGTGCTAAATTCGCCTCATGCTTATAGTCAAAACAAAGCTTTTACTAAACATATGTTGATGCTTTAATGCAATCTTATGAAGAAAAACTTGAGTTGGAAGTTTCTATTCCTAGAAAACTCTATGATGAGTGGGAACCTACTATTAAAATTAAAATTAAAGACCATGAATGCTATGCTTTGTGTGATTTGGGTGCTAGTGTTTCCACTATTCCAAAGACCTTGTGCGATTTGTTAGGTTTCCATGATTTTGATGATTGCTCTTCAAACTTGCACCTTGCGGATTCCACCATTAAGAAACCTATGGGAAGAATTAATGATTTTCATATTATTGCAAATAGGAACTATGTGCCCGTAGATTTTATTGTTCTTGATATAGATTGCAATCCTTCAGGTCCTATTATTCTTGGTAGACCTTTCCTTAGAACGATCAGTGCAATTATTGATATGAAGGAAGGAAATATTAGATTCCAATTTCCGTTAAGGAAAGGCATGGAACATTTTCCTAGAAAGAAAATAAAATTACCATATGAATCTATCATGAGATCCACTTATGGATTGCCTACGAAAGATGGCAATACCTAGATCTATCCTTGCTTTTATGCCTAGCTAGGGGCGTTAAACGATAGCGCTTGTTGGGAGGCAACCCAATTTTATTTTTATTTTTTTGCTTTTTGCTTCTGTTTAGGAATAAATATTAGATCTAGCCTCTGGTTAGATGTCTTTTTATGTTTTAATTAGTGTTTGTGCCAAGTTAAACCTATAGGATCTTCTTGGATGATAGTTATTTGATCTTGCTGAAAATTCCAGAAACTTTCTGTTCACGAAAATAATTTTTAAAAATCACCAGAACGTTATAAAATATTGATTCCAATTTCTTCTGATCAATAAACAAATTTTCTAGGGCTTCCTATTTTGTCTGAATTTTTGGAGTTCCAGAAGTTTGCGTTAGTTATAGATTACTACAGACTGTTCTGTTTTTGACAGATTCTGTTTTTCGTGTGTTGTTTGCTTATTTTGATGAATCTATGGCTAGTAGAAGAGTTTATAAACCATAGAGAAGTTGTAATACAGTAGGTATAACACCAATATAAATAAAGAATGAGTTCATTACAGTACCTTGAAGTGGTCTTTTGTTTTCTTTCGCTAACGGAGCTCACGAGATTTTCTGCTGAGTTTTGTGTTGTGAAGTTATCGAGTTTTGGGTGAAAGATTTGATGGATTATGGAACAAGGAGTGGCAAGAGCCTAAGCTTGGGGATGCCCATGGAACCCCCAAGATAATATAAGGACACCTAAAAGCCAAAAGCTTGGGGATGCCCCGGAAGACATCCCCTCTTTCGTCTACTTCCATCGGTAACTTTACTTGGAGCTATATTTTTATTCACGGCATGATATGTGTTTTGCTTGGAGCGTCTTGTATGATTTGAGTCTTGTCTTTTTAGTTTACCACAGTCATCCTTGCTGTACACACCTTTTTAGAGAGACACACATGATTCGGAAATTATTAGAATACTCTATGTGCTTCACTTATATCTTTTGAGCTATACAGTTTTTGCTCTAGTCCTTCACTTATATCTTTTAGAGCACGGTGGTGGTTTTATTTTATAGAAACTATTATTATCTCATGCTTCACTTAGATTATTTTGAGAGTCTTAAACAGCATGGTAATTTTCTTAAATAATCCTAATATGCTAGGTATTCAACACTAGTGAAAACTTTCTTATGAGTGTGTTGAATACTAAGAGAAGTTTGATGCTTGATGATTGTTTTGAGATATGGAGATAGTGATATTAAAGTTGTGCTAGTTGAGTAGTTGTGAATTTGAGAAATACTTGTGTTGAAGTTTGCAAGTCCCGTAGCATACACGTATGGTAAACGTTATGTTACAAATTTGAAACATGAGGTATTCTTTGATTGTCCTCCTTACGAGTGGCAGTCGGGGACGAGCGATGGTCTTTTCCTACCAATCTATCCCCCTATGAGCATGAGCGTAGTGCTTGGTTTTTTATGACTTCTAGATTTTTGCAATAAGTATGTGAGTAATTTATGACTAATGTTGATTCCATGGATTATACGCACTCTCACCTTTCCACCATTGCTAGCCTCTTCGGTACCATGCATTGCCCTTTCTCACATTGAGAGTTGGTGCAAACTTCGCCGGTGCATCCAAACCCCTTGATATGATACGCTCTTTCACACATAAACCTCCTTATATCTTCCTCAAAACATCCACCATACCTACCTATTATGGCATTTCCATAGCCATTCCGAGATTTATTGCCATGCAACTTTCCACCGTTTCGTTTATCATGACACGTTCGTCATTGTCATATCGCTTTGCATGATCATGTAGTTGACATAGTATTTGTGGCAAAGCCACCATTCATAATTCTTTCATACATGTAACTCGTGGTTCATTGCATATCCCGATACACCGCCGGAGGCATTCATATAGAGTCATACTTTGTTCTAGTATCGAGTTGTAATCTTTGAGTTGTAAATAAATAGAAGTGTTATGATCATCACTAATAGAGCATTGTCCCCAAACAAAAGAGAGAAAGACCAAATAAAAAAAAGGAAGGCCAAAAAAATAAAAATAAATAAATAAAAAGGGACAATGCTACTATTCTTTTTCCACACTTGTGCTTCAAGGTAGCACCATGATCTTCATGATAGAGAGTCTCTTGTTTTGTCACTTTCATATACTAGTGGGAATTTTTCATTATAGAACTTGGCTTGTGTATTCCAACAGTGGGCCTTCTCAAGTGCCCTAGGTCTTCGTGAGCAAGCAAGTTGGATGCACACCCACTTAGTTTATTTTGTTGAGCTTTCATATATTTATAGCTCTAGTGCATCCGTTGCATGGCAATCCCTACTCCTTGCATTAACATCAATCGATGGGCATCTCCATAGCCCATTGATTATCCTCGTTGATGTGAGATTTTCTCCTTTTTGTCTTCTCCACATAACCCCAATCATTATATTCTATTCCACCCATAGTGCTATATCCATGGCTCATGCTCATGTATTGCGTGAAAGTTGAAAAAGTTTGAGATTACTAAAGTATGAAACACTTGCTTGGCTTGTCATTGGGGTTGTGCATGATGAGAGCATTCTTGTGTGACAAAAATGGAGCATGACTAAACTATATGATTTTGCAGGGATGAACTTTCTTTGGCCATGTTATTTTCAGAAGACATAATTGCTTAGTTAGTATGCTTGAAGTATTACTATTTTTATGTCAATATTGAACTTTTATTTTGAATCTTTTTGGATCTGAATATTCATACCACAATTAAGAAGAATTACATTGAATTATGCCAAGTAGCATTCCACATCAAAAATTCTGTTTTTATCATTTACCTACTCGAGGACGAGCAGGAATTAAGCTTGGGGATGCTTGATACGTCTCCAACGTATCTATAATTTTTGATTGCTCCATGCTATATTATATTCTATTTTGGACATTATTGGGCCTTATTATACACTTTTATATTATTTTTGGGACTAACCTATTAACCGGATGCCCAGCCCACAATTGCTGTTTTTTTGCCTATTTCAGAGTTTCACCGAAAAAGAATATCAAACGGAGTCCAAACGGAATGAAACCTTCGGGAATGTGATTTTTGGAACGAACGTGATCTTGAGGACTTGGACCCTACATCAAGACATCAACCAGGCGCGCCCTCCACCCTCGTGGGCCCCACGTTGCTCCACCGACGTACTCCCTCCTCCTATATATACCTACGTACCGCCAAACTACCAGATACGGAGCCAAAAACCTAATTCCACTGCCGCAACCTTCTGTACCCATGAGATCCCATCTTGGGCCCTGTCCCGGAGCTCCGCCGGAGGGGGCATCGATCATGGAGGGCTTCTACATCAACACCATAACCTCTCCGATGATGTGTGAGTAGTTTACCTCAGACCTTCGGGTCCATAGTTATTAGCTAGATGGCTTCTTCTCTCTTTTTGGATCCCAATACAATGTTCTCCCCCTCTCTCGTGGAGATCTAGTCAATGTAATCTTCTTTTGCGGTGTGTTTTGTTGATACCGATGAATTGTGGGTTTATGATCAAGTTTATCTATGAACAATATTTGAATCTTCTGAATTCTTTTATGTATGATTGGTTATCTTTGCAAGTCTCTTCGAATTATCAGTTTGGTTTGGCCTACTAGAATGATCTTTCTTGCAATGGGAGAAGTGCTTAGCTTTGGGTTCAATCTTGCGTGTCCTTTCCCAAAGGATGAGGGGCAGCAAGGCACGTATTGTATTGTTGCCATCAAGGATAACAAGATGGGGTTAATTTCATATTGCATGAATTTATCCCTCTACATCATGTCATCTTGCTTAAAGCGTTACTCTGTTCTTATGAACTTAATACTCTAGATGCATGCTGGATAGCGGTCGATGTGTGGAGTAATTGTAGTAGATGCAGGCAGGAGTCGGTCTACTTGTCTCGGAAGTGATGCCTATATACATGATCATACCTAGATATTCTCATAACTTTGCTCAATTCTGTCAATTTCTCAACAGTAATTTGTTCACCCACCATAAATACTTATGCTCTTGAGAGAAGCCACTAGTGAAACCTATGGCCCCCGGGTCTATTTTCCATCATATTAATGTTCATACACTTAGTTTTATTGCTTTCTATTTTACTTTGCATCTTTATCATAAAAATACCAAAAATATTATCTTATCATATATATATCAGATCTCACTCTCGTAAGTGACCGTGTAGGGATTGACAAGCCCTTATCGCGTTCGTTGCGAGGATTTATTTGTTTGTGTAGGTGCGAGGGACTCGTGCGTGGCCTCCTACTGGATTGATACCTTGGCTCTCAAAAACTGAGGGAAATACTTACGCTGCTTTACTGCATCACCCTTTCCTCTCCAAGGGAAAACCAGCGCAGTGCTCAAGAGGTAGCCCTCGCGCCCGACGGTCTCCTGGGGAAGGGGCTCCATGGCATCAGTCCCACCATACTCGGCAAGCATCTCGCTAGCCGCGTCTTCCATCTCTTTGGAAAAGGCCCCAACGAACTGGGCGTGGGAGGACGCAATCTGGGCCTGGACGGGCTCCACCATCGCAATGTATGCGACGGAGGAATGACGGCTGCTCGAACGCCCTCGACGATTGCCAGCTCTTTAGCCGTGGGTTGCCAACCGTTGTCCGAGAAGCTTCATTCCATTTTTTCGGTGACCACCAGGAGCTGGGTGTGGGCGACCTCGACATGGTCGTGGGCGGCCTCCATCAGGGCTAATGCCTCCACCGTGGAATGGACAGTTGTTGTGCCACTCTCGCCAGTTGATATCCCCGAGGCAGATGTTGCTGCAACCACCTGAGAAGCAACAGTGGCCGTTTGGGCTGCCTTTGCCGCCCGGTCACAGATTGTGGCCACGCTCATGCTCCTTGTTAGCAGGCGCATGGCAGTTGCGGTCGCGCTCTTGCCGGAGTGGGCCACCGAAATTGCCCTCACTACGCGGGTCCATGTGCCCATCTTTCACCGGCGACGATTGAACAGTGAAATGATATTTGGGGAGCGAGCTAGTGTTCTTGAGACACCGGCTGTGGACTGTAGCTGACGCACCTTCTCGTGTAAGCCATAGGCGTACTATACACCGACGGTGCTCCAGGATGTTTTGTGCTGCATCTCACACGGTTGCTGATAATAAACTATGTGCGATCTACTAGATTTTTCATCTTGATATGAATTACATAATGGGGTCACAGCGGCAATGGACGGTGTTAGAATTGCTAGACCTTTTATCTGGAGTGAACGTGCAACTATATGTGTGTCGTAAAAGAATTGGAATTATTCAGGTTTCGTTTGAACATTTTATACATTAAATTGGTTTTCTAGCCAATTCAGGTGAACAATTCAAAATTAAACTACATGCACATGCTCCAGTGCATATAAATTGTTTGAAGAATAAAATCTATGTCCTTGGGTGCATGCTTAGGTCCCATGAAAGAAATGGGAATGAATTTCAAAAATCAGGGCACCGTTGATTGCCGGCAAAACACTGAGATGCCTAGTTTTTAAATTCTAGTAAATCCAAAACTCGTATGAAATTCATGAAACTTGGCATGCTATCATGGAGCGGCATCAACATGCCATGGTAAATTTTTTGTCCCATTTGGTGCAGGTTTGGGTATATGCTTCTCACAAATCGGAGCTTCTCACAACAAGCATGATGGTTTTCGGTAGGGAACGTCCAACCTTTGGGGACGAAGCGATATCCATTGCCTTTTATTGCTTTCAATTTTTTTCTCGTGTCAACATAGAACAACAGGAGTGTTGTGTGAAGTTTTTGTGATTTTTTGGGGTTCTTTTGGATATTTTTATGCATTAACTGAGTTTTCAATGCATTTCTGTGCATAATTAAAATTTGAACTACATGCACATGCTCCAGTGCATATAAATTGGTTGAAAAATCAAATATGTGTCCTTGGGTGCATGCTTAGGTCCCATGCAAGAAATGGGAATGGATTTTAAACACCAGGGCACCGTTGATTGCCGGCAAAACATTGAGATGCCTGGTTTTTAAATTCTAGTAAATCCAAAAATCGTCTGAAATTCATGAAACTTGGCATGCTATCGTGGATTGGCATCAACATGCCGTGGTCAAATTTTTTTCCCATTTGGGGTGGGTTTGGGTATATGCTTCTCAAAAACCGAAGCTTCTCACAACAAGCATGATGGTTTTCGGTAGGGAACATCCCACCTTTGGGTACGAAACAATATCCGTTGCCTCTTATTGCTTTTAAATTTTTTTCTCGTGTCAACATCGAATAACAAGTGTTGTGTGAATTTTTGTGATTTTTCGCAGTTTGTTTGGACATTTTTATGCATTATCTGAGTTTTCAATGCATTTATCTGCATAATTGAAATTTGAACTACATGCACATGCTCCAGTGCATATAAATTGGTTGAAAAATCAAATCTGTGTCCTTGGGTGCATGGTTAGGTCCCTTGGAAGAAATGAGAATGAATTTCAAACTCCAGGGCACCATTGATTGCCGGCAAAACATTGAGATGCCTAGCTTTTAAATTCTAGTAAATCCAAAACTCGTCTGAAATTCATGAAACTTGGCATGCTATCATGGAGCAGCATCAACATGCCGTGGTAAATTTTTTGTCCCATTTGGGGCAGGTTGGGTATATCCTTCTCACAGACCGAAGCTTCTCACAACAAGCATGACGGTTTTCGGTAGGGAACATCCCACCTTTTGTGATGAAACGATATCCATTGCCTCTTATTGCTTTCAAATTTTTTCGCGTGTCAACATAGAGCAACAGGAGTGTTGTGTGTTTTTTTTGTGATTTTTCAGGGTTCGTTTGGACATTTTTGTGCATTAACTGAGTTTTCAATGCATTTATGTGCATAAGTCAAATTTTAACTACATGCACATGTTCCAGTGCATATAAATTGGTTGAAAAATCAAATCTGCGTCCTTGGGTGCATGCTTAGGTCCCATGCAAGAAATGGGAATGAATTTCAAACACAAGGGCATCATTTATTGCCGGCAAAACATTGAGATGCCTAGTTTTTAAATTCTAGTAATTGCAAAACTCGTCTGAAATTCATGAAACTTGGCATGCTATCATGGAGCGGCATCAACATGACATGGTAATTTTTTTATCCCATTTGGGGTAGGTTTGGTTATATGCTTCTCATAAACCGGAGCTTCTCACAACAAGCATGATTGTTTTCGGTAGGGAACGCCCCACCTTTGGGGACGAAACGATATCCATTGCCTCTTATTGCTTTCAATTTTTTTCTCATGTCGACATAGAACAACATGAGTGTTGTGTGAATTTTTGTGATTTTTCGGGGTTCGTTTGGACATTTTCATGCATTAACTGAGTTTTCAATGCGTTTATGAGCATAATTCAAATTTGAACTACATGCACATGCTCCAGTGCATATAAATTGGTTGAAAAATTAAATCTGTGTCCTTGGGTGCATGCTTAGGTCCTATGCAAGAAATGGGAATGAATTTCAAACACCGGGGCACCGTTGATTGCCAGCAAAATATTGAGATGCCTGGTTTTTAAATTCTAGTAATTGCAAAACTTGTCTGAAATTTATGAAACTTGGCATGCTATCATGGAGCGGCATCAACATGTCGTGGTAAATTTTTTGTCCCATTTTGTGCAGGTTTGTGTATATGCTTCTCACAAACTGGAACTTCTCACAACAAGCATGATGGTTTTCGGTAGGGAACGTCCCACCTTTGGGGACAAAAGGATATCCATTGCCTCTTATTGCTTTCAATTTTTTTTCTCGTGTCAACATAGAACAACTGGAGTGCTGTGTGAATTTTTGTGATTTTTTGGGGTTCGTTTGGATATCTTTATGCATTAACTGAGTTTTCAATGCATTTCTGTGCATAATTCAAATTTGATCTACATGCACATTCTCCAGTGCATCTAAATTGGTTGAAAAATCAAATATGAGTCCTTGGGTGCATGCTTAGGTCCCATGCAAGAAATGGGAATGAATTTCAAACCCTTGGGCACCGTTGATTGCTGGCAAAACATTGAGATGCCTGATTTTTAAATTCTAGTAAATCCAAAAATCGTCTGAAATTCATGAAACTTGGCATGCTATCATGGATTGGCATCAACATGCCGTGGTAAAATTTTTGTCCCATTTGGGGCGGGTTTGAGTATATGCTTCTCAAAAACCGAAGCGTCTCACAACAAGCATGATGGTTTTCGGTAGGGAACATCCCACCTTTGGGGACGAAACGATATCCGTTGCCTCTTATTGCTTTTAAATTTTTTCTCGTGTCAACATCGAACAACAAGTGTTGTGTGAATTTTTGTGATTTTTCAGGGTTCGTTTGGACATTTTTATGCATTATCTGAGTTTTCAATGCATTGATCTGCATAATTCAAATTTGAAGTACATGCACATGCTCCAGTGCATATAAATTGGTTGAAAAATCAAATCTGTGTCCTTGGGTGCAGGCTTAGGTCCCATGCAAGAAATGGGAATGAATTTCAAACTCCAGGGCACCGTTGATTGCCGGCAAAATATTGAGATGCCTGGTTTTTAAATTCTAGTAAATCCAAACCTCGTCTGAAATTCATGAAAATTGGCATGCTATCATGGAGCGGCATCAACATGACGTGGTAAATTTTTTGCCCAATTTGGGGCAGGTTTTGGTATATGCTTCTCACAGACCGAAGCATCTCACAACAAGCATGATGGATTTCGGTAGGGAACGTCCCACCTTTGGGGACGACACGATATCCATTGCCTCTTATTGCTTTCTAATTTTTTCGCGTGTCAACATAGAACAACATGAGTGTTGTGTGAATTTTTGTGATTTTTCGGGGATCATTTGGACATTTTTATGCATTAACTGAGTGTTCAATGCATTTATGTGCGTAAGTCAAATTTGAACTCCATGCACATACTCCAGTGCATATAAATTGGTTGAAAAATCAAATTTGTGTCCTTGGGTGCATGCTTAGGTCCCATGCAAGAAATGGGAATGAATTTCAAACACCAGGGCACCGTTGATTGCCGGCAAAACATTGAGATGCCTGGTTTTTAAATTCTAGTAATTGCAAAACTCATTTGAAATTCATGAAACTTGGCATGCTATCATGGAGCGGCATCAATAAGACGTGGTAAATTTTTTATCCCATTTGGGGTAGGTTTGGTTATATGCTTCTCGCAAACCGGAGCTTCTCACAACAAGCATGATGGTTTTCGGTAGGGAATGTCCCACCTTTGGGGACGAAACGATATCCCTTGCCTCTTATTGCTTTCAAAAATTTTCTCATGTCAACATAGAACAACACGAGTGTTGTGTGAATTTTCGTGATTTTTCGGGGTTCGTTTGGACATTTTCATGCATTAACTTAGTTTTCAATGCATTTATGTGCATAATTGAAATTTGAACTACATGCACATACTCCAGTGCATATAAATTGGTTGAAAAATCAAATCTGTGTCCTTGGGTGCATGCTTAGGTCCCATGCTAGAAATGGGAATGAATTTCAAACACCAGGGCACCGTTGATTGCTGGCAAAACATTGAGATGCCTGGTTTTTAAATTCTAGTAATTGCGAAACTCCTCTAAAATTCATGAAACTTGGCATGCTATCATGGAGGGGCCTCAGCATGCCGTGGTAAAATTTTTGTCCCATTTGGGGCAGGTTTGGGTATATGCTTCTCACAAACCGGAGCTTCTCACAACAAGCATGATGGTTTTCGATAGGGAACGTCCCACCTTTTGGGACGAAGCGATATCCATTGCCTCTTATTGCTTTTAAATTTTTTCTCGTGTCAAAATAGAACAATAGGTGTGTTGTGTGAATTTTTGTGATTTTTCTTGGTTAGTTTGGACATTTTTATGCATTAACTGAGTTTTCCATTTATTTATGTGCATAATTCAAATTTGAACTACATGCACATGCTCCAGTGCATATAAATTGGTTGAAACATCAAATATGTGTCCTTGGGTGCATGCTTAGGTCCCATGCAAGAAATGGGAATGAATTTCTAACACGAGGGCACCTTTGATTGCCGGCAAAACATTGAGATGCCTAGTTTTTAAATTCTAGTAAATCCAAAACTCGTCTGAAATTCATGAAACTTGCCATGCTATCATGGAGCTGCATCAACATGCCGTGGTAAAATTTTATCCCATTTTGGGTATGTTTGGGTATATGCTTCTCACAAACCGAAGCTTCTCACAACAAGCATGGCGGTTTTCGATAGGGAACGTCCCACCTTTGGGGATGAAACGATATCCATTGCCTCTTATTGCCTTTTTACACTATGTGTTGGAAACATCCTGATATATATATATATATAAATATATATATATCCAATTGGATGTGGGTTTTCATAAAGGATTATTGTTGACGTTACCCTTGAGGTAAAAGGTTAGGAGGCAAAACTATAAGCCCTTATCTTTCTCTGTGTCCGATTTAAACTTCATACCCATAAGTATTTCTCGGTGTACAAAAGTAGGGGTTCCTTTTTGTACCCCTTTACTAGTGCGCGGGGAGTCGCAGCCCCATGCCCATGACAGCGCTTGGCAGGGCAGAAGAAGCAAAGATTACTAGAGCCATGCTCAAGACCAGAAGCATGTAGAGCTGAGGGGCAAGGTGAAACTCCCCCGGGAAGGTCCTTGCCGGGGCGGCCTTCACGGCCCCGGCAAGAACCTTGTCGTGGCAACTTGCCCAACGCCAGCAGGGATGCCACCCTTGAGCCTAAGAGTTCTGACGCCCTCAACCACATTGGAGCCAAAGCTCGGGAGGCGCCTCCGTGGTGGCATGCAGATCTTTGTGAAGACCAAGAATATACAAGACTAGATGAGAATCAGAAGACGAAGATCCTCGGCAAGATCCTTGCCGAGGATACCCACGAGACCCCTCGTCAAGACCCTTGCCGGGGACGCCCACGAATACGCGGCAAGACCCTTGCCGGGGCCCCAGCAAGACTCTTGCCGAAGACATCTGCGGGGCCGCAGCCAGGCCCACACACGCCAAGGCTCGACCGCCTTTCCCACACAGCTGCCAGCCCACCAACTAAGAAGGTGTCGGCATTCTGGGAACGGGGGTCCCCAGACTTGCCTGCCTGCGGCCTGCGGCGTGGCTCAAGGGGTGGCCCATCAAGGCCCATGTTCATCAGCACAAGCTCAAGACCCTCGCGAGGGGCCAAGCCTCGCGGGGCGGACGACAGGGAGCTTCCTCAGGCACGGCCTCGTCTGGCTGGCTCGTGAGGAGGCGGAGAGATTAAGGTGGGGTACCTCACGAGGTGCCCATGACGCAAGCCATGACGACCAAGGGCGCCAGGCGGGCGCCAGCCCGCGCAGTGTCCTCCTTTCCTCTTTGGTGCAAAGGGAGCAAGAGCAGGCAAGAGTATCAAGCAAAGGCATCCGTTTCGGAGCAACAAGACCAAGACCGTCGCAATGGCAGGAAGGAAGTCATTGTGGAGCCCAAGCCGGCGTCTCCACCAGAGCCTTTGACAGGCGAGGACCAACTTTAGTCACGATAGGTGTACTAGATGTTCCCCTTCAAAATGGCCAATTGTTGGCGCCCTTCCCGCTCAATATTTGGGGAGAGGCCCAGGGCCTTTGCCTATAAATAGGACTAGCCACCCACAAGGTAGAGGCATCGAGAAATCTATAGAGTGGATCCAGAATCTGGGATCAGCAGAGGGAGAGCGAGTGAACTCCTCCTAGCAGTTCATCGCACCAGCCAAGAACAGACCCTCGCGAGGCTGTTCTTCTTTGTATTGTTCATCATCGTCAGCCCAAGAGGCAATCCACCACACCAAAAACTAGAGTAGGGTATTACACCAGAATGGTGGCCCGAACTAGTATAAACCCTGTGTCTCTTGTGTTGTTCCTTTCATAGCTTAGATCTTAGCGAGGCGGCGAGGCGCAGGAAGGTAGAGGGTGAAATCTCCGCGCGCACCCTAGTGTTCGAACCTAGAGGGTCTGCCGGAACCCGAAATCCGACATTTGGCGCGCCAGGTAGGGGTGCGCCGGGGCTTTCCCTTTCTCCGACCCACTCTCCGCCGACACCGCGACTCGCCCTGCAATGAGCAGCGCGCCGCCCGTTCCGGTCGCCGGCACCAGCACAGGGGCCAGGGGGCTCCGAGCCTTGGCCCCGACCTTGCGACAGGTGCGGTGGCCGGACAAGTTCAAGCCGGAGACGCCGCCGCGCTACAACGGCACAACTGATCCGCTGGCCTTCCTGCTGGCATACGAGGAGGCCATCCTCGAGGTGGGAGGCGACGACAGGGTCATGGCTAACTGGCTTCCCATGGCCCTCACCGACGCCCCGCGCATGTGGCTGCTCCACCTACCAGCGGCTTCCGTGGCCTCTTGGGAAGAGCTGCGCAACCTCTTCCTCGCCCAGCACGCGGGTCTCCTGGGTGGCTCGTAGGCGCCACCTTCAGGCCGCCACGTCAAGCCGTTCGTCCGCCAGGTCGGCGCTGCCTCCACACGGTAGGGGGCTCCCCCAGGTCGGTCGGCGCTCCAGGCCGATCTTGCATTTAGCTCGGAGGACCACCCCTCCAACTCGGCCTGCTCGGGCGCGCTCCCAATGCTATGCACCCCCACCATCTGCCAGGTGGCCGTCACCAGGACACTCATCGACGGCGGCGCGGGCCTTAGCGTGCTCTCGGTTGAGGCCTTCAGCCTCCTCCACATACCACAGGAGCGGTGTCAGGACCCCGATCCTAAGTCACACCGATCTAGCATGTAACGCATCATATCACTTTGCGGCCTCACGCACGGTATTCCCACGGGTGTCGCCTTACCATGGCCCGGGACCGTTTGCGTCTTTTGGCTCACGTATATGATAGTGTCGCTAGCATCCATATGACAAAGAACCCGGGCCGACATGGCTAGTCGTGAACCCAAAGCGGCACTAACCCATGGGGACAGGCATACATGAATCACATCGAGCATGTCGGTCATCAACGTATATATTCGGCTGTAGCACTGGCTAACAGGACTCCGGTATCCCGGCTGTAGCAGGCTAGGCGGGACTCGAATAACACCGCGTGACATTTCCCGAAGGGACGACATAGGAACGAAGTGAAACACATGCCGCCAGTCAAGTGTCCAAGCAGTAGTGCTGGGCTAGCAGGACTCCGTGAACCGGCTGTAGCGGACTACTATCGCTCGGAGGCACGAGACTACATTTCCCCATATGAGAGGCTGCCAAGGATAAACAACTAGTTTGTCGGATCCCACACATACCAAGCATTTCAAACATACACACATTATGCTCAATATGCGTAGATACAACATGGCATCACAACATAACTCTCGACTCAAAATATTATTCATTAGGCTCAGGAGCGAGAATTACAAACATGGGTCTCATGACCCAACACTCGAAAGCATACAAGTCAAAGCACAAGCGGAAGCTAAACATGTCCAGGTACAGACAACTATAAATGAAAAAGGCTGAGAAGCGACTATCTACCGAGATCTGCCGAGGGCACAAGATCGTAGCTGAGGTAACAAGCTAAGCGTCAAGTCCACGTGGAACTACTAGCGAGACCGACGTCTCTCGCAAAACATAAATAAGCAAGCGTGAGTACAATTGTACTCAGCAAGACTTACATCGTAACTAACTACATATGCATCATTATCAAAAGGGGTGGTGGAGTTTGACCGCAGCAAGCCAGCTTTGACTCGGTGGCTATCTGAACTACATTGCAAGTAACTCTTTTGAGGTGGCGCACACGAGTCCACATATTCACCATATCAAATACACCACTATGGATCCGCTCCCGTCTACCTACGAGAAACGCCATCCATAGCACTCACGCTTATCTTGCGTATTTTAGAGTATCCACTTTCACTTGTCTATGAACTATGCAAGGGGTCCAAGTTTCCATATCCGAGGAATCCGGCTATTCGAATAGATAATGATAACCCTGCAGGGGTGTACTTCTTCACACACGCTCTCGCCACTTATCGCCCTGTACACGTCATGTACCTCGGCAACCTTCAAGCGGAAGCCGGGCGAGGGAGTCGGCCACGACCTGACTAACCACACAAGTCTCTCGTCCGGTTTATCGCCTATTCGGGTTCCATCCGCAAGGAGATCCGCCGGGTGTCGCTCACGGCCCCAAGCGATGTGAGCAGGGTTCCCAAGCCCACCAACCGGTGCCACTTGGTACACCGTGCCCACAGGCCTAGTCTGTCCCAAGCCCACCTGCACGGGTGCCACTTGGTAGACTACTAACACTACCTACAAACACCGAAACTAGTTGCAACTCCCGGACAGAGATCAAGTTGATTAATAAGTCGAGAGGGTCGAGTTACGGAACCCAATGTGTGGTAGTAACTGTTCATGGATCACAAACACAGAACTCAGTTCTGAGGGCGGCTGCAATGAGACAACCCACCATGTACTCCTACATGGCCTCTCACCGCTACCTTTACCAAATCGTGTTCACACACTTAGCTCACACACAGTGGGACATGTTCACCACTTTCCAATTCATCCCGATGAATCGGACCCGACTCAACTCTAAGCAATGGCAGGCATGACAAACAAGCATAAATGAATAGGCACAACATGGCTCAAACAATTCCTACTCATGCTAGTGGGTTTCATCTAATTCTTGTGGAATGACAGGTCATGCAAAGGATCAAGGGGTTCAGCTACCGCAGCAAGTAACACATGAGTCGTTGTTGTCCTAATGCAGTAAAATAGAGCAGGGCGAGAGAGTGGGATTGTATCGGAATGAACAAGGGGTTTTGCTTGCACAGCACTTCGAAGATAATATAGTTCTTCATCGGTGTCATCGAACTCATCGTCGGTACATACATCGCTCACCGGAGGGACAATTACCGCAAACAAGAGAAAACACAATCAATGCAATGCACATTCACATGAATGACATGTCATATTAAGTTACTGAATTCACCTAATGCAATAATAATCCAAGTTAGTTGAAGTGGAATTCAAACAAGGTTGAACTCCAACTCCAATTGCTATTTCATAAATTACCTAATCATAATTCATCCTATTCAGTGAGGTTAACTTGTTCAAACATGCATGATCATGGCATAAACAGATTCTTCATATTTTTCTGATCATTTTTCATATATAAATTATTTCAATCCGAGTTACGGTTGAATTTCGATGAATTTTAGAAGTTTAGGACATTTCCTGGAATTTCCTGAATATAAACAAATCCGAAAAAGGTTAATTGCGTCAGGATGACATCGGGGTGACGTCAGCAGGTCAAAGGCGCCAGGTCCAGGTCAAACCGACGCGTGGGACCCGCGTCGATGTAACGGGCAGGGACAGAGGCTGACTAGTGGGTCCGGTCAACGATGACGTGGCAAAGTCAATCTTTGAGGCGGGCCCCGAGATTAGTACTAATCTAACAGAGAATTTAAATTAATTAATCCGAACCTTTGGGGCCCACATGTCAAAGAGAGGGGGTTAATTAGTGCTAACAAGGTGGCCACGTCGGCACTTGCCGGAATCTCGCCGCGGTGACCTCAACCAGCGGCGGAGTTCACTCGAACTCGCGGAGTCGACGGATCGATCGCCAGGGCACCAGCGAATAGCCCGTGCCCATGCGCACCAGGAGGCTAACGGGAGGTGCGGGGTGGCGGAGACAACGACGGCGAGCAGTCTGGCGGCGGCGGAGCTCGGGCAACTACGGGTTTGGCGTTTTGGGGCACGGAGGAGGAGGGTAGGTGCTCTAGGTTCCCGGAACGCCGCCGGGCGACGACAGTGCTCGGACGCGACGTCAGGGCCTCTAGCCGCGGCGACCTCGTGGCCGGCGGCGATGAGCTCTCGGGCTCGGCAGAGCCCGTGGTTAGAGGAAGGAATCGGCATCAGGGAGAGGGAGGTTCGGTGCGGGGGCTCACAGCGATGACGATGGGACGCTCGGCGAGGTCGGGGACGGCCCGGAGCCGACGAATCGGGCGACGGCGACCGGCGGGTCCGAGGAGGGGAAAACGGTGGGGCGGCGCCTCGGGGCGCTCCGGCGTCGGGAGGCTCGGTGAGGAGGGCGAGGATGGAGTGGCGGGGCTTGGGGGCATGTCGGGGAGGAGAGGGGGTGGCGGTGGCCGCGGGTACGGCGATCGGCGTCGGCGGCCGCGTTCGGTGGCGTCGTGGGGAGAGAGAGCAGGGGAGGGAGATGGTCCAGGGAGAGAGGAGAGGACGAGGGGGTCGGGGGGGTGTGCGTGGCACCCACGGGTGTCGAGGAGGAGGGCCGGAAGCAGGAGGTGGCGTCGGTGGCCGTCGGGCAGGCGCCACGCCTCGCCTCTGCCTACTGGCAGAGGAAGACGACGAGCGGCGAGGCGGTGGTGGGCTGGGCCACCAGCTGGGCCAGCGAGGGGAGGGGGAGAAGGCTGGGCCGGTTCGTGGGCCAAGTAAGTGGCTGCCAGGTGAGCTCTCTCCTTTCTTTATTTCTGTTTTCTATTTCTGTTTTGTTTTAGTTTAGTAAAATACTAAACCATTTAAATAAATCCTGAAAATAATTGTGGGCATTAACTGAATTATTTCAGAGGCCCTTAACTATTTTCAAAATTGTTGGAGCATTTAAAATATTAATAGTATTTAAATGCCCCAATTCAAATACAATATGGTTTACTCAAAAATCCAAAAATGTCTTGGAAAAATATCCATCACCTCTGGATATGGTTTTCACCTTTTCCATTAATCATGAACATTTTGCAAACCACTTTGGGTTCTTGAAGATATTTTGAAGTTGAACCTATTTGAATTGTTTTAGTGCTAGGGCTTGGTCATCCCCATTTCAAATTTCATGGAAATTAAACATGATGCATGGATGCAATGCTACTAGTTACAAGCAAGCTCTAGGTTTGATCTGGGGCTGTGACAGCTCACCCCCACTAAACAAGAATCTCGCCCCGAGATTCAAGACGTGAGGCAAGAGGAAAAGGGAAGTCACAGACTATCACAATCTTCATGATCCATTTGCCCTTCTCGAAGATGTTGATTCATTCCATCATCTTAGTCTTGACGTCTTTGCTTTCGAGATCTTCACTTGACACGACAACAGAAAGAAGGGAAAACCCTACATGATTCGATCTTCACGAAGATCAAGTAAACATGATCAACTCATGGATCGAGGCGGTGACACATCTCGTGTTGAGACACAAAACACATCGAGAGGATGGAGGAACAAACGATGGGTTTTGATTGGTGGCAACAATTCCACGCTTAGAAAGATGGTGGATGGTGTCAAGGTGGTGAGAAAATATTTGCCATGATTCAATAGCGGGGCACCTCAGGGGAGGTGACGCGAGGAACTATTCCCTTAAGTGGCAAAAAGAATTACTTTTGAATTAGAGATCATTGAGACTCTCCATACCAGCCTAAGGCAATTCACAACGATCATTTGGTGGGATGCAAAGGAATGGTACACCCGGACTAGAATGGATGATGTGGACTACCTTGTTGAAGACAACACAATGGATGATGTTGCTTATCATCGAAGGTGGGGGGGACCCATGGTAAGTCCACTTTTGAAGATAAACCTGGACAAGAATTGCTAAGAAGACAGTCTATAGCGAGATAGCACAAGGACGGTGCAAACTGGGAACGAAATGCAACTGTTCGAATGTTCCAACCATCATATCCGCTTTGAGATTCAGATCGGGTTGGTGTTAGGATATTTCAGACTCAGCACGTCTGAAAGGGAAAGGTTGCAACACAAAACCGACGAGATAACGCTTGCGAGATTCTCGGAAATGAACTAAGGTAGCAAGCTCCAAAACATGAGCGGGTTCTGCTATAAACAGTGAACACGTTGTCCCGCACAAACATGGCCACGTAGTAGTCTTATGATAAAACACTACCAAGTTCGGTGGGGAACCATAATCGAGGATATTGAAGTCCTTGCATAAGGCATGCTCTTAAGAGGAACTTCTTCTCCTTGAACAAATCAATCGGTGGCTTGGTGTGCTAGGGACACATGTAGAGCGAAGGTTGCAAGTCTCCTAACCACGAATACTTCGCACGTATGCATGACTGAATTGGGATGATTCCGGAGGAGGCAAAACAAACCTTTCTAAAATTCACGGCGGCAACTTGCATCAGATGCACATGAATTAGAGAAAGTCGCTACTTACATCCAGCATAGGCTTCATGAACGGCACACGAAGAAATGCTTACACAAGTTTCCAACACTAGGTTGATGTTCAACATGACTCATGGGGGAGACAAAATGCTACTGATGGGCTCAACAGCAACTCATCGGAATTTCCATATCACTGGACTTCCACCATCATGTGAACACGGTGTTAGCATTGGTCAGACCAAAGATATAATGGTGTATGCTCGAGGGATCAACCACGAGTAAGACAACATTACGAATATCGTTGGTTCTGATTTGACTCGACAATTGCCCACACTCAAGTCAAAGGGTTGATATGACAATAGATCCAGCAACTGATCACAGGGACCAATCGATGAAGATATCATCTTTCTTCAACACACACTACACAAGAATATCCCTTTGGAATGAACTAGGTTGGACAAGCTTTTATCTTCCAACTCTCCAAGTTGTTGTCTAGCTTAACCAACTAGCTCAGGGGTATCCAACACAGATTCTTGGAGAATGGGTGGTTTAGAAGAAAACCAATATGATCACGAACTCAACATAGCGGTCAGGTGACAACCTGATAACACTTCCAAGAAGATATTTGGAAAGTCATGAACCACCGATATATTACTAAGCTCGAGAACAATCTTGCTTTTCAGGGCAAGACGAAATGATCAAATGAGTGAGGACTTGACACAATCCTAACTCATCAATCGAAGTGTGCACCAGAAGTAAGGACTAGGTAGCACGATCAATCTTAGGATGATGGTTTAATAACCAACACGCTAAGAATGAGAATATTGTCCATTCACTACCAAGCAACAAGTTGCTCGGGGTATTGATTTCACACATCACAATTCACTTGTCGGCTTTCGGTTGCATCAACACGAACCGAGAAATGAACAATGATGGTCGAAGTATCACTGCATCAAGAATTCCTAGGAGGTTGTGCAATTCCCATGACATTCTTGACATAAGATGGCAATACTTCAGGGTAGAACAGAATCAAAAGCTGAATTGGCATTTTGATCTGCGGGATACAACTACTTTGACCCAATCCTAGAAATGGATGAGGTACTGGAGTTTGTTTCTCCTAGTCATTCCAAAATAGAATGGCTTGACGGACCACAAGAAAAATGGGCATCGATGAGGACGAGAGCACGACTACTCCTGACTATCAATTGATAGACGAAGGTCGGAATACAACTGAAGAGAGCAACTCAGAGGAACATATAATTTTCTGAGTTGTGGATGCACAGATTAGTATGTCGAACGAAGCTCAACATTTCTTCCGGATAATCCATGCAGAAAAGTAGAACTGGCAGAGTCGCAATATGAATGGAGTACTCCTCAAGAGCACTCTGGTTGTGATCTTTGGTTCAACAAACTTCTGCCATAAGTGATTCATGGTATTTGGAAGAAGGATATACCACGGACCTCGAGGACTATCGCAAAGTTACTAATATCCTAAAGGCACTAGCAAATACTAACAACATGAAGTAGGATGAATATCGGATTCAGCAACCGAGGAGTAGAATACCGACTACTAAATGGCATCATGGGATGCTTTCCAGAATAATGGCCAGAAACATCACACTTGGGATACAAAAGCATTGCTAAATTGCTAGGTGACTTCCTAAACATCTAGGGTCATAATAATAGTTCCAACATATATGTCGAGGCAATGGAGTACCTCGACTGACTGGTTAGTGTGCTTAATCTGGCCCAAAAGGACATCAGGAACGGAAGAAGGGATTTGCAAATGCATCAGACTATTTAGAGACCTGGGATGACTCGGACAGCATAACGGCTGTAAATGCTCAAAATGATTTGAGACATCCTGCAGAAAACGGTGGCATAACCACTCAACAATATCATAACAAGATTCTGAGATCAACAGTTATCATACAGAAATAGTAGGAACTGAGCTGGGGGTTAAAACCAACAATCTTAAAGGTCTATGGATTAGTAACACGTCATCCTGATAGATAGATGAGAAGCCTAGTTCTTAAACCCCGTAGAAGAGAAGAGGATGACTCGGATCGAAGGCCATGAGGTATAAGGAGTAAAAAGAGCCTTACGTTCCTTCCACAATCAATTCCCTTACATAACTAAAGCATTTCTAGACACAACTTCACCAGTTTGGCTTGGTAATCCTCTGAGCGATCAGGGCTCGATACCAACGCTGTCGGGACCCGATCCTAAGTCACACCGATCTAGCATGTAACGCATCATATCACTTTGCGGCCTCACGCACGGTATTCCCACGGTGTCGCCTTACCATGGCCCGGACCGTTTGCGTCTTTTGGCTCACGATATGATAGTGTCGCTAGCATCCATATGACAAAGAACCCGGCCGACATGGCTAGTCGTGAACCCAAAGCGGCACTAACCCATGGGGACAGGCATACATGAATCACATCGAGCATGTCGGTCATCAACGATATATTCGGGCTGTAGCACTGGCTAACAGGACTCCGGTATCCCGGCTGTAGCAGCTAGGCAGGACTCGAATAACACCGCGTGACATTTCCCGAAGGGACGTACATAGGAACAAAGTGAAACACATGCCGCCAGTCAAGTGTCCAAGCAGTAGTGCTGGGCTAGCAGGACTCCGTGAACCGGGCAGAAGCGGACTACTATCGCCGGAGGCACGAGACTACATTTCCCCATATGAGAGGCTGCCAAGGATAAACAACTAGTTTGTCGGATCCCACACATACCAAGCATTTCAAACATACACACATTATGCTCAATATGCGTAGATACAACATGGCATCACAACATAACTCTCGACTCAAAATATTATTCATTAGGCTCCGAGGAGCGAGAATTACAAACATGGGTCTCATGACCCAACACTCGAAGCATACAAGTCAAAGCACAAGCGGAAGCTAAACATGTCCAGGTACAGACAACTATAAATGAAAAAGGCTGAGAAGCGACTATCTACCAGATCTGCCGAGGCACAAGATCGTAGCTGAGGTAACAAGCTAAACGTCAAGTCCACGTGGAACTACTAGCGAGACCGACGCGTCTCTCGCAAAACATAAATAAGCAAACGTGAGTACAATTGTACTCAGCAAGACTTACATCGTAACTAACTACATATGCATCATTATCAAAAGGGGTGGTGGAGTTTGACCGCAGCAAGCCAGCTTTGACTCGGTGGCTATCCCGAACTACGATTTGCAAGTAACTCTTTTGAGGTGGCGCACGAGTCCACATATTCACCATATCAAATACACCACTATGGATCCGCTCCGTCTACCTCGAGAACGCCATCCATAGCACTCACGCTTATCTTGCGTATTTTAGAGTATCCACTTTCACTTGTCTATGAACTATGCAAGGGTCCAAGTTTCCATATCCGAGGAATCCGGCTATTCAATAGATAATGATAACCCTGCAGGGTGTACTTCTTCACACACGCTCTCGCCACTTATCGCCTCAGACACGTCATGTACCTCGGCAACCTTCAAGCGGAAGCGGGCGAGGGAGTCGGCCACGACCTGACTAACCACACAAGTCTCTCGTCCAGGTTTATCGCCTATTCGGGTTCCATCCGCAAGGAGATCCGGCCGGGGTGTCGCTCACGGCCCCAAACGATGTGAGCAGGGTTCCCAAGCCCACCAACCGGTGCCACTTGGTACACCGTACCACAGTGCCTAGTCATCCCAAGCCCACCTGCAGGGTGCCACTTGGTAGACTACTAACACTACCTACAAACACCAGAAACTAGTTGCAACTCCTGGACAGAGATCAAGTTGATTAATAAGTCGAGAGGGATCGAGTTACCGGAACCCAATGTGTGGTAGTAACTGTTCATGGATCACAAACACAAAACTCAGTTCCTGAGGACGGCTGCAATGAGACAACCCACCATGTACTCCTACATGGCCTCTCACCGCTACCTTTACCAAATCGTGTTCACACACTTAGCTCACACACAGTAGGACATGTTCACCACTTTCCAATTCATCCCCGATGAATCAGACCCGACTCAACTCTAAGCAGTAGCAGGCATGACAAACAGGCATAAATGAGTAGGCACAACATGGCTCAAACAATTCCTACTCATGCTAGTGGGTTTCATCTAATTAGTGTGGAATGACAGGTCATGCAAAGGATCAAGGGGTTCAGCTACCGCAGCAAGTAACACATGAGTCGTTGTTGTCCTAATGCAGTAAAATAGAGCAGGGCGAGAGAGTGGGATTATATCGGAATGAACAAGGGGTTTTGCTTGCACGGCACTTCGAAGATAATATAGTTCTTCATCGGTGTCATCGAACTCATCGTCGGTACATCGCTCTACCGGGAGGGGACAATTACCGGCAAACAAGAGAAAACACAATCAATGCAATGCACATTCACATGAATGACATGTCATATTAAGTTACTTAATTCACCTAATGCAATAATAATCCAAGTTAGTTGAAGTGGAATTCAAACAAGGTTGAACTCCAACTCCAATTGCTATTTCATAAATTACCCTAATCATGATTCATCCTATTCAGTGAGGTTAACTTGTTCAAACATGCATGATCATGGCATAAACAGATTCTTCATATTTTTCTGATCATTTTTCATATATAAATTATTTCAATCCGAGTTACGGTTGAATTTCTATGAATTTTAGAAGTTTAGGACATTTCCTGGAATTTCCTGAATATAAACAAATCCAGAAAAAGGTTAATTGCGTCAGGATGACATCGGGTGACGTCAGCAGGTCAAAGCGCCAGGTCCAGGTCAAACCGACGCGTGGGACCCGCACGTCGATGTAACGGGCAGGGACGGAGGCTGACTAGTGGGTCCGGTCAACGATGGCGTGGCAAAGTCAATCTTGAGAGCGGGCCCCGAGATTAGTACTAATCTAACAGAGAATTTAAATTAATTAATCCGAACCTTTGGGCCCACATGTCAAAGAGAGGGGGGTTAATTAGTGCTAACAAGGTGGCCACGCCGGCACTTGCCGGAATCTCGCCGGTGACCTCAACCCGCGCGGAGTTCACTCGGAACTCACGGAGTCGACGGATCGATCGCCCGGGGCACCAGCGAATAGCCCGTGCCCATGCGCACCTGTGGAGGCTAACGGAGGTGCGGGGTGGCGGAGACAACGACGGCGGCAGTGCAGCGGCGGCCGGAGCTCGGCAACTACGGGTTTGGCGTTTTGGGGCACGGGAGGAGGAGGGTAGGTGCTCTAGGTTCCCGAGCAGCGCCGAGGACGACAGCGTGCTCGGGCGCGACGTGCGGGCCTCTAGCCATGGCGACCTCGTGGCGGCGGCGATGAGCTCTCGGGCTCGGCGGAGCCCGTGGTTAGAGGAAGGAATCGGCATCGAGGAGAGGGAGGTTCGGTGCGGGGCTCACAGCGATGACGATGGGGCGCTCAGCGAGGTCGGGACGGCCCGAGCCGATTTAATCGGGCGGCGGCGACCGCGGGTCCGAGGAGGGGAAAGCGGTGGGCGGCGCCTCGGGCGCTCCGGCGTCGGGAGGCTTGAGTGAGGGCGAGGATGGAGTGGCGGGGCTTGGGGGCATGTCGGGAGGAGAGGGGTGGCGGTGGCATGGCACGGCGATCGGCGTCGTGGCGTTCGGTGGCGTCGTGGGAGAGAGATCAGGGAGGAGATGGTCCAGGAGAGAGGAGAGGACGAGGGGTCGGGGGGTGTCGTGGCACCCACGGGTGTCGAGGAGGAGGGCCGAAGCAGGAGGTGGCGTCGGTGGCCGTCAGGCGGGCGCCACGCCTCGCCTCTGCCCTCTTGGCAGAGGAAGACGACGAGCGGCGAGGCGGTGGTGGGCTGGGCCACCAGCTGGGCCAGCGAGGGAGGGGGAGAAGGCTGGGCGGTTAGTGGGCCAAGTAAGTGGCTGCCGGTGAGCTCTCTCCTTTCTTTATTTCTGTTTTCTATTTCTGTTTTGTTTTAGTTTAGTAAAATACTAAACCATTTAAATAAATCCTGAAAATAATTGTGGGCATTAACTGAATTATTTCAGAGGCCCTTAACTATTTTCAAAATTGTTGGAGCATTTAAAATATTAATAGTATTTAAATGCCCCAATTCAAATACAATATGGTTTACTCAAAATCCAAAAATGTCTTGGAAAATATCCATCACCTCTGGATATGGTTTTCACCTTTTCCATTAATCATGAACATTTTGCAAACCACTTTGGGTTCTTGAAGATATTTTGAAGTTGAACCTATTTGAATTGTTTTAGTGCTAGGGCTTGGTCATCCCCATTTCAAATTTCATGGAAATTAAACATGATGCATGGATGCAATGCTACTAGTTACAAGCAAGCTCTAGGGTTGATCTGGGGCTGTGACAAGCGGATTCAGCCTAGCCGGGCCTTCTTGGGCGTCGGGGGCGGGTCATCCAGCTCCCTGGGGCAGATCCAACTCCCTATAACTTTCGGCACCTACGACAACTTCCCCACGGAGCTAATCGACTTCGACATCGCCCCCATCAGCCTCCCATACAATGCCATCCTCGGGTACCCGGCTCTTGCCAAGTTCATGTCCGCGACTCACCTAGCCTACAACCTCATGAAGATGCCCGGGAGCAACGGCGTCCTCACCGTGTCTGGAGACAATGGGGATGCGTTACAAGTACTCAAGCTCGCCTTCAAGACTGTTGTGGCGGCGGCCCAGCCCGCCGGACCAGACGCCCCAGAGCCCAAGGGGGCTGCGCCAGCCAAGAAGAAGCAGTTGTTCACCCCGGACAAGGCGGAAACCAAGCAGATACTTGTTGACGAGGACAAATCAAGTAACGCCACCTTCACCATAGGCGCCAACCTCGAACCCGAGCAGGAGGAGGCCTTGGTCAAGTTCCTGCGCACGAACAGGAAGGTGTTCGCCTGGGAACCTGATCAACTGGCGGGGATCCCCAGAGGCGTAATCGAGCATCACCTCAACGTGTGCCCCAACGTACGCCCTGTGAAGCAGAAAGCGAGGCGGCTGTCCACTGAAAAGCAGGCTTTCATCGTCCAAGAGACCCGTAAACTGGAAGCTACAGGGGTCATTCGCGACGTCCGATACCCAGATTGGCTGGCCAACCCTGTTGTTGTGCCGAAGAAAGGGGGGAAGGAACGCATGTGTGTCGACTTCACCAACCTCAACAAAGCCTGCCTGCAAGATCCATTCCCACTCCCTCGCATCGATCAGATCGTCGATTCCACCGCCGAGTGCGACCTGCTATGTTTCTTGGATGCCTTCTCCGGATATCACCAGATCAAGATGGCGGTAGATGACGTGGAAAATACGGCCTTCTTGACCCCATGTGGAGTGTACTGCTACACATGCATGCCGTTCGGGCTGTGCAACACAGGAGCAACCTTTCAGCAGCTGATGCACATCACCTTGGGCCCGCAACTCGGGAAGAATGTGGAGGCTTACGTCGATAACATTGTGGTGAAGTCTCGCGAGGCCAAAACCCTGATACAAGACCTGGAGGAAACCTTCGCGAGCCTCAACGTAGTGAACTTGCGGCTCAACCCGGAAAAGTGTGTGTTTGGGGTCCCCTTGGGCAAGCTCTTGGGCTTCCTCATGTCCCACCGAGGCATAGAGGCTAACCCAGAGAAGGTCAAGGCGGACGAGGACATGAGCCCGCCAAAGACCCTCAGAGAAATGCAGAAGCTCACTGGGCGCGTAACAGCGCTAGGACGTTTGATCTCCAAGTTGGGGGAGCAAGCACTGCCTTTCTTCCAGTTAACGAAGAAAAAGGGGCCCTTTGAATGGATTGAAGAGGCCGACAGGGTGTTCCAATATCTCAAGAGGTACCTGACCAGCCCTCCGGTAATGGTGGCCCCTGCGCCCACAGGAACCCCTGGTGCTCTACCTTGCAGCCACTCCCTACTCCGCCAGCGCAGCCCTGGTGGCGGTTAGGGAGGAGCGACAGACCAAAGCCGCGGCAGCTGCCCGGGTCAAGGCGAAGCGGGATCAAGGAAGACCCACAGAGACCACTACCACAGCCGAGAAGGATCAGCCACCGCAGGCCTTTTCACTGGACAGAAAAGACCCTCCCCGGTGACCAGCCTCTGGAGGCTCCACTACCTCGGGAGGCGCCACGGTCTCCGGAGGGCCCATCGACACCAAAGACTCCACACCTCGTTGAACACCCTGTGTGCCCGTCAAGCCGGTGTTGCGGGATGCAAGGCACGGTACCCCATGCCTCGAAACTCCTCCTCGCTATTGGTGGCCTCGCGCAAGCTGCGGCACTATTTTCGAGGCCACCCCATCAAGGTTGTCTCGGCGTACCCCTTGGAAAGGGTGCTCAGGAGCCCTAACTCAGCTGGAACAGTCGCCGAGTGGAACATTGAACTGCAAGCATTTCAGCTCAAATTCAGCACAACCAGAGTCATCAAGAGGTATGCGTTAGCGGACTTCATGGCAGAATGGACGGAGGCACCGGGCCTCAAGGCTGATGAGGATCGGTCCCTCTCCCCGGGAAGCGAGGCGCCGGGAGGTTGGGTCATGTACTTCGACGGGGCATTCTCCAGGCACGACGCAGGTGATGGAGCAGTGCTCATATCTCCTACTCAAGACAAGCTCTATTACGTAGTGCAGCTCTGTTTCCAGCACGGGGAAAAGGTCTCCAACAACATAGCAGAGTATGAAGGCCTGATAGCACGCCTGAAGGCCGCAGCTGCCCTCGGAGCGAAGTGTCTTACCGTCAAGGGTGATACACAACTCCTCGTCAACTTCTCCAAAAATGTATACGAGCCGAGGGATGAACACATGGAAACCTACCTTGCGGAGGTCTGCAGGATGGAGAAGCAGTTCTGGGGGATGGAGTTGCAGCATGTGCCCCGTGGCACCAATCAGGAGGCCGACGACATCGCCAAACGAGCATCCAGGCAGCTACCTCAGGAGCCTGGCGTCTTCGAGGAGCGGCTATTCAAGCCCTCGGCCACGCCATCACTGTCAAGTGCGGCGCAGCCTCGGGAGGAGCTCCCCCAGCCACCGGCCTCGGGAGCCCCAGTTTGTGGCCGGGCCTCAGGAGCGCGCCTACTCTTGACGCTGGAGCCTCAGGAGGGGTGCTGGATCACAGAGCTCCGGAGCTACTTGACGCAAGGGACCTTGCCGGAGAAGGAGGAGGAAGCGGAGCATGTGGCGCGGCAAGCCCCGGCATACTGCATCAGGGATGGAGAGATCTACCGGAAGCGACCAAATGATGTGTCCCTGCGCTACATCTCCAGGGAGCAAGGGAAGGAACTGCTGGCAGATATACACGGTGGAGACCGTGGGCATCATTCGTCATCACGGACCCTCATTGGCAACGTGTTCCGCAGCGGTTTCTATTGGCCTACTGCACTCAATGATGCTGTCAAACTGGTGAAGGCTTGCGAGGCCTGCCAATTCCATGCCAAGCAGATCCATCAGCCGGCGGGAGGCCTGCAAACTATACCCCTCTCGTGGCCCTTCGCAGTCTGGGGGCTGGATATCCTGGGCCCGTTCCCTCGGGCGCCAGGGGGCTATCGCTACCTCTATGTCGCCGTGGACAAGTTCACCAAGTGGGCTAAAGTGGAAGCCGTCCGCACCATCCCCGCAGGCTCTGCGGTCAAATTCATCAAGGGCATCGTGACCGGTTCAGGGTGCTGAACCGCATCATCACCGACAACGGTTCACAGTTCACCAGTAACCTTTTCAAAACATATTGTGCTAACCTTGGGACGCAGATATGCTACGCCTCGGTAGCGCACTGTGAGCAACAGTCAAGCCGAAGCGGGCCACGCGGAGGTCTTGAGAGGCCTCAAGACCAGGACATTCAAGAAGAAGTCGGAGGCTGCGGCGGGGGTTGAACTGACGAGCTGCGGTCGGTGTTGTGGTCCATCCGCTGCAACGCGACCAAGCCGACCGGCGAGACCCGTTCTTCCTGGTCTATGGAGCTGAAGCAGTCCTCCCTCACGAGGTCGGGCGTAAACCGCTTGCAGGTCTGGCGTTCGACGAGCGCGCAGGGCGCCATCTCGCGGGACAGACCTCGTGCTGGGGGAGGAGTGTCGTCGGGAAGCCGCGCTGCGAGCGGCAAGGTACCATCAAGCGCTGCGGCGATACCACTGCCGCAACATCCGCCCCAGGACGCTCGAGGTAGGAGACCTCGTGCTCAGGCGGGTTCTCTCCAGGGAGGGATTGCATAAGCTCTCTCCCATGTGGGAGGGCCCGTTCAAGGTTGTTCATGTTTCCAGGCCCGGCTCCGTGCGCTTGGAGACTCAGGAGGGGGTGCCCGTCCAGAACGCGTGGAACATCCAGCACCTAAGGAGGTTTTACCCCTAAAGAAGAAGGCCCAGAGCCTATGAAGAAGGCGAACGCCTATGAAGTGATGCGTTTTGGAAAAGGCCCAGAGCCTGTGAAGAAGGCGAACGCCTGTGAAGTGATGCGTTTTGGAAAAGGCCCAGAGCCTGTGAAGAAGGCGAATGCCTGTGAAGTGATGCGTTTCGGAAAAGGCCTAGAGCCTGTGAAGAAGGTGAACGCCTGTGAAGCGTTGCATTTTGGAAAGGGCCCAGAGCCTATGAAGAAGGCGAACACCTGTGAAGCGTTGCGTTTGGGAAAAGGCCCGGAGCCTGTGAAGAAGGCAAACGCCTGTGGAGTGTATCTTTCCGAGAAAGGCCCGGAGCCTGTGAAGAAGGCCAACGCCTGTGAAGCTCGCCGCCCGTGACACTCTCACGTAATAATGAGTTGGGGCTGTACACGCCCCGGAGTCTCAGGAGCGCCCGCCTCAGGCCCTGGGGCTCCCTTCCACGCCCAGTGGCAGCACTTAGCTCCACGCTGGTGAGAAGACGTCGAAGACTAGAATAGGTGCCGGACGCGGCTTTTCTCATTTACTTTCTGCAGTTGGCTTGTTTATTCCCATTCGAGGTTTTATTAAAGTTGTTGCCGTCTTTGGCTCGTGACTCTTTGCCTTTTCGCTCTCCTGCCTCGATTTCTCTCATGCAAGTCTCGTGAGGGAGCAACGCGGGCACCCTCGCGAGTGTTTTTCCGCCCTTATCGTTTGCGGCTTTCTTACCCGGGTCCACTACAGGAGCAGCCCTCCAGTCCGTGCCCCACGGGCACCGCGACACGAACACAGGACCAGGGTCGGTCGCCTCCATAGCTGAGGCCAGGAGCTACCTCTCCAGACTAACCTTCGCAGGACAAGAGGCGTTCGATGAGGCCTCGGCCTCGGGAAACAAAGACCACGACAGGCGCCCCCGAGCTAAGCAATTCCTACGCAGGCGTGTGGCACAAAGGCGTAATACCGAAATAGCGGAAGCGGTATGATAATTAACAACAATGGTCCAAGCACGCCCACGCGGGGCCCCACACTACTGTCTCTTTGCGCAGGGAAAGGAAAAAGAACAAAACAGGCGCGGCTCGCTTGACACCAACTCACGGGGGAGGCCCGAACTACCTCCGGAGCTCAGGCGGACTCCCTCTCGCGCTTCACCGGGGCGAGATGGCGGGCGGACCCGCTACCTCCCTCCAGGCAGGCGCGATGGTGCGGAGGCTGGTCGCGGCCACCGCTGGAAGAGCCGCTGCCAGAAGAAGAGTCGTCGAAGCTCGACGAGCCCTGAGCTCCGCCACCCCCGCGCGCGCTGTTGTCTTCATTACCGCTGGGGCTGGGCCCGCGTCCGCGGTCATCATTCTCAGGGCAGCATCCAGCGCGGCGACCGTCTTCCCCGAACACTCTCACGTAGAGGGTGGCATCGCCGTCAAACTTGAAGTGCAGGGTGCAACGCCGGCTCAGACCACGCGCACGGGCAAACGTTTGCCAGCCATTGGTCAGGGCCAGGCTCCCGGCTTCAGAGACCTCCAACGAAGCCAAGGAGGCCCGGCTACAGCAACCATCCCCCTGGAGCCAGAGGCCGCCCGGGGTACCAGCCGGAAGCTCGCCCAGGAGGAAGCGAGGGAGCTGGAGCCGGGTGCTGGTCGGCTCCGCCGACCACACAACGAACTCCGGCAGCACCTCTACCGAATGGAAGCGCGGCCTAGGGGGTCGCGCGGCCGTGGCGCGCCCCCCAGCGGCAGCCTGCCACCCGTTACCACGCGGGAGATAACCTCCACGACCGCGAGGAGCCACCATGGGAGCCATAGGGTGTTTGAAAGGATGGCCTCGACAGCGCTTGGGCGGGGGAGAGTCAGGCTCCACCTGGCGAGCCTTCCCCTTCTCCGCGGCCAAGAACCTCTTTGGTGGAGCCATGAAGAAGAAGAAGCAAGAGGAGATGGACTAGAAGGGCAGGCGCCATCCTATATTTATAGCTGGAGAGGGCCAACCGCCGACTTCCACGATCGCAGGTAATCATGACCCGCTTTGCATGCAGGGACTTATCAATTCGCGGAGTCACCGAGGCGTCATGGGGAGCAGGGTCACCACGTCCAATCAACCGCCACGCTGGCGTCAAAACCCAGAGCTGTTAGGGCCAGCGCGCTCGCACTTACCCCTTCGCTTTCTCTGCTCAGCCAAGTCCGCCTGCGCCTTTGGCGTCGGGCTCTTGTCGGCGTTCGGGAACGGGGTCCCAGACTTGTTTACCTGCGGCCACTGGCGTGGCTCAAGGGGTGGCCCATCAAGGCCCATCTTCATCAGCACAAGCTCAAGACCCTCGCGAGGGGCCAAGCCTCACGGGGCGGACGAGAGGGAGCTTCCTCAGGCACGGCCTCTTCAAGCTGGCTCACGAGGAGGCGGAGAGATCAAGGCGGGGTACCTCACGAGGTGCCCATGACACAAGCCATGACGACCAAGGACGCCAGGCGGGTGCCAGCCCGTGCAGTATCCTCCTTTCCTCTTTGGTGCAAAGGGAGCAAGCGCAGGCAAGAGTATCAAGCAAAGGCATCCGTTTGAACAACAAGACCAAGACTGCATGAACGGCGGAAGGAAGTCATTAGGAGCCCAAGCCGGCGTCACCACCAGAGCCTTTGACAGGCGAGGACCAACTTTAGTCAGGATAAGTGTACTAGATGTTCCCCTTCAAAATGGCCAATTGTTGGCACCCTTCCCGCTCAATATGTGGGGAGAGGCCCAGGGCCTTTGCCTATAAATAGGACTAGCCACCCACAAGGTAGAGGCATCGAGAAATCTAGAGACAGGATCCAGCATCTGGGATCAGCAGAGGGAGCGACTGAACTCCTCCTAGCAGTTCATCGCACCAGCCAAGAATAGACCCTCGCGAGGATGTTCTTCTTTGTATTGTTCATCATCGTCAACCCAAGAGGAAATCCACCACACCACAAACTAGAGTAGGGTATTACACCACAATGGTGGCCCGAACTAGTATAAACCCAGTGTCTCTTGTGTTGTTCCTTTCATAGCTTAGATCTTAGCGAGGCAGCGAGGCGCAGGAAGGTAGAGGGTGAAATCTCCGCGCGCACCCCAGTGTTCGAACCTAGAGGGTCTGCCGGAACCCGAAATCCGACAGCAGGCACCTGTGTGGCGACGTGCGGCTTCCAGGCCAACTCAGCAAGCACCTGCATGGTTGCATGCAGATCTTCGTGAAGACTCCGCCACCGCACCAACTCAGCAGCCAGCCAGCCAACGTGGCGCTACACGCCTCGTCAGCTCGAACGCATGTGGGAGCAAGGCGAGGCAGCGACAAGTGGGATGAGCTTCCTTGTCATCCCCAATAAAGCGGGAAGGAGATGTCGGCAGCACATTAAATGCGTTTTTCCTATGGTGCCAGGAGATATACTCGACTACTGTACAACTTTCCACCTCCTGTGTGCCACTTTGGCAGAACCTTTTGACTATAAAAGAAGGCCCGCGGCATACTGAGAGAGGATTCAAACTTTTTGGACCCTGCACTCTTTGTAGCTAGTCCAAGAACACCAGATAAACATAAACTAGCTGGAGTAGGGTATTACGCATCACTTGTGGCCCGGACCTAGATAATCCCCCTGCGTTGATCTTCTAATCCCACTCTTTCCACATCCCCGCGCCCGCCAACCGTAGCAAAAGGGATTCTTCGTGATCCCGTAGGTGTCGTTTCCCCCGACATATTTGGCGCGCCAGGTAGGGGGCCCAAGCTGTGAAAATCCGGTTTGAAGGTTAGCACACCGACTTCATCATCACCATGGCCCCCAAGAGATAGGGGATCACAGCGATTGGCTCGTCCGGGGCCGGCCCGTCCACGCCAGCGCGAGGAGGCAGTCTGGTGGCCACGGATCGGTCGGAGATGTGGCCCGCGAGCATCCACGACATTCTGGCGATCGGAGCCAGGCGAGCGGCGTCGTCCGAATCCGGGACAACGAGCCACACGCCGTTGGGTCCGGGGGCGGGGCTGTGCTACACATGGGCGGCGCGGCAGCCTCTACGGCACCCCAGCTGGCACCTGCGCCACACCCTTCCCAGGCCGCGCGCGATGACCAACACCGCGATGCCGGAGCCCCCGGGCACCGCCGCCGAAAGAGCCCTGTGCGCCACTCGCAGGACGAACCAGACCGGAGTGCGTGCTCGGGCACCGGTGCAGCCGGCGTGCGACCGCGAGACCGTGACAGAGCCCCTTCTAAGCCGGTTAGAAGTCGGAGCACGTCATAGTCTACACAGTTCTCGCCGCCGCCTACGCCGGCAGAAGCGCTGGCACGCGTGCAGCTTCTCCTCGACTTCCCTGTGCTGTGGAGAAGCTCGACGAGTGGAGGGCCACCAGCCGAAGCCTTGTCAGCTTCACCAACAAAGACGAGCCGCTCCCAACGGGACCCTCATACCAGCGTCCTATCGAGCCGGTGCATGCCGGCGGTGGGGGGACCAGAGACGCCGCGACCACGGTGCACTCCCCCCACCCCCGCGGCCGCGTCAACAGCCACCGGCCCATCGGGCCGACGTCGGTGACAATGTTTCCACCATGTCGTCCGACCCGCGAACCCGCTGTGACCAACGTCGAGTACTTCGGCAACGGGCCCAGGAAGACGCTCGAACTACCATCAAATGACGACGGGAGACCCATCAGCAGTCAGATCGGCATGCGGGGCCTACTATGGACCACCCGGCGCCGGGAGGCCCCGGCGACCTGCCTTACGAGGTGGGTTGTCCAGCCTTTACCCGAGAGATGCGGCAGTTCTAGCGACCCTCCCACAGCATGTTCAAGCCCGATGTTGGCGAGAAGTACAACGGCAAGACCCACCCGTCGGAGTTCCTCAGCATCTACACCATCGCGATGCAAGCTGCTGGAGCTCGCGACGACTAGGTGCTTGCCAATTACTTCCTGTTGGCACTCAAACCCAACGCCATGTCGTGGTTGATGCACTTGCCAGTGGATTCCATTTCTTCTTGGTCAGATTTTGTGTCATGAGTTTGTTGGCGCCTTCACTGGAGGCCACCAGGCTCATGGCCAGGCAAGCGATTACAACATCCCCCAGAAAGAAGGTGAAAACCTGCGCAAGTGCATACAGAGGTTCGGCTGGGTGCATTACAACATCCCAGATGTTCATCCCGCCGCTGTTATCAGCGAATTCCATCAGAATGTGCGCAACCGCAAGATGCGTGAAGAGTTCACGACGAACAAGGTCAAGGATGTGGTCGAACTTTATGTTCTGGCCGATAGATGTGCTCGAGCTAAAGAGGGGAGGAAGTACCCCGACGAAGACGCCGGTGTGGAAACCGACTCCACAGATGAAGACACACCTCCCCGACAAAGAAGGGCCGATGCCGCAACAGGAAACGTAAGGGCAAGACTGTGCATGCCGTTCAGGGATCCGGTGAGCCCAGCGCCGCCAAAAAGGCCAAGGCTGACGACCCCGGCAAGGAGGTTGCCGGGTGTGCCACCTGCTTGGCCCTGGCGGCCGCCAGCAAGCCAGTAGGCTCCAACAAGAAGTACTGCAAGATCCACCGCACCAAGGGCAATGACCTCCAGAACTGCCGACAAGTTGAGCTGCTGGCAAAAAAGCAGAAGGCTGAATATGAAAGGCGATACAAGGAGAAGGGTCAGGATGGTGCTGAGGGGTCCGACAAGAAGCGTGGCGGCCAAGGGGGTCGTCGTGGCAAAGATAACAAACAAGAGAGGCCCGCTCGGGGCCGCGACAAGAAAGAGGAAGATGATGATCACGACGAGGACGATGAGTCCGGCGAGCACGGGTTCCAGAAGGCTACAGAGGCCATGTGCATCGATGGTGGTGCCTCGTTGCACACCTCACATTGCCAATTGAAGCAGTTGGCGCATGACGTCACTGCGGCGGAGCCGTCTTTCGATGCCCAGAAGCCACCAAAGTGGTCCCGCACGCCCATCAGTTTTGACACCAAGGATCACCCTGATCGGACAACTGCAGTCGGGTGTTTGCCGTTGTTGGTTTCACCAAAAATACGCAACCTCAAGGTGACCAAAGTGCTGGTTGACGGTGGGGCCGGTCTGAATTTGATCTCGCCCGCTGTGATCAAGAAGCTGCAGATTCTTGATGGAGATCTCGAGGAGACGAGCACTTTCCAAGGGGTCAACCCGGGAAGGAGTCAGCCGAAAGGTAAAATCACGCTGCCCGTTACGTTCTTGGGCGAGCTGAACTATAAGATGGAGAAGATCATTTTTTATGTTGTCGAGATCCCCCTTCCGTACAATGGGATCCTTGGCCGCCCGGCGCTGGCCAAGTTCATGGCGGCGTCACACTACGCCTACAATACATTGAAGATGCCGGGGCTGCTGACCATCATCACCGTCCCCTCTGACAAGAAAGACGCGCTCATCTGCGCCGACCAACTCTTCCGAGAGGCAGTTGCAGCAACTGTCAACAGGGCACTTGCTCCTGACATTGAAGCCCCGGGAAGGAAGACGTCCGGCAAGACCTCTTGCACCCACTCCGGCAAGCGCACCTATTCGGAGTGTTGTGCTCCCGTTGAGGACGTGCCACAGAGCTCCACCGGCAAGAGCAAGAAGTCCAAGGCTGCACCACCAGAAACCAAGAAGGTGTCCATCAAGGAGGACGGCACGGGCGGGGTTTCACTATAAGCTCCACCCTCGACAGCAAATAGGAAAGCGCGCACGTCGCCTTCTCTGCAGGCGAATGTCGATGTATTTGCATGGCAAGCATCTGACATCCCCGGCGTTCCCAGGGAGGTGATTGAGCACCATCTTGCTGTCTGTCCTCTCGTGTGGCCAGTCAAGCAGAAGGTTAGGAAGCAAGCTTTAGAGCAACATGAGTTCATCATTGAAGAGATTAGGAAGTTGGAGGCGGCAAGCCTGGTAAGAGGAGCACTCCACCACACGTGGTTGGCCAATCCGGTGGTGGTGTGTAAGGCGAATGGGAAGGGGAGGTTGTGTATTGACTACACAGACATTAATAAAGCTTGTCCAAAGGATCCTTTCCCTCTGCCAGACATCGAGCAGATTGTAGACTCCACTACTGGGTGTGACCTGCTTTCATTCCTCGATGCCTATTCAGGACACCACCAGATCTTCATGATGAAGGAAGACAAAGAGAAGACCGCGTTCATCACCCCATGTGGTACGTACTGTTTTGTGCGAATGCCTTTCAGGTTGAAGAGCGCTGGTTCAACATTTGCCCGAGCAGTCCAAATTGGTTTTGAGCCCCAGCTACATAGAAATATCGAAGCTTATATGGATGATATAGTGGTCAAAACCAAGGACAGGGCCACACTCCTGCAAGATTTAGAAGAAACATTCGCAAATCTGCGCAAGATCAACCTCAAGCTCAACCCAGAGAAGTTCGTGTTCGGTGTCCCCTCCGGCAAACTTCTTGGGTTCTTTGTGTCTCAGCGTAGAATCGAAGAAAATCCCGACAAGATCAAGGCGATCGAGCAGATTGAGGCACCGAAATGGGTCAAAGATGTCCGTAGGCTTGCCGGCTGTGTTGCTGCTCTGAGTAGGTTCATCTCCAAATCTACTGAGCGCACCCTCCCCTTTTTAAAAGTTTTGAAAAAGTCGGGTCCAATAAAATGGACTCCGGAGGCAGAGGCAGCACTGCAAGATTTGAAAAGGTACCTCTCCTCCACGCCAATACTAGTTGCACCTAAACCACGGGAGCCGTTGCTGCTGTACTTAGTAGCAACGAATCAAGTGGTTAGTGCAGCGCTAGTGGCGCAGAGGGAACTTGAGGGAGAAGCAGCAGTTGCGGCAGAGCCGTCGGATGGCGGGCCGGTCCTCCCCAGTAGAGCCTGACACTGGCAAACCAGAACCCCCTGCAAGGCCCGGTCCTGCCGAGGTAGAGTGTGAGCGGATGGGCGAAGTGGGACAGAAGAAGAAGATGGTGCAGCACCTAGTGTATTTTGTCAGTTCCCTCTTGCAGGGGGCTAGGTCATGATATTCTGGAATGCAGAAGCTACTCTTCGGCCTCCTCATGGCCTTGAGAAAGTTGCGCCACTATTTCCAAGCGCCCGAGATCACCGTTGTCACCCGCCTCCCTTTGCAACAGATTTTGCACAACCCAGATGCGAGAGGGAGGATTGTGGAGTGGGCATTGGAGCTATCGAGCTTTGGCCTAAGGTTTGAAAGTACTTCAACGATCAAGAGCCGAGCTCTGGCAAAGTTCATAGCATAGTGGACCGCTACGCCCAACGAGGAGATTCAATAGACCGCCCTTCCCAGCAAGGAGACGAGCAGTGAGTGGATTATGTACTTTGACGGAGCTTTCTTGCTCCAAGGTGCTGGTGCCGGCATACTACTCATCACACCCACGGGAGAGCGCCTCAAGTACGTAATGTAGATGCACTTTCCCCAGGAAAAATCAACAAACAATACGACGGAGTACGAGGGGTTGCTTGCCGGTCTCAGGATCGCGACAGACCTTGGAATCAAGAAGCTCGTCATTAGAGGTGATTCGTAGCTCGTCGTTAAGGAAGTTAACAAGGATTACCTGAGCCCGTTGATGGAGGCCTACGTGAATGAAGTGAGGAAGTTGGAAGAACGTTTTGACGGCCTACAGGCAGAACATGTTCCCCGAGCAGAGAACAACACTGCCGACGACCTGTCGAAACGTGCTGCCCTCAAGTTGCTTGTGGAACCAGGTCACTTTGTACTTCAGTTAATTCAACCATCTGTAGAGCCATCAACAACGCAGAAAAAGCAAAGGAAGGCAAGCCCCGGCAAGTACCTTCCCGCCGAGCTCCCAGGAGCCGCCGTCTAGGAGGTTGCCGGGTACCCCAAGCCTGCCGAGGGGCAACCACCTCCGGCAGGGCCCCAGGCCCTGACCGTAGCGGCAGCTGCCCCTGCGGCCGAAGATGTGCCTTTGGTCCTTGACGTCGAGCCCCGGGCTCCAGCATGGGCGCAGCCCACCGTCCCCCAAACAGGAGAGCTCCCTGAGGAGCAGGAAGAAGTGGAGAAAGTAGCTCGTCGGTCCAACATGTACCAGTTTGTGGATTATACCCTGCACAGAAGGAGGCCAAATGGAGTGACGCTGAAGTGCATTCCTCAGGAGGACGGACTAGAGTTGTTGGTAGAGATATATGGAGGTGTATGTGGCTTCCACATAGGGTCGAGGGCCCTTGCCGGCAAGGCATTCCGGGAAGGTTTCTTCTGGCCCACAGCCCTCCAAGATGCAGCTGCGCTAGTAACCAAGTGTGAAGCATGTTTGTTCCATTCGAAGAAGCTTCATCAACCAGCTTAAGCCCTTCAAACAATCCCTCTCTCCTGGCCATTTTCGGTCTGGGGGCTCGACATACTGGGGCCCTTCCCCAGTGTTGTCGGGGGCTTTGAGTACTTGTACGTTGCAATAGACAAGTTCACAAAGTGGCCCGAAGTGGAAGCAGTGAGGAAGGTGACAGCACAGTCAGCCATCAAGTTCTTCAAGGGGTTAGTTTGCCGTTTTGGTGTGCCGAACAGGGTCATCACCGACAACGGCACGCAGCTCACAAGCCGCACCTTCATGCAATACATCCAGGACCTCGGTAGCAAGGTCTGTTTCGCTTCAGTGGCGCACCCACGGAGCAACAGCCAGGCGGAGATGGCAAATGCTGAAGTACTGCATGGCCTAAGGACAAAGAGTTTTGACAGGATGCACAAGTGTGGAAGGCAGTAGATTGATGAGATGCTGACGGTTCTTTGGTCGATCAGAACGACGCAAAATCGACCCACTGGCCAAACACCCTTTGCCCTGGTATACGGGGCAGAAGCAGTTCTCCCCACGGAACTCATGTACGGGTCACCTCGAGTGCTCACTTATGACGAGCTTGAGCAAGAGCAATTGTGGCAAGATGATGCGATGCTCCTTGAGGAAGATCATCTTTGGGCGGCTGTGCGAGCTGCATGCTACCAGCAAGCCTTGCGCCGCTACCATAGCCGCAAGGTTCATGCCCGAAGTCTTGAGGAAGGTGACCTTGTTCTTCGGCTCATTCAGTCGACCAAGAATTCCAACAAGTTGACGCCGAAGTGGGAAGGCCCTTATCGGGTAATGTGAGTCACCAGGTCTGGGGCAGTCCGCCTGGAGACTGAAGATGGTATCCCTGTGAGCAACTCCTGGAACATCAATATCTTCGTAAGTTTTACCCATGAGGCACGGTTGTCGGGCCTCCCGGCAAACCACCTTTTGTACAAGCCTTGCCGACAAGGCATGTAACCCTTTCTACAGAGCCAGGCGCAGACCTTGAGCATAAATAAATGAAGCGCTGGCGCCCTAAGTTTTAGCATGCATGCTAGGTTAAGTCTCTCTCTTTGGTAGGGTTGATAGTGCTCAGTGGCAACTAACGCCTAGCATAGAGGTCGGGTGTGTGTCTTTCCGTCTCTTCCAGTCCTTTCCTTGGTTCGCAGGCTGCACAGGCATTTCTGCCAAGCCATTTAAGGGCAGGGAGACGGATCGACATCCTCAACCCCGGCAAGCCATTGCCTGGGGCAGCAGATTCAAGTATCCAACCACGGGAAGCCAAGGTTGCCGGGGGCTGCAGATTCAGATAAGTCTTTTATCCCCTGTTATGCATTTCCGTATGGAACTGGGACGTATGAAGCCTCGTTTATTCCTGGGCCACCGTGCTTCCCCTTTCCTGTGCCCAAGAACTATTCTCTGTGCCAGAACATGGTTGTGGTTGCTATGACAAGGAAGAAAATGAAGGGCCTAATCCTACTTTTCCCCTGCCTCCGCCGAGAGTGTGAGTATGGTCGTGCTATGAAGTGAGGTGACGGCGAGGCCTGTTGCCAGGCGACAATGTTTATCTTAGGAATAACAAGGATTAATTCCTTGGCATGGGCCTCGCTCACGAACAAAGAACCCGACAAGCACCCTTTTTCATTAATACGTTCCAAACAGGTACAATTCGTACAGAATGTAAACATGAGCAAGGGGATTACAAGATTTAAATCTAACGAGTGCCCGAAGACATAAAAACTAAAATGGATAAGTGCCTCGTGATCCCCGTTCTTGCCCCTTTCCTCCCAGGTGCGGCGGGTGAAGGCAAAAAGGAGGCGATGGGGAACGCGTCGATGGAGAGCTTGACGAGGAAGACCCTCGGTAGGACGCGTGGCCGAGGGAGGAGGGCAGCGCGGTCAGTCGGAGTCGAGTCGGCGTCCTCCCAATTGACGCCCTCATCGTCGCTGTCGCTGTCCTCCTCGTCACTCCCGCTTGAGGAGGAGTCTTCATCATCGGAGGAGCTCTCCACGCAACACCTTAGGCGAGTTCCCAAGTGCACAAAGACCTTGACGGAGAGCAGGCCGTTCTCCATTAATTTGAAGTGGAGAACGAGCCCCTCCGACAGGCTGTGGGCACGAGCGAAGGTCTTCCATCCACGACGAAGATACATAATGTGAGGGGCGGGGAAGTCGACGTCGACCCGCATGCTGCCATTCCTCCTGTCCCTCATATGTAGCCTCAAAGCCTATAGCGGGATGAGCTCCATCTCCCGAGCGAACGGAGTAGGGAGACGAAGATGACGGTGCACTGGCCTGTGCAGCCCAATAAAGAATTTGCGGGGCTGGTCTCCGACGTAGCCCTCCATTGGGGGAGAGGCCGCTGGCGGAGGCGAGGCCGGTGCGCCGCCCCGTCCTCCTCTTCCCCGAGCGCCACGGCGGCCTCGGCCTCTCCCCTCCCCCTTCGTGTCACGGCCGGCTCCGCCTCCACGAGCTCTTGGGAAGGAGGGGCACGCTGTCGAGAAGAGATCCTCGTCGCCGCCATCGGAGTGCTGGCGTGCCCTCTCGCCATAGCAAAAGGAAGGAAGGAGCCAAGGTGGAAGGAGATGAATGATGAAGGATTGAGGGGTGACATCCCCTCCCCTTCTTATAGAGGGGCAGGGCCGGGGCTCGACCGCCCACTTAACCAATCCGGCCGCCGGGGGCGCAGGGAAACGAGACCGACCCGCTGTTGCAATCAGCGACGACCCGGTTTCCCGCCTCCCCATTTAAGGCCCGTACCCCCGCGTCCACCGCCTACCATCTTCGGGGCATGGGGGACACGTGGTGAGCAAGCCAAAATCAAGAAGACATGTGAAGCGACTGTTTTCCACCCAGTGTTCGTGGGGCACAGGCGCCTTGAAGGCCATGACTCGAGTCCACTTAGTAAATGAGTCGTGCCCCTGCGTTTTCCTCTTTTCATGGGGAAGGCGCGGGCCGCCTGTTTACCATGATATGACGCATGCGTGCAGCAGCCACCCCACGCATGACCCCCACGTCACACATTCAACACGGGTCATGGGGAAGCGCAACGAGCGAGGGAGTTACTGCAGTTAAAACTCCACTGCCAGCGCACAAGACCGTCCGGGCTGGCCCAATAACGCCCCGCGCTTATATGTGGCCCAGGCCCGGGGGCTCCTGTCGGTGTACAAAAGTAGGGGTCCCTTTTTGTACCCCTTTAGTTGTGCGCGGGCAGTCGCAGCCGCACGCCCATGACCATGCTTGGCGGGGCAAAAGAAGCAAAGATTACCAGAGCCGTGTTCAAGACCAGAAGCATGAAGAGCTGAGGGGCAAGGTGAAACTCCCCCGGCTAGGTCCTTGCCGAGGCGGCCTTCACGGCCCCGGCAAGAACCTTGCCGGGGCAACTTTCCCAACGCCAGCAGGGCTGCCACCCTTGAGCCTAAGAGCTCCGACGCCCTCAACCACATTGGAACTAAAGCTTGGGAGGCGCCTCCATGGTGTCTTATGACCATGCCACCTTTTCCTGCCATTTCCTCACTGGTTTCCCACCGCCACCCAGCAATATTGCTCATAAACCAAGGCAGCACACGATGCACCGAGGCAACAAGCGTAGTCTATAGCACATCCACCTTTTCCAAGCATGCCAACCCACCAAAACGCTGGCTCTGCCATCAACCTCCTCGACAAGGAAAATGAGAAGGCAGCACGGACCGTCAAGGCTAAGGCACTCCCCGGTAACGTGATGGACGATGTCATGCTGCACGTCATCGCCAGGGTTGAGCAGACCCTTGGCGCATGACACTTCAGCGCCGCGGATCAAGGTAGGCATGTCAGTGCCGAGAGGCTGCAGCTCGCCGCACAACATGATCGATGGTGCACTATAGAGCAAGCTAGGCGCATCCGCGCCAATAGGTTGTGGCTCGCCGCACAGCGAGACCATTGGAGCACCGCAGAGCAAGAGGTGCGGCACGCCGCACAGCAAGAGCGGATCCATCAGCGTTTTCCTGTTATCGATAGGGTGTCGCAGCTGGGTACGCGTCCGGGCAGTACCCCCGTTCCTCGCCAGGAGTGGATAGGGGCCGTCTGCGTCGTACTTGCACCAAAGGCCGGTCGTGCCATACTTTCACCGGACGCCCGCCGCGCAGTTCGCATCGGTCGCCCCGTTTGTCTTGTCCGCGGCCCGCCTGATGCCAACGCGCTATTTGCTAGGCTCGACTGCTTCCTTGGCCCAGGTATCCACCTAGGCGCATTAGAGGAACATGGTCCTCGCATCCTCGAGCTGGTGATCTTCGATGAAATAGCCAACTTGGAGCTCGATATCGCGCTCCAAATGTACCGCGAGCGTGTTTACTGCTTGACGAACGCCTGCACGAGTTCAGGTAGAGCCAAGAGCTACCATAGGCAAGGGCTGCTGGTCATGGTCTCATGGATACATTTATTGTTGAGTAGTTTCAACGTGGATCGCTATGTATTCACAACAATCATAATATTGCTCTGTTTATTGCTCTGTTTCAATGTGTGTACTAAGTTTTATGTTCTTATATGTTCTGTTTCAATGTGTGTATATATGCTTTCCATTCTATATATGTGGATGATAACAGGTAGATACAAATTAGTATACGAAAATAAATACAAAATGGAATTCATAATATATATTAATTGTTCATTAGTTCACCATAAAATATATATAATATCGTCACATATACGCGACGTTACTTAACTACTAGGTACAATGCATAAAATTGAAACCGAACAATACTAAAACTAATAATCCCTCTGGGGCTGTATTCCGGAAGCCCCTCGCCAGCGGCTCCCTTGTGCGCGACGTCTTCCCAGTGCGGAGGCACTACTCCACCCTCTCCGCCTTGCAGCGCTTGATGTACCGATCTGCCTCTGGTTGGCGGAAGAGTGAAACGATCTTGCCATGTCGTTGGGCGCCCACCAGAGCTCCAGGTCAGTGGCACGCTGGAGCTATCGTCCCAACTTCACGCAGCAATGAGGCGCCTAGCGCCTTTGACCTTCCTCGTGAAGTACCCATCTTCGTACACCTCCTCCGCACAACGACGCACCTACCCCAAAGCCCCACCGCCTCCTTTTTCCTGGAGGCATCACGGGCTTCACATGCAACCTGGTACTAGATAAGTCTCCAACATATCTATAATTTTTGCTTGTTCCATGCTGTTATATTATCATTCTTGGATGCTTTACAATCATTTTATAGCAACTTTGTATAATTTTTTGGGACTAACCTATTGACATAGTCACAAGTGCGAGTTGTTGTTTTTTGCTTGTTTTCTACTTCGCGGAATATCAGTAGCCAATGGAGTCCAAACGCAGCGAAACTATTTGTAGAATTTTTCTAGACCAGAAAACACATGATGGGCCAAAGAAGTACCAGTGGGGGGCTCCGAGGGGAGCACAACCCACCAGGGCACGCCAGGAAGCCTAGGCGTGCCCAGGTGGGTTATGCCCACATCGGTGGCCTACCGCACCGCCTCTTCACCCTATAAGTCCCCAAATATTACAGAAACCCTAGGGGAGCCGACTAAGCACAATTCCAGCCGCCACAAGTTCCAGAACCACGAGATCTAATCTAAACACCATCACGGAGGGGATCATCATCCTCATTGGTGCCTCTCCGATAATGTGTGAGTATTTCATCATAGACCTACACGTCCGTAGGCAGTAGCTAGATGCCTTCCTCTCTCTCTCTCTCTTTTGATTCTCAATACAATGGTCTCTTGGAGATCTATTTGATGTAACTCTTTTTTGTGGTGTGTTTCTTGGGATCCGATGAACTTTGAGTTTATGATCAGATCTATATCCATGAATATTATTTGAGTCTTCTTCGATCTCTTATATGCATGATTATTTATAGCTTCGTATTTCTTATTCGAATCTTTGGTTTAGTTAGGCGAACTAGATCGATTTTTCTTCCCATGGGAAGAGGTGCTTTGTGATGGGTTCGATCGTGCGGTGTTCTTTCCCAATGACAAAAGGGGCAGCAAGACACGCACGTATCGTTGGTATTAAGGATAAGAAGATGGGGGCTATTCCTACATGAATGGATCTTGTCTACATCATGTCATCATTCTTATTGCGTTATTCCGTTTCTCCAGGAAGTAATAGTAGTAGATGCAGCCAGGAGTCGGTCTACTAATCTTGGACGTGATGCCTATATATTGATCAATGCCTTGGATATTGTCATAATTATTTGATCTTCTATCAATTTCCCAACAGTAATTTGTTTACCCACCATGTGCTATTTCTTGAGAGAAGCCACTAGTGAAATCTACGGCCCCCGAGTCTATTCTTTATCATATTTGCTTTGAGATATATTTTTTTTGCTTTTATTTTCAGATCTATTATTCCAAAAACCAAAAAATACCTTGCTGCATATTTTTATTTGCATCCTTTATTTTGTGTTTTATCGAGATCTATTTTATCCAATCTACACTATTTTTATCCTGTCAACTTGACAATTCCAGGCGTCGTTACCCGAAAAGGGATTGACAAGCCCTTATACGCGTCGGGTTGCAAGTATTTGTTCTTCGTGTGCAGGTACCGTTTACATAGTGTTGCTTGGTTCTCCTACTGATTGATACCTTGGTTTCATAACTGAGGGAAATACCTACCATAGCAGTATTGCATCATCCCTTCCTCTTTGGGGAAATATCGACGTAGCTTCAAGCGACATCAGTACCTAGCTTCCTCCTCTGCCATCTCCTTCTTGAACGCCACTTGCCTAGCTTTCTCAGCTGGTTGCAGCGACTTCCACAGACACAGATTGTACTGGCCCCAAAACCACTCCTAAGTTGGGGTGTCTGGCCCAACCTTGTCCGGCGGCACGTAGGGATCCTCCTTACCGCTGCTCTTCGACTGAGCGTCCTCAGGGGGCGGCGCCTCCTCGCTGGTGCGTTGGCAGATCGGCGGCACCATGGCAGAGATTTGAGAGAGATGGAGAGAGACGGCGAGCGAGAGAAGGATCTAGATGAGAATCCAGGCAAGACGACGTGACAAGGTAGTATTTATTGGTGGTCGGAATCTAGATTAACGAGAACAATACGCACGCTGGTCGCCGGAATTTACGAGTAGTGTAGTTTGAATTACACACGGTTCCCACAGCAAAAGTCGTGTGTGAACTTAATAGCTGACGGTTCCCAATACAGAGTCGCGTCAGATTAATAACCGGCACCACTCACCTTCCAAAGCTCGGGGCACGAAATAGAGTGCCAATTGTGTGGGGCCCGGTTGTCTTGCCAGATCTTTACATTTTGTTTTTTGAGCACCAGATATTTACATCGTCTGATCATTTTTAAATTTTTTGGAATTTAAATGCCATGGCACTCCATGCATGTGTCCAAGCCGTGACACCAATATGTTTGAAAATTCATACCAAAGTACTGCACATGGAATTAACTTGCACACAAGTACACAAATATGAATTGTCAAACCGTTATGGTTAGCCGTTGCATGTAGATGTAGTTCAAATTTGGATTACGGTCATTAAATGGCTAGAAAATCACTTAAATGTCTTAAAAAGGTCAAATGACCCCTGCAATTTTCCAAATTTTGACATGACAGTTGTATTAGTGGACGTTAACTGTAGAAACTTTTTGAAGGCGATAAGAGGAAGCTATCGTCGATTCGTCATCAAACATGCATTGTTCCTCTTGGAACCACGAGCCTTCTAGTGAGTTGCTCAGTTTTGTGAGGGGTGTGTGTCCAAACTTTCGTCAAATAGGCCAATTTTTTACAACATCATCTTGGTGGCTTGACATTACGTCAAGCAATATTTCATGTTTTTCAGGTCATTTTTTATTTTAGAATTTAAATGTCATGGCACTCCATGCATGTGGCCAAGCCGTGGCACCAATATGTTTGAAAATTCGTTTGAATTTACTGCTGTCGGTCTACAAAAGTAGGGGCTCTCCTTTTCACCCCTTTACTTATGCACCCTTGAGCTCATGGGTTCCAACCCAACCAACTACATTGGAACTAGGGCTCGGGAGGCACCTCCGTGGTGGCATGCACATCTTTGTCAAGACCATAGAGATGTGAGATCAGATGAGAACCAGAAGACGGCGACCCTCAGCGGAATCCTTGCCGAGGAGATCCATAAGACCCCCGGCAAGTGCCTTGCCGGGGACGACCACATTGCCACGGCAAGACCCTTGCCGAGCCTCCCGGCAAGACCCTTGCCGAGGGCGCCCGCAAGGCCACTGCCAGGCCCGCACCAGACAAGACTCCACCGCCGTTCGCATGCAGCTGCCAGCCCAACCAGCTGGGCAGGCACCTACGTGGCAACGGGTGGCTTCCGAGCTAACTCAGCAAGCACCTGCGTGGTGGCATGCAGATCTTCGTGAAGACCCTACCACCGCGCCACCTCAGCTGCCTACCTGCCTACATGGCGCCGCATGCATCGCTGGCCTGGGCGTGTGTCGAAGCAAGGCGAGGCGGCGACGGACAGGACGGGCCTCGTTCCCGCCCCCGATAAAGCTAAGGGACACCTAAGCTACGCATTAAATGCGTCTTGTCCTGTAACACGGGCGATAAGCTCGCGGCACTGTATACCTTTCCACCTCCTGTGTGCCACTGTGGCAGCCCCTTTCGACTATAAAAGGAGGCCCATGGCGTACTGGAGAGGGATTCGACTCTTTTGGACTACGCATCCACCATAGCTAGTTCGAGAGCTCAAGAACTCTCTCAAATACATACCAAAGCAGGACTATGGTATTACGCATCCTCGCAGCCTGAACCTGGGTAAACGATCCTTGTGCTGACTGTTAATCCGGCTCTTATCACAACCCCGCGCCTCCGCAACCATAGTAGGGATTCTTGTGATCCCATAGGTGTCGTTTTCCACCGACATCTTTTGCGTGCCAGGTAGGGGGTGCTGTTTTGAAAAATCTGATCTAGCGGATAGCCTAACAATTCTTCATCGCCATGGCTCCCAAGAAGAAGACGATCACGGCGATCGGCTCGTCGGGAGCCGAGCGACCCGTGCTGGTGTGGACGAGCAGCGGGCCGGGTCGCGGAAAGAACCCGAGCCGCAGCCTGCGAGCACCAGCATCGCCCTCGCAGTCAGAGCATGGCGAGCGGCGTCGTTCGTGCGCCAGACGATGGGCCGCACATCGCCAAATCCAAAGACGGGGCTGGGCCCCCCACAGGCAGCGCAAGGTCCTCTAGGAGTGTCGCTGTACCACCCATGGGCGGCGCAGCAACCTCCAAGACACCTACGCCGGCGCTCACAATGCGCTCTTCCCAGGCTGCGCGCGACCAGCAGCGCCACCACGCTGGAGACCCCGGGCGCCACCATGGGAAGAGTCATGTGCATCATCTACGGGACGAAGGAGTCCGTTATGCCCGCCGAAGTGCTAGCAAAAATGGCATGCAGCCACTGGTCCGCGATAGAGCTCCTTCTAACGTGGTTAGAAGTTGAAGTGCGCGAAGGTCCACGCAGCTGTCGCCACCACCCACGCCAGCAGAAGCTTTGGCGCGCGAAGGTGCTCCTCGGCTTCCCTCCTGCTGTGGAGAAGCTCGACGAGTGGAGATCCACCATCCGGAGCCTCGCCGCCGTCGCCAATAAAGATGATCCGTGACCGGTGGGGCCCTCGGGCCGGCGCTCCGTCGAACCACCGCATGCGAAGCTGTGGAGGGGCCAGGGGTGCTGCGGCCATGGTGCACTCTCCTCCTCCATGCCAACCATCATGGGTGTCGGTCCGTCGCGATTGCGCTTCTGATAATATCTCCATAGCATCGTCCGACCCTCGGACCCACCATGACCAACGCCAAGTTCTTCGAGAACGAGCCCATGAAGATTCTCGAACCACTATCGAGCGCCGGCGCGATACACGCCACCAGTCAGAAAAACGGGTGGGACCCGCTATGGACCACCCAACACCGGGGGTTCCGGCGGCCTATCTTATGAGGTGGGTTGCCCTGCCTTTACCCGTGAGCTGCGGCAGTTCCAGTGGCCGTCCCACCGCACGTTCAAGCCCGACATCGGCAAGAAGTACAACGGCAATACCCATCCGTCAGAGTTCCTCAGCATCTACACCATCGCGATGCAAGCTGCCGGAGCTCGCGACGACAAGGTGCTTGCCAATTACTTCCCATTGGCACTGAAGCCCAACGTCATGTCTTGGTTGATGCACTTGCCGGCGGATTACATTTCTTCTTGGTTGGATCTGTGCCATGAGTTCGTTGGTGCCTTCACCGGGGGCCACCAAGCTCATGGCCAGGCCAGTGATTTGCATATCATTCCCCAGAAGGAAGGGGAAACCCTGCACAATTACATCCAGAGGTTCAGCCGGGTGCAGTACAACATCCCCGATGTTCGTCCCGCCACCGTGATCAGCGTGTTCCATCAGAATGTGCGCAAACGCAAGATGCACGAAGAGCTGGAGATGAACAAGGTCAAGGACGTGGCCGAACTTTATGTTCTGGCCGATAGGTGCGCCTGGGCCGAAGAGGGAAGGAAGTACACCGGCGAGGACGCTGGCGCGGAAACCGACTCTACTGATGAAGACCCCACCGCCCAACTAAGAAGGGCCGGCGTCGGAACAGGAAACGCAAGGGCAAGACCGTGCTTGCCGTTGAGGGATCCGACAGCACCAGCGCCGCCAAGAAGGACAAGGCAGACGACCCCGGCAAGGAGATTGCCGGGTGCGCCGCCTGCCGGGCCTTGGCGGCTGCCGACAAGCCAGGGGGCTCCGACAAGCAATATTGCAAGATCCATCGCACCAAGGGCCACGACCTCGAGAACTGCCGACAAGTCGAGCTGCTTGCTGAGAAGCAAAAGGCCGAGTATGAGAGGCGGGACAAGGAGAAGGGCCAAGATGGTGCCGAAGGATCCGGCAAGAAGCGTGGCGACCAAGGAGGTTGCCGCGGCAAGGATAACCAACAAGAGAGGCCCGCTCGGGGCCGTGACAGGAAGCAAGAAGATGATGATCATGACGAGGACGACGAGTCCAGCGAGCAAGAGTTCCAGAAGGCTACAGAGGTCATGTGCGTCGACGGTGGCCCCTCGCTGCATAGTTCTGACCGCCAGCTCAAACAGCGGAGCCCTCGTTTGACGCTCATAAACCGCTGAAGTGGTCCAGCACGCCCCTCATCTTTGACGCCGAGGACCACCCTGACCGCACAACTGCGGTCGGGTGCTTGCCATTGTTGGTCTCACCAACAATACGCAACCTCAAGGTGAACGAGATACTGGTTGACGGCAGGGCCGGTCTGAACTTGATCTCGCCTGTTGTGATCAAGAGGCTGCAAATTCCTGATGGAGACCTTGAGGAAACGGGCACGTTCCAAGGGGTCAAACCGGGAAGGAGCCAGCCTAAGGGAAAGGTCACATTGCCTGTGATGTTTGGAGGCGAGTTGAACTACAGGATGGAGAGGATTGTCTTCGATTTAGCCGAGATCCCCTTGCCCTACAACGGTATCCTCGGTCGCCCGGCACTACCCAAGTTCATGGCGGCGTCGCATTACGCCTACAACATGCTGAAGATGCCTGGGCCGATGAACATCATCACCATCCCCTCCGACAAGAAGGACACGCTGAAGATGCCTGCGTCGACCTACTCTACCGGGAAGCGGTTGCAGCAGCTGCCGCCAAGGCACTTTCTCCTGTCGTTGAAGCCTCGGGAGGGAAGAAGAAGACCGGCAAGACCTCTTGCACCCACTCCGGCGAGCGCACCTCTTCGGAGTGTTGTGCTACCATCGAGGACGTGCCAGAGGGCTCCACCGGCAAGAGCAAGAAATCCAGAGCTGCGCCACCAGAGACCAAGAAGGTGTCCGTCAAGGAGGATGGTACGGGAGGGGCTTTCATCATAAGCTCCACCCCTGACAGCAAATAGGAAAGCGCTTGTCACATTCCTGCGGGCGAATGTCAATGTGTTTGCGTGGCAAGCATCTGACATCCCAGGCGTTCCCAGGGAAGTGATTGAGCACCATCTTGCTGTCTGTCCCCATGCGCGACCCGTCAAGAAAGCTTTGGAATGGCAGGAATTCATCACCGAGGAGATGAGAAAGTTGGAAGCAGCAGCCTGGTGAGGGAAGTGCTCCATTCGACGTGGTTGGCCAATCCGGTGGTGGCGTGCAAGGCAAACGGGAAGTGGAGGCTGTGTATTGACTACACAGATATCAATAAAGCTTGTCCTAAGGACCCCTTCACATTGCCGCGCATCGACCAGATTGTTGACTCCACAGTCGGGTGTGATCTGTTATCATTCCTCGGCGCCTACTCAGGCTACCACCAGATCTTCATGACAAGAGAAGATGAAGAGAAGACAGCAGTCATCACCCCATGTGGTACATATTGCTTTTTACGGATGCCTTTCGGGTTGAAGAGTGCTGGTTCAACATTTGCAAGGGCAGTCCAAATTTGTTTCGAACCCCAGCTACATAGTAATATCGAAGCCTATATGGATGATATAGTGGTCAAAACCAGGGACAGGGCAACTCTTGTACAAGATATAGAAGAGTGGTTTGCCAACCTGCATAAGATCAACCTCAAGCTGAACCCTGAGAAGTGTGTCTTCGGCGTTCCGTCCGGCAAACTTCTCGGGTTCTTTGTGTCGCAGCGTGAGATCGAGGCAAACCCAGACAAGATCAAGGCTATCGAGGAGATTGAGGCGCCCAAGCGGATCAAGGATGTGCGTCGGCTAACTGGCTGTATTGCCGCCATGAGCTGATTCATCTCCAAGTCTGCCGAGTGCACCCTTCCCTGTTTCAAGATCTTGAAGGAGGCGGTCCCAATGGAGTGGACCCCAGAGGCTGAGGCGGCATTGCAAGACCTGAAGAGATACCTTTCCTCTATACCGATACTAGTTTCGCCTAAACCACAAGAGCCGTTGCTGCTGTATCTAGCGACGACGAATCAAGTGGTCAGTGCCGCACTAGTGGCGAAGAGCGAGGTTGACGAAGAGGCAGTGGCAACGGCAGGACCGACAGACAGCAAGTCAGAGACTCCCTCGGAAGGACCAGGTGCCGGCAAGGCAAGGCTCCCGGCAGAGTCTGACGCCATCGGGACAGAGCCCACGTAGCCAAGTGGAGTGGTGCAGAAGAAGAAGATGATGCAGCACCCGGTTTACTTTGTCAGCTCCCTCTTGCAGGGGACTAGGTCAAGATATTCCAGTGTGCAGAAATTGATCTTCGGCCTCCTGATGGCCTCTAGGAAGCTGCGACATTACTTCCAAGCCCACGAGATCACTGTCATCACCCGCCTCCCATTGCAACAGATACTGCACAACCCAGACGCAACTGGAAGGATTGTGGAGTGGGCCTTGGAGTTATCAAGCTTTGGATTGAAGTTTGAAAGTACTTCAACAATCCAGAGTAGAGTCCTGGCGGAGTTCATTGTAGAATGGACCTCAACGCCTGATGAAGAGATCCAGGAGACCACTCTCCCCGGCAAGGAAACAACTCGCGACTGAATTATGTACATTGACGGAGCTTTCTCGCTGCAAGGCGCCGGTGCTGGTGTGCTGCTCGTCGCACCCACCGGAGAGCACCTCAAGTATGTGATCCAGATGCACTTTCCCAGGGAAATGTCCACCTACAACACTGCTGAGTACGAGGGGTTGCTTGCCGGTCTCTGGATCGCGGCATACCTTAGAGTTAAAAAGCTCATCGTCAGAGGTGATTCACAGCTCGTCGTCAGGCAGGTGAACAAAGAATATCTAAGCCCATTGATGGAGGCCTACGTAGATGTGGTGAGGAAGCTGGAGGAGCGCTTTGACGGTATAAAAGCGGAGCACGTTTCCCGAGCGGAGAAAGACATCGCCGATTACCTGTCAAAGCACGTTAAATTCAAGCTACCTGTGGAACCATGTACCTTTTTGCTCCGGTTAACTCAACCATCCGTCGAACCATCAACGGAGCAGAACAAGCGGAGGAAGTCAGGCCCCGGCAATTACTTTCCCGCTGAGCTCCCAGGGGCCGCCGGCAAAGGTCTTGCCGTGGACCCTGAGCCTGCCGAGGAGCGACCGACTCCGGCAGGCCGTCAAGCCTTGGTCGTAGAGACGGCCGCTCCCATGGCAGAAGAGATGCCTTTGGTCCTCGCCGTCGAGCCCCAGGCTCCGGCATGGGCACAACATAGCGTCTGATTCCTCCAAACAGGGGAGCTTCCTGAGGAGCAGGAAGAAGCAGAGGAATTAGCCCGTCGGTCTGCTATGTATCAGTTCACCGATGATGTCCTGTACAGGAAGAGACCGAACAGTGTGAAATTGAAGTGCATCCCCCGGGAGGAAGGACTGGAGCTGTTGGCGGAGATACACGGAAGCATATGTGGCTCCCACATAGGGTCGAGGGCCCTTGACGGCAAAGCATTCCGGCAGGGTTTCTTCTGGCCCACTGCCCTCTGGGATGTAACGGCACTAGTAACCAAGTGTGAAGTGTGTTAGTTCCATTCAAAGTAGCTTCATCAACCAGCTCAAGCCCTTCAAACAATCCCTCTCTCCTGACCATTTTTGGTCGGGGGCTCGACATACTGGGCCCCTTCCCCCATGCTGTCGGGGGCTTTGAGTACATGTACGTTGCAATCGAGAAGTTCACAAAGTGGCCGGAGGTGGAAGCAGTGAGGAAGGTGACAGCACAGTCAGCAGTCAAGTTCTTCAAAGGACTAGTCTGCCATTTCGGTGTACCAAACAGGGTCATCACCAACAATGGCATGCAGTTCACAAGCCACACCTTCATGCAGTACATCCAAGACCTCGGCAGCAAGGTATGTTTTGCTTCCGTGGCACACCCCCGGAACAACGGCCAAGCAGAGAGGGCAAATGCTGAAGTGTTGCGAGGCCTGAGAACAAAGACTTTTGACAGGATGCACAAGTGCGGAAGGCGCTGGATTGATGAGTTACCGACGGTTCTTTGGTCGATCAGGACGACGCCAAATCGAGCCACCGTCCAGACACCCTTTGCCCTAGTATATGGGGCAGAAGCAATTCTCCCCACGGAACTCATATACGGGTCACCTCGAGTGCTCGCTTATGACGGGCTTGAGCAAGATCAATTGCGGCAAGATGACACAATGCTCCTTGAGGAAGATCGTTCTTCGGGCGGCTGTGAGTGCAGCACGCTACCAGCAAGCCTTGCGCCACTACCATAGCCGCAAGGTTCATGCCCGAAGCTTTGAGGAAGGCGACCTTGTTCTTCGGCGCGTTCAGTCTGCCAAGAATTCCAACAAGTTGACGCCAAAGTGGGAAGGCCCTTATCGGGTAATCTGAGTCACTGGGCGGCGCAGTCCGCTTTGGAGACCAAGATGTTATCGATGAGCAACTCCTGGAACATCGAGCATCTTCGCAAGTTTTACCCATAAGGCGCGGCTTGCCTGGCTTCGCGGCAAGCCACCTTTTGTCCAAGCTTTGCCGGCAAGGCATGTAACCCTTTGTACAAAGCCAGGCATAGACCCTGAGCATAAATAAACGAAGCGCCGGCGCCCAAAGTTATAACATGCATGCTAGGTTAAGTCTCTCCCTCGGTTAGGGTTGGTAGTGCTTAGCGGCGACTAACCCCTAGCCTAGAGGTCAAGTGTGCGTCTTTCTGTCCTCTTTGGTTCGTAGGGCACGTGGACACTTCTCCTGAGCCGCTTGGGAGAAAGAGGACGGACCGGCGCTCCGGCCCTGGCAAGCCAGGATTGCCGGGGGCTGAAGCCACAAGGATCCAACCATGGCAAGCCAAGGTTGCCGGGGGCTACGGATTCAGATAAGTCTTTCATCCCCTGTTGCGCACTTCCGTATGAAACTGGGACATGTGAAACCTCGTTTATGTTCTTAAAACCACCGTGCTCCCCCTTTCCTGTACCATAGAGCTACCTCCTGGGTCAGAATTTGGTAGTAGCCGTGGTGGAGAGGAGATGAACGAGGGGCCTAACTCTACTTCTCCCCTGCCTCCGCCGAGAGCGCGAGAATGGTCGACTGGAGTGGAGAAACGGCAAGGCCTGTTGCCCAATGTTTTTCTTAAAAATAACAAGGATTCGTCCTTGGCATGGGCCTCGCTCACGCACAAAGAACCAGGAAAACACCCTTTTTCAATAAAATGTCCCATACAGGTACAGTTCGTACGGAATAAAAAAACATGAGCAAAGGGATTACAAGCTTTAAATCTAACAAGTGCCCGCAGGCTTACAAACTAAAAATAGATAAGGTGCCCGTGATCCCTTTCTTGTCCCTCTCCTCAGAAGGTGAAACAAGACAGCGGGAGGGCGAAAGGAGCGCCTAGGCGAGGTGTGACAAGCATAAGGCACCAAGAGAGCATCCACGTGCCGGCGGAGGAGCTGGAAGATGAGGCAACGGCTTGACAATACGCGACGAAGGCGTCGGTGCCCACTACTCCGAGTTGACGGCCGCCGCCTGCCTTGTTCGCCTTCTCCGGCCCTCCTACACCAGCCGCCCAAGGAGGCGGTGGGGAACGCGCCGATGGAGAGCTTGACGAGGAAGGCCCTCGGCAGGGCGTGAGGCCGAGGGAGGGTTGACGCGATCAGTCAAAGTGAGAGTCGGCATCCTGCCGCTCGACTCCCTCGTCGTCGCTGTCGCTGTCCTCCTCGTCACTCCCGCTCGAGGAGGAATCTTCATCGTCGGAGGATCTCTCCACGCAGCACTTCAGGCGAGTTCCAAGATCTCCGAAGACCTTTACGGAGAGCAGGCCGCCCTCCATTAACTTGAAGTAGAGGACGGGCCCCATCGTCAGGCTATAGATGCGGGCAAATGTCTTCCATCTGCGACGGAGATACATAACATGCGGAGCGGGTAAGTCGACATCGACCCGCATGCTGCCGGTCCCGCAGCCCCTCATGTGCAATCTGAGGGTCTGGGGTGGATCGAGCTCCATCTCCTGAGAGAAGGGGGTGGGGAGATGGTAGACGACGACGCGGTGGCCGGCGCAGCCTGATGAAGAACTCGCGGGGCTGGTCCCCGACGTGACCCTCCATCGCGGGAGGCACCGCTGGCGGAGGCACGGCCGCCGTGCCACCTCATCCCCCTCTCGCACGACGCCCCGGTGACCTCGGCCACGCCCCCTCCCCCTTCCTCTCGTGGCTGGCTCCGCCGCCGCGAGCTCGTGGGTAGGAGGGACGCGCTGACGAGCAGCGACCCTTGCCGCCACCGTCGAAGGCCCAGCGCCTCCTCTCTCCATCACTGGTGGAAGAAAGAAGCAAAGGTGGAGGAGGATGGATACTGAAGGAATGTGGGATGACGCCCTCCCTCGCCCTCCTTATAAAGGGACGGGGTCGAGACTTGGCCACCCCACTCAGCCAATCCACCCATCGGAGGCGAAGGGAGTCAGGACCGACCCGCTGCCCTAACGAGCGACGGCCCGGTTTCCCGCCTCCATCACCTGCCACCTACATGGAGGACGCATGGCAGGCGAGCAGGATCGAAGCGATGGGTGAGGTGACCGTTCCCCGCCCCGTGACCTTGGGGCGTGGGCACCTTGAAGACCGCGACCTGAGTCCACCCAGTAATGAGTCGCGCCTCCACGCCTCCCTCTTTTTATGGGGAAGGCGCGAGCCGCCTCTTTACCATGATGTGACACATGCATGCGGATATCGCCCCACGCATGACCCCCACGTCACGCCTGACCCCCCACGTCGTGGACGGAGATTTATTGCGGTGGAAATCCGCCCGCCTGCCCGCGCACCGTTCTAGGCCTGGCCCAACAACGTGTCGCACTTATGTGTGGCCCTGGCCCAGGGGCTCCTATCGGTGTACAAAAGTAGGGGCTCTCCTTTTGACCCCTTTACTTGTGCACGGGCAGTCAGAGTCGCGTGCCACGGCCGCACGTAGTAGGGCAAAGGAGGGAAGCCGGAGAGAAGCCGAAGCACAAGACAACCAAGGCAACGCCGAGACCAAGAACACAAAGGACAGAAGGGCGAAGCAGGCTCCCCGGGCAAGACCCTTGCCAGGGCGGCCTCGGCAGCCCCGACAAGGGTCTTGCCGGGGCGGCACACCCGACGCCAATAGAGTGAGCCACCCTTGAGCCCACAGGTTCCAACCCAACCAACTACATTGGAACTAGGGCTCGGGCGCACCTCCGTGGTGGCATGCAGATCTTTGTCAAGACCATAGAGATGTGAGATCAGATGAGAACCAAAAGACAGTGACCCTCGGCAGGATCCTTGTCGAGGAGATCCACAAGACCCCGGCAAGCGCCTTGCCGGGGACGACCACAGCGCCATGGCAAGACCCTTGCCGGGCCTCCCAGCAAGACCCTTGACGAGGGCGCCAGTAGGGCCACTGCCAGGCCCGCACCAGCCAAGACTCCACCGCCGTTTGCATGCAGCTGGCAGGCCAACCAGCTGGGCAGGCACCTACGTGGCGACGGGCGGCTTCCGAGCCAACTCAGCAAGCACCTTCGTCATGGCATGCAGGTCTTCGTGAAGACCCTACCACTGTGCCACCTCAGCTGCCTGCCTTCCTACATGGCGCCGCATGCATCACTGGCCTGGGCGCGTGTCGAAGCACGGCGAGGTGGCGACGGACGGGACGGGCCTCGTTCCCGCCCCTGATAAAGCTAAGGGACACCTAAGCTATGCATTAAATGTGTCCTGTCCTGTAACACCGGCGATAAGCTCGCAACACTGTATACCTTTCCACCTCCTGTGTGCCGCTGTGGCAGCCCCTTTCGACTATAATAGGGGGCCCATGGCGTACTGGAGAGGGATTCGGCTCTTTTTGACTACGCAGCCACCATAGCTAGTTCGAGAGCTCAAGAACTCTCTCAAATACACACCAAAGCAGGACTAGGGTATTACGCATCCTCGCGGCCCGAACCTGGGTAAACGATCCTTCTGCTGACTGTTAATCTGGCTCTTCTTGCAACGCCGCGCCCCGGCAACCGTAATAGGGATTCTTGTGATCCCATAGGTGTCGTTTTCCATCGACAACTGCACATGGAATTAACTCTCACACAAGTACCCAAATATGATTTTAAACCGTTATGTTAGCTGTTTCATGTAGATGTAGTTCAAATTTGAATTACGGTCATTAAACGGCTAGAAAATCACTTAAATGTGTTAAAAGGTCAAATGATCGCTGGAATTTTCCAAATTTTCACATGACAGTTGTATTAGTGCATGTTAAATGTAGAATTTTTTTGAAGGCCATAAGAGGAAGCTATCGCCCATTTATCATCAAACATGCATTAGTTCCCTCTCGGAACCACGAGCTTCTAGTGAGTTTCTCCAGTTTGTGAGGGGTGTGTGTCCAAACTTTTGTCAAACATATCAAAGTTTTTACCACATCATCTTGGTGGCATGACATTATATGAAACAAGGTTTAATGTGTTCCTGATCATTTTTTAATCTTTTGGAATTTAAATGACACGGCACTCCATGCATGTGTCCAGGCCATGACACCAATATGTTTGAAAATTCCTTCCAATTTACTACGCAAGGAATAACTCGTACACAAGTACACAAATATGATTTTTCAAACCGTTATGGTTAGCCGTTGCATGTGGATGTAGTTCAAATTTGAATTAGGGTCATTAAATGGCTAGAAAATCACTTAAATGTCTTAAAAATGTCAAATTTCCCCTGGAATTTCCCAAATTTTCACATGACAGTTGTATTATTGCACGTTAATTGTAGAATTTTTTTAAGGCCATAAGAGGAAGCTATCGCTCATTCATCATCAACCATGCATTGTTCCCTCTTGGAACCATGAGCCTTCTAGTGAGTTTCTCTGGTTTGTGAGGGGTGTGTGTCCAAACTTTCATCAAACATGCCAAAAAATTTACCACATCATCCTGGTGGCATGACATTACATCAAGCAAGCTTTCATGTGTTTCTGATCTTTTTTTATGTTTTTTGGAATTTAAATGCCATGGCACTCTATGCATGTGTCCAGACTGTGGCACCAATATGTTTGAAAGTTTCTTCCAATTTACTGCAAATGGAATTACCTTGCACACAAGTACACAAATATGATTTTTCAAACCGTTATGGTTAGCTGTTGCATGTAGACGTAGTTCAGATTTAAATTACAGTAATTAAATGGCTAGAAAATCACTTAAATGTCTAGAAAAGGTCAAATGACCCGTGGAGTTATACAAAATTTCACATGACGGTTGTATTAGTGCATGTTAACTGTAGAAAAATTTTGAAGGCCATAAGAGGAAGCTATTGCCCATTCGTCATAAAACATGCATTGTTCCCTCTCGGAACCATGAGCCTTCTAGTGAGTTGCTCTAGTTTGTGATGGGTGTGTGTCCAAACTTTCGTCAGACAGGCCAATTTCTTTACCACACCATTTTTTTGCCATGCCATTACGTCAAGCAAGGTTTCATGTGTTTCAGATCATTTTTTAATTTCTTGGAATTTAAATGCCATGGCACTCCAAGCTTTGTGTCATAACCTTGAGACCAATATGTTTGAAAATTCCTTCCAATTTACTGCACATGGAATTAACTCGCACACATGTACACAAATATTACTTTTCAACCCGTTATGGTGAGCTGTTGCATGTACATATAGTTCAAATTTGAATTACGGTCATTAAATGGCTAAAAAATCACTTGAATGTCTTAGAAGTTCAAATGACCCCTGAAATTTTCCAGATTTTGACATGACAGTTATATTAGAACTACAAATTTTCTCGTACATTTAAAACACCAACTGTTGCCACTTAACTCAAAATTCATCTTTCACAGCTAATAAAAAATATCAACAACATCACACACAGTTTTTTGTAGGAACCGTTTGTGATGGAAATTCATGGGTCTATTTAAGTCTTCCTCCTTACGCCTCACTGGCTTCGGCTGCTCCATTGCCGGCAACCCCAGAATCCATGAATCTCGATCCCCATTCCCGCAACCCCTTCTTGCAAGGATGGCACCGTGGAAACGGTTCGTGAGGGCCCGTACAGTGGTCGCGTCCTCCCCGAGCGCCGCCGCCTGCACAGAGAGCGCAGCCTCCTATGCTTAGAGCGCCGCGGCATATGCATTGAGCGTGGCCGCATCCACCGAGAGGGCGTCTACGGCATCCGACAGGGCAGCTACAGCAGCCGAGACGGCTGCAGCAGCAGCTGCTACAGCAGCTGCAAACGCCGAGAGCGGTCGAGCTGCCGTCCATTCCGACGATGTCGCCCTGGCCTGGGTCGAGGCCATCCACGCGAAGATCGAGGACGCACATGCCAAGATATTCCAGACCACCTCAGAATCCAACATGCAACCCACGTCCGAAAAGGCGGTGGTTGCCATGGAGCACCTGCTTCCTCAAGAGATCATCGAGCGGGAGCTGGAGAAGCAAGAGGCGGCAGGTGGAGTTGCACGTGGACGAGGTTGAGGTAGAGAAGAGTATGTCCGTCAAAGAATCGGCAGTGGAGTAGCAATGCGAGCTCTAGCGCAGCCACTACTACGAGTACTACAACCTTGAGGGCGGCGTCAAGGATGAGGACGAGGACGAGGACGCGGTCGACTTCAGCAGGGGGGTGCGGAGTCCATCAACGACGACATGTTGCCTGGACAAGTAGTCGACATCTCATCTCACACCGGTGATGCATAGGCAGACACGGTGGCGGCTTTGTTAAAATTATGCGTACTTAGGCTTTGTCTATAATGCTGGTCTTTTGTTAGAGCAATGTTTAGGTTAACCGTCTCTGTTTAATTACTACAATTGCTCGATTCAGTAAGTGTGGTATGTGTGTCATGCGCTCTTTTGTGTGCCAAAATTAGCGAGCGAAGTTAAAGTATGCAATGACGTGGATGAGGACAGTACCCAGGGAAATTTCCACCAAAATTTGAATTATCAAACTCATCCCATGCACGTAAAGCAGAAGAATCATTATCATTCAAAGTGAATGTTCTCAGGCGGCACCGCGTGCAAAGTTTCCCTCCACATTTCGAAATTTTTGGCCTACCGTTGAAATATCTACCCCCTAACCCACCCCCTTTTCTCCCCGACCACAAGTCACATTTCCCCTGTTTCCTCATTCCTTCCTTCCGAAGCTATAGCCGCTTCCTCGCTTGCTTCCTCCCTCTCGCCATCTCACATCCTACCACTGGGGTCGCCGTGGTCTTCTTCAATGACCTCTCCAGCGGTTCCTCCTCCGACGACTCTTTCACCACCCAGGTATGCCTCTCTTCTCTCTCTTGGGTTATGACTTGGAATGAAGGATTATAACCCGGCGGTCGATTTGAGTCATTTCTTCCTCTTGTAGCTCCATAGGACCATCAGTTGCAACGAATGGAGCAGGGTGGCTGAAGATCTGCCTGCTCGTTGTCACCATCCAGTGTAGGGAACCGCCAAATGTAGCAATAGTTGTCTTGACACCGGTTTTGGCATACATAGTGGACTGCCTTAGTGCTATTAGTTCTATGTCACTAATTTTTTTGCATGTACACACATGTTAGTATCAATTTGATGTCATCCAAACACTGTCGCTTTGCTGTTGCAGAGCTTCCTTATAAAATGTTCAATTTGTTATTTATAGTACATGACTAAGAACTTGTAGCGTTGTCGTAGTTAATTATAGCTTCTCATGTTTCACAATTTGGTTGTTGTCTCGGTAGCAATTAATTCATTTTCACATTGATCTTTCTGAGAAGATATGTCATAATTAATCTGTTTCTTCAGTTTTTTAAAATATGTATTTTGTGATTTCCTATGTTGCTAGAATCCCATTTCCCCTACAATTGTTACTGATCTAGTTTAAATATTATAGGATGGACGGAAGTCACTACTGCAGAATGCTGCTAACGCAATTAACTGTTCAGGCACGGTTGCGATGTATAAACCGTGTGAAAACCGTCAGAAATGTATAAAAAGTTTGCGATGATGGATGCATCAGACACGGTTCAGGTTTTAGTTGCGTGTGTGATGAAGAAACAGGCATTATGCAGTAGACTACATGCATGCGGGTTAGCTAGTTTCCCTTTACTAATTAACCTTCTTGTGTTTCCAAGGTCCTGTGAAAATTCCACCACCTATACTTGAAAATTTTATTCACGAGCAGGAGGACGAGCAGGACCCATATACTCAGTGGCGCCTGGCAACTTATTCCGATGGATCACCTCTTCTTGTCTGTATACGGGGAACTGCTGATGTTACTAAGGAAGCAAGTGTTGTCTCGTATGGTTGCACTCTCCGGACCTATTCCAACATCTGTTGTAGGGTATTCGGGATGGATACTTGCGTACCAGTGCCAACACCTTTTCCCTGGTTCAGTATTGAAAGTCTTGGAGGAAACTCGCTCTTCCTCGGACAAAACTATCCAATGATGGTGGAAGGCAATCCAGCTGCAGTTGACACAACGTTACTACCATTTATGAGAAGCAGTTGTGTCTATACCTATGCTTCCTACCGTCCCAATATGGGTATTGAAATAGGCCGCTTCAGCCTGGATGATCACGTCTGGTTCAAAGAAAGTGTTTCCAATGTCGACGAGTGGTTGAGCTGAAGTTCATTTCATCGCTTTGTTATTTGTTGTGTGAGAAAAACTTTATTAGAATGTTTTGTTGGAAGTGATCTATAATCCAACGTGTATCCTCGTTGTCATTGTGGGTTGATGACTTGTTATATGTAATCAATGGTACATTTGCATATGCATCCATGAACTCACGCCTGCTAGTGGTGTCCATATGAACAGTGCTAGTGATTTTAGTTGCAAAAATTAGATAGTGCTAGTGATTTTTAGCTGCATATTTTGACAAATCGCATGGTTACAAGGTTGATAAATGGCAATGTTACTAGATAAACAAATGTCAATCTTTCCAGTTTGACAAATTGCAACATACCCAAAATGACAGATATGCAAATCTTACCCAATTGTTTGTACGTGGTTGCACACGGGTCATGCAAAACAACCGTTTGCGTTGAAGGGATGCAGAAATCCTGCTCGACACATTTTCCCTTGGCTTCCTGGGGAAGCTGTCGGTTTGCATACGGGTGTTCTAACTAAAATGTTTGCGATGAGTGTTTTATATTTAAAAACCGTTGACGTTTTTTTCAAAAGAAAATCGTTTGATAAGTCTGTACATTAAGAGAGAAAAACGCAAGTTCGTTCAAACCATATCTTTCATTCAGTCACACTGCAAATTTATATTCATATGATCGAGAATTCGAGATACAGTATTAAACCCCAAAAAAACTATTTCCAGCGGCGTGCCGCGCCGTCGTTGTCGTTGTCATCCTCCGGGACACCGTTGTTGCGGTCTTCAATGCAGCACAAAATGTTCTTCACTTGTAAATCAAACACAATGTCGTCGCGCGGTCGACGGGCGGGGCATGGTAGGACGGCAACTAGCACCGCTGAGAGGTAGCGGTCGACGGCAGCGTCCCATGCCGCTGAGGGGGGGCACACGGGCACGGGCACGGCGGGTGCAGCCAAACGCATGGGGACCGGTGGCGCGGTGGGTGGAGGGGCGCGCACGGGCACGGCGGATGCAGCCAAACGCATGGGCGCCGGCGGCATGGTGGGTGGAGGGGAACGCACGGGCACGAGCACGGGCACTGGCGCTCGCATGTACACGAGCTCGCGCGGGTCCGCGAAGACCTCGTTGACACCTATGGCTTCCAGCTCTGTGATAGTGCTCGGTGACCAGCCCGTCAATGCTAAGGGGACGGTCGATGGCGTGGGCGCGTGGATGGGAGCTGGGACGGGAGCGGGGGCAGCAACCGCCGCGGCCAGCTGGTTCTGGGCCATGTCCATGAGGCCCCATTCCTCCTTATTTTCTATCTCCTACGGCTCGGAGTCAACTTCACCAAACTTGAAGACTAGTGGCAGATGATCATTCTGCGCCATGGCGGTGGAGGTCTGCAGGGGGGAGGGGAATGGGAGGCGAACAGTAAGGCTGCCCATTTTGAACAGCAGCTCGAGCACCATTAATGGAAAGGAAGGCGGGCGGCCATGGAAGTCAAAGGGATCGCTTCCAAGTGAGCATGCGCAACATAAAGCTCGCGCGCTTCCCGGTGAGCCTGCGCATTGGAGGATAGCTTGCACGCCTTTTGGTCAGCCTGCGCATCGGACTGCGCTCGCACGCCTCCCGTTCAGTCAAGGTCAAGCAGCTGTCTGCATGGCACCTCCTACAGCCATTAAAACCAAGACACATGGCGTCACGTGAATGGTTAACAGAAGGCACACGTTTTGAATTATACAAACGTTTGAGATATTAAGTGGTATTTTTTCAAAATGCCTTTGTTGGCTGTCATTATTCGAGTGCGCCTTCTCTCAAAATGGACACGAAAAATACCACATGATGTCGGGCACCATAACATGATAGAATGCCAAGTTTTATGAATTTCAGACGAGTTTTGGATTTACTAGAAATTAAAAATCAGGCATCTCAATGTTTTGTCGGCAATCAATGGTGCCCTGGTGTTTGAAATTCATTCCCATTTATTGCGCGGGACCTAAGCATGCACCCAAGGACACAGATTTGATTTATCAACCAATTTATATGCATTGGAGCATGTGCATGTAGTTCAAATTTGAATTATGCACATAAATGCATTCAAAACTCAGTTGATGCATAAAAATGTCCAAAAGAACCCAGAAAAATCAAAAAATTGACACAACACTCCTGTTGTTCTATGTTGACACGAGAAATTTTTTGGAAGCAATAAGAGGTAGTGGATATCGTTTCGTCCCCAAAGGTGGGTCGTTCCCTAGCGAAACCATGATGCTTGTTGTGAGAAGCTTTGGTCTGTGAGAAGCATATACCCAAAACTGCCCCAAATAGGACAAAACATTTACCACGGCATGTTGATACCGCTCCATGAAAGCATGCCAAGTTTCATGAATTTAAGACGAGTTTTGGATTTACTAGAATTAAAAAACAAGGCATCTCAATGTTTTGCCGGCAATCAACGGTGCCCTGGTGTTTGAAATTCATTCCCATTTCTTGCATGGGACCTATTCACGCACCCAAGGACACAGATTTGATTTTTCTACCAATTTATATGCACTGGAGCATGTGCATGTAGTTCAAATTTGAATTATGCACATAAATATATTGAAAACTCACTTAATGCATAAAAATGTCCAAACGAACCCCGAAAAATCCCAAAAATTGACAACACTCCTGTTGTTCTATGTTGACACGAGAAAATTTTTGAAAGTAATAAGAGGCAATGGATATCGTTTCGTCCCCAAAGGTGGGACGTTCCCTACCAAAACCGTCATGCTTGTTGTGAGAAGCTCTGGTTTGTGAGAAGCATATATCCGAACCTGCCCCAAATGAGACAAAAAAATTAACACGGCATGTTGATGCCACCCCATGATAGCATGCCAAGTTTCATGAATTTCAGACGAATTTTAGATATACTAGGATTTAAAAACCAGGCGTCTCAATGTTTTGCCGGCAATCAATAGTGCCGTGGTATTTGAATTTAATTCCCATCTCTTGCATGGGACCTAGAAATTCACCCAATGACACATATTAGATTTTTCAACCAAGCTTAGTGCATTGTTGCATGTGCTTGTAGTTCAAATTTGAATTACGCACATAAAATGCCTAGAAAACCCAGTTAATGCATAAAAATGTCCAAACGAACCCCGAAAAATCACAAAAAATGAAACAACACTCCTGTTGTTCTATGTTGACACTAGAAAATATTTGAGAGCAATAAGAGGGAATGGATATCGTTTCGTCCCCAAAGGTGGGACGTTCCCTATCGAAACCATCATGCTTGTTGTGAGAAGCTCTGGTTTGTGATAAGCTTATACCTGAACCTGCCCCAAATGGGACAAATTTTTTACCATGCCATGTTGATGTCGCTCCAGGATAGCATGCCAAGTTTCATGAATTTCAGACGAGTTTTGGGTTTACTAGAATTTAAAAACCAGGCATCCCAATGTTTTGTCGGCAATCAACAGTGCCCTGGTGTTTGAATTTCATTCCCATCTCTTGCATGGGACCAAGAAATTCACCCAATGACACACATGTGATTTTTCAACCAACTTTAGTGCATCGGAGCATGTGCTTGTAGTTCAAATTTGAATTATGCACATAAAATGCCTAGAAAACACAGTTACCGTATAAAAAGGCCAAACGAACCCCAAGAAATTCCAAGATTGAACACAACACTCCTGTTGTTCTATGTTGACACTCGAAAATATTTGAAAGCAATAAAAGCAACGGATATTGTCCCGTCACCAAAGGTGGTACTTTCCCTATCGAAACCATCATGCTTGTTGTGAGAAGCTCTGGTTTGTGAGAAGCTTATATCCGAACCTGCCCCAAACGGGACAAAATTTTCACCACGGCATGTTGATGCTGCTCCATGATAGCATGCCAAGTTTAATGAATTTTAGACGAGTTTTGGATTTACTAGAATTTAAAAACCAGGCATCTCAATGTTTTGCCGGCAATCAACAGTGCCATGGTGTTTGAATTTCATTCCCATCTGTTGCATGGGACCTAGAAATTCACCCAATGCCACACATGTGATTCTTCAACCAACTTTGGTGCATTGGAGCATGTGCTTGTAGTTCAAATTTGAATTATGCACATAAAATGCCTAGAAAACCCAGTTAATGTATAAAAAACGTCAAACGAACCCCGGAAAATTCCTTGATTGAACACAACACTCCTATTGTTCTATGTTGACACTAGAAAAATTTTGAAAGCAATGAGAGGCAATGGATATTGTCTCATCCCCAAAGGTGGTACATTCTCTATCGAAACCATCATGCTTGCTGTGAGAAGCTCTGAATTGTGAGAAGCTTATACCCAAACCTCCCTCAAACGGGACAAAATTTTCACCACGGCATGTTGATGCCGCTCCATGATAGCATGCCAAGTTTGATGAATTTCAGACAAGTTTTGGACTTACTAGAATTTAAAAACCAGGCATCTCAACGTTTTGCCGGCAATCAAAAGTGCCATGGTGTTTCAAATTCATTCCCATCTCTTGCATGGGACCTAGAAATTCACCCAAGGACACACATGTGATTTTCCAACCAACTTTGGTGCATTGGATCATGTGCTTGTAGTTCAAATTTGAATTATGCACATAAAATGGCTAGAAAACCTAGTTAATGTATAAAAAAGGCCAAACGAACCCCAAAAAAATTCCAACATTGAACACTAAACTCATGTTGTTCTATGTTGACACTAGAATTTTTTTAAAGCAATAGGAGGCAACGCATATCGTCTCGTCCCCAAAGGTGGTACGTTCCCTATCGAAACCATCATGCTTGTTGTGAGAAACTCTGGTTTGTGAGAAGCTCATACCCAAACCTGGCCCAAATGGGACAAAATTTTCACCACGGCATGTTGATGCCGCTCCATGATAGCATGCCAAGTTTCATGAATTTCAAACGAGTCTTCAATTTACTAGAATTTAAAAACCATGTATCTCAAGGTTCTGCCGGCAATCAACAGTGCCCTAGTGTTTGAAATTCATTCCCATCTCTTGCATGGGACCTAGAAATTCACCCAAGGACACACATGTGATTTTTCAACCAACTTTAGTGGATTGGAGCATGTGCTTGTAGTTCAAATTTGAATATGCACATAAAATGCCTAGAAAACCCTGTTTATGTATAAAAAAGGCCAAACGAACCCCGAAAAATGCATTCCTGTTTCTTCCATGGGACCTAAGCATGCACTAAAGGACACATATTTGATTTTTCAACCAATTTGTATGCACCATTTTGTAATTCAAAGCAAGTAGATCCCACACAGTTTATTCTCACAAACTGTGTGATATGTACTACAAAATATCTTGGAGCACCGTCGGTGTATAGTACGCCTATGGCTTACGCAAGAAGGTGCGTCGGCTACAATCCACAGCCAGCGTGTCAAGCACACTAGCTCGCTCCCCCAAAACTCCCGCCTCTGCATCCCTCTCTGCTTCAGTTGCTTGATTCAAATTTTCAGTAGCCCCGACATTTTACTCCCGCCTCTGCATCCCTCGCAATCTCAAAAATATTTGCTCGCCCTGGATCCAAATTTTCAGTATCCCCGCCATGTTATCCCCGCCTTGTAAAAATTTCAGTTGCCGCAGTATTTCCTCAAACACAACCTCCGCTCACACAGACACACACAACCCTCGAAACCATTGGTAGGTCGCCGCCATCACCGCGCCTCCATCCTCAACCTCTGCATGTGTGTCGGGGAGCTCGAGTAGCCAATGGCCAAAAAGAGTTTTATCGCGGCCTTTTCGCCCGACGCCGGTGAGGTGGCCGCCGTGGTGTCCCCGTCGTCCTCCGCTGGCCTGATCCGCTGTCGCCAGTCCCCCGATCCACCCGCAGTAGCGCCCCTACGCCGGTTCGAGGACTTCCCCATCCTCCCCGGACCCGGCAGCCGACGAAGTCCTACCTTGGGGCCCGGCAGCGGCGGTGGGGCACGTGGGTCGCCGATATTACAGATCGAGAGACCCACACCCGGCGGTCGCTCGGTAGCTTCCACACGGCCGAGCTCGCGGCCATGGAGTATGACCGCTGGCTGCCACGGCGCGGTGACTAGGCTCAATTTCCCCTTTGGCACACGTCCGGTTCACCTCGTTCCGCTGGAGCCAGGGTGGTAATCTCGGCTATGGCGCGGGAGAACCACGAGGCATGGGAGCGTCTCAAGTCCGAGGCCGCCGACGAGGCCTAAATGCAAGAGCTCTGCCGGCAGCACCTGGAGCTCGTGGAGGCGGAGCGGGCGATCTTTGCCGACGCGGAGGGCGGCGAGGTTATCGCACTCTCCTCCGATGACGAGGTGGAAGGCGGCGAGGACGGCGGCGCCGAGGGTGGCAAGATTATCGCGCTCTCCTCTGATGACGAGGTCGAAGGTGGCGGCGACGGCGGCGCGGAGGGCGTCGAGGTGGGCCCCCAGGACGAGGAGATCAACATCGACGAGTGGAGGAGTGCCTTCCCCAATGACCCCGATGATGGTACTAGCCCGGACCCGGCTCGCGGCACACCGTACATGACGAGGAAGGATTGCCTCGACCTCTACTTCGACCGAAAGTAGTTTAGCTTAGTTTAAATTTATGTTTTATGTACGGTTATGCAAAACTATCTATGTTTACGTTTGAATGCATGCTACTTTCGGTTGAACCTTCTTTGAACTTGATCAAATTGAAGTTTACAACCTTAAGTTTAGAGGATCGACTAGAAAAGGCCAAAAATTGCTGGAGTATATATATATATCCACTAAGGATTTTAGTCCTATAACTTTTTAAGGATCGCATAGAGATATCCTTATGACTTGTTTATTTTAGTTCTTCACAATGTGATTCTCAATATGTGCAACTATTTGCTGTGCAGTTCAATTTCATCAATAACAGTTTCAAAAATACCACTATGAATTACGATATTTGGTTGCTGTTAAGGATATTGCAGTTAACTTGTCTTTTCGGTTTTCAATTGTTGTTTAGCAACATGCATTGTACTAAATGACTGAATATGCAATCCCAGGCTACATAGCAACAAGGAAGAGTGTTACCTTAATGTTGTGATGATGTCTAGATATACATGTAATAAAATCTTATATAATGGGATGGATGGAATGTTGTACTACATCATTTTTCAATTGTTGTTTAGCTTCTAATATTAAATTGGTTCTTTTAGGTACATATATCATTACCAAAGATCCACACTTCAACCCTTTCTGCACATGGGGCAATGCGATATTCATGAACCAGCATCAAGTGAGGAAACTGATAAAGATTGTTACTAAAATGGGTCAAAAGATGTCAATCGAACTATGTGTTGACACTTTATGCAAGACAACAGTGAACTGCAGGATGATAAGTAAGAACCCTGTAGCCTTCTTTTTACTGCCCGTAATGAGTTGTGTTAGATGACAATATCTAAATCTTTTTTCTTTTGCAGTGGATCCTGAAGTAGTTTACTCAAGATTACCTCTCAAACTACATGATTGGCGGCCGGCTATCACAAGGGGTTGGACTAGAGTCCTGCATGCCTTCTGCATCCAGGAGAGCACAATAGGGCCATTCCGCTTCACCTTGTTCAGCAACTGGAATGTCTGTCGCCTCTTTCTTTACCATATGTAATAGTACAAGTATAGAAGCCTGGTACGTCATTCTTTATTTGGTGCTTCTATAATTTTTAAAAATATGTACCTGTGAATCAAATAATGCATTGGTTGTTTGAACCTGATGGATATGAATAAAGCTATAGCCTACTTTCAAGTTTAAATTAGGTACAATTTTAAATAGCAGCAATTAAATTAGGGCAAAATCACGTTGTGCAGGTCATTACGGCACACACGGTTGGTAAAACACAAACGTTTGCGATATACACCATAACCCGAGACGGTTCACAGAGAGGAAACATGTGCAAGCATGCACATAGCTGCCGTTCTCAAAGCATGTGTGTTGTTAGACACTATCACATACGGTGCGGGAATACTAAATGTGTGTGATTGTCTACCTATCTTACACGGTTTATAATCATGAACTATTTGTGATGTGCCAGGCATCGTAAATCTCCTTTGCCCAGAATCTGCCTAAAGTCTGCCTAAAAAGCTCACATGCCTAGAATCTGCCTGGTTTTAGGTAGAACCACAAAACTCCGACTGCGATGGCAATGCGAGCACAAATGAGTAGCAAGGATGAAGCGTTTGGGATATTTGAGATATCAGAAACGGTTATATAGGGACAACTATATGCATTAAGGCTCCCTATCCCCGATGGTTTCTGGGTCGTGTGGGAAGTACCCCCCTATCGCACACTCACTCGGTGACGGTTCCAAATGTCATCCCGAAAAGGGGTAAAAACCGTTTGTTTAGGACCGACGCGCACCAGTGAGTGTTCTCACCTAGAGTGGGTTGATCAAGAGTGGCCACAGTCTTTGAAGATGTGCCTAGCAAAGCTCTGGAGCATGTATGAGGAAGAGAACAGAGGTAGGCTTAGAGAAAGTACTATTAATGTTGAGGAACATTTCAAGATGCGGGGAAAAAGAGGAAGATGGAGACTGAGCTCAGATTTTTAAAATTAGACTTTGCTAAGATGGTATTGGCGAAGGAGGAGGCAATTTCCCAGTTGGTCTGTGCAAAACAGGTTCTTACTGAACTGAAAGCATAGGTGAATAAGACGAGCCTGGATGATCTTGGTTAGGGAAATGAATATATTTTTCTAGTATTGTTTTTATGAAGGTGAACTAGCTATATGTTGTACTGTGCTGTTTTCTTGTAGCTATCGTATTGTGATGTTAACATATATTTATGTGCCTGATATGAAATAGGCAAACAGCTGTTCGATATGAAATGTGAATTTGCGTAATACTGGAATTATTAATTGTTCTAAGGTTAAACCTGCTAAATGGGTCATAGAACTTTGCAAATGGTTCTAGGGGTAAAATCGATTGTGATGGATAGCCCAATGCCATACAACTTTCTTCATCAAATCGTGTGTGATGTAATTGTATAAAAGCAAACGCTTAACCGAGGCATAGCGTGTGTGATCGTTACACCTATCGCACACGAGGCTATACATAAAACTATGTGGGATGTATATACGAATGGAAACATTTTCCCTCGATTGTCTGTGTGGGATGTACATACGAACGGAAACATACTTGTTCGATTGACTGTGTGGGATGTACATAAGAACGGAAACGTACTTCTTGGATTGACTGTGTGGGATGTACATAAGAACGGAAATGTACTCCTTCTATTGACTGTGTGAAATGTACATACAAATGGAAACATTTTTCTGGGACTGATTGTGTGGGATGTACTTACGAGCGGAAACGATTGGGCGTGTATAATTGTATTTGATCGCTCGCCCGTAGCACACGATCTCATTTTTCCTAGCATGTGTAACCGGCGGGCCTATCCCTGACGTTTTGTGGGACGTGTGGGAAGGACCCCCCCCTATCGCCCACACTAGCTAGGCGACGGTTCAGAATGCCATCATGGGAAGGGGTTAAAAATTGTTTGTATAGCAGCTCGATGTACCAGTGGGATAACTTTCTTTAGCCATGATATTTTGAAGTGCCATGGTTGCTTTATTAGTATGCTTGAAGTATTATTGTTTTATGTCAATATTGAACTTTTGTTTTGAATCTTATGGATCTAAATATTCATACCACAATAAGAAATATTACTTGACAAACATGTTAGGTAGCATTCCACATCAAAAATTTTGTTTTTATCATTTACCTACTCATGGACGAGCAAGAATTAAGCTTGGGGATGCTTGATACATCCCCAACGTATCTTTAATTTTTTATTGTTCCATGCTATTATATTATCCATCTTGGATGTTTATATGCATTAATATGCTATTTTATATGATTTTTTGGGACTAATCTATTAACCTAGTGTCCAGTGCCAGTTGTTCTTTTTCCTTGTTTTTGTCTTTTACAGAAAATAAATGCCAAAAGGAGTCCAAACGGAACAGAAATTTTTGAGGATTTTTCTTGGACCAGAAGACAACAGCGAAGCTTCGGGAGGAGGCCAGAGGGGCCACGAGAGCCCCATAAGCTCACAGGGCATGCCCCCAGGCTTGTGGGCCCCTCGAGACTTCCCTAACCCTAATAATAGCTCCATAAAAATACCTAAATATTCCCCATACACCAGGGGCACACCAATAATACTTTTCCGCCAACGCAAGCTTCTGTTCTCGTAAGATCCCATCTTGGGTCCTTTTCTGGCACTCTGCCGGAGGGGGATTCGATCAAGGAGGGCCTCTACACCAACCTTGCTGCCCTACTGATGATGTGTGAGTAGTTTACGACATACATACGGGTCCATAGCTAATATCTAGATGGCTTCTTCTCTCTCTTTGATCTTCAATACAATGTTCTCCTCGATATTCTTGGAGATATATTTGATGTAATCTTCTTTTGCGGTGTGTTTGTTGAGATCAGATGAATTGTAGATTTATGATCAGATTATCTATGAACATTATTTGAGTCTTCTCTAAATTCTTTTATGCATGAATAAGATAGGTTTGTCTTTCTCTCCAATCTATTTATTTGATTTGCCCAACTAGATTGATCGTTCTTGCAATGGCAGAGGTGCTTTGTGATGGGTTCGAGCTTGCGTTATCCTCACACAGTGACAGTAGGGGTAGCGAGGCACGTATGCGTATTTTTACCATTAAGGATAAAAACATGGGGGTTTTACCATATTGATTGGATCTATCCCTCTACATCATGTCATCTTGCTTAAGGCTTTAATCCGTTCTTGTTAACTTGATACACTAGATGCATGCTGGATAGCGGTCGATGTGTGAAGTAATAGTAGTAGATGCAGGCGGGAGTCGGTCTACTTTATCACGGGCGTGATGCCTATATTCATGATCATTGCCTTAGATATCGTCATAACTATGTGCTTTTCTATCAATTGCTCAACAGTAATTTGTTTACCCACCGTATGTTTCTTTCAAGAGAGAAGCCTCTAGTGAAACCTATGCCCCCCGGGTATATTTTTATCCTATTATTTTCAGATCTATAAAACCAAAAACCGAAAAAATACCTTGCTGCAATTTCTTTATATTTACTTTATTTTACACTTTTACTTATCTTTTATATCAATCTCTATGAGATCTCACCCTTGCTAGTGACCGTGAAGGGATTGCCAACCCCTTTTTCACGTTGTGTGCAAGTGTTTTTTAGTTTGTGCAGGTGCATCTATTAGAGACTTCTGTGTTCCTCCTACTGGATTGATACCTTGTTTATTAACTAAGGGAAATACTTATCTCTACTTTGCTGCATCACCCTTTCCGCTTCAAGGAAAAAATCAACACAATCTCAACAAGTAGGAGTCTTCGTCATCATCAACCATCCTCCATCTCCAATTTCATGATTCTCACTGCCGGGATTGAGTAATTTCTTCATAGGCTTGCTAGACGGTGATGGGTTGGATGAGATTTATGATGTAATTGAGTTAGTTTTGTTAGGGTTTCATCCCGAGTATCCACTATGTTCTAACATTGCTCTTGCTATGACTTTGCTATGCCTAATGCCTGTCACTAGGGCCCGAGTGCCATGATTTCATATCTGAACCATTTATATTTTCATGAATGTATTTGTGTTCTTGATCCGATCTAGCAAGTTGTATGCACCTGCTACGTGTTATGATCTGCATATCCCAAGGTGACAATAATTGGGATTCTTTCCGGTGATTACCGTAGTTTGAGGAGTTCATGTATTCGCTATGTGTTAATGCTTTGTTCCGGTTCTCTGTTAAAAGGAGGGCTTAATATCCCTTAGTTTCTTTATGGACCCCGCTGCCACAGGAGGGTAGGACAAAAGATGTCATGCAAGTTCTTATCGCAAGGACGTATGACTATATACTGAATACATGCCTACATTACATGGTGAATGTTATCCAACTTATCACCGATCCAATGCCTACGAGATTTTCACAAATTGTTCTTTGCTATGTTACTATTGTTGCTTCTACTTTCACAATTGCTACAAAACTATTGCTGCTACTCTTACCGTACTCTCACTATTATTGATATTGCTATCAAATTACCGAACTACTGTGCTACTGAGTGACAACTCAACTGCTAATACTTGCAAATATTATTTGGATCACCTTGTGTAGAATGAATACATTTGGGTTGAATACTCTGCCCTCAAAAACTATTGCGATCCCCTGTACTCGTGGGTTATCAAGACCTTTTTCCGGCGCCGTTGTCGGGGAGCATAGCTTTATTTGCTAAGTCACTTGGGATTTGTATCTGTTGATCACTATGAAGAATCGTAAGGATGATAGAACCAATTGATTCACCTTCTGTTTTGAGTAAGCTTGCGATACCACCACCTGCTATTAATTCTAATACGTCGCAAGTAATTGATGATGCTACTTCTACCATGAATGATGATATTGATGATACTAGTACTTTTCTTGATAAGACTGTGCCACTAAGTGAATTTCTTGATGAACAACTTGCTAAAGTTAAAGTATTTGAGACTGCTGAAATTGATGAAATTACTGAAACTGATGAAGTTGTCAAAATTGAAAATTATGAAACACCCATTCGACCTAGATCTCCTAGATATGAATTGCCTAAGATACCTGAGGGTTATGTTATAGATGGACAGGTTGAGCTAGGGGTTTTTTGTCTTGTAAGGATACAGATGATCTTAAGAAATTACTATGCAAGCTGAAAGAAAAATCTTTCAATGCTAGAATGAAATATGATCCTAAGTTTGCTACTTCACCTATCTTGGTTACTAATAAGGATTATGAATTCTTTGTATATCTTGATTTAATTACATTGGTTGAATCTGATCCTTTCCATGGTTATGAAACTGAAACCGTTGTGGCACATCTTACTAAATTAAATGATATAGCCACCCTATTCGCTCATGAGTGAAAAAATCGCTATTACTATTTTCTTAAGTTGTTTCCTTTCTCGTTAAAGGGTGATGCTAAGATATGGTATAATACTCTTGCCCCTGGTTGTATGCGTAGTCCCCAGGATATCATTTATTACTTCTCCAGAAAATATTTTCCTACTCATAAAAACAAGCTGCCTTACAGGAAATATTTAACTTTGTGCAAATTGATGAAGAGAATCTCCCTCAAGCTTGGGGGAGGCTTCTCCAATTACTTAATTCTTTGCCTGATCATCCTCTTAATAAAAATGAAATACTTGATATTTCCTATAATGGACTAACCGATGCTTCTAGGGACTACCTAGATAGTTGTGCTGCTTGTGTTTTCAAGGACCGAACTATTGAACAAGCTGAGGTACTATTGAATAATATATTTATGAATGATAGTGATTGGACACTTCCTGAACCACCGCCTAAGCCCAATCCGAAGAAGAGGGGTATTTTATTTCTCATTCCTAAAGATATGCAAGAGGCAAAGAAATGTATGAAGGAAAAAGGTAATAAAGCTAAAGATGTTAAGGATTTACCACCTATAGAAGAAATACATGGTCCTGACACACCACCACTGGTGGTATAGGTAAATTCTCTTATAAAGTTTGATGATGGTGTTATTCCTTATAATAAACCTCCTAGTCAATTCTTGTATGAATTTGGCAATTACATTATTAAACAAGATCATTTCAATGCAAATGTTATGAAACAATTGAAATGAAATGCCTACATGATTGATCGCTTGAGTGAATTGTTGTTTAGAATTGTTAATGATGTCAAAGGTGTAGGTAAAATTTCTTCCATGGTCCAAACTCAGCTAGAACAAATTGCTAAATCTCAAAGTAAATTGCTCAATGAAATGAATAATAATATGAATGATCATGTTGTTAGAGTAATGACTAGAGGAGGTAGAATGACTCGGGAGCCACTATATCCCGAAGGTCACCCTAAAGGAATCAAACAAGAATCTCAAAGAATTAAATTTGATGCACCTAGTCCTTCTAAAAAGAAAAGGAAAAAGAAAAATTATAGGACTTCGCGTACTTCTAATGAACCTAAAGTAGAAAACTTTCAGCAGATAGTAATGATGTTTCTATTTCTGATGCTGAAACACAATCTCGTAATGAACATTCACCTAGTAATAATGATAATGACATGATAATGACAATGATGATGTTCATGTACATGCTCAACTAGACAATGACAAAGAACCTGATAATGATGTTGAAATAGAACCCACTGTTGATCTTGATAACCCACCATCTAAAAATAAACGTTATGATAAGAGATATTTTGTTGCTAGAAAACATGGTAAATGTGACGCCCCGAGACCGACGCTCCAGAAGCCTTTCATGTTTGGCATGACCGCCATGTGTTTATTTGTTGTTGTTGCATTTCATCATGGCATCATACGCATTGCATCCGCATGTTTTCATAAAGCTTGCATCCGCTCGTAGTTGCCGTGTTCCCCCTTGCCACGTTGACCGTTCCGAGACCAACCGGGTATTTGATTCCCTCTTGTCAAACCACCGAACCTCTCTGCCTGCCACCGACCACCTGCGCAACCATGTCCGAATCTTCCCCGAACCCGACCCGGCCAGTCATCACCGTTGCATTCAGATCATCCCCAAATATCCCTAAAACATCCCCATTTTCTTAGTTTGACTCCCTAACCTATTTATTCTTGACCGCCCGATTATGATCGGACGGACTGGTTTAACCCTACCCTAATCCCCTACCTATATATATAGACTAACCCTAGCCGTGTCCCATCCATCCATGAAATCCTCCCCGCTGCCGCCACCCAGTCCTCCTTGTTCCTCGGGATCTTGCCCGATCCACTCGATCCAGCCACCTGACCAGCCTCCTTCCTCGTTTTCCCCATCGGGCCAACCACCTCCTCCCCTCGATCCACCCCGATCCAACCACATCTCGCAACCACCCACCAATCGAACTCCACCCTGCCGTAGCGCCACCCACCGGTTCAGCACGAGCTCCTCCCGAGGCCAGCCACCGAGCACCGCACCACCAGGCCACTTCCCCGTGCCCAGATGCTCCACCGCCGCCTTGCTCTGTCCTCTCCGTCCCCCCGATGTTTAGCAGCACCAGCAACCCCGAGTGTGGTGCCCGTCCTTCTATTCCCGAGCAAGCCGCGGCTCACCATAGCCAGCAGATGAGTTCCCCGCCGTGCCCTGCTCCCTTCCTTCCCCATCTGCTCTCTCTTTTCTCTCCCTCTCATGTTGTGCTCTATTGTCTTCGCAGCACCGCCATGGACAGGAGCTCCGCCATGGATCTCCAAGTCTGCAACTGCATTGTCCCGGGCCCCCCTCGTCGTCGTCCCCGTAGCCAAGTCCCGTGCTCCTCTCCATCCAGCAACGACGAGTCAGCCGCAGGACTCGTCGCTGCATCCCCAGCCTCGCGCATGGAGCCCCGCACCTCACCTTGTGCGCTCGCCCCGACTCTGCCCACCGAAGCCACCAGAATCCCGCCGCCGGAGCAAGCATCTACTCCTCGCCGCCCCATGCGCTCCGGTGAGCCATGCCGCCGCTTCCCTCTCCCTTCGCCTCGCGCTCTTTCTCCTCCCCTCACCTCTCCGTCGCTCGTGTCTCTCTGTTCGTGCAGGACCACTGCCGCCGCCACAGATGGATGTGCCCCGCGCCCGAGCTCCGTCGGCCACCGCCGTTGCCCGTATCCGATGCCGGACGACTCGAACCGCCCCGTTCCGGCCAGTTCCTGCCGACCCCGTCGCCAGAACCTCCCCTGGTGCAGTCTTCTACATCTCCATGACCTGCTCCTGCTGCCTCTGTTGGTAACGAGCAACAGGAGCCCACTCGTCCTGAACGTTGACCGCGCCTCCAGCGACCCCCAAGGCCCAGCGCGCCTCCTCACCCAGCCCGCACTGCTTCAGCCGCCACCATCGACCTGGGCTAAAGCCCATGGGTGAGCGCCCACAGCCCCTCCTCTCTGTTGGGCTAGCCAGTTTCGGCCCGCTCATGTTTTTTCAGCGTCTGCGAATTTAGCTAATTATCGAGAGTTGGCAGTTTTGCAGAGAAACCCTCATGATCATGCATTTAATAACTCCAGAACTGTGCATCATATGTAGATAATTTATACATGTAAAATGCTTAGAATTTTGTCCAGTTTCATAATATGCTACTTACATCCATGTTTAAAATGTTTAAATTGCTGTTTGCATTAATTTGCTTAAATGCCATGCTGAAATGTTTTATTTCATAAGTAAATAACCGTAGCTCCAAATTTAAGAAACTTTATATGTAAATGGGGTAGAGAAATGCATAGTTTAACTTGGTACATTTTATTTTACCGTTAACAACATTAAAATTGTGTTTAGGTTAGAACAATACCAAATCAAAATATGCACATGAGGATTTTTCGGAATTGTTGTTTATTATTTCCGGCCTCATTTAAACTTGCCTGAATAGTTAGTTTAATTATGCTTCACCTCTTGCCATGTTTAACAACATTTAATATTGTCGGGTAACAAAACGAGAGTGAACTAAATGTTTGAAATGTGGTGTTTCATCAATATGCAACTCGTTGCATATTGTGCTCCACTTAACTTGTAGTATTGTTTGTGCACTTTTCCATGCCATGCCTCTTTAAACCGGACATGCATCATACTTGGTTGCGCATCATGTCATATTTATGTGATGGTTGTTTACTATGTTGCTTGCTTCTTTCCGGGTTGCTTCTCTCGTTAGCTTCGGTTTCGTCTCGGAGTTGTGAGGATTCGTTCGACTACTCCGTTTGTATTCTTCATGGACTCGTTCTTCTTCCTTGCGGGATCTCAGGCAAGATGACCATACCCTCGAAATCACTTCTACCTTTGCTTGCTAGTTGTTCGCTCTATCGCTATGTCGCGCTACCTACCACTTGTTATCATGCCTCCCATGTTGCCATGTCAAGCCTCTAACCCTCCTTCCTGGCAAACCGTTGTTTGGCTAAGTTACCGCTTTTGCTCAGCCCCTCTTATAGCGTTGTTAGTTGCAGGTGAAGTTGAAGTTTGTTCCATGTTGGAACATGGATATGTTGGGATATCACAATATCTCTTATATTCAATTAATGCATCTATATACTTGGTAAAGGGTGGAAGGCTCTGCCTTATGCCTGGTGTTTTGTTCCACTCTTGCCGCCCTAGTTTCCGTCATACCGGTGTTATGTTCCTTGATTTTGCGTTCCTTACGCGGTTGGGTGTTGTGGGAACCCGTTGACAGTTCGAGTTGAATAAAACTCCTCAAGCAAGGCCCAACCATGGTTTTACATTTGCCTAACAACCTATTACCCTTCCCTTGGGTCGGCCAACCCGAGGGTCATCTTTATTTTAACCCCTCCGGGCCAGTGCTTCTCTAAGTGTTAGTCCGAACTGGACAGCCTGCGGGGCCACCTCGGGGCAACTTGAGGACTAGTTTTACTCGTAGCTTGACCTATCCGGTGTGTCCTGAGAACGAGATACGTGCGACTCCTATCGGAATTGTCGACACATAGGGCGGCTTTGCTAGTCTTGTTTTACCATTGTCGAAATGTCTTGTAACCGGGATTCCGAGACTGATCGGGTCTTCCAGGGAGAAGGAATATCCTTCATTGACCATGAGAGCTTGTGATGGACTAAGTTGGGACACCCCTGCAGGGTATAAACTTTTGAGAGCCCTGCCCGCGATTATGTGGCAGATGGGAATTTGTTAATGTCCTATAGTAGAGAACTTGACACTTGACTTAATTAAAATACATCAACAGCGTGTGTAGCCGTGATGGTCTCTTTTCGGAAGAGTCCGGGAAGTGAACACGGTTTGGGTTACGTATGAACATAAGTAGTTTCAGGATCACTTCTTGATCACTTCTAGCTTCTCGACCGTTGGGTTGCTTCTCTTCTCACTCTTATTTGCGTATGTTAGCCACCATATTTGCTTAGTGCTTGCTGTAGCTCCACATCATTACCCCATCCTTCCCATAAGCTTAAATAGTCTTGATCTCGCGGGTGTGATATTGCTGAGTCCTCGTGACTCACAGATTCTACCAAAACAGTTGTAGGTGTCGTTGATACCAGTGCAGGTGACGCGACCGAGCTCAAGTGGGAGTTTGACGAGGACCTTGGTCGTTACTATGTTTCGTTTCCTGATGATCAGTAGTGGAGCCCAGTTGGGACGGTCGGGGATCTAGCATTTGGGGTTATCTTCTTTTCATTTGGATTTGACCGTAGTCGGTCTATGTGTGTATTTTGAATGATGTATGATTTATTTAAGTGTTGTGTGAAGTGGCGATTGTAAGCCAACCCTCTTTATCCCATTCTTGTTCATTACATGGGATTGTGTGAAGATGACCCTTCTTGCGACAAAACCTACAAAGCAGTTATGCCTCTAAGTCGTGCCTCGACACGTGAGAGACATAGCAGCATCGTGGGTGTTACAAGTTGGTAATCAGAGCCATAACCGACTTAGGAGCCCCCTGCTTGATCGAATCGCTGATGTTGTTGAGTCTAGAACAAAAATGTTTTGAGTCTTAGGATTATATATATCGGAGAGTAGGATTCTTTTTACTCCTCGGTCCCTTCGTCGCTCTGGTGAGGTCTCCTGACGTAGATGTTTTGACTTTCCTCTCCTCAAATGTGACAAAAAAAATTAGGATCACGCGGGTATCTTGGAATCGTTCTGATGGTTTTGTGACGAGAACATTGTTCTTGGTGCCTCCTGACATTTAGGAGTTGTGGCAGTGTCCCGGGGAGTTGAGCTCCGAGGTGTTGTCGTCACAATTTTATCGTTGCAGTTCTGGAATACCTGAGTTTCACCGATATGAAAAATCTCTTTTATGCAGTTTGTTGGTGAGATCACTTCGACGCCACCCAGTACTGGGGCGGGAGTTCGGGAGTATTGCCATAACTCGTATAATGGATGCTTTCCGAAGGTTGAGGTACACGATTTCCTGAGTTTTCTTGGTTATGTGTTGACGGCTGGATACAGCTGGATCTAGGGATTGTTAGTTTGGGTGAGATATATTGCGTCCCCTATATCCCCAACACCAGATTGCATAACCAGAAAGTTTCGGGAGTTTATAGGTGGGAATTCAATTATCTCGTAGGATATCTTTCCAACAAACATATGATATGATATGGGATCTATCATATGTTTGTTTCTAGCTTATTCTGTAAGCCAAATCCTTTTTTTTTTGTTTTTGTTTTGGTTTGTGGTATTCGAGTTGCTTCGATGTCAAGTGTTGATTCCATACCTTTCCTAAGCGGTGTTCTCATATTTCTATGGGAATGCTAATCCTTCTTGATCATCGAGATTGTCATGTCAATTCTTTTCCAACCGGCGTGCTTCTCTCCAAGTAAATCCGATCATTCCAACATTCGCAAGATCAATTCTAAGCTTTTGCTCAATGGTGTTCGTTTCATCCGACCCAAGTTGCCTTTGTTTTCCCGCCCTCCCACCCTTTTCTTCAAGGACTCAGATTTCTTAATCAAGTATCCTTTTTATTCATGCGAAGTCTCTCCATCCTTTTCCTTCAACGTTCTTATCCGGTGATTTCTTATGAAGATGCTTAGGAACTTACAATTTTATCATTCTTCATTCTCGTATTCTTTTTCGGTGGATTCAATTTCAAGCTGTAGGTGTTGATCTTATCCCCTTCCTCATTTCAAGTGCTTTCGTATGCCGGTGTATCTCTTAATCATCCACCTCTCGCTTTCCATTTGTTACAGTGTGCTGAAGATATCTCGGAAGATTCGTGCTTCTATTCTAGATCCGTTCAAGCTATTTTGAGGTTGTTACCTTATTCAAGCCATTTAATTCAACCGGCGCAATCTCTCTTTTAAATCGTTCCACGGTGTTTCCTTTTGAGTGGGCCCTATCCCACAGGTCTTTTCCCAGGATCTTACCTGACTCTTCTAATTTTCCCGGAGCTATTCCCAAATTCTTTTCGAAGTTTGGCGTAAGAATGAAGTATCATCAGTCATATTCCTTCTCCAAGATCGCTTTCAAATTCTTTTCATCGTTGGTTCAACCTTTCTAATTTTCATCCCGGAGTATCTGAACAATTCATGGTGGTTTCTCATCGTCATTCTCGGATTTTGAAGACCGAAGAAGAGTTTTCCCCTAAATCATATCCGTTCTCTTGAAGATTCATGGATCTAACTTCTTGTCATCCTCATAATTGTTCTCGATTGTGAGAATCATACCCATCCAAAGCATTTCAGGAGTATTTTTCAGTTTGATTCCTCGGAGCCCATCAACTCAGAATTATTCATTCCAGCTTTGAGCTCTCGTTCTCAAATTCTTACCGGTGCATCGTTCAAATATCCTCTAATCAGTTCATGATCTCTCCGTTCTCATGTGTCTAAATCCCCTCAAGTATCTTCTTTCCTTTTCCAATTCTTCCTGATTAATTGTGCTGTTGTTACTTTCATTTTCAATTCTTACGGTGGTTCGTTCAAGATTTCTCTTCCTTCGTTATTGTATCAACTCATTCGTTCTTTCAAATCCTACCGACTATTCGTTGAAGACCTTATTCATATTTACGCAATATCTCTCTTAATCCTTTCTACGAGTATAAGTAGTACGCCAAATCCATTGCTTGTCATCAATCTAAATTGGTGAAGGATACGCATAATGTAATTCTTATTCTTGTTTCATGGAGTAAAATTCAATTCCTTATTCCGGAGGTTCATCAAAATTCTCAGTTTCAATTGTTCTTCTTTATTTTCGGAGTTCCAAGTTTTTTCTCGGTTATATCATCGCGAAGCTCCATCTAGTCATCGCAAGGTTTCACTTTGTGTTTTCAACTTATCTTCCTTTTTATCATCCTTTTATTTACCGGAGTTCTTCATGGAGGCTCTACATGGTGGTTCATCAAGGATTCTTTTCATTCTTCAATTGTTCTTCAAGATTTCTCTCAAAGCTAAGATCCGCCAAGCTATACTCAAAAATAAACATGGTGTTCAACACATGTCTTGTTTTGAGGAGTTCAAGCATTCTTCATCTTGCATTCTGAAGTGCAATTCTTCCTACCTTATCTTTTGAGGTGGTGTTATGTCATTTTTGACAATTTCTTTGTGTTTCATGTTTCACAAGTTCAGAAATGAGATATTAAACCCATCACTTTCTTCCATGGAGTTATCTTGGTATACATTTCACCTAAAGCCTTCCATCGGGAATGTTGCTCCTTGTGATGATTACTTATGATCCAAGTTTTCTTATCACCTCAGTGGAAGAAGCATTCTATCTTTTCTAGCTCCCAATCCAATCTATTGTTTCCCATAGTGGCAGAATTTCGCCTCAATTGTGTGAAGGTTTCCTTAAGCCCACTACAAGTTTATTCGTTTCGTTGTTGGTTTTTCAAACAACTCCGGTATAACCTTCTTGGGAGGGTGCTCTCCAAGATCTTTTGTGGCAGAAGTTGGCATTTTCTTCTCCATTCTTAGATCGATCTTCTATTCTTTCTCTCGGAGGCTTTGTGATGTTGCTCTTTTCAATCATCATCTCGAATTGTGAGGATCGTGTTCTTTTCGTGCTTATCCATTCAACCGGAGTGTCGTGTCCTTCATTCAAGTTCTCTCATCTTATCAAGTTTTGCCTCCCTTCTCAATCGGAGTGCTGTCTGAAATCTTTCTTTCCCCTTGTGCAATTCTTTCAATAGTTCCGGAGGCAGTATTTGTTGATTTCATCAAGTATCCTCTCATCTTTCATCAAGTATCCTCTCTGTAGGATCTTGAGAAGAGGTGTCTAGAGGCACTACAGGAATCCAGTACTTTGCCATCTGCCATGGCGGACGGCAAAGGCAGGGACGGCTGACGGCAAAGCACTTTGCCGTCCGCCGCGGACGGCAAACACAGACGGCAAAGATAGGGTCGGCAAACAGGTCCTTTGCTGTCTGCTTTCCAAGGCGGACGACAAAGAGCCCTTTGCCTACAGCGGCGGACGGCAAAGAGGGGGGACGGCAAAATGTGGCACGTCCGCCATTGTCACTCCGTTAGGCGGCTAACGGCGGCCTTTGCCGTCCACCAGCGGACGGAAAATTAGTGCGCCTCTTTGCCGTCCGCTAGGTGACATCAGCAATACCCCAGTGCCCGTTTTTTTTTGCTGTCCGCCCGGCGGACGGCAAAGGCGAAGTCTTTGCCGTCAGCCACTGTCGGCAAATTGGCCAAATGGTCCACCCCAGGAAGCACAGGTGGGCGCCACGTGCCCCCTTTGCCGTCTGCCACCGACGGCAAAGGGGTCTTTGCCGTCTGCCGCGGACGGCAAAGAGCCTGCACTGCCTCTTTTTTTTCCATTTTTCTTATATCCAACAATTATGACAACAAAAAATTCACAGCACATATATATCCATCACATAGTTCCATCACATCACATATATATCCATCAAAAATTTCACATCACATATATATCCATCACATAGTTCCATCGATCCATACATATTACAATATGCAAAGTTTCTTCATAGCAAGCCAGCAGAATACAAGTGCATCAAAGGAAAAAACAGGAAAAAGCAAGCAATCCATCATAGGAAGCCGGCTTCCGTGAAGTGAATGAAACCTGCAAAATGACAAATAAGAAAGTTAGAAAAAGAAGACTAGAAGAAGAATTAGACTAGAAGAAAAAGAATAGAAGAAGAAGACTAGAAGAAGAAGTATATGCCATATATTAGCTAACTTAGGTGAAATGTATCGTATATGAGCTAACCTAGGTGAAATGGGTAGTTTATGAGCTATCCTAGGTGAAATGGATCATTTTGGAGCTAAGTTAGGTGAAATGGGTCGTTTATGAGCAAACCTAGGTGAAATGGGTCGTTTATGAGCTAAGTTAGGTGAAATGAGTCGTTTATGAGCAAACCTAGCTGAAATGGGTCGTTTATGAGCTAACCTAGGTGAAATAGGTTGTTTATGAGCTAACCTAGGTGAAATGGGTCATTTATGAGCTAACCTAGGTCAAATGGGTCGTTTATGAGCTAACCTAGGTGAAATGCCACGTTTTTGAGCTAACTAAGGTAAAATGGATAGTTTTTTAGCTAACTTAGGTGAAATGGGTCATTTTGGAGCTAACCTAGGTGAAATGGGTCATTTTGGAGCTAACCTAGGTGGAATGGGTCATTTTAAAGCTAATGTAGGTAAAATGGATCATTTAGGAGCTAATCTACGTAAAATGGGTCATTTTCGAGCTAACTTGGATAAATTGGATCACTTGTAAGCTAACTAAGGTAAAATTAGTCATTTTAGAGCTAACTTAGGTAGAATGGATGGTTTATGAGGTCAGTAAGCTTATTAAGTCATTTTGGAGGAAAAGAAGCTAACTCTAGGTCATTATGGTAAGCATATTGGAGGAAATAAAGCTAAGTCTAGGTCTTTATGCATTTGTTAAGCAAAACCCTAGAGAAACTTACCGTGATCACGGAGGTGTAGGAGCGGGCTGGCTCGTGCCGGTAGCTGGAGAAGGAGTGGGCTGGCTCGCGCCGGTAGCTGGAGAAGGATCGTGCGATGCGTTTCTGGAGTTAAGCTGCACCAAAGATCATTTCCAACGTCTCGTTGGCATTATGACACTCAAATGTTAAGACAAGCAAGTAATTTCCATTCAAATTAAACTCACCGTGCTCCCAGGAGCAATCACTGGCATCGGCGGAGCGGTCTGACCGGACTTCTCGCACACAGACTGCACATTTGGTTTTCACAACAGAGTCATACTAGTTAGTAATGAGACTCAAATGTTAAGACTAGCAAGTAATCTGCAGAAGAAACTTACCACAAGGAGCTCGTACATGGCCCTTGCCTGCATGTCATTCCGTGCCCTCTCCTCCTCCAACATCTTTGTCGTCTTCTCCTCCAACTCCCGCTGCCTCTCCGCCGCCTCCGCCAAAAGTTTCTCCGTTCTATCTCTCTCACTCTTGATAGCAGCCTGCAACACCACTCACATGACCATTTGTAATCATTGATGGAAGCGCATACAATGTAATGGAGAAAGATAGCTAAGTACGTATAACTAACCTTGATGGCGAGTTGGACTGGCCGTTCACGAGGCCTTATCTCGAGGCGGAGCTCGATGGCGCGCTTGATCTCCGGGAGAGTGCTAGTACAACGGATAAGTCCATCTCCCATGGCTATGGAGCCATGGGACCTCCCGCCACCAGATATCATCAGCAGCTCTGTATCTATGGGACCCTGTCTCGGGTTAAAGTCCTCCCCTTTCCTCGCCTTCCCCTAATCTCTATATTGCACGAGCTTCTCGTGGGCGGAGATGTTGGTGAAGTTCTTTGGATCATCGAGGTCAGACGCAGAGAATGCCTTGACTTTCTTGTAAGGGCCAGTGTGGGCCATGGCATACAGGTCATACACCTCTGGCACCTTATCCGCCTTATTGTAGCGTGCCTGAAAGAGAGAAACATAGTAAATTTGTAATTAAAGGGCTAAAGCTAGCATGATGAATGAATTGCATGAATCATGAAGCAAACCACATACCCAGTTCCGCCCGTACTGAAATAAGTTGGAGCTGCCTTGGTGGTGTGGCACACCTTCCATTTGGGCATGTTTGTCCTTGGCCTCTTTGTGGGTGGCCAGACATTCTTCTGAGCACAACGCATTGACCAACACCTCCCAACAATCCATCCGATCCGCACACCATCTCGGAGGGGCCTAAGTTAGCAAATAGAAACTTGAGCGCTAAGGCTATGAATTACTAAATGAAGGAAGTAAGTACAAGGCCTTAAGAATTACCTTCATGTACTTCTCCTTACTCAAGAACTTATCGCGGCACTCCTGCTTGGGCTTCTTGATACCACGCCCGGCGTAGTAGTCTCGAACAGCCTGCACCCGAACCTCATGCCGTAAGTTCTGAAGTAGGCGCTTGCACTCCTTGTGGATAACATGATCCGCCTCCTCCTCGTATCCCTCCTCACACCTGTAGAATGTCTGCAATCAAATGAGACAATATGGATTAGTACAATTAATAACTAGCTAGTTGAAGATTTTAAATTGCGTAAAGGAGCAATTACCCAGAAGTTTCTGATCACGACGTCTACCCTCGTCTTGCACAAGACACCGTCGATAATCTCACCCGGCGGGGCCGGGGCAGCCAAGTAGTGCTCCCAAGTCAATCCAACCTCTAGAAGCCGACCCTCACCAGGCAACATGACAAACCCCGGGAAGTTTTGCCGAATCAGAACTCCAAGGACGGAGTTGGGCCGGCGGACACTTTCATGGTGGTCCCAACCCCTGCAGCATGACAAGGCCAACACATCAGTTATTTGAAGAAATGTGAAAGCAGAAGGTACAAAAAGATTAAATGCACTTACCTCTCCCCATCAGGGAAAATCAACCACCTCTGCTCGCGGGTCACCGGCACGGACGGGAGCCGTGTAGCACCACGCTGGTAGACGTTGCCCCCTCCTCCCCCTCCTCATCAGTCGGCTCCCCGCCATCATCAGCATGGCCACTCGGCTCCCCGCCATCCTCAGGCTGACCTGACCAGGTACCCCATCCAGACGTGTGCTCCTCCGGGGTCTCGTGGGCCGAAGGCCCGTCGACCCGAGGCTCGTGGTCCGAAGACCCGTGGACCGGAGGCTCGTGGACCGTAGTCCGTGCAGCCTCCTCCTCAGCCGAGTCCACCCTAGCAGTCACGTGCTCGGGTGAAACAGCTGGGGGCGGTGGCGAGGAAGGCGCCGTAAGAGTCACCCTACCTCCACTCCTGCGACCACGTGCTCCACCTCCTCTCTTCTTCTTACCTCGTCCCCTGCTGGGCACCGCGGTCGACGAAGAAGGGCCCGGCGGTGTCGCCATACTGTCCAGCAACGCTCGGCGGAGAGGTGCGTGTGGAATGGAAGACCTGGCACGCGCCGACGAAGAAGGGGCCACGGCGCGCTCCCGACCAGCGCCCACCATCTTTCAACACCTGCCATGACAAAGAATAAACAAAATTAGTACAACATAAAAAAATGTACCGACATGAATAATAATATGTATATCACTTAAGTGTATCATCATCAAGTACAACATAAAAAAATTGAATACGTGACACTACTAATAATCTCGATCAGTATCATCAATAAATGCATAATCATCATCATCACTATAATCAATGATGGGCTCATTGGGTTCATTGGCATCAACATGAGCAAGGCCACCTTGATGTAATCGGTCAAGCATTTACAGGTCATCCGCAGCAGTAACCTCTTCTTGTTCCGGCTCTTCTTGTTCCTCCTCTGGGGTGATGTCGGATTCATTGTCGCTGTCTACTTCAATGTTTTGGGGTGAAGTATAGCGGTTCTTGAAACACTTTTTGGAAATACGTGTCTCTTGGAAGAATTCTCCTTCATATGTGTCTGGGTTAATGTGAGGTTCATAATCCTCTTCCTTTGGGGGAGAAAGTCTAGCACGTGGCGGCACTTCATAAACGACATCCCAACCTTTCAGATTTGGATTAGTTTGGCAGGCCCACGGTAGATAGAATACTTGGTTACTTTGTTGAGCCATAATATAGACATCGTGAACATCTAAATGAGTGCTTTGGTTGATTTCAACTAGCCCTATATGTTCATGAGTCCTTCTAGTCTCCTTCAGCTGAAACCAATAACATTTGAAGACTACGACATTCGGTGGGTTTTCACCATAGAACAGAAGTTCATAAATTGCTTCAACTCTCCCATAATACTCAGTACCTCCTTCGCCGATAGCAGACACACAACAATTTGTAGACTTTCGGTCGGCCATAGATAGCTCTTTGCCATAGGTACGAAAGCGATACCCGTTGATGTCGTACTTGTCAAATGAACGGACCTTATAGTCAAAACCATTAGCGACTTGTCTCAATTCGGCGTCCATAGACTCTGTATTAGCCTACAAGTTTAATATGAAAGGGGATTGTTGCATTATGCACAAATTAGCAAATGTAATGAAATTGTCTAATAGAAATTACTGTTTGTTTGAACCAAGAGATGAAACCGGAATAGCCACCTCCTTGCTTTGCGAGAAGCTCATACTCTTCGACGGAATCCTTTTGGATCTCCACTCCATACGAGAATATGGCGACGTATCAACTGTATGACATATCAAGGAATAAGAGTAGTTCAAAGCAAATAGAAGTTGCGAAACAATGTACCGAGAACTTACTCGATGTACGGCCGCACTTCTATCAGGTTGTTGAAGATATACAACGAAATGGTCCGCCATTCTTCGTTATCCAAAGATACTGGATGTGAAACACTAGCTGGTGCGAGATTCCCTTTGAATAGGCTGAGGTTGGATCCACCCTTTTAGGCTCGTCGGATTGTACCGAGGCTTGGATTATGCAAATGACGATTTTTGGCTTCGTAGTGCGCTATTACGAAGTTTGCCGCCTCCTCGTGATGAATGCCTCAGCCATCGATGCTTCAATTCTATGTTTATTTTACATTTTTCTCGAAGCGTCTTCTGCATCCTCTCGGTTAGGTAGCACCAGCGATTTTGCACGCCCCAATCTTGCCTCGGTCGGAGATGCAAAATCAAATGCTGCATCGGATTAAAGAAGCCCGTGGAAAGATCTTCTCTAACTTGCAGATCAACTCCGGCGCCAACTCTTCCATTTCTTCTAGCACGCCAGGCGATAGTTCTTTCGCACAAAGAACACGGAAGAAATAGCTGAGTTCTGCCAGTACTAGCCATTCATCCTCAGGGATGAAGCCACGCAACATCACCGCATTACCCGCTCAATCCATATGTGCCAATCATGACTCTTGAGACCAAATATCTTCAGTTTATCAAGATTCGCTCCCTCTTTAGATTCGCTGCATACCCATCGGGAACATCAACTGCTGTTGCACCCACAAGAGAATTTCCCTCATAGCTGGCCTTCCAAGATTGAACCATGCCTTTGGCTTTGTCGATTCTGCTTTCCTTTCGGTTCTTACATGTTTTGTAACGGCCTATCACATAGCGCCTCCAGATCGACTCTAGCCTTAGTATTATCCTTTGACTTCCCATCTATGCGAACAATGTACCAAAAAGTGCCTCGGCGATATTCTTCTCGATGTGCATCACGTCGATGTTGTGTGGGCAAAGGAGGTCTTTGAAGTAAGGCAGATCGCATAAGCATGTTTTGTGAGTCCACGCGTGCTTAGTATTATACCCTTGAAGTACCACGGGCGTTGTGGATCTGGCTCGAGGCGTTTAACGATCCAGGTCTGCTGGCTGTCAATGCAGGTGGTGCGAGTTTTGACAACTCTACCTGATGAAGTTCTTCTTGTCTTTCCGAACTTATGGCGAGGATCCGAGAACTGTCTATGCATGTCGAAGCAAGAAAACTTGCGACCGGCCTGAAGCCAACGAAACTCAAGAGCTCCCTTGCATGTGGGGCACGGAACCTTCCATGCACACACCAGCCAGCGAATAAGCGCATCGCCCGGCAAGTCATCGTCGAGTACATGTACCGGAACCGCATTATGATGTTCAGTTTGCTAAAGGCGTCGTATGTCTTGAACCCATTATCCCAGGCTTCTTGCAATTTGTCCTTAAGCGGCTGCATGTACACATTCATATTTTTCCCGGATAGTTGGGTCCTGGAATTATGAGCGTCGGAAAATGTTCTTTCTTTGCATAATCTGTCCGGGGAGATTGAGTGGAAAGACAAATACGGGCCAACAAGCTGTATTGGGCTGCCGTCATACCAAACACATCGAACCCATCCGTCTGATGCCGACTCGAGGATGCCTCGGATCTGCCGCTTTGTCGACATGTAATTCATCAAACTTTTTCCACGCAACACCATCCGATGTGTGTATCATCATCAGATTCCCATCTGCATCTAGTTCGGTTCGTTTGCCTGTTTTGTGCCATGTCATCTGTCTGGCCGTCTCTTCGACCATGAAAAGACGTTGAAGTCTTGGTACGATTGGCATATACCGAAAAACACTAACGGGGATTTTGGTTTGTGCCTTCTCACCCATACCGTTGTCTACCACAATATACCTGGAAGACTTGCAAATGGGACAATAGTTCAAGTCCACATAGTCAAGCCTAAATAAGGCACATCCTTTCTCACAGGCATGTATCTTCTCATAGGGCATCTTCAGTGCACGGAGAATTTTGTCCGACTGGTACAGGTTTGCAGGCATTACATGGCCTTTGGGTAGAAAGCATCCAATACTGTCATAATTGCGTCATAGCATTCTCTGCCCAAGTTGAACTGAGCCTTCAGAGCCATTACTTGTGAGATGGCATCCAACTGACAAAGCTCAGTGTGCTCGTGGAGCGGACGTTTTGAAGACTCCAACATTTCATTGAAAGCCTTTGCAGATTCCTCCATCTCCTCGTCCGAATCCCGAGCATCATCATAGCCTTGCACCATGTTTTCCATCTCGGTACCATGCTCGTCAGTGCGACGATGATCCACCTTAGCTCGGTCACGTTGGGCAGACTCACCATGAAATGTCCACACCGTATAATCAGGCGTAAAACCACTCTTCTGCAGGTGTTTGCCCATTTCAGCCTCTGTCTTCTTTTCCCAATTGCCGCACCGGAAACAGGGGCACCAGGTTTTCTTTTGGCCATTTGCAAATGCGGCTTGCACAAACCCCTTCGTTTTTGTGAACCATTCAGCGCTCCATTTGTTCTGACAAGTGTGACCGGTATACATCCACGCATGATCACTCATCTTGACTTTCAGAGCTACTGGACACACAACAATTATATATGTAATTCACCATGTATATATTCATCAGTTTATCTATTTTGTCAATTTTATTACGTCCATGCAACCTACACTCTAATAGGTAATGATAGGTCCTAATCCCACCCGTGTATGTGTAGATTGAGTTCATTTTCCCATGCTATGCTCCGGATCCGGCGCAAAATTTCGGCAGCACCTCCCCGTTGTTCTCTCGATACGTCTACGCAATAAGCAGAGGATGTGTACCGAGAACAACAGGAGGCAATCGACGAAATTTATCGCCGGATCCGAGCTCGCTATATGGGAAAACGAACCCAATCTACACATACTCGGGTTGTCCATGGATAGCGTTGGACAATTCGAAGAACCAAGGTTATAAATATGCAAATGCATGCATATTTATAACTATGACGCTTTCGAGCAGGAGACACATATTGGTTACGATACTGATGATTCAAGACAAATATATAGCTAGCTATCAAGTTTCATCGAATAGATCAAATAATTAATGGGGAGGAGGACTTGTCATTTGTGCTCACCCACGAGCGAAGAAGCGAGCTCGTCAAACGCACGGCGAGGTCGTCGAACACCAAACCTCGCAGCGATGAAACAACTGCACATTTAAAACTACACGATCAACACAATAATATATGATGTTTTCATAACAAAATCGAGAAATATATGACCTAACTAATAATTCACAAATATATGACCCGTCGGCTTCGAAGCCAAAAACACCTTTTCGGAGGTGTCGATGGTCGGGTGTCCTGTCGGTGTCGGGGTGCCGTGTCGGGTCGGGTGCTGTTCCGGGTCGGGGTCGGGGTCAGGGTCAGGTTGTCGGGTGTGGTGTCGGGTCGGGGTGTCGGGGTCGGGATGTCGTGTCGGGGTCGAGTGTCGGGGTATCGGTGTGTCGTGTCGGGGTCGGGGCGTGGTGTCAGGTGTCGGGGCCGGGGTCGAGGTCGGGTGTCGGGCAGGGTGTCGGGTGGCGTGTCGGGGTCGGGTGTCGGGTCGGTGTCGGGGTGTCGGGGTCGGGGTCGGGTGTCGGGCAGGTGTTGGGGTGGCGTGTCGGGGTCGGGTCGGGGTGTCGGGGTTGGGGTCGGGTGTCGGGGTTGGGGTCGGGGTGGGGTGTCGGGCAGGGTGTCGGGGTCGGGGTCGGGGTGTCGGGGGTCGGGGTGGGTATGTCGGGGGTCGGGGGTCGGGGTCGGGGTGTCGGGGTGGCGCGTCGGGGTCTTCTTCTTCTTCTTATTCTTTCTTCTTCTTTCTTCTTCTTCTTTTCTTTCTGCTTCTCCCTCGTCCTCTTCCTCCTCCTCCTCCTCTTCTTTCTTCTTCTTCTTCTTCTTCTTCTTCTTCTTCTTCTTCTTCTTCTTCTTCTTCTTCTTTCTTCTTCTCCTTTTTCCTCTTCTATATTGTTATATTTTTCAACTTTCTTCTTATTCTTCTTCCTTTTTTTCCTTTTTCCTCTTCTTCTACTTCTTCTTTTTTTCAACTTTCTTCTTCTTCTAATAATCTAAACCTATATCTAGCACTAACCTAAACCAACCACTAACCTAAATCTATCAATAACCTAATTAAACCTAAACAGCAAAGAAAAACAGTAGAAAAAACAAAAAAATGCTCACCTTGGCTCCTCTCGATGGAGGATGGAGGGGCGGCGCGCAGGGCTGCGGCGAGCCTGGCTCCGGGCGGGGGCACGAGGCGACGCAGAGCCTAGGGGCGAGCCTGCCTCCGGGCGGCGCTGGGCTAGGCGGCGGCGAGCCTAGCTCGGGACGGGGGCGAGGCGAGGCGAGGGGGCTCATGGCGAACCTGGCTCAAGGCATGACAGGGCCGGGGACGGTGGCGGGTGGTGGGGCGGGGCGGGGGCGGTGGGGCCAGGAGGCGGTGGCGGGTGGCGGTGGTCGTCGGGGAGGAGAGGGGGACAGATCGAACAGAGAGAGATGGGCGGGGTGGGGCGCCGTTAGTAACCTAAACGTTTGCCGTCCGCCCCTCTTTGCCGTCTGCCACTATCTCTTTGCCGTCCGCTAGCGGACGGCAAATAGGGGCGTTAAGTTTTTTTAAACCAGCTCGTCGGTGGGGCCCCTCCCTCTTTGCCGTCCGCTAGCCGACGGCAAAGCTTCTTTGCCGTCCGCTTTTGGGTAGCTGATGGCAAAGAGCTTCTTTGCCGTCCGCTAGCAGACGGCAAAGATATGGCAGATGGCAAAGTAGTTGTTTCCAGTAGTGGGGGGGGGTGATTAGACACTAAGTACCAAAGTTATAGTTTTTAACCTTATTAAAGTTTAAGTGAAGTTTAGGCACAAGTTTAACTTTTTCAGTACATAACAAGCAAGCATGCAATGAGTATATGAGCAGCGGAAAGTAAAGCATGCAACTTGCAAGAAAGTAAAGGGAAGGGTTTGGAGGATTCAAACGCAATTGGAGACACGGATGTTTTTGGCGTGGTTCCGATAGATGGTGCTATCGTACTTCCACGTTGGTGGAGACTTCAACCCACGTAGGGTAACGGTTGCGTGAGTCCACGGAGGGCTCCACCCATGAAGGGTCCATGAAGTAGCAACCTTGTCTATCCCACCATGGCCGTCGCCCATGAAGGACTGGCCTCACTAGCGGTAGATCTTCATGAAGTAGGCGATCTCCTTGCCCTTACAAACTCCTTGGTTCAACTCCACAATCTTGTCGGAGGCTCCCAAGTGACACCTAGCCAATCTAGGAGACACCACTCTCCAAGAAGTAACAAATGGTGTGTTGATGATGAACTCCTTGCTCTTGTGCTTCAAATGATAGTCTCCCCAACACTCAACTCTCTCTCATAGGATTTGGATCTGGTGGAAAGAGGATTTGAGTGGAAAGAAACTTGGGGAAGGCTAGAGATCAAGATTCATATGGTAGGAATGGAATATCTTGGCCTCAACACATGAGTAGGTAGTTCTCTCTCAGAAATAGGATGCTCGAAGTGTAGGTTCAGTCTGATGGCTCTCTCCACGAATGAAGAGGAGGTGGAGGGGTATATATAGCCTCCACACAAAATCTAACTGTTACACACAATTTACCAATCTCGGTGGGATCGAATCATAAAACTCGGTCAGACCGATTTTAGTAAACCTAGTGACCGTTAGGGTTTTCGGTGGGACTGACTTGCATCTGGGTAGGACCGATATGGTTAGGGTTAGGGCATAATGTAATCTCGGTGAGACCGATTACACAAACTCGGTGAGACCGATTTTGGTAATTAGCTAACCAGAGAGTTGGTCAGGTAAACTCGGTGGGACCGATTACTCAAACTCGGTGAGACCGATTTGGGTAATAAGTTAACCAGAAAGTTTGCATTGTAATCTCGGTAGTACCGATTGCACAAACTCGGTGAGACCGATTTTGGCAATGGACATACACAGAGAGATTACGATCCCATCTCGGTGAGACCGAGATCCCTATCGGTAGAATCGATTTGCCTAGGGTTTGTGGCAGTGGCTATGACATATGGAATCGGTGGCGCCGGATAGGAAAAATCGGTGAGACCGATTTTGGCTTTAGGTTTAGGTCATATGTGGATGTGAGAAAGTAGCTGAGGGTTTTGGAGCATATCACTAAGCACATGAATTAAGAGGCTCATTAAGCAACACCTCATCCCTCCTTGATAGTATTTGCTTTTCCTATAGACTCAATGTGATCTTGGATCACTAAAATGTAAAATGAGGAGTCTTGAGCTCGAAGATTTAGCCAATCCTTTGTCCTTAGCATCTTGAAGGAGTTCCCACATCCTTTAGTCCATGCCACTCCATTGTTGAACTTATCTGAAACATACTAGATAAAAGTGTTAGTCCAACAAGAGATGTGTTGACATTAATTACCAAAACCACCTAGGGAGCACTTGTGCTTTCACTCTCCTCTTGTACAGATCATGTTCAATACCTTCCATTTATAGTCGGAGTGTTGCCCAAATTATATCATTCTTATTCCTTCCTATCTTGTTTTAACCGGAGTGGTTCAAATATCTATCTTGTCACTTAAACTCTTGGTTCTCGTCGTATCCCATGTTCCTCTTATCTAACGGAGTGTTCGCAATCTCGTTCATCTCCATTGTATTCTTCTTTAAATTGTTTAACCTCTCAAGGTTCTTTGGTTTCACTTGTTGGTCAAAGAAGCAACTTAGTTTTAACTTTTCTCCTCATCTTCCGTTTTCCCTCCGGTGCCATCCCTAGATCTCGGGACGAGATCTCTTGTAAGTGGAGGAGTGTTGTGACACCCTGAGACTGACGCTCCAGACGCCTTCCATGTTTTGCGTGACCGTCGTGTGTTTATTTGTTGTTGTTGCATTTCATCATGGCATCATACGCATTGCATCCGCATGTTTTCGTAAAGCTTGCATCTGCTCGAAGTTGCCGCGTTCCCCCTTGCCTCGTTGGTCGTTCCGAGACCAACCAGGAATTCGATTCCCTCTTGTCAAACCACCTAACCTCTCTGCCTGCCACCGACCACCTGCGCAACCATGTCTGAATCTTCCACGAACCCGACCCGACCAGTCATCACCGTTGCATTCAGATCATCCCCAAACATCCCTAAAACATCTCCATTTTCTTAGTTAGACTCCCTAACCTATTTATTCTCGACCGCCCGATTATGATCGGACGGATCAGTTTAACCCTATCCTAATCCCCTACCTATATATATAGACTAACCCTGGCCCTGTCCCATCCATCCATCAAATCCTCCCCGCCGCCGCCACCCAGTCCTCCTTGTTCCTCGGGATCTTGCACGATCCACTCGATCCAGCCACCCGACCAGCCTCCTTCCTCGTTTTCCCCATCGGGCCAACCACCTCCTCCCCTCGATCCACCCCGATCCAACCACATCTCGCAGCCACCTACTAACCCAACTCCACCCTGTCGTAGCGCCACCCGCCGGTTCAGCACGAGCTCCTCCCGACGCCAGCCACCGACCACCGCACCACCAGGCCACTTCCCCCGTGCGCAGATGCTCCACCGCCGCCTTACTCTGTCCTCTCCCTCCTCCCGATGTTTAGCAGCACCAGAAACCACGAGTGTGGCGCCCGTCCTTCAGTCCCCGAGAAAGCCGTAGCTCACCATAGCCAGCAGATGAGTTCCCCGCCGTGCCCTGCTCCCTTCCTTCCCCATCTACTCTATCTTTTCTCTCCCTCTCACGCTGCTCTCTGTTGTGTTTGCAGCGCCGCCATGGAGAGGAGCCCCGCCATGGATCTCCAAGTCTGCGGCTGCATTGTCCCGGGCCCCCCTCGTCGTCGTCCCCGCAGCCAAGTCCCATGCTCCTCTGCATCCAGCAACGACAAGTCAGCCGCAGGACTCATCGCTGCATCCCCAGCCTCGCACACGGAGGCCCGCACGTCTACTTGTGCGCTCGTCCCGACTCTGCCCACCGAAGCCACCAGGATCACTCCGCCGGAGCAAGCAGCTACTCCTCGCTGCCCCATGCGCTCCCGTGAGCCATGCCGCCGCTTCCCTCTCCCTTCGCCTCGCGCTCTTTCTCCTTCCCTCACCTCTCCGTCGCTCGTGTCTCTCTGTTCGAGCAGGACCAGTGCCGTCGCCATGGATGGCTGTGCCCCGCGCCCGAGCTCCGTCGGCCGCCGCCGTTGCCCGGATCCGATGCCGGACAACTCGAACCGCCCCGTTCCGGCCAGTTCCCGCCGACCCCATTGCAAGAACCTCCCCTGGCGTCGTCTTCTGCATCGCCATGACCTTCTGCTGCTGCCTCTGTTGGTAACGAGCATCAGGAGCCCGCTCGTCCCGAGCGTTGACCGTGCCTCCAGCGACCCCCAAGGCCCAGCGCGCCTCCTCACCCAGCCCACACTGCCTCAGCCGCCACCACCGAACTGGGCTAAAGCCCATGGTTGAACGCCCACAGCCCCTCCTCTCTGTTTGGCCAGCCAGTTTCGGCCTGCTTATGTTTTTTCCACGTCTGCGAATTTAGCTAACTATCCAGAGTTGGCAGTTTTGCAGAAAAACCCTCATGATCATGCATTTAATAACTCCAGAACTGTGCATCATGTGTAAATAATTTATACATGTAAAATGCTTAGAATTTTGTCTAGTTTCATAATATGCTACTTTCATCCATGTTTAAAATGTTTAAATTGTTGTTTGCATTAATTTGCTTAAATGTCATGCTGAAATGTTTTATTTCATAACTAAATAACCGTAGCTCCAAATTTAAGAAACTTTATATGTAAATGGGGTAGAGAAATGCATAGTTTAACTTGGTACACTTTATTTTGCCATTAACAACATTAAAATTGTGTTTAGGTCAGAACAGTACCAAATCAAAATATGCACATGAGGATTTTTCGGAATTGTTGTTTATTATTTCCGGCCTCATTTAAACTTGCCTGAATAGTTAGTTTAATTATGCTTCACCTCTTGCCATGTTTAACAACATTTAATATTGTTGGGTAACAAAACGAGAGTGAACTAAATGTTTGAAATGTGGTGTTTCATCAATATGCAACTCATTGCATATTGTGATCCACTTAACTTGTATTATTGTTTGTGCACATTTCCATGCCATGCCTCTTTAAACCGGACATGCATCATACTTGGTTGCGCATCATGCCATATTTATGTAATGGTTGTTTACTATGTGGCTTGCTTCTTTCCGTGTTGCTTCTCTCGTTAGCTTCCGTTTCGTTTCGGAGTTGTGAGGATTCGTTTGACTACGTCCGTTTGTCTTCTTCATGGACTCGTTCTTCTTCCTTGCGGGATCTCAGGCAAGATAACCATACCCTCGAAATCACTTCTATCTTTGCTTTCTAGTCGTTCGCTCTATCGCTATGTCGCGCTACCTACCACTTGTTATCATGCCTTCCATGTTTCCATGTCAAGCCTCTAACCCTCCTTCCTAGCAAACCGTTGTTTGCTAAGTTACCGCTTTTGCTCAGCCCCTCTTATAGCGTCGTTAGTTGCAGGTGAAGTTGAAGTTTATTCCATGTTGGAACATGGATATGTTGGGATATCACAATATCTCTTATATTCAATTAATGCATCTATATACTTGGTAAAGGGTGGAAGGCTCGGCCTTATGCCTGGTGTTTTGTTCCACTCATGCCGCCCTAGTTTCCGTCATACCGGTGTTATGTTCCTTGATTTTGCGTTCCTTACGCGGTTGGGTGTTATGGGAACCCCTTGACAGTTCGAGTTGAATAAAACTCCTCAAGCAAGGCCCAACCTTGTTTTACATTTCTAACAACCTATTACCCTTCCCTTGGGTCGGCCAACCCGAGGGTCATCTTTATTTTAACCCGTCCGAGCCAGTGCTTGTCTAAGGTTTGGTCCGAAGCGGGCAGCCTGCGGGGCCACCTCGGGGCAACTTGAGGACTGGTTTTACTCGTAGCTTGACCTATCCGGTGTGTCCTGAGAACGAGATACGTGCCACTCCTATCGGGATTGTCGACACATCGGGCGGCTTTGCTAGTCTTGTTTTACCATTGTCGAAATGTCTTGTAACTGGGATTCAGAGACTGATCGGGTCTTCCTGGGAGAAGGAATATCCTTCATTAACCATGAGAGCTTGTGATGGACTAAGTTGGGACACCCCTGCAGGATATAAACTTTCAAGAGCCGTGCCCGCGGTTATGTGGTAGATGGGAATTTGTTAATGTCCGGTTGTAGATAACTTGACACTTGACTTAATTAAAATACATCAACTGCGTGTGTAGCCGTGATGGTCTCTTTTCGGCAGAGTCCGGGAAGTGAACATGGTTTGGGTTATGTATGAACGTAAGTAGTTTCAGGATCACTTCTTGATCACTTCTTGATCACTTCTAGCTTCTCGACCGTTGCATTGCTTCTCTTCTCGCTCTTATTTGCGTATGTTAGCCACCATATTTTCTTAGTGCTTGCTGCAGCTCCACCTCATTACCCCATCCTTCCCATAATCTTAAATAGTCTTGATCTCGCGGGCGTGAGATTGTTGAGTCCTTGTGACTCACAGATTCTACCAAAACAGTTGCAGGTACCGTTGATACAAGTGCAGGTTACGCGACCGAGCTCAAGTGGGAGTTTGACGAGGACCTTGGTCGTTACTATGTTTCGTTTCCTGATGATCAATAGTGGAGCCCAGTTGGGACGATCGGGGATCTATCATTTGGGGTTAACTTCTTTTCATTTGGCTTTGACCGTAGTCGGTCTATGTGTGTATTTTGAATGATGTATGATTTATTTAAGTATTGTGTGAAGTGGCGATTGTAAGCCAGCCCTCTTTATCCTGTTCTTGTTCATTACATGGGATTGTGTGAAGATGACCCTTCTTGCGACAAAACTTACAATGCGGTTATGCCTCTAAGTCGTGCCTCGACACGTGAGAGATATAGCCGCATCGTGGGTGTAACAGTAAAGAAACCAATGCCCTTTCCACCTAAACCATCTAGAAATAAGGATGAGGAAGAATTTGATCGCTTTGTTGAAGTGCTCAGCCCAATCTTTTTGCATATTTGTTTGTCTGATATTCTGAAGATGGCCCCATATGCTAAATACATGAAAGATATTGTCACTAATAAAAGAAAAATACCTGAAGCTAGAATTTCTACCATGCTTGCAAACTAATCTTTTAAGGATGGTGTACCTAAGAAACTAGGAGATCCAGGAATACCAACTATACCATGATCCATTAAAACAAAATATGTCAAAACCACTTTATGTGATTTAGGAGCAAGTGTTAGTGCCATGCCTTTCTCTTCATATAAACTCACACCCACTGAAATATCATTGCAAATGGCTAACAAATCAACTACCATACCTATCGTTGTTTGTGAGGATGTGCCCGTTGTAGTTGCAAATGTTACTATCCTAACAGACTTTGTTATACTTGATATTCCCGAGGATGACAACATTTCAATTATCCTTTGTAGACCCTTTTTGAATACTGCAGGGCTGTTATTGATTACAACAAAACAAGGTCACTTTTCATATCAATGGTAATGAACATATGGTGCACTTTTTGAAGAAACAATTTCAAGTAAATGGTATTCATGTTATTGAAAAGACTCCTACAATTACTATTGGAAGTTTTTAAGTCCCTCTTCCTACTGTCAAAAAGAAATATGGAACACTTACAATTCTGGAGATGCATATCCCCGTTGAGGTAACTTAGTGTTATACGAAGATTATTTGATTTCATGTTTGTCGAAAATGGTTTATTAATAAGACTTGATCAACCTTATTAATGGATTGTTTTTTAGAGGCATGTGGTCGATGAATTTAGTACGCACAACCTTCTATACCCACTTTTTTATTTTTTTATTTTTAGTTAAATGCACTAAAATGCCAAGATTATCCTATTTTCTGAATTATCCGTGCAATAAAAAAATGCCCAAAAATGAAAGTGCTCAAAATTATTTGAAATTTTAAAATTATTTTTTATAGAATATTTAAGAACTTTTGGCGCTAAAAACATCCCAGGGGGATGCTCCAGGTGCCCATGAGGCACTAGGGCGCACCCCCCCAAGGTGCGCCCTGGTGACTTGTGGGCCCCATAGGGACCCCCTCACTTATTCCTTCAGCCCACTTTGTCTCTTACCTCTAGCAAAAATTCCTAGTAGATCTCTCTCTCTCTCTCTCTCTCTCTCTCTCTCTCTCTCTCTCGTGTTCTTGCTCCCAAACCTGAGATTTTCAATCTCTTTGCTCAGAGCTCCGTTTTCTGAAACTGTTTGTGGGATTGCTACTTGGTATGTGACTCCTCCATTGTTCCAATTGGTTTTAGCTCTAGTGGATTATATTTTGCATAATTAGCTGCTCTTGGTGCTACTGAAAATGTTCTTGCATGTTGAATTCTTTGAGTTACAAGTAGTTTGAATGCTTGATATAGCCTCTAGACATCCATATGAGTAGTTGCTATCAATCTTGTGAAGTTTTATTAACATTATTTTGTGGCCAAAATTTTCAGAAATTTGTTCATAGGTGAAATGAATATCTTCCGAAGGATATCCTTGAAATGGTATGCCAAGGGAGTCCTTGGGGACTCCTCGGATAGTGACCTCAACACTCCACATAGCACAGAGGTCTGGCCGTGCGAATGGTCGCAGCTTGCCTTCATGAATGAAGCCGGATTCTACCAAGTGTTCACGCAATTCATTGCTAATGCTGGATTGGCCAACTTCCTCGTGGATGAGTGTGAACAACACCACATCCTTTCGAATTCCTTTGTGCAAAATTTTCATTTCTTGAAAAGACTCGAACTTCCTGCGAGACGTTTTGATTTATATGTTGAACATCATCAGATACCGCTTGCTGTGTTTTTGTGAGATATGTTCGATTCCCTTTGATGGGGAAATAAGAGAGCCTCGACCAAAGGAGTTCAAGGGCTTCGTCCACACTTTAACTATGGGTGAGGAAAAAGGCGTGTCGCACGCCCGAGCCACTAGCTTGCAATTTCTTGTTGTGCACTACTTTGCCTTATTCATAGGGAAATGCTTGACTGCTAGAGAGCAAGGTGGTGCACTATGTGCCCCTAACCTCGCCATTTTATGTCATGCACTTCATAATGACAACACTTATAATCTTGGTGCTATCACTGCACGTCGCCTGCACACCAACATGACTAAGGGTAAAATTCATGGTGGTATTTATGATACTCGCTTAGCGAGATGTTTAATGTTCAGATACACCCTCATGATTAGCTGTTGCCTAGAGTTTACTTAGATCACCAGTCAAGGGAGAATCGCCACTTCCTCGATGCCCCTAAACATCCTCACCACATTCGTTATAACTTGGTATTTGGTGAGAACACTCATGATATTATTCCATTGCCTGCACCTGCCTTGTTTGACTCTCATGCCAGGGATGGATACACCATCCTACCGAGGGACGTCGTTGCTTACCAGAACGCGTTGGCAATGGCAGGGGATGAGGCCCAGGAGTGGGACGCTCAAGTGTCGCGCTACTTCTTGAGCTTGCATTGGTTTTTCCCTTGAAGAGGAATGGGTGATGCAGCAAAGTAGAGATAAGTATTTCCCTCAGTTAAGAACCAAGTATCAATCCAGTAGGAGGAACACACAAGTCTCCAATGATAGCCCCTGCACAAACAAACAAATACTTGCACGCAATGTGATAATGGGGTTGTCAATCCCTTCATGGTTACTTGCAAGGATGAGGTCTGATACAGATAGGTATAAATAGGGGTGGGCATTGTCACATCAAAAACCGAAAAACCAAACGAACCAAACCGTACTAACCGATTTGTTGGTTAATTCAGTGATTTGTTTTTCGGTTCAGTGGAAAAGTTTAAGGTTGTTCGGTGTTTGCTGTGTATTCGGTTTCCAGCACCCAGCAACCGAAAGCATATCGGGCGAAGGAATAAAATGCGTAAAACACTAGCAAGAAGAGACTTGCCAAAGAATTCGATGCCTCACATGATCCTGCAAAAGCGGAGTCCAAAAAAGCACGAGTCTGGTCGGCGGTTTCAGATTCAGATAGTTCAGTTCAATCATCATCTGACACCTTTCGGTGCCATTCCTTTTGAAACTGGCGTTTCTTTTGTAAAAGAATTTGATTCCCCTGCGAAAAACCGAGTCAAGAAAGAGGTAAGGGCCGGTTCAGAGGCGGAACAGACATTCAAAGCAACCGAATCATAGATCCAGCTTTGCAGGACAAGCATAACGAAAGTAAGCATTTGGCCAAAAATTCAAATAAACTCTATATCTAGAAATTCATCATCCCTGTCTGAATGGTCTAAGCATCATATCTTATTCTTTTCACTTCCGCTGCATCGTCCGGACATCAGAAATAGCTACATTAGCAGCATCTCGCTACAACTCCCTTGGCAACCCTAGCACCAACAGGAACAACTCAGTTCATGCTAGCAACAATTAACATTTTCTACTTCCTCGAACAAGAGCTTCCTTTTAGTTGACGTTAGCTACATTCGTCTTAATAGAAAGATGGGAAAGGCTAGGTTAGCAGAAGACTATGCTTGTGCCAAAAAATTATTGCTTCGGAGAAGCATTTCTTCAATGAATCTTACTCAGTACAGTATGCATAAGGGACCTGTATCTAAATGTTCTATACTAACATTCCTATTTTGGTTGGAAGTTTCTCAAATGAAAGAGCACAACCCTTTCCATCACTTCTCTACATACTGGCATTCGGAGCTAGGAGAAGAGAAGAGAAGTCAATCGGGAGAATCGTAAAAGCCTGGAGCTCAAACATTGCGTTCTACACTTTACTTTTGTTTTGTATCTCTGAAACAGGAGTGAAAAGAAATCAGCTCATCCACCGCTAACTAAACAGTGAAACTAGCTCTTCTTTGGTTTCCACAGGTCCAAGTTGGGGCAAAACCAACTCTTTTCCCGCAGAAAGTCTATCGTACTAGGTGGCGCGACACGCGACATAGGTAGTAAAGTAGTGATTTTGGGCCCAATTCATACTTATTTTTTGATTGGAATTCTTATCCTAGCTCGGCCTACTCCCGAGATGTTAGCCTTCAGCCAGATTACATAAAGCATAGCACTTCTGATCGATTTGAATATTGCATTCCCTATTTCCTTGAGCGCTTTCACCATTAACTCATGGGTGCCAAGACCATCCCCCCGGCTCTTTCTTCTTCTACTTCATATAATAGAACACAAGGATCGAACCTACTTTGCTTTAAGTCTTTTTAGTTTTTAATGCCGTCTACGGAGAGACAAGATGAGAGAGGAGAGAGGAAGCTGAACGACAAGAGCTGACGAAGTCCAATCAAGCTGAGGCCTGGAAAGAGTTAAGAAAAAACACCTTCTACCTGGATTCATGGGTGCTCAACGATAGATTCCACATCAAGATAGGCAAAGCGCGATACAACTCGTTTATTACCTCAAAGAAAACAAGAAACATGTCTTCTCTAATCACGGAACACGAGAATAGCATGCACGGGAGAAGGATTTAGGGAAAGGTACCACTGCTTTTTCGGAGTCTATAGGGGAAAGGTACACGATGATTTTTTGGAGTCCACAGGGGAAGAATCCACCAGCCCCAATTTCTTTAGGTGAGAGATTGAACCTCCACTCATTTCTGGTTTCTTCTTTCTCCCTAGGGAAAAAGATATGTTACTTTTCGAAGAATGCAATCCCCGCATTCCGGCCCTGCTCTCCAAATCAACATCTGAAGATCTACGGGTCACCATAGTCTTCCGATCCACTAATAAGATTCCGCACTCAAGATGATCTGATCTGAACGAAAAGATAGATACATCCGAGCTGCCCAAGGATATGGTCTGGGTACCGATCTGCTAGGATAAGGGGGAGATCCTAGTACTCCACAGATTGGGTATATTTCGAAATTAAGCGGAGGAAATCCACCAATAAGAGAGTAATAGAAAATACAATAATCATGAAGAAATTCTTTCAATCCATTAAGAAGATACTTAATTCATTATACAATAGAGACGGGGAAAAAGATGATGATAAAAAACTCCACAATAATAAGAAATCCAAGAAAAAAGATATAACGGATGAGGAAGGAGCTAAAGAACCTATCAACAATGATGCATCTAGTTGCAGTAATGATGCATCTACTTCTACTTCCCCTAACCCTAATGATGTTTCTAGTTCCACTAATGATGGAACAAATCCAAATGTGAAAACTAGTGCACCTAAGCACGACGATCATGCTATAATCCACCATTTTATATGGGGTGGTGGTAGTTCAAACGGTGGAGATAGTTCCAACAGTGGTTGGACTTCCTACTTGAATTCACCTATTGACAGATTTGTGAAAAATCGAAAAACATTTACCAATTTAGATCAAAGAGGTCTAAATGGTTTTATTGCCAAAATAATAGGGTTTATAGGTCCAACAACAATTGTGCTTCCATTCATTTATAACAGTTGGATGCCGAGGGTAGGTTTGTTTTCCATGTTTGTTAGAGAGCCACACGACTTTCAAATAGGAGTTAGCATATGACCATATACCACGTTTCACAATTATGGAACTCTAGTTATGGAATATGTATATATAAAATATTTGTTCCACGCTCAGGTAGGCTGGCGACAATATAAATGTATATATTTGATAAGTTTAAAGAAATAAATGATTCACTAGGCTTGTTTATTATCGATACTATTTACTTAAGGGATACTTTTGAAGTTATTCAGCGATTCTCACATAGCGGTCTTGGTCTGAAATCCCTTTTGAAACGTGAAATCATAAACAAGTTGGTTGAAGTAGTAATACCATTTTCTGATGAGAATTCTAAGTCATATGTGTACGGTTATTTTGCTTTTCTAGTATACGCAGGGTTATTTTGTATTGTCTGGTATAAGTATATACCTTGGGATCCATATATAAAACCTGCTGATTTAGCTCCACCATCACTGGATGTATTTAACACCTACCATGCCGATGTCGTGGGTTATAAGAAGGTCACATACCTGATTACTAAGGACATTGTCCAAACAAACTATGGTAGACACCTTTAAACAACCATCATTCAACGAAGTAGTAAATTCGAATGACTACAACCTTGATCAATCTGATCACAAAGTGAGTTCTTCATGCGTATGCACTGGTATCATGGTTTCTATGTTGTTAGTAACAAAAACACTTCTTCCACATTAAACAGTACTGCATAGATACAAGTTTAGCACAATGAATTTATGAGTTATTTCACACAAGGAATTTACAAGCTAATGAAAATCAGTAGATTTATAGGATATCTATCTATATACGGCTCCTATCGTTTAAGGTTAGTAAATACATACTAGGAAATGCTCTTTAGGGATACCAGAACTGGAAGATCCTGTCAAGGGGAAACAGGAATGTAACATCCCTAACCTTGCTATGCATTTGGACTAGCTTGGTTGTTGCATCATGTCCAAATTTATTTGAAACTTGAAATGGGGGTGATCAAACCCTAGCATTTTGAAATCCAAATAGGTCCAGTTTAAAAAAAATGCATTCAATGAACCAAAAATGCTTTCATCAATGTTTGGTAATTTTGGCAAGGCTTTGGGTCCAAACAAAAAATTGTGAACATTTTTGTGGAATATTTTGGGCATTGAATTTAAATCATTATTGTATTTGCATTTGGAATTATATTCATAATATGTAGAATATATTTCAAAATACCCTGAAATAATTTATGTGCATTTGGATGGGTCCATTTTGGCAACATAAATGTTTCAGTGAAGTTTGGCACTGGTTTTGAATCTTGCTTAGATTTAAAACAGTGGCAAAGTAATAAAAAAACAGAAAACAGAACAAAAATAGGAAACAGAGAGAGTGAGAGAGAGGGACCTTACCTGGCGCTTACCTGGCCTGGCCCAGCACGGCCCCGCCCAGCTGGCCGACGCCAATCGTCGTCTCCACCGCGCGAGAAGGACGCCGAGCGCGTGCTCGCCGTGCTCACACACGCGCCCGTGCCACCTCCTGCCTGCTAGCTTGCGTGGTGCCGCGGACAGACCCGCGAGAGCCGCTTGGATTGCTCTGACCGCCCCACCACTCTCCCCCTCGCCTCCCTCTCGCCCTATCCACCATGGCCGAGACACCCGCGAGCTCGCTGCCTCCATAGCCGCGACCATCGTGCTCCCCTCGCCTCACCGACGCGCCTAGAAGCTCCACCACCTCGTCCTCGACCCCCTCGCTGAGCTACACAACGCCGGACGCCTCGAAGCGCTGCCCCTGCGCCTTTTTCTTCCTCGGGTTGCCGAGATCGCCTCCACCACCCCGCTCGCTTCGGACCTCCTCCGAGCTCGCCGTAGCCTCTGCTGCAACCGCTGTGAGCTCACGGACCGAACCCCTCTCTCCAAGCGCTCATTTGCTCTCTTTAGACCGTGCTACCACCGGAGCCGAGCGCTCCTTGCCGCCCTCCATGTCGCCACCATGGCCACGGCCGTGCAAGCTTGCACATGAGCTCACCACTGCACTCAGTACATCCCCACAAGTCAAACACGATCACCCGCTGCTCCTAACGCCGCCGGTAACGCCATTTCGAGCAACGGCCGAACTTCGGCGGCCGCAAAAGAGCACGCCGCCGTCGACTACGGCCACCGCTGGCCCGGCTACTGCCACCAGCAGACGCACTGCAACGCTAGCTACCCATAAACACCAACGGCGGTTCAAACCGCGGCCTGTACACAAAACCCGAGCAACTCCGGCGAGTTGCCGCCACGGTTTTGGTCGCTGCCGGCTAAAAATTCGGTGACGCCGACGTGGCGCACTTACTTAGCCACTAATAACCCTGCTAATTACCCCCTGACCCACTTACATATGGGCCCTGCGCTCTTAACTAACCACAGTTTATTTCCTGGTTAGTTTAAGTTAATCACAGTGGCCCCACGCGTCGGTGTTGACCTCGCTGACGTGGCCGTTGACCGGACCCACCTGTCTGTGGCACTAACTGACACTGGGTCACTGGCCAATGGGTCCCACTAGTCAGTTTGACCTGGGCTGCCCCGTTGACTCGCTTACGTCATGCCGACGTAGTGCTGACGCAGTAATGCATTTTCTGGCATTAGTTTATTTCTAAATAATTAGAAAATCCAGAAAATTCCCTAAACTTTTAAAAATCATAATAATTCAACCGTAGCTCCTAATCAAATAATTATATGTGAAAAATGATCAGAAAAATCCAATCTATCCATTAGTACTTGTTTCATGCATGACAAATCAACTCAACCTTGCTGTTCATATCAAAACATGATAATGCACTTTATAAATTCATAGTTTGAGTTTGAATTTGAATCTTTGGTTCAAATAAGCTCAAACCTTCTGTTCTTAGCTGCATTAGCTCAAATCACAGCATATTGACATGTCATGATCATGCATCATATTGTGCATTGCATTGATTGTGTTCTTTCTGTGTTTGCCGGTGGTTGTTCCCCCTCGGTAGACGTATGTTCCGACGATGAGTTCGATGACACAAATGAAGAGCTATATCATCTTCAGGAGTGCCAGGCAAGCAAAACCCCCTTGTTCATTCTGATACAATCCCACTCTCTCGCTCCTGCTCTCTTTTATTGCATTAGCACAACATCAATTCAACTTTTACATGCTGCGGTAGCTGAACCCCTTTTCCTCTGCATGACCTGTCATTGCCACAGTAAATAGATGAAACCAACTAGCATGAGTAGGAGTTGTTTGAGCCCTGATGTGCCTAATTATTCATGCTTGTTGTCATGCCTGCTACTGCTCAGAGTTGAGTCAGGTCTGATTCATCGGGGATGAATTGGAGGTGTGTGAACATGTTCTACTGTTGAGAGCTAAATGTGTGAACACGATTTGGTAATGGTAGCGGTGAGAGGCCATGTAGGAGTACATGGTGGGTTGTCTCATTGAAACCGTCCTTAGGAACTGAATTCTGTGTTTGTGATCCATGAACAGCTACTACCATGCGTTGGGCCCGAAACCAATGGACCCTCTCGAATTATTAATCGCATTGATCTCTGTCCAGGAGTTGCAACTAGTTTCTAGTGTTTGTAGGATATGTGTTGGAGGCCGTGCGTAGCACTAACCCTAGGGGTGGGCTATGATGCGGTAGATACACCGTGGCCCGGTGTACCGGGCGCCCGTTTGGTGTCTCGGGAACCCTGCACACATTGTTTGGGGCTGTGAGCGAAACCCTGGCCGGATCTCCTCACGGATGGAACCTGAATAGGCGAAAAACCTGGACTAGAGACTTGTGTGGTTAGTCAGGTCGTGGACGACTCCCTCGCCAGGCAACCGCTTGAAGGTTGCCGAGATACACGACATGTACATGGTTGTAAGTGGAGAGAGCATGTGTGAAGAACTACACCCCTGCAGGGTTATAAATGATCTATTCGAATAACCGCGTCCGCGGTAGTGGACTTCTGGGTTGCCTTTACAGTTCATAGACAAGTGAAAGTGGATACTCTAAAACTCGCAAGATAAGCGTGAGTGCTATGGATGGCCTTCTCGTAGGGAGACGGGAGCGAATCCATTGTGGTGTATTGATATGGTGAATATGTGGACTCGTGTGCGCCACCTCAAAAGAGTTACTTGCAATCATAGTTTAGGATAGCCACTGAGTGAAAGCTGGCTTGCTGCAGTCAAACTCCAGCACCCCCTTTGTTGATACTGATGCATATGTCGCTAGTTCTGATGTAAGTCTTGTTGGGTACATTTGTACTCACGTTTGCCTATTTTATGTTTTGCAGAGAGACGTCAGTCTCGCTAGTAGTTCCGTGTGGACTTCGACGTTTAGCTTGATACCTCAGCTATGATCTTGTGCCCTCGGCGGGATCTGGTAGATAGTCAGGCTTCTCAGCCTTTTTCATTTGTAGATGTCTGTACTCAGACATGTTAAGCTTCCGCATGTGCTTTGACTTGTATGCTCTGAATGTTGGGTCATGAGACCCATGTTTGTAATATCTCCCTCCTCGGAGCCTAATAAATAAATACTTTGAGTCGTAGAGTTCTGTTGTGATGCCATGTTGTATTTACACATATGGAGCATATTGTGTGTATGATTGAAATGCTTGGTATTTGTGGGATCAGACAACCTAGATGTTTATCCTTGGTAGCCTCTCTTATGGGGAAATGTAGTCTTGTGCTTCCATGAGCCATAGTAGTCTGCTACAGTCTAGTTCACCGGAGTCCTGCTAGCCCAGCACTACTGCTCCAGAACACTTGACTGGCCGGCATGTGATTCACTTCGTTCCTGTGTCTGTCCCTTCGTGGAAATGTCATGCGATGACATCCGGAGTCCTGCCTAGCCTGCTACAGCCCGGTTCACCAGAGTCCTGTTAGCCCAATGCTACAGCCCGGATTCACATGTGCTCGATGTTGATTCATGTATGCCTGTCCCCGTAAGTTAGTGCCACTTTGGGTTCATGACTAGTCATGTCAGCCCGGGTTCTCTGTCATATGGATGCTAGCAACACTATCATATAGGTGAGCCAAAAGACGCAAACGGTCCCGGGCCATGGTAAGGCGACACCCGTGGGAATACCGTGTGTGAGGCCGCAAAGTGATATGAGGTGTTACCGGCTAGATCGATGTGACTTGGAATCAGGGTCCTGATAGCGTTGGTATCAGAGCCAGACTACCTGTAGGATTACCAAGCCAGACTGGTCGAAGTTGAGTCTAGAAATGCTTTAGTTATATGTAGGGGAATTGATTGTGGGATGGAACGTAAGGCTCTTTTTACTCCTTATACCTCATGCCCTCTGATCCGAGTCATCTTATCTTTCCTACGAGGATTCAGAACTAGGCCTTCTCATCTATCTATCAGGATGACGTGTTACTAATCCATAGACTTATAAGATTGTTGGATTTAAGCCCCAATTCAGTTTCTACTACTTCCGTGTGTTCATAGTTAGTTTCGGAACCTTGATATTGTGCTTCTGAGTGGTTATGCCACCATTTTTTCAGGATGTCTCAAATCTTTTGAGCATTTACAGCCGTTATGTTGTCCGGGTCATCCCAGGTTTCTAAAGAATCTGATGCATTTGCAAATCCTTCCTCCCAGTTCCCGATGTCCTTTTGGGCCAGACTAAGCGCACTAAATGGTCTGTTGAGGTACTCCATTGCCTTGACATATATGTTGGAGCTATTATTATGACCATAGGTGTTTTTGAGGATCACCTAGTAATCTAGCCATGTCTTGTGTTCCCACTGTGATGATTCTGGCCATCATTCTCGAAAGCATTCCGTGATGCCACTTAGTTTGTTAGTAGGCATTCTACTTGTGGGTTCTCGAACCCGAGATTCACCCTACTTACTTCATGTTGATAGTGTTTGCTAGTTCCTTTAGGATATTAGTAACCTTGCGACAGTCCTCGAGGTCCATGGTATTTCCTTCTTCAAAATACCATGAAACATTAAGCCATAAGTTCTTTGAACCAAAAGATCACAATCAGAGTACTCTAGAGGAGTTCTCCGTTCATAATTGTGACTCTGCCAGTCCTACCTTTCTGCATGGGTTATCCGGAAGAAATATGTTGAACTCGTTCGACATGCTAATCTATGCACCCACAACTCAGAAAATCGTATGTTCCTTGAGTTGTCCCTCCTTAGTTGTTTCTAACCATCGTCTATCAATTGATAGTCAGGAGTAATTGTGCATCCGTGTTATCGATGCTTATTATTCTTGTGGTCCGTCAAGCCATTCTATTTCAGAATGACTAGGAGAAACAAACTCCAGTACCTCATCCATATCCAGGGTTGGGTCAACATAGTTGTGTATCGTAGATCAAAATGCCAATCCAGCTTTTGATTCTGTTCTACCCTGAAGTATTACCGTCTTATGTCAAGAATGTCATGGGAATTGCACACATCTTATGAATTCTTGAGACAGTGATACGTCTCGCCATAGTTGTTCATTCCTCGGTTCCCGTGTTGCTGCAACCAGAATACCGACAAGTGAATCATGATGTGTGAAATCAATATTCCTAGCAACTGCGTTGCTTGGTAGTTAAAGGACAATATTCTCATCCTTAGCGTGTTGGTTATTGAATCACCATCCTAGGACTGATCGTGCTACCTAGTCCATTTTTGTCGGTGCACTCTTCGATCCATGAGTTAGGATTTTGGCAAACCTTTGCTCTTTTTATCAAATTGTCTTGCCTTGAAAAGCAAGATTGTTCCCGAGCTTAGTAACATATCGGTGGTTCATGATTTTCCGAATATCTTCTCGGAAGTGTTACCAGGTTGTCACCTGACCGCTATGTTGAGTTCGTGATCAAGTTGGTTTTCCTCTAAACCACCCCTTCTCCAAGAATCTGTGTTGGATACCCCTGAGCTGGTTGGCTAAGCTAAACAACAACTTGGAGAGTTGGAAGATAAAAAGCTTTGCCAAATTTGTTTCTTTCTGAAGGGATATCTTTGTGTTTGTGTGTGTGTTGAAGAAAGATGATATCTTCACCAATTTGTCCTCGTGATCAGTGTTGGATCTATTGTCTTGTCAAAACTTTGACTTGAGTATGGGCTATCGTCAAGTCAAATCAGAACCAACGATGTTCGCAATGTTGTCTTACTTGTGGTTGATCCCTCGAGCATACACCATTACATCTTTTGGTCTGACCAATGCTATAACCGTGTTCACATAATGGTGGGAGTCCAGTGATATGGAAATTTCGATGAGTTTCTATTGAGTCCATCAGCAGCACTTTGTCTCCTCCATGAATCATGTTGAACATTAAGCTAGTGTTGGAAACTTTTATAAGCATTATCTTCATGTCCCGTTCGTGAAGCATATGTTGGATGAAAGAAGTGACTCCCTCTTATTCATGTGCATTTGATGCAAGTTGCCGACGTGAATTTGAGAAAGTTAGTTTCGCTTCCCCTGGAATCGTCCCAAGTCAGTCATGCATGTGCGAAATATTCTGTGGTTTGGTAGATTAATTACCTCCATTCCATATGTATTCCCTAGTACACCAAGCCACTGGCTAATTTGTTCAGCGAGAAGAAGTTTCTTCATAAGAGCTAATCATATGACTTATGCAAGGACTTCGATATCCTTGATGATGGTTCCAAACTAGGACTCGGTAGTGTTTCATTGTAAGACTACCATGTGGTCATGCTTGTCTGGGACAGCGTGTTCACATGTGTTTAGCAGAACCAGCTCATGTTTTGGAGCTTACTACCATAGTCCATTTCCCGAGAATCTCACAACGTCATCTCGTCGATTTGTGTCGTTGCCTTTCTTTTTCCAGACATGTTGTCTGAAATATTCTGTTACCAACCAGATCTGACTCTCAGGCAGATATGATGGTTGGATCATTCCCAGCATTTGCATTTTGTTCCCAGCTTGCACCGCCATTGTGCCAATTTCCCATGGGCTGCACTCCCAGTAATTGATGTTCCGGGTCATCTTCAAAAGTGGTCCTACCATGGTTCCCATCCATCTCCGATGATAAGCAAAAATCATCCATTGCGTTTTCTTCAACAAGGTAGTCCACATCATCCATTCTAGTATGAGTATGCCATTTTTTCAAACTCCTTCACACGGCCGTTTGTGATTTTCCTTGGGCTGGTTTAGAGAGTTTAATTGATTTCTATATCAAAATTAATTATTTTGGCCACTCAAGGTATTATTTCTATGAGTCACCCCCAAGGTGTCCCGTTATGGAATCATGGCGATTATCTCCTCGCTATTTCGAAACCATCCACCATCCTCTAAGCATGGAATTGTTGCCTACTAATCTGAACCTTCGTCACCTGCCTCTTTCCATTGCTCCTCATATGTGTTTTGTCCCTTAGCTCAAGAGATGTTTCTACGTCTCGTTCCGTGAGTTGATCCTGTGATCATTAAGATGATCCATCCCTGTAGAGTTATCTCGCTCTTCTGTCCTCGTGTTGGGTGAAGATCTCGAAAGCAAGGTTGTCAAGTTCAAGATGATGCAATGAATCAATATCTTTGATAAGGGCAGTTGGATCGTGAAGATTGTGTTAGGTTGTGTCCCTCTGTCTTCTTACCTCGCGACTTGAATCTCGGGACGAGATTCTTGTTAAGTGGGGATGAGTTGTAAAATCCCTAACCTTGCTATGCACTTAGACTAGCTTGATTGTTGCATCATGTCTAAATTTATTTGTAATTTGAAATGGGGTTGATAAAATCCTAGCATTTTGAAATCCAAATAGGTCCAGTTTAAAAAAATGCATTCAATTAACCCAAAACGCTTTCATCAATGTTTGGTAATTTTGGAAAGGCTTTGGGTCCAAACCAAAAATAGTGAACATTTCTGTGGAATATTTTGGGCATTGAATTTAAATCATTATTGTATTTGCATTTGGAATTATATTCATAATATGTAGAATATATTTCAAAATACCCTAAAATAATTTATGTGCATTTGGATGGGTCCATTTTGGCAACATAAATATTTCAGTGAAGTTTGGCACTGGTTTTGAATCTTGCTTAGACTTAAAACAGTGGCAAAGTAATAAAAAAACAGAAAACAGAACAAAAATAGGAAACAGAGAGAGTGAGAGAGAGGGACCTTACCTGGCGCTTACCTGGCCTGGCCCAGCACGGCCCCGCCCAGCTGGCCGACGCCAATCATCGTCTCCACCGCGCCAGAAGGACGCCAAGCGCGTTCTCACCGTGCGCACACACACGCCTGTGCCACCTGCTAGCTTGCATGGCGCCGCTCACAGACCCGCGAGAGCCGTCTGGATCGCTCTGACTGCCCCGCCACTCTCCCCCTCGCCTCCCTCTCGCCCTCTCCACCATGGCCGAGACGCCCGCGAGCTCGCTGCCGCCATAGCCGCGACCACCGTGCTCCCCTCGCCTCATCGACGCGCCCAGAAGCTCCGCCACTTCATCCTCGACCCCCTCGCTGAGCTACACAACGCCGGATGCCTCGAAGCGCCGCCCCCGATGCCTTCTTCTTCCTTGGGTCGTTGAGATCACCTCCGCCGCCCCGCTCGCTTCGGACCTCCTCCAACCTCGCCTTAGCCTCTGCTGCAACCGCTGTGAGCTCACAGACCGAACCCCTCTCTCCCCGCGCTCTTTTGCTCTCTCTAGACCGTGCTACCACCGGAGCCGAGCGCTCCTCGCCGTCGTCCATGTCGCCACCATAGCCACGGCCGTGCAAGCTTGCACCCGAGCTCACCACTTCACTCAGTGCATCCCCACAAGTCGAACATGACCACCCACTCCTCCTGATACTACCGGTAACGCCATTTCGAGCAACGACCGAACTCCGGCGGCCGCAAAAGATCACGCCTCCGTCAACTCCGGCCACCCCAGGCCCGGCTACTGCCACCAGCCGACGCACTACAACGCCAGCTACCCGTGGGGACCAACGGCGGTTCAAACCGCGACCTGTACGCGAAACCCGAGCAACTCCGGCGAGTTGCCGCCACGGTTTTGGTCGCCGCCGGCTGAACTCCGGTGATGCCGACGTGGCGCACTTACTTAGCCACTAATGACCCTGCTAATTACCCCCTGACCCACTTACATATGGGCCCCATGCCCTTAATTAACCACAGTTTATTTCCTGGTTAGTTTTTAAGTTAATCATAGTGGCCCCACGCGTCGGCGTTGACCTCGCTGACGTGGCCATTGACCGGACCCACCTGTTTGTGGCACTAACTGACGCTGGGTCACTGACCAATGGGTCCCACTGGTCAGTTTGACCTCAGCTGCCCCGTTGGCTCGCTTACGTCATGCTGACGTAGTGCTGACGCAGTAATGCATTTTCTGGAATTAGTTTATTTCTAAATAATTAGAAAATCCAGAAAATTCCCTAAACTTCAAAAAATCATAGTAATTCAACCGTAGCTCCAATTCAAATTATTTATATATGAAAAATGATCAAAAAATCCAATCTATCCATTGGTAATTGTTTCATGCATGACAAAGCAACTCAACCTTGCCGTTCATATCAAAACATGATAATGCACTTTATAAATTCATAGTTTGAGTTTGAATTTGAATCTTTGGTTCAAATAAGCTCAAACCCTTCTGCTCTTAGCTGCATTAGCTCAAATCACAGCATATTGACATATCATGATCATGCATCATATTGTGCATTGCATTGATTGTGTTCTTTCTGTGTTTGCCGGTGGTTGTTCCCCCTCGGTAGACGTATGTTCCGACGATGAGTTCGATGACACCGATGAAGAGCTATATCATCTTCAGGAGTGCCAGGCAAGCAAAACCCCCTGGTTCATTCCGATACAATCGCACTCTCTCGCTCCTGCTCTCTTTTACTGTGTTAGGACAACATCGATTCAACTGTTACATGCTGCCGTAACTGAACCCCTTTTCCTCTGCATGACCTATCATTGCCACAGTAAGAGTGAAATGCATCATTGGTCATTGTACTTGTGTTGAAAGTTCACTTTGGTCCGTGTACTGACAAATACGGTCAGTATGGTCACTAAATACGACATACGGTGATTATACGGTCACTGACTAATCGTATAAGTTCGTATTTTGCATAATTTGACCGGTCCAATTGCCTATGTGGAAAATAAGTAGTCTAGTCTTCTCTGTACCTTTATGCAGGTACCACCTGTTAGAGAGTTGAAGGAATAACTGAATAGGTAACTCGTTGCTAGCGCCCAAGCGAGCTAGCCAACTGAACAAGCTGAATGTTACTGCTGAATAACTAGAGCGCGACATTGTTATTACAACACGCACCTCGCATGCACACACTCGCACACAATACACATGTGCACCCTCGCTAGCAGCCTAGCACACAGCATGCACGCATGAAATATCGGAGGCCGCCGGGTCTTGCTCCGACAGCCGTGCCGCCATGGTGCATGCACACGACGAGGAGAGCGACTGATGCGGGTGTCGCCGCTGTCGTCCATGTAGCCATCTCACATAGACAGATGGATACAATGGTGTTTGATAGCCTGGTGGGAATAGAGGTTGGACATGCCGATCACTTTCTCTTCTGGAAAGACAAATGGATACATGGCTTTAAAACTCAGGACATTGCCCCAAACATTCAAGCCATGGTGGAAACACGAGTGATCAACTCGCGGACAGTGCAACAAGCGTTGGCTGAAATCAGATGGGAGCAAGACATACAAGGTGACATGTCCTTCATGGCGCAACTGCAACTAATGCACCTCAAACATGCGGTTGCCACATTACAGAGACATCCCATGGAGGAAGACAAGTTCACTTGGCCTTGTGCTGGAGAGGAGGGCACTTACTCGGCAAAGGCCACCAACGATAGGCTCTGCCAAGGTCTGACGAGAGCTCCGGCAGCCACTTGCATTTGGAGAAGCTATGCACCGCTAAAGCTCAAGATTTTCGCATGGCTGGCCTCGCAACACAGGATATGGACTTCGGATCGGAGAGCTCAACATGGTTTGCAAGATCTTCCCTCGCCTTGTTTCACCTGCCTGCAAGATGAAGATAATGTGGAGCACATTCTTGCTCGCTGTGTGTATGCCCAAGAAGTATGGTACACGTGCATGGACAAGCTTCAGTTACCAACCACGGGACCATCGACGGAGGACACTATTGTGGAATGGTGGTTACAGAAGCGCAGAAGCTTCCATGGAAAGGAGAAAAGAGGATTTGATAGCTTGGTCATATGCACGGCGTGGGTGTTGTGGAAGCAGCGAAATGACGACGAAAGACCTAGCTGGTGTGATCTTAGAGGAGATTAGTGAATGGAACTTAGTGGTTAATGGTGCAGGAGGATTGCAATGTTTTGTGAGACATTGACCTAGATAGATTGAGTGGAGTGGGTGCTCCCATGATGATGTTCGCATCGTCGTGCGGAATCTTGTAAATCTTGTTCTCCTTCTTCAATAAAAATACGGTACGCAATTGCGTACTCTCGAAAAAAAAACATAGACAAACAGTTGGTATACATTGCACCAGCTACTCCTGCAGCTCATGTGCATCCACTGGCATTGATCAGTATTTCTATGCAGCGAGCGCTCACTTGGATGGCCAGCAACAAGACGTACACCTCGGCACCGTCCACTCATGCTAGCCATGCTAGGCGGCAGCTGCTTGCTGTGCATATGTACCGAGCTATGTTTGTGCTTATGCTTGTGTGTGTACGTGCATTTTGTGAATGGTGAGAATATGGTGAGAAGTTGCACGAGCGCACCGAGCGGCGACAAGCTGCATGCAAACCATCCAAGCTATTTTAAACCTTGAGTTCATAGAGATTGTCTCAATTGAACCCTGAACTCTCAATCCCTGAAATCCATACCTCGAACTCACCGATCCCAGTCAATCCCAACCCTAGAACTATGTAGACTAATTTTTGGGGGGGGGGGGATAACAATCCAGGCCGGGATCGCACTCTCCTGTCACTAACTATGTGGGTGGGGGCGGGAAAATAACAATCCAGGCCGAGATCGCACTCTCCTATCACTGACTATGTGGGTCCAGGCCGGGATCACACCGTCGGTGGAAACGACACCTCTGGGATCACAAGGATCCCTTCTGCGGTTGCGGGGTGCGGGGTTGAGAGAAGAGCGGATCTGACAGAGAGTACGCGGTTCGTTTATCCAGGTTCGGGCTGCGAGGATGCGTAAAACTCTAGTCCTGCTTTGGTCGATGTATTCTGAGTTCTTGAGCTAGCTACGGGGTGTAACGAGCTCCAAAAAGCAGAATCCTTCTCCTGGTCGCCTCGGGCCTCCTTTTATAGGAAAAGGGGTCGCCATAGTGGCAAGCAGGAGGTGGAAAGGGTACAATGCCGCGAGGTTATCCCTCGTATTATAGGACAAGATGCATTTAATGCATTGCTTAGGTGTCCTCGTTCTTTATCGGGGGCGGGGACGGAGCCCGTCCCGTCCGTTGCCTCCTCGCCTTGCTTCGACACACGCCCTGGCCGGCGGTGCGGGTGGCGCCATGTAGGCAGGCAGGCAGCTGAGGTGGCGCGGTGGTAGGGTCTTCGCAAAGATCTGCATGTCACCACGCAGGTGCTTGCTGAGTTGGTGTAGAGGCCGATCGTCGCCACGCAGGTGCGTGCCCAGCTGGTCGGGCTGGCAGCTGCTTGGGGAGGGTCGGTGGGATCTTGGTTGATGCGGGCCTAGCAGTGGCCTGTTGACGTCCTCGGCTAGGGCCTTTCCAGGGCCCCGGCAAGGGTCTTTCCATGGCGCTTGCTGTCATCCCCGGCAAGGCACCTGCCGGGGGCCTTGTGGATATCCTTGGCTAGAATCCTGCCAAGGGTCGTCGTCTTTTGGTCCTCATCTAGTCTTGTACGTTTATGATCTTGACGAAGATCTGCATGCCACCAAGGAGGTTTCTCCCGAGCCCTTTCCTCAAAGTAGTAGATTACGCTAGAGGTAGTGGTCTCAAGGGTGACTCGCTCTGTTGGTGTGGGGCGAGCTGCCCCGGCAAGGGTCTTGCCGGGGCTGCCAAAGCTGTTCCCGACAAGGTTCTTGCCAGGGGAGCCTACTTCGTCCCTCCGCTTCTTGTGGTTTTCGGACTTGGTGTTGCTTTGATTATCTTTGGCTTTGGTATTACCTTGGCACACCTCCCTTGCTATGCCTGGTGCGACCGTGGGAGCAGCTCTGACTGCCCGTGCACAGGTATAGGGGTACAAAAAGTGCACTCTCTTATTTGTACATCGATAGACACTCTGATGTCACTAACTATGTGGGTCCACATGTCATATTCATCCTCTCCCCACGCTGATCTTTCCCTCTCCCAAGTACCATGGCGGTCCTACTGGCAAAAGCTCAATGGTTGGCATACGCCGTGCTAAGCCCAACCAGCTAGCGTACACGGGCATGCCCCTCGCCGCGCCCTTCTATCTAGCATCACCGGCCACTAGTATACAAGCCCCGTGGAGCGACCACAACCCGCCGCGTCATGTCCACTACCTGGCACCAAGCGTACCCCAGATGGAGGCAGTTGGCACGCGGCTAGGGGTTTTGGCCGGAGTCGAACATGAATTCTTGGTCAGCGTGGTAGAAGCGTTCTTAGAGGCTACGTGAGCTGCAGGGGAGTGCATGCACACCACTTGTTTGACAGAATGGTGCTGGGCACGGGATGTCCTTGTGCAGAAGTGCAGCTGTACGTCGGAGACGAGAGTGGTTTTCGTGGTATCGATCTCGCGCTCCTGACGGCCGCGTCGACGCCGGCTCCTCATTGGACAAGTTGGTCACCGTGTCCAGCATGTTGCGGAGGTCTCGGTAGCCGTGTGGGTCAGGGTCTTGTTTTTCGGTCCGGGCAGCTCACTACAGTGCCTAACAACGCGAGCAAGACGTCTAGCATGTCCGGCTGCCGGGAGCTCAAAAACGTCCGGGGCCATCATACCCATTGTCGGTGTCAAAACCGGCGGATCTCGGGTAGGGGGGCCCGAAGTGTGCGTCTAGGCGGATGGTAACATGAGACAAGGGACACGATGTTTTTACCCAGGTTCGGGCCCTCTCGATGGAGGTATTAACCTACTCCTGCTTGATTAATATTGATGATATGGGTAGTACAAGAGTAGATCTACCACGATATCAGAGAGGCTAAACCCTAGAAGCTAGGCTATGGTATGATTGTTGTTCGTCCTACGGACTAAAACCCTTCGGTTTATATAGACACCGAATAGGGTTAGGGTTACACAGAGTCGGTTACAATCGTAGGAAATCTACATATTCGTATTGCCAAGCTTGCCTTCCACGCCAAGGAAAGTCCTATCCGGACAAGGGACGAAGTCTTCAATCTTGTATCTTCATAGTCTAGGAGTCCGGCCAAAGATGACAGTTCGGCTATCCGGACACCCCCTAGTCCAGGACTCCCTCAGTAGCCCCTGAACCAGGCTTCAATGACGATGAGTCTGGCGCGCATATTGTCTTCGGCATTGCAAGGCGGGTTCCTCCTCCGAATACTTCATAGAAGGTTTTGAACACAAGGATAGTGTCCAGCTCTACAAAACAAGTTCCACATACCACCGTAGAGAGAATAATTTTTGCACAGATCTGCTGACGTATTCCGCGGCGTGACATCACACCACGGCCAAGCCTTTATTCGAATCGTTTTTTACTGTCCTGCCTTAGTGCGTTTAGCGAGGCGGTTTCCTTGGCACGTCTTATCAAAGCGTAGATCGTGCCCCCTTATTCCGGGATTCTCATCAATACGGACGTGGGTAACCCAACGTGCCCGTTAGCTGGCACTCCTCTATCGGCGAGTCCCAATCGACCACGGGAGGGCTCTTGGTATTCAACATCTTTATAATGAGACCAAGGCCCTCTTCTTTTTTCCACCCTCCATCGAGTTCGCCTCGCGCTTCGAGTTCTAACACCCAAAGCTTCAGACTTAGGCGCTTCGGACCTTCGACGATGTCGGCTCCGACCAGCTCGGCCGATGGATGTTTTCTTCCGTCACAGAAGAAGATGTGCTAAAGCTGCGAGACGCCAGGCATCGAACCGGTGAGATTTCGCATAGGCTGCCTGCTCTAGGGCAGGTCATTCCCACTCCCGAGCCCGGCGAGAGCATGGTGTTCGTGTCTCACTTCCTTCGGGGTTTAGGCTTCCCGACGGATCCCTTTGTGCGAGGGCTCATGTTTTATTATGGGCTGGATTTCCATGACTTGAATCCGGAGACGATCCTCCATATCTCGTCATTTATTGTCGTATGTGAAGCCTTCCTCCATATTACCCCTCACTTTGGATTGTGGCTCAAGACCTTCAAGGTGGAGCCGAAGATGATCGAGGGGCAACAAGCAGAGTGCGGAGGGGCGGTCATAAGCAAGTGTGTTGATGCTCCATGGCCCGAGGGCTCTTTTCAAGAGGAGCTTGATTTGTGGCAACGGGAGTGGTTTTATATCACCGCTCCCAGGGGCACCAAATGGGTGGCGCCACCCGCCTTCCGCTCAGGTCCACCACAGCGGCTGGCATCATGGGTCAACAGGGGGCTCGACTGGGGGCCGTCCAAGGACGTTCCTCTATTGCAGGGCCGTATTCGAGACCTCCAAGAAAGAGAGATCAATCTGGTCGTGGCGGCACAGGTTATGCTGATTCGGCGCCTGCTGCCCTGCAAACGTCGCCCCCTCCGTCTGTGGGAGTTTAATCCGGAGGGACCACGAGCTCTCCAACATTTTATGGGCGTGGCACCCAAGAAGATGTACAAACTGTTCTTCGGATCACAAGAGAAGTGTCCAGACTTGACCGAGGACGCAGGTCTAAGCTGCAATCACCCAGATACTCAAGTAAGTAACCCTGTAACCGGACAGGCTGTTCATTCATTTATCATATATATGCCCTTTAAGGGAGCCGTTTCTTGAACAGGAGTGGATAGCCAAGGCAAAGTTGATAAGGTGTCCGGCTCCCCTCCCAGAGACCACGCCGGATCCCATGCTGACCAAGATGTTGAAGGCCGCGCCTTTTAAAGAAGGCGAAGGGGGCAGCAGGGAAGCAACTGCATCCGCGAAGGAGGTTTTCAAGGAATAGGGGATCAGGGATCCTCCCCTCCAAGGGGAGAAGAGGACCGCTTCCGAAGACCCGGAAGCCAAGGCCTCAAAACGGGGAAAGAAGTCTTCGTCAGAAAGTCCGGCGCCGGGAATTACCCCAGCCGCACTATTTCCCCAAGGGGATCAGCCCTCCAGCGAGCCGTAAGTAAAAAAGAAGGGGTCCTGTGAATAAAGAACATCCCTGTATTTATTTCTGAAGATAACCGGAATAGTTCGGATCTCAGCCCTTCTCAGCAGAGCTCGTCTTCCGGGGATCTTCGTCCGGAGATGATAGAGAGCGAAACGCCTCCACCAATCGCGCCCTCGTGCGAGGCGGGCGACCCTGAAGTGTCGTCACCGATAGTTTCCCCGAGTCCGGCGAGGCCGGACGGTCCGGCGCCAAATCGATTGGGGTCGGAGGAGCTGAAGGACCTGCTCAGGCGAGCGTATATCTCAAAAGATCACCGTGCGCTAATGGCTACGGTAATTGAAAGAATGGCATCCGCTGAGAGCGGATTGCATGAAGCCGCCAGAAGTTTACTGACGGGGTTTGAGGTACGAAAAAAATGATGTACCTTCTAACAGTTATGCATATAGAATGCGCCCTGTATAGATAGTAGCCCCTGAGACTCGGTATGCTGTCACAACTGACAGCGTGCCGAGGATCATAATCTCAGTACTAACATGTCGCCGTTCCTACGTAGGTGGCGGTGCGTCCGGTGGCTAGCCGAACTGATGGATTTGCCCAACTAAAGCGACAACTTGACAAGGAGGATGCGGACATCGCGCTGGTCAATAAAGGGTTTGACGAGTCACAAGGTATGCGACTTCTCCGCGGACACCTGGTAAGGGAGCTTGACGCCCATGCCTTACTACTTGTATGCTTTGATGCAGACGGTGCCGCTGCTGTGGAGAGGCTGTGGGAGGAACTTGCCCGAGCTAAAGAGCAAGCCCGAAAGAGTAATGCAGCCGCTTTAAAGGCGGCCGAAGAGCTGAAAGCCGAACGGGCTGCTCACTGCCGAAGCAAAGAGGAAATGGCAGATTTGACCCTAAAACTGAAGAATACTACCGACCGCTGCGAGGTTCTTGAAAAAGAACGTCAAGCGGAACAAGAGGGCCTGAAAAAGGCCACCTCCGAATCCAAGGATGCCCGTTCCGCTATGAGAGCTGTCAAGGAGGAGCTGAGTTAGGCCGGGGATATTACGGCTGGAAAACCGTTTCTGCTGCGGAGGAAATATACGGATCCGAAGTATGCTCTGTTGGACAAGCTGTGGAGTTCGGAGGATGCTTATCTGGACTTAGCGGCGAGCGCTGCGGACGCGATTGAGCGCTTCCGAGGCCAGAAGGGGCACAGAAGGGAAGAGCTATTTTAGTCGCAATTCCATAGTCCGGAGCGTCCTCTTCCATTGCCGATCAGTTGGCCAAATGGGCCGAGCTGAATCGATTATCCAGACTTGCCATGAAGCATGTCATGACTCATTTGTGGCCAGGCGGACCCCAGCCGAAGAGTTATTTTGGCTTAATGCAGCAGTTCCTTGGTGCGGTACCGCGTATCGACTTAATGAAGCGGTCGACGTGTATTGAGGGGGCACGGATGGCTCTTGCCCGTGTCAAGGCATACTGGGCTGAGATGAAGGCCACCGATATTGCGTCCCCAGAATCGGATGGCAGCCGAGTACCAGTCGAGCGCTATTTTGAGGAAGTTCTTCCGAGCGCTCGTTTAATAGAGACGCAGTGCTCGAAGGGTGTTATGTTTGAATGACATGTATAATTTTATGAAACAACATTTCAATTTAATGTAAGAGCTTTTTATACTTGTGCCTTCAAGTAGCAAACTACCTCTGTCGGCCGTTGAAGTATATATGTATATAACCCGAAAGATGGCAGTCTTGACTTCAGCCACCACGCACATAGTGCGGGGTGTTTGCAAAGAAGTCGCTTTCACACTTAATCCAACGCCTTGGTCCTATAAAGGAGGTGGTGGCGTAGCAAACTAGGCAACCGGACTATGATGCTTTATCACTTTCACTTAGCCATAGGAGTTCGATGGTGAGGCTACTATATAGCCCACGGGGCACCGCACTCTCCGAATTCGGTGCGTATGCCCTGACCGGAAAACGGTCCTTCATTAATGCGGAGGAATTCTAAACATTCCAGTGAGTCATCGAGTGGTTGACCAGTCTCCCGCTATATCATGACAGTCAGTTTTCGGCTTTCATCGAGGTGCTCGCGCCCGGCGAACCGGGCACAATCGCAGAGTTCTCCGGTGCCGCGTTAGCGATAGAACGGAACGTAAGGCAGCAAAACACGTGAGCCGGGCAAACCCAACATTTGACCAAAGACATGATTCGAGCTGATGCATATAAGGCCTAACTAGAGATGCCGAACACTCCCTAAGGTATTCGGTCTTTTATAAAGCGGGCGAACAATGCCCTTGGTAACAAGCCCCGTGTGCAGTGCGTGCAAACTTCGACGCTGGCCGATGCCAAACGCCACCTCCTCCTCGGTTATAATAAGAGACCGGGGATGAGTAACAACAAGAGACAGTGAAAAAGGTTTACGCAGGGTCTTAATCTGAAAAGAATCCTTGCAACGGGTCCCTGCTGCACGTCTGCGCCTGTGTCTCCGTTGTGCCGTATCCTGGATGGGTATAGCACGGATGAGGGAGTCCCGGACTAGGGGGTGTCCGGATAGCCCGACTATCGTCACGGCCGGACTCCAAGACTATGAAGATACAAGATTGAAGACTTCGTCCCGTGTCCGGATGTGACATTCCTTGGCGTGGAAGGCAAGCTTGGCGATACGGATATGTAGATCTCCTACCATTGTAACCGACTCTGTGTAACCCTAACCTATCCGGTGTCCATATAAACCGGAGGGTTTTAGTCCGTAGGACGAACAACAATCATACCATAGGCTAGCTTCTAGGGTTTAGCCTCCTTGATCTCGTGGTAGATCTACTCTTGTACTACCCATATCATCAATATTAATCAAGCAGGAGTAGGGTATTACCTCCATCGAGAGGGCCCGAACCTGGGTAAAAACATCGTGTCCCTTGTCTCCTGTTACCATCCGCCTAGACGCACAGTTCGGGACCCCCTACCCGAGATCCGCCGGTTTTGACACCGACATCGGTGCTTTCATTGAGAATTCCTCTGTGCCGTCGCCATCAGGTAGGATGCCTCATCTCGTCTTTAAAGACGATACCATCGCCAAAGAAGCCTTGGCCACTGGTCAGACTCTTAGGCTAGGCGGTTTTCTCATGACCGCTAGTTCGGCCGCCGCGCCGACGATGACCTCTCGAGTCATCAAAACCAATCTCCATGTTAGTTCAGAACTTGCCGAACAGTTAGATCCGATCAAGCTCTCCTCCATAAACGAGCTCTTGGATCGCATCGCCACCCTGGGAGTCGCCACAGATCACGACCGGATCGGGCCTAAAACCGATCTGAGAGAGATCAACTCTCCCCAGGCTACCCATCATGTTGATATGATAGAGGAGCAATGCGGCGATTCTTCTTCTATCTTAAGGACTAGCCACGTCCGGATTCCCGATCCCTCGATGCCGGATTCCTGCGGAGGGACAGATGTCGATCAAGCCCTGAACTTAAAGTCAGGCGGCGGGTCGGACTCATTGGATAGCACTCAAAAATCCGAACTTCCGAGTTCGGAAACTTCTCGGCCCTTGAGTACTAAATTGGACGGGGTTCCGGATTTAGTGCCACCCGCCCACCCAAACATTAGCGATCTCTTTCGAATTCAGCAAGAGCCCGCTGAAACAGTACATCATTACTGGGCAAGATTCCTCCTGGTTATGAACAGGATAAAGGACTGCCGAGAGGAGGATGCAATCCCAATTTTCTGCAATAATTGCACGGACAAGGGAATCCTAAACACCATAAGTCGTCGCGAAATTACACGCTTTGTTGACTTGGTGACCATAGTACAAAAGTACTGTGCGATGGAGAGCGCCTGGAAAACCGAAAGTAAATTTTGGGATAATCCGGCCCCGAATACATCCCTAGTCCGGAACAAAAGGGTGCATCATTATCAAGCACCTGGGTTGAATACCAAAAAACCAAAACCCCCTAAAGGGTACGGAACCGTACTGGAGGGTTGGCTAAACGGACCCTGCAAAATTCATAGCACAGAGGGCGCCATTCCAACTCATTGCCTTCGAGCATGTTGGATACTACGGCAGTGGCCAAAAGTGGCGAAGAGCTTCTAGCTTCGAATCCCAGCCCAAAGAACACCAAGACGGTGTTAATAGTCTTGAGACTTTAGCATCAAATAACATGCGAAAACGAACACTCCGCAACCTTGCCGAAGTCTACCAAGTAGCAACAATAAATCCATGGAGTGACACGGCTATTACCTTTAATGCCAGTGACGAACCTAAATTCCGAACTGCCCGGGCACCAGCCGCATTGGTCCTCAGCCCGATAGTGGACGGCTTTCGACTTACTAAGGTACTCATGGATGGCGGCAGCGGACTAAACCTCATCTATGAGGAAACCCTCCGAAAAATGGAAATAGACTGGAACCGCATTGAGCGAAGCAGCACAACCTTTAGAGGAATAATCCCTAGCCGGGAAGCATGCTACACAGGAAAAATCACGCAGGTCCGAAGAGGTCACATTTCAAGTGGCCCCGTTCAACAGCGGATATCATGCTTTATTAGGACGAGAGGGATTCACAATTTTGAAGCTATACCCCATTATGGGTACATGAAGCTTAAAATGCCCGAACCTAACGGAATCATCACTCTCGCTAGTGATCCGAACATAGCACTCCGCGCCGAAAACAAGACAGCCGCACTAGCCCTCGAGGCACTATCCGAAGCCCTAGCGGCCGAGGAACTCACCGCGATGGGCTCCACGGTGAACAGGGACGATGTGATACTTGATAAAAGATCCAAGTCCACTTCTTTTAAACCAGCGGATGAAATAGTCAAATTCCAAGTCCACCCAACGGACCTGTAAAGACGACCTCCATTGGGGCACAATTAAACCCTGATGTAGACGCCGCACTACGAGAATTTCTACAAGAAAACTGGGACATCTTTGCCTGGCACCCTTCAGACATGCCAGGTATCCCATGTCGGCTGGCCGAGCACACCCTAAATATCCTAAAAGGATTCAAGCCAGTCAAACAGGCTCTTCGGCGCTTTTCCGAACCAAAGAGACAGGCCATGGAGAGGAGCTAGCCAAACTTTTGGAAGCCGGATTCATCAGAGATATAAAACATCCGGACTGGCAAGCAAACGTGGTGATGGTACCAAAGAAGGATAAGTCCTGGCGCCTATGTGTTGATTTTAAAGACCTTAATAAGGCTTGCCCGAAGGATCCCTTCCCCCTCCCTCGAATTGATCAAATCATTGACGCTACAGCAGGACACGACTCATTGTGCTTCCTCGACGCGTACTCCGGCTACCACCAAATCAAGATGGCGGAGCCAGACCAAGCTGCAACAGTATTCATCACTCCATACGGCCCGTTCTGCTTCAACACAATGCCCTTTGGGCTCAAAAACGCCGGCGCAACATATCAGCGCATGATTCAGACATGTCTGGCAAACCAGATCGACAAAACAGTGGAAGCATATGTAGATGACGTGGTCGTCAAAATCAAGCACGTCGAAACTCTAGTGGACGACTTGAGGCCCACATTCGACAATCTTTGAAAATATGACATCAAGCTCAATCCGGAAAAATGCGTCTTCGGCGTTCCAGCCGGAAAGCTCCTGGGCTTCATTGTGTCCGGTAGAGGAATTGAAGCAAACCCAGCCAAGATCCGAGCTCTGTCACAATTGGATATTCCAAAAGACCTCAAACAAATACAAAAATTAACGGGATGCGTAGCAGCTCTAAGCCGCTTTATTTCCCGATTGGGGGAAAAGGCGTTATCCCTTTACCGCCTCCTCCGCCGCACCGAACACTTCGAGTGGACGGATGCCGCCATGGCCGGACTCGAAGAAATAAAGGCCATTTTGGCAACAAATCCGGTCCTGGCCGCGCCCAACGCGGGCGAACCAATGCTATTATATATCGCCGCAACACATTAAGTTGTCAGCACGGTGCTCATTGTCGAACGAGAAACGGACGGACACCGGTTCCCTATTCAAAAACCGGTTTATTTTGTGTCCACTATCCTAACTCCATGCAAGTCCCGGTACCCACACTATCAAAAGATAGCATATGCGGTGTTCATGGCATCCCGGAAGCTGCGACACTACTTTCAAGAGTGTTCGATAACGGTAGCCTCCGAAGTACCTCTTAACGACATTATAAACAACCGCGACGCGACGGGCCGGATTGCTAAATGGGCCATAGAGCTCCTTCCATTCGATATAACTTATAAGCCACGACGAGCTATTAAGTCGCAGGTTTTGGCCGACTTCGTGGCCGAATGGACCAAAGCCGAACTCCCTAAAGAGTACGGCGCATACTCCAATTCGATCATGCACTTTGGCGGCTCCAAAATGTTGGCCGGCCTGGGGGCTGGCGTCGTCCTGACGTCCCCAACCGGGGACACAGTCCAATACGTCCTTCAGATAATGTATACGGACTCCAACAACGCGCGAATCGAGGCCCTTCGCACGGCCTCCGGATGGCAGTCTCCATGGGCATTCAACGCCTAGAGGTGCGCGGGGATTCGAACCTCTCAATATCTCAAATAAACGGGGACTTTGATGCCAAAGATCCGAAAATGGCAGCATACCGCAATGCGGTCCTAAAAATGTCAGCACGGTTCGAAGGGCTCGAATTTCATCATATAGCCCGGGATAACAACCAGGCGGCGGATATATTGGCACGCATCGGTGCAAAACGCGATGCCGTCCCACCCAATATCTTTCTGGAACGGCTGTTCAAGCCATCCGTACTATGGGAAGGGGAGTCCGCAATATCAATCCGGACCCAACCGCACTTTGCTCGACGCCAACACTCGACATAACCGGAGGCTCGCCCCGAGATAACACCCTCTGCTCACGAAATAATGGCAGTTATCGCCCCGTGGACGGAACCATTCCTAGCCTACCTAACTAGGCAGGAACTCCCCGAAGACCAAAATGAGGCTCTCTACATAGTACGGCGCTCTAAAGCCTATAAAGTCCATGAGGGAGAGCTTTATAAGAAAAGCACTACCGGAGTCCTTCAAAGGTGTATCTCCGAAGAGGAACGGCGAAACCTCTTGGCTGAAATTCATGCCGGACTGGGTGGGCACCACGCCGCAGCCCGGGCCCTTGTAGGCAAGGCCTTCCGTACAGGATTTTATTGGCCGACGGCCCGAGCAGATCTTGAGGACTTAGTCCAACGATCGTCGGTTGCCATCTTTTGCTAACTAAAGCCACATGCCACCCACCGCCCTTAAAACTATACCCATCACCGGCCGTTCATGTCCAGGGCTTGACATGGTTGGACCCCTCAAGGGAGGAACCCACAAGCAAAAATACCTATTGGTCATGGTGGACAAATTCACCAAATGGATAGAGGCCAAGCTCGTTAAAACGGCCGAATCCGGACTAGTGATAGACTTCATATCAGGGGTAGTGCACCGTTACGGTGTCCCCCACAGTATCATCACTGATAACGGCACCAACTTCACGGCCGATGAGGTCAAATAATGGTGCAAAAACATGGGCATCAAGCTCGATTACGCCTCAGTCTATCACCCTCAAACCAACGTCCAAGTCGAACGGGCAAATGGTCTATTCATGAGCGGCATTAAACCCAGACTAGTGCGGTCCCTCAAGGAATCTAACACGCACTGGGTTGAGGAGCTCGACTCCGTACTCTGGAGACTGCGGACCACGCCGAATCGTACTACCGGATTCAGATCATTCTTCATGGTGTATGGCGCAGAGGCATTCTTGCCCTGCGACATAATACATGACTCACCTCGCGTGCACATGTACGAAGAAAGAGAAGCCGAGCTTGATCGGCAGGACAGTTTGGACGCATTGGAGGAGGAGCACGACGTGGCAAAAGCTCTTTCGCATTCATCAACAGCGAGGCTCAAGATATCAAAGAAGGAAATGCGGGCCAAAGCTTATAACGTTGGCGAACTAGTTCTACGCCTGCCGGACAAGAAAAAGGACAAACTCAAGCCCAAATGGGAAGGTCCATTCATCATCGACCAGGTCCTGACCGATGGAGCATACCGTCTGCGAAACGCATCGGATAACCGACTCGAGCCGAACCCATGGAAGGCAGCCCGTCTACGAAGATTCTACGCCTAAGTGCCGGACTCCAAGTTCGTCTCCTTCCTCCGTCCGCATTCTCTATTTTTGCTTTTTGCTGTCTTTTATCTCTCTCCTTCCTCCTCCTTCTTGTAGCATCTAGAGGCTCATTTGCGCTTTTTTTCGCAACATTATACTTGGGGGCTTCTTTAACAGAAGCTTATTTATACGGGCTTTCATGCCCAACACATGCATTAAACTTCCGCATGTACCTTTTATTCACCATTATATGCATCGATATGACTTAAGTTTTGGCCAAGCTGGGTTGCCTGGCTCCTGTGCTTACCCCTACGTTCCCGATTGTTCGGCTAGGTGGTAAAGGAGCACCTCTGCGATTATTACTGCCGGTCACCGGATGTGTACCTCGGTAGGGTGAAGCCGAAAGCTAGCGTTCTTAAGGGAATATTGGTCGGTGAACTGAAAGATGATTTTTAACTATTTACCCATCTGCCCCCAGATGATTTTCTGCTTTCCTAGCAGCTTTGACATGCACATTAGGGCATGCATCCCAGCGAAAGGAACCCTTAACGGAACTATTCACCCTTGAAGATGTTTCTTACTACCGATGTAATATAACATAACTAGTTGGGCACCTGTCTGATACAACAACAATGACCCCTACGCCTTGTCTCCATGCATACCACGGTTCTTATATAACCACGAAGGTATTCGGACACACTCCGGACTATTGGGTCCGGAGGTCGAAGCGAAAAGGTCCGCTATGACAAACGATCTACAATCCGGCTAGAAGACATATTTTCATGTCATATTTTTCGTAGTCAACTCGACTCATTGTATTCCTCCTCAATGCCATCTAATAGGTTATCTAATTTACAATCTTGCTGGGAATACTTGGCGGCCAATTCTACTTGGCCGTATACTAAGCTTACAGGGATCTCCATCCCATCCGGCCCAACAGGTCCGACCTCGGCCATGTGGTTTGGGTCAGCCTTCGTGTACCGCGTCTTTACCATGGACCAGGCCTCCCTGGCGCCTTTACGGCAGACCGATATCTTCCACAGCCAGAAGCGCAGCCGTGCTCCTTGAAGCCGCTCTGCCAGCTCCCCAATGCCTTCGGGCAGGGAGATAGACGGCCACAAGGCCTGGCCGATGCTTTTCATCACCTGTCGGACTCGTTCGTGCAGCTGCCGCAATTCGGGAAGAAGATCACCCGAAGAATTGGGCATCTCCTCCTCGGGGCGACTGTGAGCAAACCTACATACATGTTTATGTTAGTCGCCTTCCTCGCCAACTCTTTCAAAGTTCGCTCAAGCACTTACTGAAAATGCCGCGACGAAGCCGCCGATTCTCCTTTACGGAATCAGATAACTGGGCACGAACGTCCTTTAGTTCCTCACCCAGCTTGGTGTTGGCGCCTTGGAGGTTATTCTTCTCCTGCCGCACCCTCGTAAGAACGCTCTCGCCGGCCTTCAACTGGCGTAAGAGTTGTTGCATGTCCGGATCTAGTCCGGCGCCATCTGCAATGTTTTTGTCAGATTTACACACCCTCCGCACTTCATAAATTATTTATCTTCCAAGCGTATATTACCAGAGGGGGTCTCTGTGGCTTCCCCCGTAGCGGCTAGTGCGGCCTCAAGTTGGGCCCTGCACTCTTCCAGCTCCTGGGACAGTCGGGTATTCTTTTCTGTAAGATCCTGCATAACAAATGATCCTTAAATCAGTTATTCTAACTATTTTAAGTCTCGGGGGCTACTGGCATATATAACTGTCAAACTTCCGTACCCGTATGTCCTTCACATACTGCTCAGTGGCTCTGGCTAGACCATCTTGAGCGGCACGGAGGTGCGCATCTCCTGAATCAAAGGCATTCAAGGCCTCTTGGGAGAAACATGCGTCACGAAGAACTGTCCGACGGCGCCTGTGATTCAAGGTGCTCTCCACCTCGTAGTTGGTGGCAGACAACCTGTCGGCATCCTCTGTCAGAGGAGCATCCGATGCACGTCTCGTGCTCGCCTCAGCATCCGGACCCGGCTTTGAAGCTTGTCCGGTGAAGGCTCGATTGGCAACCTCTCCGGACTCAGTCCGGCGAGCGCTCTTTTTCCTGAAAAGAGCATTAGCGTTAGTACGTCTTCTAGGAATCAATACTGGGAGTATGGTGACATGCCATAGCGTTGCGGCGGAGTTTCGATCCGGACTGCACTTCTTTTTAGCCTGCGGGGCCGCACTGCCCTTTGTTGGCCAGCTGCCGCGGGCTCGACTTCCTGCCTCGAAGGTACCCCCTGCGAAGCACCATTGGTATACGGTGATAAAAAATAAGCATGGACGGGTCGTTATCAGGGTTTTGGGATCTCGGTCTCATTTACCTGTGAGGATGGAAGTATTCCGGGGTAATCAGCTATAATGGCAACCAACGCATTGTCGATGCTAAGTTGGTGGAATACCCCGTCGATCAACTCCACAGTCTGGATCCTCTTCAGAGGTCGGATCGAGGGACCATTCCGGATCCTCTTCGGAGGTTGGATCGAGGGACCGTTCCGGATCCTTGGGTTGTGGGGGCGGGCTGTGTATCTTCTCCACAGTCCGGCGCAGTTCCTGCGCAGGAACCGCGAAATGAGATATTTAACCATGGGAACATGGATCGGACAGGTCACAAGGATGTTTGCTTACCCAGCTTCGAGTATTATTCGAAGAAAACTCCTTTAGTGGATTGACGCGGAGGAAATCCTCCTCCTCCCCTTTATACATGGCAGACAAGATTTTCACCAGTTCGGTGACCGATCCTGGCCCTTTGCGGCCATGGCGGGTGGCATCGTCCTCCCCGTTGAAGTCCCACATGGGGTGGCCCCTGTATTGGAGCGGCTGCACTCCCCTCATAATGCAGATTGCCATGACTCCTGTCATGGTCAATCCGGCATGAGCCAGTAACCTTATTCGGCTCATCAAATAACGGACATCCCGGTCATCTTCTCTCCGGGGGCTCCGAGGGCGCCAGCTTAGGCGGTTCTTCAGAGGAGCATTGCTGAACTCCAGAAGGCCGATCCGAATAGGATCCGGTAGCGGGACGTCCTCCATGTAAAACCATTCCGAAGGCCAGTCTTCGGACGCCTTCTTTGGGGTTCCGGATAGGTATCCGGTCCCGGCGATGCGCCATAGCTCGGCTCCGCCCACTTGATATATTGACCCCTCATGAGAACGGGGTACTAGGCAGAATATTCTCTTCCACAGCCCGAAATGAGCCTCGACACCCAACAATAGTTCGCAAAGGGCCACGAAGCACGCGATGTGCAGGATGGAGGCAGGAGTGAGGTGGTGCAATTGGAGGCCGTAGAACTCCAAGAGCCCCCGGAGAAACGGATGGATGGGAAATCCGAGTCCTCTTACTAGATAAGAGATGAAGCATACCCGCTCTCCTTTAGAGGGACCGGGGACGCTCTCCTCTTGCTTTCCGCCCTTGTAGGTGGCAAGTCCGGCTCGAACCGGGACCATGAAGGCCTGGGGAAGAAATCCCTTGGCTTGGAGTATGACTAGCTCGCTATGCGGGACTGAGCATCCCTCCCAACTTCCTGGCTGAGGGCTGGGAGCGCGAGAGGAGGAGCCGCGTCGACTGTCCATGATAGATTGGGCTTTTGTCAGAGGCGCTCTGATGAAATCTCGCATAGGGGGGATGGTGTGACTCAGATCTAGATCCTTGCCCCTTTTATAGGCGGCTCATTCGCGCGGCTAGGGGGGTAATTGTAAAAATATCCTGGCTTTTCGCATGCATTCAAACACGTGGAAGATGGCCATTATTGGGCGTAGAAGCCGAGGAGCGCAGCATTTATCAGAAGCCGGACACTATTCGACAAGTATATGGAATTCGGAGAATAACCCGCCTCGCAATGCCGAAGACAACCAACGCGCCGGACTCATCGTCATTGTAGCCTGGTTCGGGGGCTACTGAGGGAGTCCCAGACTAGGGGGTGCCCGGATAGCCGGACTATCGTCACGACCGGACTCCAAGACTATGAAGATACAAGATTGAAGACTTTGTCCCATGTCCAGATGGGACTTTCCTTGGCGTGGAAGGCAAGCATGGCGATACGGATATGTAGATCTCCTACCATTGTAACCGACTCTGTGTAACCTTAACCTATCCGGTGTCTATATAAACCGGAGGGTTTTAGTCCGTAGGACGAACAACAATCATACCATAGGCTAGCTTCTAGGGTTTAGCCTCCTTGATCTCGTGGTAGATCTACTCTTGTACTACCCATATCATCAATATTAATCAAGCAGGAGTAGGGTATTACCTCCATCGAGAGGGCCTGAACCTGGGTAAAAACATCGTGTCCCTTGTCTCCTGTTACCATCCACCTAGACGCACAGTTCGGGACCCCCTACCCGAGATCCGCCGGTTTTGACACTGACAACGGCGTTCATCTGTAAAAGAGAGGAACTTAGTTTGAAAAAGATCGCGCTAACATGTAATTGGAAATAAAATAGAGTATGATTCAAAAATGAGTAAAACTGAGCTTTATTGTCTCTTGTTGTACATGCGTGGAGCCCCTTGTAAGGGGGGTACGCGGCTAGTAAGCATCATGTTTATTTATGCCGGACGCGCCTAACCGTGTCCGGGGTCTGAACGACCTGCTTTAGACGGTTTTGAACAGCAAGGCCGTATTAGTGTGAGGCTGTTAAGGCAGTCTCACATTCTTTCCTTGAGGGACACGCGCAGCTTCCCTTTAATGAAATGATGCCTCGTGGACCGGGCATTTTAAGTTTAGGAGATGCATAATGCGGTATTGCGTTAAAGCGGGCGAAAGCTTCAAGGCGTCGATAGTGCTTGATGGCTACTTTTAAATGGGGCGATGTGGAAGACCAACTTTTCCCGACGGAAGTTGTCGGGTGAGCCGAACATAACTTCCAATAGTAGGGAGCCCGTACAATGGGCATATGTGCCTGGAACAATTCCTTGGAAGGAAGTGTTGCTATGGCTAATCATGTTTGGGTTTATCCCCATGTTGCGGATTGTGTCCTGATATAGCAGGTTTAAATCACTGTCGCTGTCCATTAGGACTTGCGTAAATTGAAGACCGTCGATTATAGGTTCTAGTATCAAGGCAGTCCATCCTGCGTTCCGGATACTTTCGGAGTAGTCCTGATGGTCGAAGGTAATTGGTTTTGACAACCAGTGTTGGGACTCCGCTTGGGTAGATTGTGCGGCGCGTAATTCTATGGGTGCCGCTCTGTTTTCCCCGTTTGTTACTTGAAGTAAGTTTACTGTTTTGACATCTTGTGGGAAATTCTTTTGTTTTCCGGGGCTCTGCTTGTGGTGCTCGTCATCATCCTCTCTTGGTGTGTCGAGCCCCTTGTGTTCGGCATTGAGTCTGCCGGACTGCTTGAAGACCCAACAATCTTTGTGGTTATGGTTTGCACGCTTCCCGGGAGTACTATGGATTTGGCATATCTTGTCCAAGATTTTGTTTAAGTTGGATAGCTCATCGCTATTGTCCTTAAGGGGCAGTTTTTTATTGTTCTGCCGTGAGCTTTTGAATCCGGCGTTGACTGCCACGCTCTTTGGACCGTTCCCCTTAATCCGGCGCTGGTCCTTGCTGCGTCGTGGTTTCCCATTCCCATCCCTGACTTCGGATGTACTTGGGTCGCTGGTACTGCATCTTGCTAGCCAGCTATCCTCTCCCGCGCAAAAGCGGGTCATGAGGCTTGTTAGTGCGGCCATTGTTCTTGGCTTTTCCTGGCCAAGGTGTCTGGCGAGACATTCGTCTCGGACGTTGTGTTTAAAAGCTGATAAGGCTTCGGCGTCCGGACAGTCGACTATTTGGTTCTTTTTGGTGAGGAACCTGTTCCAGAATTTTCGAGCTGACTCTCCGGGCTGTTGGGTTATGTGACTTAGATCGTCTGCGTCCGGAGGTCGGACATAGGTTCCCTGGAAATTGGCCCGAAAAGCATTCTCAAGCTCTTCCCAACTACCAATGGTGTTTCTGGGAAGGCTTTTAAGCCAATGCCTGGCTGGCCCTTCGAGCTTGAGGGGTAGGTATTTTATGGCAAGGAGATCATCTCCTCTGGCCATGTGTATGTGGAGGATATAAATGTCATGACCGGTTTTTCAATAAAAATACTTATTGAACAACCGACCTACGAAGTCCAATATGAGGAAAATCCTTCATACCGGTAGACAAAACTTTGATTCAATAAGCCAGTAGCATTACAATATTACAGGGGTCGGACTGAAGATGCCCAACCAATTATTACAATACGCCCTTAACTATACATGATGGCGGATATGACACAATGGTGTGGGGTGGAAATACTACTGACTCGAGATATGAGTGGTTGGTGGAATAACACAGTGGGGTGGTTAATAAGTCTATTGCACTGGCGGCTCATCGAGCGTCTAGGTGAGGCTCGATGAATTTATTTGGGGTAGCGGAAGCGGATATATCACAAGGACTAATCCAGGGGTCGCACGAGACTGACTGGGATTCCTCTAGGCGTCGGACTATCTATCGAATTCTTCATCCATGAGATCACCTTCGTTAGCATCTGGCCAAATCAACAAGCCAGGTGAGTACTTTGAAAGTACCCGCAAGATAGTTCGGACAAAAGATATAACAAATGAATGCATGAATGCGTCATGATTAATTTTAACAAGGCTCAAATTAATCAGTATAGCAAAGTAAATAAGAAAGGGAATCGGCGGTAGTCTGCTCGAAAACCCAAAGAAGATAAACTCAAAACCGATCGAGTGTCTGAAGCGACGCCTCGAAGGGGTGAATAAATAAGTAAAACATGCCATAGTCGGGCATCTGGGCGACACCTCATAAAGGGCTTATATTGAAATAAAAATACATGCGTGCCGCAGTCGGACGTCGGAGCGACATCATAGAAAGGGCTTATAATAAAAATAAATAATAACAATGCCGCAGTCGGACGTCTGAGCGACATCATAGAAAGGGCTTATAATGAAAATAAATAACAACAATGCCGCAGTCGGACGTCTGAGCGACATCGCAGAAAGGGCTTATAATGAAAATAAATAACAACAATTGCCGCAGTCGGACGTCTGAGCGACATCGCAGAAAGGGCTTATATTGAAAATAAATAAAAACAAATGCCGCAGTCGGACGTCTGAGCGATATCGCAGAAAGGGCTTATAATTCATTATTCATAACTAACAAGATATAGTGATCACGGAAAATCTTCATCACAAGACAGCAAACGGGTTAGTCCATACACCGGAAACAAACATTTAACACTCAAGTAGTTATCGGGAGTCTCCGTCACCGAGACTGATATTTGACAGAATAAGGTGAACACGGTACTCGGACATGAATAAGATGGATTCAAGAATTTTGACTCTGCAGAGTTTGTACCATAATTGGCCACAGCCAACGGATTTCCGTAGTCACGAAGGACTAGTTCCGTTTACGGTATTTCAGAGGAAACACAACTAGCTAGTACACACCCATCATACCTCACGTTGCGAGGAATCACCCTAGACAGCGTTTAAGAAAAACTTTGACACGGGTAGAACACAATCTCGAATAGCATGGGATCAAATTTATATACGCGCGCTCTAAGGGGTGCCCCCCTCTCGGTCCCAACCGGAAACACCCATGCCCCCTGACCGGATGAAAGGCTTTAATACAGGGCCATGGAACCTTCATCCCGGCCTCTCGATATGGTGTGTACCAGGAAGTGGTTTGCAACCGACTAAGCCGTATCCCTTGCGGGAAACAGGTGGTAGTACGGAAGGGAAGACGGATGAGAATCTGACCGATTTATGTTGACACTAGGTCAACAATATGGCATAAGCCTGGCATGCTACAACACTGCCATCTTACCCATACTCATGCCAACTCATGGATTTACCGAGCTCATTTGCCTCAATGCTCACGAGATAAACTATCATCAAAATGCTCGTGAGCGTGCCATGATACAAAAATAATGCAAACATGCCCAAACACTCATCATATCAAAAGTTCAAACATTTGCTTGCCTGGTTCGGAGTAGTCGGGTCTAGCTTCGTGCGAAGTTCAGCGTTCCGTCACCTCCTTTGGTATCTACAGACACAAAAAATACACGCTAACGTAAATACCGTGGGGTACAGAAAGTTGATCCAAATACTTTTCAAATAAATATGATAAAAAACTAGACAAAAATTTGAAGAGGACAAAAAAGGATCACTCAAAAATTCCTTTCTGTTAAAAAGTTATAAGGGTTTTAGTCCAAGGACTCATCTGTAATGAAACAGAAAACTTCCAGGGGGCTTTGCAGAAAAGTCCAGAAAAACAGTTCAGAGTGGAAGCGTATTTGCCAAAGTACGCTTTGAAAACGATTAAAAAACAAAGAGAGGCTGACGGCGGGTCCCACCGTCAGGTTTGAAATTTCAAGAGGGAGTCGGGCTCGTCGGCGCCCGAGAGCCGCGGTGGTCGCCGGCGGCGATCCACGGCGAGGCAGGGAGATCGGAGAGTACCTCCGTGTTCATGGCGCCATTCCGCGTCTGTGGGAGGTGGTGGTGGTCGCCGGCTAGTACCACGTCGGCGGCGACGCTTGCTCCGGCGGACGGCGATTCGGGTGGTCGTGAACCTCGTCGGAGAGAGCTGCGGAGGTGGAATTGAGGAGGGGGTTAGACTCGTGATAGCATGAGAGGGTATCTGACGAGGTTAGGGCGCCGGAGATGACCTCACCGGAGTGAATCGCGGTGGAGGCCGAGGCGGAAGGGAGCGGCCGGAGTCGAGGAAGAAGAGCTCCTCGTGGCCCTTCTAGGGGCTTGGCGAGGACTAGAGAGGTGGTGGAGGGGTGCGGGGGCGAGAGCAAGCTCGGGGGGTGCTATTTATAGCCGGCCCGAGGAGGTTGCCGAGAACGGGGTTCTCCGGTGAAGTTTTCGGCGGCGCACGGTGTTGATCGGGAGGGTTCAGAGGTTGAGCGTCGTCGTGGGGGTTCCCTGGTTTCGTTTAGGTGCTAAACGTGTCGGGGTTAGGTTGCTTAGGGGGAGCTCGACGGAACGGGGCGGCGCGCGGCCCGCCGGCGGCGAGGAGCACGCTCTGGCTTGCCTTGCCACGGCGACGGTGCTGCATCGTCTTGCGCCGGCAGGGAAAAAGGCCACGCTGGGCTACCAGGAGGTTTGGGCGGCGCTGAACGGCATTATGTCGCCGTTCTGCTCCCTGTCGGCCGCTACGGTGGTTCTGCCGCCGCAAGACACGCCGGCGCAGGCGGCCAGGGTGCCACCGACGCCAGGAACGCGCCAAGCACACGTGTGAGGCTCCGGACAAGCAGGCTAGGCCGCGAGCAACCTGCCAAGTGCACTGTGAGCATGTGACTGAAATCTGACGGAGATCGACACTGAATTTCTGAATTTAACTGAAGATGAGCGAAACAAAGGCATGCAAGGTGTTGACGAGAATGATCTAGGCATGTAGAGATTTTTCCTTGAGCTGGTTTTTGGTGGAGGGACCTCTCATTTCATCTAGAGGCTGCCTGAATATTTCTGGAATTTTTGGAGAAGTGTAGATATGAATTTCACCAAATTTGGCAAATCTGGTCCAAACTTGCAGAGACTATAATTTGAAATTTTTGAACAGAAGAGGAGTGGATCTTGATTGATCTAGGTTGTGGTACCAAGGACCATCCAGGGGAGTTGGTTTGAGGTCAAAACTCAAATGCATTTAGGTACTTGCTTTTCAAATTACCTAGGCTCAAAATAATAGACAGAAAAGATTTGGGAGGAGAAACAATTGAAATAAAATTCGGAAAATGGTTGAGCTTGTGGAGACAGAATGTTTGGATTGACCAAAGTGGAAGGAGAGATTTTTGGGAAAGTTTTACCATGTGGTGCATGGAAAAATCATGAATGGTTTCAAATATTGGAGAGGATGCAAAACTCCTAGAGTTTCTTTTTTTTTTGGAAGGAAAATAAACTCCAAAGATTTTCTTGAAGTTTTGAGAAGAGGGCAATCAGAAAAAAAAAATTAAAACCAAACACTAGAGTTGAAGGAGACGCAAAAATAAATTATTTGCTAAAGGGAAAAAGCTTTTGAGAGAGATTTTTGGAAAGGTTTTAGAGACCTCCTTCAAATCCAACAAAATTTTGAAGAAAACCAAAGGAATAATTTTGGAGTGTCACAACACCTACCCCCTTAGGAAAAATCTCGTCCCCGAGATTCTAGTTGATCCTCAAATAATTGTGGGTGCTCTGTTCGAAGGAAATCCTCTCTTGCCCAAGTGGCTTCACTCTCGGTGTGGTTGCTCCACTGAACTTTTAAGAACTTGATGGTTTTCCGTCGGGTCCTCCTTTCAGACTCTTCTAAGATCTTTATTGGGTGCTCCCGATATGTAAGGTCTGGCTGCACGTCAATGTTTTTATGGGGTACTTGTTTCTCTGGGTTGCTTACGCACTTCCTCAATTGGGAGACGTGGAATACGTCGTGGATGTTGGATAATTCTTCGGGTAAGTCTAGCTAGTAGGCCACCATGCCTCTTCGTGCTACTATGCAGAATGGTCCGATGAATCTTGGTGCTAGCTTCCCTTTAATCTTGAATCGGTGCAGGCCCCTCATGGGAGATACTCGTAGGTACACAAATTCATCGGGTTCAAAATTGACTCCTCGATGCTTTTGATCGTAATAACTCTTTTGTCGGCTTTGGGCTGTCTTGAGTCGGTCCTTAATTACCTTGACTTTATCTTCAGCCTCTTTGAGCAGGTCTGGGCCGAAGATATAACTGTCTCCGGTTTCCGACCAATTTAGCGGGGTACGACATCTTCGTTCGTACAGAGCTTCAAATGGTGCCATTTGCAGGCTGGACTGGTAGCTGTTGTTATATGCGAATTCTGCATATGGTAAGCTCTCTTCCCAACTGGTCCCATAGGTGAGGACGCATGCTCTCAAAGATATCTTCTAGAATCTGGTTTACTCGCTCACCGCCCATCCGTGCAGGATGGTATGCGGTATTGAATGCCAGCTGAGTTCCCAAAGCTTGTTGTAAGTGATCCCAAAATCGGGAGACGAATTGAGTGCCCCTGTCCGAGATTATTTTCTTTGGGACTCCATGTAAGCAAACGATACAGGAAAGGTAGAGCCTAGCAAGCTTCTGAGTGTTGTGTGTTGTCTTCACGGGGATGAAGTGTGCTACTTTAGTCAGTCTAAAAGTGATGACGCATATGGCATCATGTCCGTGTCATGACCGAGGTAGTCCAACAATAAAATCCATTCCAATCTCGTCCCATTTCCACTTGGGTATCTTATTTGGTTGCAATAGCCCGGCCGGTTTCTGGTACTCGGCCTTGATGCGTTGACAAGAGTCACAACATGAAATAAATGTGGCTATGTCTCTTTTTATACCATGCCACCAAAATGTTTCCTGAAGATCTTTGTACATTTTTGTTCCTCCAGGATGGATTGAATATGGAGCGGTGTGGCCTTCAGCCTGACGCCTTGCCCAACTTCATCTTCCGTTTTATGCCTTCAATGCTGGGGTGTCCACGTTGAGCCTCTTTAACCTTCTCTATCAGGGTAGGCTGTAATTCTAAGTTCGACACACTGCCTTTGGTGACCACTATCAGATTGAGCTTTGCGAATTCCTGCTGGAATTCAGGTCTTAAGTCTGGCATGCTGTCGTTGTCCGGACTGGGGTTCCGACTCAGAGCATCTGCTACAACATTTGCTTTGCCTGGGTGGTAGTGGATTCCAACATCATAATCCTTTACTAATTCCAACCAGCGTCACTGCCGTAAATTCAGTTCTGGTTGTGTGAAAATATACTTGAGGCATTTGTGGTCCGTGTATATTTCACAACGATTACCAAGTAAAAAGTGTCTCCATTCCTTGAGTGCATGAATAACTGCTGCTAATTCCAGGTCATGTGTAGGATAATTTTCCTCATGTTTGCGAAGTTGTCTGGAAACATATGCGACAACCTTGCCTTCTTGCATCAATACGCACCCGAGGCCCTTTCGAGATGCGTCACAAAATACCTCAAAATTTTTGTGTATATCTGGCACAATTAGCACTGGTGCTGTCGTCAGTTTCCTCTATAGTTCTTGGAAACTTTTCTCACAAGCTTCCGTCCATTCAAACTTCCTGTCTTTCTTGAGGAGTTGCGTCATTGGCTTTGCTATGGTGGAGAATCCTTCAATAAATCTCCGGTAGTATCCTGCCATTCCCAAGAAACTTCGTACATCCGTCACGCTGGCTGGTTGCTTCCAGCCAAGTACGGCCTTGACTTTTTCCGGGTCTACGGTGATACCTTCTTGGGTCAGTACGTGGCCCAGAAAACCTACTTTCTTTAGCCAAAATTCACACTTGCTGAATTTAGCGCATAACCGATGTTTCTGAGTTCTCCTAGTACAATCCGGAGATGTTCAGCGTGCTCTTCTGGTGTTTTGGAGTATACCAGAATATCATCGATAAATACCACAACAAACTTATCCATAAACTTCATGAATACTTTGTTCATGAGGTGAACAAAATATGCGGGGGCATTTGTTAGTCCGAATGGCATTACGGTGAACTCATACAATCCGTATCTGGAGGTGAAAGCTGTCTTGGGAATATCTTCGGTTCGCACTTTCAGTTGATGGTATCCCGATCTCAAGTCAATCTTTTAGAACACCTTGGCCTTAGCGAGTTGATCGAATAAATCATTTATTCGTGGCATCGGATATTTGTTCTTGATTGTGACCATGTTTAGCGCTCGATGTCTATGCACAATCTCAGTGTTCCATCCTTATTTTTGGCAAACAAAATTGGTGAACCCCAGGGTGAGGAACTGGCTCGAATGTACCTTTTTCCAATAATTTCTTTATTTGCTTCTTCAGTTCTACCAATTCTGATGGTGCCATCCTGTATGGTTTCTTGTATATGGGAGCGGTTCCGGGTGCTAGCTCAATGCTGAATTCTATCTCTCGATCTGGTGGCATGCCTGGTAGTTCTTCGGGGAATACATCTGGAAATTCACACACTACTGGAACCTTGCTCAATTCAGAAATATCCACCTTGTTCAATCTCGGTTGCCGGGATATTTCTCTTTCCTTGGCTGAAACTTTTATGGTCTTCCCGTGGTGATGGGTGAGAACTACGGTCCTGTTGAAGCAGTCAATAAAACCTTTGTTGGTGGTTAACCAATCCATCCCTAAGATGACATCCAGTCCTTTATTTCCCAACACGATAAGGTTTGCGTGAAACTTTGACCCTTCAAACTCGATAACCACACCCTGGCAATAATTCTGGGTAACTTGCTTAATTCCAGGGGACTTGAGATCATAGATTTTCCCAAGGGAAGCATCGAAAAATTATTTTGCAAAGCAAAACTTTTCGAAACGAATGAGTGAGAAGCTCCAGAATCAAACAAAACCATGGCAGGTATTGTGTTGACAGGAAACGCACCGAGTATGATATCTGGGGCATTTTGTGCTTCCTCTTTGGTCACGTGGTTCAGATGACCCTTCCCGTGGTTGTTATTTGGGTTGAAATTGTTGCGCTTTATCGCTGAATTATTGCTTCCGTTGTTCGGCTTTAGGGTCGAGTTCCTTGGCTTGGGGCACTGCTTGGCATAGTTCCCTTCTTCTCCACAAGCGTAACAGGTACCGCCTGGGCGGTATGTGAACTCCTTGTCCCTTGCATGGAAATTCTTGATTGGGTGTGAGACGCTTGTCGTGGGTTTGGGTGTCCAGTTTTTCTGAACATCTGTCTTGCTGCGGTGGTTGCGGGTGTGTTTAGTGTGGTCCCTCTTCCTCTTGCGGAAATCTTCTAAGCTGCGTCTCTCATTTTCCAAGGTAATGGCCTTATCCACCAGCGTCTTAAAATCTGGAAATGTGTGTACGACCAATTGACATTTAAGCGGGTGTCGACCGCCTAGGAATTTCTCCATCTTTTGTTTTCGACATACGCTCCTCGCCGATGAAGCGAGACAACAGGTAAACTGACTGTTGTATTCAGCACTTATCATTGTTCTTTGCTTGAGGTCATCAAATTCTCTCTTCTTGATCTTCATAAGACTCTTAGGAATATGTGCCCCACAAAAACCTTCCTTAAATTCCTCCCATGTTATATTATTTTCGTTGGGGTGCATGTGTAGGAAATTTTCCCACCACGATGCGGCTGCTCCAGTGAGATAGTGCGGAGCATAAAGCACTTTCACAAGATCTGAACACTGGGCAATAATTAATTTTCTCTCCATGTCTCGAAGCCAGTCCTCAGCTTCAAGAGGTTTGTCGGTGTGAGAGAATGTTTGGGGACGTGTCTTCAGAGCTCAGATAATTTTGATTGCTGCTGATCTCGTCCCACGGTGATTTCCCATATTGATGACTTGGTTCAAGATTTCCTGATGTTGCTGCTGACTTTGTTCATAAAGACAGCACATTTGGGAAAGTGCCGCTTTCAACGTCTCCTGCTGACTTGTCTGTCCCTCGTGTGAAATTGTTGCCTGGGGGTGTGCCATAATTTTCCTCTGTCGGAGTTGGCATGGAGCGCGTCCAAGGACAAGACATAGTTCACTCTGGGGATATATTTTGAAACACTCATAAGAAAAGAAATTGAGCCGCAAAAATCAATAAATTCAAGAAGATGCAAAAAGGTTGCAAATGCTCCAAGATTTTTCAAGAGAATACACGTTTGCGCACGGAGAAGGACTGTCCATTACATATCTTACACGCAAGCAGTAATTATACAATACATCACTCAGGATATGCATACATAATCCTGACATGTTATTTAGTCTAGTGCACTTCTCCAGATCCTACATGATGCGCAAACAAGCTACTTCTCACAGCCTATTTACATATAAACATATCTTACAAGTCGGTACATCGCATGGCGGCTAAGCGTACTTAGTCGGAGATGGTAAGGATTTCCCTTGGCCTGCCAAGGGTGAGGCGTAGAGAGGCTGGGGACTCAACCTCCTCTTCGGAGATAGGCTCCAGACGTGAGGTGCTGCGCTGAGTTGGTGGAGCAGGTGCCCTATTTGGGACAACTCGAATCTGAGCGGGCACGAGGGGTGGTGCAGAACGAACCGGAGTAGGCGCAATGACATGGTTGAACTCCTCCGTGGTAGGAAGGCGACGAGTAGCGGTGCGAGCAGTTGGAGCAAACGATGCTGATGACGAGACGAAAGCCAGTGGCGGTGCGGCGCGCAGGAGCTCCCTCCTGTTGGCGGCACAGCCGTGGACTGAGTCCATGCGGGCAGCTACAAAGTCGTCCACCAGGTTGTCCAAGGCTGCCTCCAAAGCTCGGAGATACTCGATAAGCATCTGAAAAGCTTCGTCCCGTTCTCCTCTAGGGCAAGAGAACGCGTAGTGGCAGGTGTATGGCACGTGACATGGCAGGTAGCGGTAGCGACGAGTCTTCATCGGAGGAAGGATATCCCTGAGACGAGCTATCGCCTCACGGGCTGCCATCTGCAGTGCATGCTTCTCTGTGGGCATGGCTCTCCCCACGAACCGTAACGCCAACTCGCCTCTCTTGAATTCCACCGCTGCTTAGTGCATGGTTAGACGGTCATTGACCTTGTGCTGAGAGAGAGAGAAGATCAAGCACATCTGCCCCATCGCGACTTGGACGATGAAGGAGAGAAGCTTGACGAACCCATCGGGCATGTTGGCGAACATCTGCGACTTCATGATCATTGCTAGCCATCTACAAAAGTAGGCAAAAATCCTAAGTAGTCAAATCATAAATTTATGCCGACTGTCGAAATTGACTACATTTGAGAAAATAATAAATAGCTCTATTATGCTAATAACCGATTAGCGATCGCACCTAGTGGCTTCCTACAGTCAGCTGGCTCGGTACTAAGCTTGTCACGACCGGTTTTTCAATAAAAATATTTATTGAACAACCGACCTATGAAGTCCAATATGAGGAAAATCCTTCATACCGGTAGACAAAACTTTGATACAATAAGCCAGTAGCATTACAATATTGCAGGGGTCGGACTGAAGATGCCCAACCAATTATTACAATACGCCCTTAACTATACATGACGGCGGATATGAAACAATGGTGTGGGGTGGAAATACTACTGACTCGAGATATGAGTGGTTGGTGGAATAACATAGTGGGGTGGTTAATAAGTCTACTGCACTAGCGGCTCATCGAGCGTCTAGGTGAGGCTCGATGAATTTATTTGGGGCAGCGGAAGCGGATATATCACAAGGACTAATCCAGGGGTCGCACGAGACTGACTGGGATTCCTCTAGGCATCGGACTCGCTATCGAATTCTTCATCCATGAGATGGCCTTCACAAGATCCGCCAAATCAACAAGCCAGGTGAGTACTTTGAAAGTACTCGCAAGACAGTTCGGACAAAAGATATAACAAATGAATGCATGAATGCGTCATGATTAATTTTAACAAGGCTCAAATTAATCAGTATAGCAAAGTAAATAAGAAAGGGAATCGGCGGTAGTCCGCTCGAAAACCCAAAGAAGATAAACTCAAAACCGATCGAGTGTCTGAAGCGGCGCCTCGAAGGGGTGAATAAATAAGTAAAACATGCCACAGTCGAGCGTCTGGGCGACACCTCATAAAGGGCTTATATTGAAATAAAAATACATGCGTGTCGCAGTCGGACGTCGGAGCAACATCACAGAAAGGGCTTATAATAAAAATAAATAATAACAATGCCGCAGTCGGACGTGTGAGCGACATCACAGAAAGGGCTTATAATGAAAATAAATAACAACAATGCCGCAGTCGGACGTCTGAGCGACATCGCAGAAAGGGCTTATAATGAAAATAAATAACAACAAATGCCGCAGTCGGACGTCTGAGCGACATCGCAGAAAGGGCTTATAATGAAAATAAATAACAACAAATGCCGCAGTTGGACGTCTGAGCGACATCGCAGAAAGGGCTTATAATTCATTATTCATAACTGACAAGATATAGTGCTCATGGAAAATCTTCATCACAAGACAACAAACGGGTTAGTCCATACACCGGAAACAAACATTTAACACTCAAGTAGTTATCGGGAGTCTCCGTCACCGAGACTGATATTTGACAGAATAAGGTGAACACGGTACTCGGACATGAATAAATTGGATTCAAGAATTTTGACTCTGCAGAGTTTGTACCAAAATTGTCCACAGCCAACGGATTTCCGTAGTCACGAAGGACTAGTTCCGTTTACGGTATTTCAGAGGAAACACAACTAGCTAGTACACACCCATCATACCTCACGTTGTCAGGAATCACCCTAGATAGCGTTTAAGAAAAACTTTGAGACGGGGAGATCACAATCTCGAATAGCATGGGATCAAATTTATATACGCTACTCTAAGGGTGCCCCTCTTAGTCCCAACCGGAAACACCCATGCCCCCTGACCGGATGAAAGGCTTTAATCCAGGGCCACGGAACCTTCATCCCGGCCTCTCGATATGGTGTGTACCAGGAAGTGGTTTGCAACCTACTAAGCCGTATCCCTTGAGGGAAACAGGTGGTAGTACGGAAGGGAAGACGGACGGGAATCTGACCGATTTATGTTGACACTGGGTCAACGATATGGCATAAGCCTGGCATGCTACAACACTGCCATCTTACCCATACTCATGCCAACTCATGGCCATGCAACAAGTTTCCAACAACTCATGGCTTTACCGAGCTCATTTGCCTTAATGCTCACGAGATAAACTATCACGAAATGCTCGTGAACGTGCCATGATACAAAAATAATGCAAACATGCCCAAACACTCATCATATCAAAAGTTCAAACATTTGCTTGCCTGGTTCGGAGTAGTCGGGGTCTAGCTCGGCGAAGTTCGCGGTTCCGTCACCTCCTTCGGTATCTACGGTACACAAAAATACACGCGCTAACGTAAATACCGTGGGGTACAGAAAGTTGATCCAAATATTTTTCAAATAAACATGATAAAAAACTAGACAAAAATTTGAAGAGGACAAAAAAAGAATCACTCAAAAATTCCTTTCTGTTAAAAAGTTATAAGGGTTTTAGTCCAAGGACTCATCTGTAATGAAACAGAAAACTTCCAGGGGGCTCTGCAGAAAAGTCCAGAAAAACGGTTCAGAGTGGAAGCGTATTTGCCAAAGTACGCTTTCAGAAAACGATTAAAAAAACAAAAGAGAGGCTGACGAGCGGGTCCCACCCGTCAGGTTTGAAATTTCAAATGAGGGAGTCGGGGCTCGTCGGCGCCCAAGAGCCGCGGTGGTCGCTGGCGGTGATCCACGGGGAGGCAGGGAGATCGGAGAGTACCTCCGTGTTCAGGGCACCATTCAGCGTCTGTGGGAGGTGGTGGTGGTCGCCGACGAGTACCACATCTACGGCGACGCTTGCTCCGGCGGACGGTGATTCGTGTGGTCGTGGACCTCGTCAGAGAGAGCTGCGGAGGTGGAATTGAGGAGGGGGTTAGACTCGTGATAGCATGAGAGGGTATCTGACGAGGTTAGGGCGCCGGAGATGACCTCACCGGAGTGAATCGCGGTGGAGGCCGAGGCAGAAGGGAGCGGCTGGAGTCGAGGAAGAAGAGCTCCTCGTGGCCCTTCCAGGGGCTTGGCGAGGACTAGAGAGGTGGTGGAGGGGTGCGGGGGCGAGAGCAAGCTCGGGGGGTGCTATTTATAGCCGGCCGAGGCGGTTGCCGAAGCAGGGGTTCTCCGCCAAGTTTACTGGCGGTGCAGGTGTTGATCGGGAGGTTCAGAGGTTGAGCGTCGTCGTGGGGTTCCTGGTTTCGTTTAGGTGCTAAACGCGTCGGGTTAGGTTGCTTAGGGGGAGCTCGACGGAACGGGGCGGCGCGGGCCCGTCGGCGGCAGGGAGCACGGTCTGTGCTTGCCATGCCACGGCGACGGTGCTGCATGTGTGCGCTGGCAGGGAAAAGGCCACGCGGGGCTACCAGGAGGTTTGGGCGGCGTTGAACGGCGTTATGCCGCCGTTCTGCTCCCTGCCGGCCGCTACGTTGGTTCTGCCGCCGCAAGACACGCCGGCGCAGGCGGCCAGGGTGCCACCGATGCCAGGAACGCGCCAAGCACGCGTGTGAGGCTCCGGACAAGCAGGCTAGGCTGCGAGCAACGTGCCAAGTGCACTGTGAGCATGTGACTGAAATCTGACGGAGATCGACACTGAATTTCTGAACTTAACAGAAGATGAGCAGAAACAGTGCATGCAAGGTGTTCGACAGAATGATCTAGGCATGTAGAGATTTTTCCTTGAGCTGGTTTTTGGTGGAGGGACCTCTCATTTCATCTAGAGGCTGCCTGATTATTTGTGGAATTTTTGGAGAAGTGTAGATATGAATTTCACCAAATTTAGCAAATCTGGTCCAAACTTGCAGAGACTATAATTTGAAATTTTTGAACAGAAGAGGAGTGGATCTTGATTGATCTAGGTTGTGGGTACCAAGGACCATCCAGGGGAGTTGGTTTGAGGTCAAAACTCAAATGCATTTAGGTACTTGCTTTGCAAATTACCTAGGCTCAAAATAATAGACATAAAAGATTTGGGAGGAGAAACAATTGAAATAAAATTTAGAAAATGATTGAGCTTGTGGAGACAGAATTTTTGGATTGCCCAATGTGTAAGGAGAGATTTTTCGGAAAGTTTTACCATGTGGTGCATGGAAAAATCATGAATGGTTTCAAATATTGGAGAGGATATAAAAATCCTAGAGTTTCTTTTTTTTTGAAAGGAAAATAAACTCCAAAGATTTTCTTGAAGGTTTGAGAAGAGGGCAATCAGAAAAAAAAATTAAAACCAAACAATAGAGTTGAAGGAGATGCAAAAATAAATTATTTGCTAAAGGGAAAAAGCTTTTGAGAGAGATTTTTGGAAGGGTTTTGGAGACCTCCTTCAAATCCAAATTTTTTTTGAAGAAAACCAAAGGAAAATTTTTGGAGTGTCACAATAATCCTCAATCCAGACTCCAGGGTCTGTCGTTCCGTCGTATGCCTCTATTATTACGGGCTTGAATCCCGCTGGAAATTCATGGTCCAGCACCTCATCGGTGAAACATAGAGGGTGCGCGGCGCACCTATATTTGGGTGTGCCGTGATGTTCGGATATTTGACGTGTTGTATTGCTCACCAGAACTTGTTTCCTTGGCCCGTAGATAGATCTAACTGGGCCATCCTTTTGGTGCGAATCCTTATGCGGATCGTGTGCCGGCTTGTGTGCGGCGCCGCTTGCCGCTCTACGTTTGCCATGTGGTCGTCTATCCGACTCGGCGGCCTCTTTGTTTTTTGATCGTGGGGGCTCTACGGCCTCCTCATTGAATTCGGGCAGTAGTTTGCGCTTTGGGTAGCTCTTTGCTTGGCGGCTGTCGCCATATTTGTCTGCAGTGTTGAGTAATTTACTCCATCTTATTCGGAGTGCGTCTTCCACTGTTCTGAGCCTTTGTTTCTGCTTTTTCAAGCTATGTGCAGTAGCGAGGAGCTCTTTGTGGAGGTTCTTCTGATCCAATGATGTGTCCGGCGTGAGATCGTCCGGACTGTTGTCCTTGCCGGGGACGGGTTGTTTGTCCAAGTTGGCCTGTTCGGATGGTTGCTCAATGGCATGTTCGTCGTCGGCCGGCTCACCCTGCTCTATGGTTGGGTCTGTGTGGGCGCTATCTTTGTCGAGGTGGGGTTTTGAGTGGCGCTTACGCCGCCGCTTTGACTGCTTCCCGAGGGTATTTTCTTTCGCAGCGTCTCGTCGTTCCTCGTTATTGCTTCCCTTAGGTGTGTCCACCATATATATATCGTAAGTTGAGGTGGCCATCCAGTGCCCTGTGGGCGCTGGTTCTTGGTCGTCTCCGGCGTCGTCGTCCATATCGTCGATGTCCTCGGAGTCGAAGTCGAGCATGTCTGTTAAGTCGTCGACAGTGGCAACAAAGTGGGTGGTGGGTGGGCGTTGAATTTCTTCGTCGTCCGAATCCCAACCTTCCTGACCATAGTTCGGCCAGGGCTCCCCTGACAAAGAGAGAGACTTTAATGAGTTCAGAATATCACCAAAGGGCGAGTGCTGAAAGATGTCCGCGGCGGTGAACTCCATAACCGGCGCCCAGTCAGATTCGACTGGCAGGGGAGCAGGAGGTTAGGAGTCCGGAGAGGAGTCCGGCACCTGGGAGTCACAAGCTTTGCAAAGGACAGGGATGGTGTTCGGCTCAATCGCCATAGAGATTTCAGCCCCCGAGGCGGTGTCCAACCAACCGTCCTCGATCAGCGAAACCGCCCGGATTAGGGTCGGGCGGCAACCGTGCGCGACCTCGAGGCACTGCTCGGGCGGCGAGCTAGATCGCACCCATCGATCTGATGTGGCACGCGGCGGCTGTGGCTCGAATCCATCGAAGATCAAGTCTCCGCGGACATCGGCCGTATAGTTCAAGCTTCCAAATCTGACCTGATGGCCAGGGGCGTAGCTTTCGATCTACTCCAGATGGCCTAGCGAATTGGCCCGCAGTGCAAAGCCGCCGAATACGAAGATCTGTCCGGGGTGAAAAGTCTCACCCTGGACTGCGTCATTGCTGATGATTGGAGGAGCCATCGGGCCTATAGGTGACGACACAGAGGAACTCTCAATTTAAGCACCAAGCCACTGGGAGCTCAAGCACGTCCAGGGCGTGGCCACCAACAGGGCCATGTGCATGCTCCTGGCGCTCTCCCTGGAGAGGACATAGATGAAGGAGTCGGCGCTCAGCGGTGTCGCGGACGTGGCGGCGGCGAGAATTGGGAGGCGGGAGATGGTGGAGACGAGACTGCCTCATGGGGTGCAAAGCAAGCTCGGTCCTTCCAGTATTCATAGAGTATGGATACTAAGCATGAAGCTCGTGTTAGTCGGTTTGTTGCGTTCCCTAGATCCATGCCAATGTGTTCTAGTAGTATCCGTTCGTAGTTCTAGTTAAGTTTTATCTGATTTGGAATTTATTCTTGTTTCATAACAGAAGGAAATGCGAGAAGTGTGTGATCCCGGTCGGGATCTTTTCTTTCCAGGTGCGGCAAACAGAGCTAGGGTTGAAATTGACTAGGATCAGTAAATACAGGGTACCAATTTTAGGGATTTAGAGTTTGGGGTTTGAATTCAACCACACATACAACTTCAAGGTTTAAAATAGACTTCACTCAAGGCTGAAAGATGCATGGTCGTGGTGACGACGTGTAATGTAAGACATGGTGCGAGGGCTCTAATCTCAGGGACGGCAGACGAAACAGGTGCGTGCTGCATGCATCCGTGCTAGCACATAGTGTGAGTATGGGTAGTGCGTGCTGCACGATTGTGGAGGAGTATAAAAGAATGTCTCTATGCACATTGATACTGAAATGTTTTGTTTGAGATGGCTTGTGCGTGCCGGTTGCCTCTTTGAGATCTAAAAAGTTTGACCCACACCGTTGCACTCTATTTTTTATATTTTCTCAACTCACTAACAGGTGGGACCCGCATAAAGGTACAAGAACACTAGCTGACTAGGCTGTTTATTTGCCTCATAGGCAGTTTCACCTATCAAAGTATGCAAAATATGAACCATTACGGTGAGCCAGTGACCGTATAATCATCTTATGTCGTATTTAGTGACCGTATTGACCGTATTCCTAAGTACGATGACCAAACTGAACTTTCGACACAAGTACAATGACCAATGATGCATTTTACTCCCACAGTAAATAGATGAAACCTACTAGCATGAGTAGGAGTTGTTTGAGCCCTAATGTGCCTACTCATTCATGCTTGTTGTCATGCCTCCTACTGCTTATAGTTGAGTCAGGTCTGATTCATCGGGGACGAATTGGAGGTGTGTGAACATGTTCTACTGTTGAGAGCTAAGTGTGTGAACACGATTTGGTAAAGGTAGCGGTGAGAGGCCATGTATGAGTACATGGTGGGTTGTCTCATTGAAACTGTCCTCATGAACTAAGTTATGTGTTTGTGATCCATGAATAGCTACTACCACGCATTGGGCCCTAAACCAATGGACCCTCTCGACTTATTAATCGCCTTGATCTCTGTCCAGGAGTTGCAACTAGTTTCTGGTGTTTGTAGGATATGTGTTAGAGGCCGTGCATAGCGCTGACCCTAGGGGTGGGCTATGATGCGGTAGATACACCATGGCCCGGTGTACCGGGCGCCCGTTTGGTGTCTCGAGAACCCTGCACACATCGTTTGGGGCTGTGAGCGAAACCCCGGCCGGATCTCCTCGCGGATGGAACCCGAATAGGGGATAAACCTGGACTAGAGACTTGTGTGGTTAGTCAGGTCGTGGCCGACTCCCTCGCCAGGCTTCTGCTTGAAGGTTGCCGAGATACATGACGTGTACATGGTGGTAAGTGCTGAGAGCATGTCTGAAGAAGTACAACCCTGCAGGGTTATAAATGATCTATTCGAATAGTCGCGTCCACGGTAATGGACTTCTGGGTTGCCTATACAGTTCATAGACTAGTGAAAGAGGATACTCTAAAACTCGCAAGATAAGCGTGAGTGCTATAGATGGCCTTCTCATAGGGAGATGGGAGCGAATCCATAGTGGTGTATTGATATGGTGAATATGTAGGATCGTGTGCTCCACCTCAAAAGAGTTACTTGCAGTCATAGTTTAGGATAGCCACTGAGTCAAAGCTGGCTTGCTGCAGTCAAACTCCACCACCCCCTTTGTTGATACTGATGCATATGTAGCTAGTTCTGATGTAAGTCTTTCTGGGTACATTTGTACTCACGTTTGCCTATTTTATGTTTTGCGAGAGACGCGTCCTCGCTTAGTAGTTCGTGTGGACTTGACGCTTAGCTTGATACCTCGATTCACGATCTTGTGCCCTCGGCAGGATCTGGTAGATAGTCAGGCTTCTCAGCCTTTTTCATTTGTAGATGTCTGTACATGTTAAGCTTCCGCATGTGCCTTGACTTGTATGCTCTGAATGTTGGGTCATGAGACCCATGTTTGTAATATCTCGCTCCTCGGAGCCTAATGAATAAATATTTTGTGTCGTAGAGTTTTGTTGTGATGCCATGTTGTATTTACACATATTGAGCATATTGTGTGTATGATTGAAATGCTTGGTATGTGTGGGATCCGACAAACTAGTTGTTTATCCTTGGTAGCCTCTCTTATGGTGAAATGTAGTCTTGTGCTTCCATGAGCCATAGTAGTCCGCTACAGCCTGGTTCACCGGAGTCCTGCTAGCCCAGCACTACTACTCCGGAACACTTGACTGACCGGCATGTGATTCACATCGTTCCTGTGTCTGTCCCTTCGGGGAAATGTCACGCGGTGACATCCGGAGTCCTGCCTATCCTGCTACAGCCCGGTTCACCGGAGTCCTGTTAGCCCAGTGCTATAGCCCGGATTCACACGTGCTCGATGTTGATTCATGTATGCATGTCCCCGTAAGTTAGTGCCACTTTGGGTTCACGACTAGTCATGTCGGCCCGTGTTCTCTGTCATATGGATGCTAGCGACACTATCATATACGTGAGCCTGTCGGATTTCGGGTTCCGGTAGACCCTTGAGGTTCGAACACTGGGGTGCGCGGAGAGATCCAACCCTCCACCATCTCGTACCTCGCCGAATCGCAGGGACCCAAACTACTAAAAAGAACAGCACAAGAGACACAAGATTTATACTAGTTCGGGCCACCGTTGTGGTGTAATACCCTACTCTAGTTTGTGGCGTGGTGGATTGCCTCTTGGGCTGATGAGGAACAGTACACGGAAGAACAACCTCGCGAGGGTCTGTTCTTGGTGGGTGTGATGAACTACTAGGTGGTGTTCCGTCGCTCTAGCTTGAGGATCGGGTCTCTATCTCTCTCTCTGGATTCCAAATGCCAGCTCTAGATGCCGATCGTCTTCCTCCCCTCTACTCTAAGTGTGGCTACCCCTATTTATAGGCGAAGGCCCTGGGCCTCTTCCCAAATATTGAGCGGGAAGGGTGCCAACAATTGGCCATTTTGAAGGGGAACAACGGGTACACTTATCCTGACTAAATTTGGTCCTCGCCTGCCAAAGGCTCTGGTTATGACGCCTTCTTGGGCTCCACGATGACTCCCTTCCAGCCGTTGGGGCTGGTCTTGGTCTTGTTGCACCGAAACGGATGCCTTTGCTTGATGCTCTCGCCTGCGCTTGCTCCCTTTGCACCAAAGAGGAAGGAGGACGCTGCGCGGGCTGGCGCCCGACTGGCGCCCTTGGTCGTCATGGCTTACGTTATGGGCACCTCGCGAGGTACCCTGCCTTGAACTCTCTGCCTCCTCATGAGCCAACCTGACGAGGCCGTGCCGGAGGAAGCTCCTTCTCGTCCGCCCTGCGAGGCTTGGCCCCTCGCGAGGGTCTTGAGCTTGCGTTGATGAAGACGGGCTGTCCTGGGCCTCCTTTGAGCCACCCCGCAGGCCGCAGGAAGGCAAGTCTGGGACCCCTGCCCCGAACGCCGACAAGAGCCCCGAGCCCACGGCGGCGCCCGAGCTTGGCCGAAAGCAGAGGCGAAGGGCAAGTCTGAGCGTCAAGGGCCCTAACAGCCTGCGGCCTTGGGCGACGATGGCGGTTGATTGGGCGTGTCGCCTTTGCTTCCCATGATGCCTCGGTAACCACCCGGATTCGCAAGTCCCCGCATGCGGAGTTGGTCATGATTACCGGTGATCGTGGAGGCCGACGGTTGGCCTTCGCCGGCAATAAGTACGGAATCGGCGCGCGCCCTTCCAGTCTATCATTTCTTGTCTCTCCTTCTTCTCCATGGCTCCACCAAGGAAGTTCTCGGCCGTAGAGAAGGGGAAGGGCCGTCAGGTCGAGTCTTCCTCTCCTCCGCCTAAGCATGGTCGAGGTCGCCCTCGCAAGCACCCCGTGGCCTCCTTGGCGGTCCCCCGCGGTCGTGGGGGAGGCTCTCAGCATGGCGACGAGCGGCTTGCCATGGTTGGAGGGCGTGCCCCGACCGTGCGTCCCCCGAGGCTGCGCCTCCATGCTGCTGAAGCGCTGCCGGAGTTCATGGTGAGGGCGGAGGAGCCGTCCGGCATCCGGCTTCAGCTCCCGTGCTTCCTCCTGGGTGAGCTCCCAGATGGCGCCCCGAGTGGCCTCTGGCTCCAGGCAGATGGCTGCTGCTGCCGGGCTTCGTGGGCTTCTCTGGAGGTCTCGGCTGCAGGGAACCTGTTCCTGGCCCGCGGCTGGCAGACGTTCGCTCGCGCGCGTGGTCTCCGCCGCCGGTGCTCCCTGAACTTCAAGTACGATGGCGACGCCACCCTCTACGTGATGGTGTTCGGGGAAGACGGTCGCCGCATGGGGTGCTGCCCTGAAGACGACGACCGCGGCCGAGGACTCAGCCCCGGCGTGGGCGGAGAGGGCAGCGCGCGGGCGGCCGGCGATGCCCGCGACTCCTCACGCTTCACCAGCTCTTCTTCGGGTGGTGATTCTTCCAGCAGCGGCCGCGGCCAGCCCCCACGCCGCCGCGCCTGCTTGGGGGGTGGCAGCGGGTCCGCTTGCCGCCACGCCCCGGCGAAGCACGAGAGGGAGTCCGCCTGAGCTCCGGAGGTGGCTCGGGCCTTCCAAGAGAGCCGGCACGTGGCGGGCTTCACCTGCTTCTGTCCTTTTCCTTTCTTTTCTCCTGCGTAAAAAGGGAACAATGTGTGGCCCCGCGGGGGCGCGTTTAGGTCAACGCAGTTAATTATTGTACTTCTTTTGTTATCCTGATACTGTTCCCTTCTGCCGTGCGCCCATTCGCAAGTGAATCCCAGCCGTGGCCGCGGGGGCGACCGATCCAGGCCCCCTGTTCGCGTTGTGCTTCCCGTGAGGCATGGTCAGGAGGGGTGCTCCAGCTGTGGACCAGGGCCGTGAAAACTTGAGCGATAGGGGCAGGAACGCTCGCGGGGGCTCCCGAGGCTTCCGCCTCACGAGTCCCCGCGCAAGAGAAATCGAGGCAGGAGAGTGAAAAAGATCGAAGAACCACAGACCAAAAAAGGGGTGATAGTTTCGATAAAAACTCCAAATGGGAATAACTAGTCAACTGCAGAAAGCAAATGAAAAAGCCGCGTCCGGCACCTAGTCTAGTCTTCGACGTCTTCTCACCAAATGGCTTAAGTGCTGCCATCTGGCGTGGGAGTGAGCCCTGTGGCTGAGGCCGCACTCCTGAGACTTCGGGCGTGTACAGCCCCAACTCATTATTACGTGAGAGTGTCACGGGCGGCGAAGCTTCACAGGCGTTCGCCTTCTTCACAGGCTCCGGGCCTTTCTTCTGGGAAGCAAGCTTCACGGGCGTTTGCCCTCTTCACAGGCTCCAGGCCTTTCCAGAACGCGACAACTTCACATGCGTTCGCCTTCTTCACAGGCTCTGGGCCTTTTCCAGAACGCAACAGCTTCACAGGCGTTTGCCTTCTTCACAGGCTCTGGGCCTTTTCCCAGAAGGTGAGCTTCACAGGCATTCGCCTTCTTCACAGGCTCTGGGCCTTTTCCAAAAAGATGAACTTCATAAGCATTTGCCTTCTTCACAGGCTCTGGGCCTTTTTCAAAAAAGATGAACTTCATAGGCATTCGCCTTCTTCACAGGCTCTGGGCCTTTTCCAAAAAGATGAACTTCACAGGCATTCGCCTTCTTCACAGGCTCTGGGCCTTTTCCCAGAAGGTGAGCTTCACAGGCATTCGCCTTCTTCATAGGCTCTGGGCCTTTTAGGGGTAAAACCTCCGGAGGTGCTGGATGTTCCACGCGTTCTGTATAGGTACTCCCTCCTGAGTCTCCAAGCGCACGGAGCCAGGCCTGGAAACATGAACAACCTTGAATGGGCCCTCCCACATGGGAGAAAGCTTATGCAGTCCCTCCCTGGGCCTCTTCCCAAATATTGAGCGGGAAGGGACCTAAACTACTAAAAAGAACAGCACAAGAGACACAAGATTTATGCTAGTTCGGGCCACCGTTGTGGTGTAATACCCTACTCTAGTTTGTGGCGTGGTGGATTGCCTCTTGGGCTGATGAGGAACAGTACAGGGAAGAACGGCCTCGCGAGGGTCTGTTCTTGGTGGGTGTGATGAACTGCTAGGTGGTGTTCCGTCGCTCTAGCTTGAGGATCGGGTCTCTATCTCTCTCTCTGGATTCCAAATGCCAGCCCTAGATGCCGATCGTCTTCCTCCCCTCTACTCTGAGTGTGGCTACCCCTATTTATAGGCGAAGGCCCTGGGCCTCTTCCCAAATATTGAGCGGGAAGGGCGCCAACAATTGGCCATTTTGAAGGGGAACAGCGGGTACACTTATCCTGACTAAAGTTGGTCCTCGCTTTGTCAAAGGCTCGTGATGACGCCTGCTTGGGCTCCACGATGACTCCCTTCCAGCCATTGGGGCTGGTCTTGGTCTTGTTGCACCGAAACGGATGCCTTTTCTTGATGCTCTCGCCTGCGCTTGCTCCCTTTGCACCAAAGAGGAAAGGAGGACGCTGCGCGGGCTGGCGCCCGTTTGGCTCCCTTGGTCGTCATGGCTTACGTCATGGGCACCTCGCGAGGTACCCTGCCTTGAACTCTCCGCCTCCTCATGAGCCAACCTGACGAGGCCGTGCCTGAGGAAGCTCCTTGTCGTCCGCCCCGCGAGGCTTGGCCCCTCGCGAGGGTCTTGAGCTTGCGTTGATGAAGACGGGCTGTCCTGGGCCTCCTTTGAGCCACGCCGCAGGCCGCAGGCAGGCAAGTCTGGGGACCCCCGTTCCCAGAACGCGGACAGAGCCAAAAGGCGCAAACTGTCCCGGGCCATGGTAAGGCGACACCTGTGGGAATACCGTGCGTGAGGCCGCAAAGTGATATGAGGTGTTACCGGCTAGATCGATGTGACTTGGAATCGGGGTCCTGACAAGGACCTTAATAAGCGCCATCCCGAGACTTGGACTCGAGGGATGGTAAGATCAATAGGAGAAGGAGATATTATACAATTACTATGATCAGGATACCTTATATGAGCCATACTTATCCAGGGAATCAATCACGTGAGGGTGTTGTTGATAGAGGGAGCTCTGGCCAGGAGAGGCTAGAGCGAGTGATAGCAACGGAAAAGGTAAGATCAAGAAGGAAACAAGGCTTAAGAGGACCCTAATGCACCAATACTTTAGGCATTCCAACTTCCAATACATACTTATCATGGAATGAAATCCAAGAGGAGCAAGCATATCACTAAGAATAGCTAGCTGAAATCAAGGATGCTATCACAATATTCAATGGAATTGTTACATCGGAATAAGATAGACCCGCTTCGATGATGTATTCAAGATGTCACTAGGGCCGTAACTCACTATGCCATAGTCATACAATCAACCTGTGTATTAACAACAATATCTAGACAGGAAGGATGGATTAATTATATTGATGGCCAAGATAAGGTGTTCAAAGGGGAAGCACTCTTCATCAAGTTATGACCCCTGGGGGCGTGTACTACGAAAAGAAAGCAGCGCATAAGCTCTTGTTCCCGATACGGTTGGAAAGTATTGCAAAGAAAAGCGGTACTTCGGTCGGAAAGAAAGCTGTAGGAGGGTTAGTGCTGAAATCTTCTTGTTCGGATGGTTGAGAGAAGGAGGTGTGTCCTGTGGCGAATACACCGATTGATCGAGACGCCTCAAGGCCACCGGAGGGAGAAATAGTGATAGCAACGCTTACAAGGAATGCTGGGATAAGTTGGCAAGAAGGCAAAGATACTGGCGACTAGATCCTTGAAGCAGATTGGAAGATACCGATATCTCTATTTCAATTTGTTGATTGATGGTTTATAGAAATGGAAAAATCTAGCACATTTACTGTTACTTCTATGTATAAGTTCCTTGCTCAGGTGTGGCCCAGTTTTCATATCTTATTGGGATAGCAACATTGCCCTGGCCGGGTATTGCGAAGGAAGGAAACTCCCTGTCCGAGTCAGGCGATGCTAGAGGATGGATTAAAAAACTCATGGATGCTATCTCTGTTATTGCTGCTTAATGCCCTATTTATACTTGATCTAGCTTATAGCTGGGATTTCTAGAAAGATAAGCTGATGCAAAGACTCGTGGATGGAGTGCCTAAACTAACCTTCCCGAATGTAAGTAGCGAGAGATAGAAGATATGTAAATCGTATTCATCAAGGGGAAATGCACTATTGTTATGCTTGGGCCAGGTTAGTTGATCAAGGAATATTCCAATCGGAAGAACAAACAGAAAATAAGGAGATAGTCATTGGCACTTTTCACACAAGAACCGCTCAGATAAGCACGGAGTCGTAAGGAAAGACCTCTGCGTAGCTATCGTAACTAAATAAACGAATTCCGGTGAAACCAAGGCGAATTTATGAGCCAGTAGTGGGAAAAAGATGCCAAGTATTGAGATGCAACATTATGAATGGTACGATCCGAAGTCTTACTATTTACACAAAATTTACTCAAATGGTTGACTGAACTTCACAGAGGACTGAAGCCGGGAACTTAAACTAATGAAAGTGCGATATATCGACTAGAGGGGGGGGGGGGTGAATAGGCTATTTTTATGAATTCTTCATTGAGGAATTTGCCGGTGAGGAAATTCCTTAGCGAAGAACTACTTGCAGCGAAATAAGTACTCAGAAGTAAGCATAACAGAATACAGGCATGGTCATCATGATGAAATGAAGACACGCACAGAGTACAGAAAGCGTAAACACAGGATAACACAAGATGAAGACAAACAAACTGAAGAAATTGAACTGAGGAAATTGAGAAAGTCTTCACTCAAAGTCTTCAAACACAGATATGAACGAACACTCAACACAGTAATGAGGAAATGAATGAGTTGAGGAAATAGAACCAGTAAGGTTGGTGAAGACAATGATTTGGTAGACCAGTTCCAACTGTTGTCTCAGTTGTATGTCTGGTTGGATCGGCTGAGTATTTAAACTCGAGGACACATAGTCCCGGACACCCAGTCGCTGAGCACACAGCTCAGGACACAAAGTCCTCACCGTATTCTCCTTGAACTAAGGTCACACAGACCTCGTCCAATCACTCGTGGTAAGTCTTCAGGCGACTTCCAAACCTTCACAGACTCGGTCACTTGGCGATCCACAATTCCTCTCTAGACCATGACGCCTAATCGTCTGGAAGAAGCACAGTCGTCAAAGGCAACAAGCATTGGATCCACGCAGGATCAATCTCTTCAGTGATGCTCAATCACTTTGGGTTTGTAGGTGTGGGGACCCCGACTCATAAGTCGAGATCACCGAATGCACGTGTACAGTGATCCCAGAGATCAATGCTCACTGAACACACAGAAGCTGAATAACAAGAGTCTTACATCCATACATACCGTTTTACACAAGTAGGACCATTATGGTCAAGTCTTGAGTGTATCATTGCAGCGGAAATCTTCAATAACAACTTGGACCCATGCCATCCGCCTTAACCCTACAGCATTCTGACCGGAAGCGCCCTAGCTCGCATGTTCGCACCAAGTGTCCTTCATCACATCCTGTTCTTTCATGCCCGCCAATAAAATAACCAGTGGCAAGCCAATGAGTACTTTGAATGTACTCGCAAGCATCCCATGTTTTGGTTCAAGATACAACACTACATGATATAGGCAAATTTGTGTAGAAAGCTAGTTTTGAGTGCAATGACATGTTCTACAACTTGGAAGGCATGCATCAGGAGAATTCAAGTAACCATGAGGACAGGTTACAGATATCAACATAAATAGAGTGGGCACCAACCCAACTCAATCATGTCAAGCCCCTTGACTTGACCCAAGTAGATCTTCCCACTTATCCAAACACACACACACTTGTTTGTAAACATGTGGACGTAGCCCAAGAGCGGTTACCCAACTGTCCTTGACCGTGGACACGGCTATTCGAATAGTTTTACACTCTGTAGAGGTTGCACACTTTACCTAGACGACACTAACAAGGAGTCCACTCGTTGCTCTGTATCCTCACGATGTACATCATACGAGACTCTCTCGAGATCGTAACATCCGAGAGGGGACACAACGGTGTATCCGGTGCCCTATGAAAACAGTCATGGCCGCCCTACCTGGCACGACCCAGTTCCGAGAGAGAGCACCAACTCTCCCCCGTCACTAGTAATGCGGGCTCCAAGCTAGTATCGGCCTAGGTAATCAATAATGCCCTTTCCCATACAAGGGTAGAGTGGTTGCGCATGTAAGGTTGGAATAACGGTCGCAACTTAAACCAATCCATTTTGAAAACAACACACACACTTGCCTCGCACACCACTTCGTCATCAAGTGGTTACCCATCTCATCATCTCCCTCGGGCATAAGTGGCACCCGACGGGTTTTCAAAAGTCCTTTGAAAATAATTTATCTCCTTCACCATGCATATACCCGCCCCTTTATGTAGCACTACATTAGCATCCTATCTACTCCCACCGGCATAACCCTCATAAGAAGGTAGGGTCACGCACAATGCAAGTATCAATGAGGAAGTAACGGTGGCAAGCCACCCCATGTGATCACCATAATATCATGTCTCCGATGCAAGCAATAAAAGTGCTATATGGCATGCATAAAAAGGTTTGATAGACATGGTCAAAGGGTTGCTTGCCTGTTTTAACGAAGTCTTCGAGGTCTTCAAATATCTCTGGTCCAACTCCGAGCATTTCGTCAACTATCGTCGAAAACAACCATAATAAGCAACGCAACAAGGTAGAAAATAAAAGTGCTCTAAAATTATTAATTTGACTTTTCTAGGACTTCCCTGGTCATATGAAAAATAACCAGGGTGGTTTCATTGGAATTGAATTAGTGGATATTTCTGAACATTTCAACATTATGGAATCAAGGGGTTTATGGATTTGCAAGAAGTGTACAGAAATATATTTTTGAAAAATGAGCAAAGGCACCCAATTAACAAGGGATGATTTTAGAAGCATCTAGGATTTGGTTTCACTGGATTTGGAGTTCAAATGAATATTCTATGGATTTGCAAAGTTGACAAACATGAAGGAATGACTTATTATTTTGTGGGGTACAGAACGTATTAAGAAAAAATGTTCATAAACTAACTTATGAACTTAGAAGCATCTAGGAATTTGAATCATGGCATTTGGATCAAGTTTGAGCTCTCTGTGATTTTCTAAATTTCATCACAAAAATAGGAAGAATAAGATTTGATAAATATTTGTGAAGAAAAGGTCTCTGGAAAAAACTGTGCATGTTGCACCACCAGGTAGATCATGATTTATAGAGTTACTAGAAATTTGAATCATCAAATTTGGAGTCCATTTGAATTTTTTATGGATTTTACAAGCCTATAGAAAAAGAAAAGTGAGAGGGGTTTACCTAAATGGGCCAAATCTGGAAGGTGGCGGCGCGCGCTGGGCGAGGTTTAGCGTTGAGGCGCAACTGGGCCGGCCCATCGGCTCAGCCGCACACTCGCATGGTCCATGCCGGAGGCGTATTTGCCCAGTGCGCCTCCAATTAAATGGAGGGGCCCATGACGGGTCACTGACCTGCGGGTGCACTCAGGTCGCCTCCCTCCTCCCGCTGCACGAAGGAGACAGAGGAGGCGGGCCGAAGCGCTGCCGCCTGCCCGGTGGCTCCGGTCACCTCCGTGATGCCCAGCACATCAAGGGGCTCAGGGAGAGCGGCGATCCGACGAGGTGCGCCACGATCGCGAGGGGTGGCTTGACGCGAGCACATCATCACCCAGAGCGGCGCAGGCCGGGCAGTGGTGATGGAACTCGACAAAGATGGCTGGGGGAAGGAGGGGAGAAGCACGGAGAGGCTCATGGTGGTGGTGGAGGTGCTCTAGTGCGGTCTAGAGGGGAGGAGGAAGAATGGTGGGTGCGAATTTAGGCGGAGGCCGACGACAAGGCTCCGGCCATGTTGGTGGATGGAGGGCACGGGAGGATAAACGAGTTGGTCCAGAGGGTCTATGGGAGGAAGAGAGGGTCAAAGGAGTAGATTGGGGGCTCGGGGTGGCCTTAAATAGCAAGGCCGCGGCTCACCGTGGATGCGGCGCATGGGTGGCCGTGGAAACGGATCGGGCGGCAAGGGGAGCGAGCGAGGAGTTGTCTGCGGTGCTCGTGGGGGTGGATTAGAGCGCCAGGAAGAGAGAGAGGGAGCGGGCCACGTGCGAGGCCGGGCATTGGCCGAGCCGGGCGGCTCTGGGCACGCGCCGCAGGAGGTGAGAGAGAGGGAAAGGAGGGTGCCTGCACGGTGGCGTGTTGCGGATGTCGAGACACCTCGACTGGCGCGAGGAGGAGGCTGGAGGTGGACGGGAGCGCCGTGTCAACGGTCGGGAGCGCGGTAGCATGCTCCAGAGCGCGTCTTTGGCCGGCATGCGCGGCTTTTCCGTGCGGACTCGCGCGTCCACTTTTGTCTGGCAGTTGTAGAGGGGAGTAAACAACTTGACAATGGCGTTGGATGCCCTGGGGATCCACTGGAGTGAGGAGGGAGGTTGAGAGAGAGAGAGATGGTGCTGTCCAGAGAGGGAAAAAGGGCTTTTCACCCCCATCATCATGGCTCCTCGGGCAGGAAAAGATGCAGGTGTTAGAGGAGGACCAGATGGTGCTGTGGGAGCACTAGTAGAAAAAGGGGATATCGTTGAGGCCTGTTTTGCCCATTAGTCCCGGTTCAATCCAGAACCGGGACTAATGTGAGCATTTATCCCGGTTCGTGAGCCCTGGGGGCCGGCCGGGCCACGTGGGCCATTGGTCCCGGTTCGTCCGGACCTTTTGGTCCCGGTTGGTGGGACGAACCGGGACCAATGGGCCTCGCTCCTGGCCCACCACCATTGGTCCCGGTTGGTGGCATGAACCGGGACCAAAGGCTTCCTTTAGTCCCGGCTCATGCCACCAACCGGGACCAATAGTGCTGCCTATATATAGCCCCTCGCAAGCAAGAGCAGAGCACACCGCTTTGTTTTTTCCGCCGAGGGGAGGGGGCTTGGTGGTGCTCTAGCTCACCTCCTATGCACACAAGGTGTTCATTGAATGCCCGAGCCACACTACTTAAGCTTTCTCCTCTCAAGCTCGACCTCTAACCTCCATTTTCCTCAATATTTGTCTAGGTTTAGCGGTCCGTCACGCCTGGCCCCGCCTTCACCGCCGCCGATCACCCGCGCCGATCTCATCGCCAAGACCACCGTGGTGAGCCTCTTGTTCTTATCTTCTTTCCGAAAGGAAAAATATTCTTACTTGTATTATTTTCTTACTTTTATTATTGCATCTTATATAGTGCGATGGTTTTGGTATCCGCCTCGTCGACCCTCGTCCATCTATGATTCGGATGTGGTATATATTATCTTTTCATAACTATTGGTTCATTTATTGTTTATGAAAATTATGCCACCAACGTGACATAGATTTTATTTATCTAGGAGGTTGTTGAACCGAAATTCCAACCGACCCTATTGTCGAGAGGTTAAATTTAGTTGAACAAGAAAACAATTTCTTGAAGGAAAAATAAAAAACTTGAGGAGGAGAAGATGATATTGGAGTTGCATGTTGCGGATGTCGCCGATGATCACAAGATCAAGATGGATGCAATGCGCTTGAAGATGAGAAAGATTAGAAAATATGCCATTCATACCGAGGCTTGGTATCATTATGCCGTTGGATCAGTTGTTACCTTGGTTGCGATTATGATCGATTTGTTTTCACATTGAAATGTTTTACATAGTTTCAATGTATGGTTTAATTAATTTAGATGCTCTGCAGAGCTTTATGTTGTTAGATGAGAACTATGTATGTACTTTGGTTTTATGTGATGATGAACTTCTATTAATTTGGTCACTTAATTATCTATTCATGATGTTCTGAATGATTTTTGACACACTTAATTATATATAATGCACGCAGATGAACCGCAATGGATGTACGGTGATGTACACACCTCCGAGTACATTAAGGGCGTGCATGCTTTTCTCAAGTGGCTGAGGCAAACAAGATGAATGGTTTTATGTGTTGTCCATGCCCTATATGTGGGAATACGAAGTCTTACTCGACCGGAAAATCCTTCACACCCACCTGCTTTACAAGGGTTTCATGCCACACTATAATGTTTGGACGAGGCACGGAGAAATAGGGGTTATGATGGAAGACGGCGAGGAAGAAGAGTACGATGACAACTATGTGCCCCTGAATACGGTGATGCTATGAACATCAAGTTGCACTGCACGATGTGCACGATGGTGCTGCAACGGGCGGCTGCTGAAGATCAAGATGAACCGACGATGTGCCCCATGATGATGATCTCCGCGGGTCATTGTCGATGCAAGGACACAATGCGAAAGTCAAAAGGAGAAGCTGAAGTTCGATCGCATGTTAGAGGATCACAAAAAGGGTTGTACCCCAATTGCGAAGATGGCAACACAAAGCTCGGTACCGTACTCGAATTGCTGCAAAGGGAAAGCAGAGAATGCTGTACCTGATAAAGGATTTGAGAAGCTACTGAAAATAATGAAGAAGAAGCTTCCAAAGGATAACGAATTGCCCGACAAGACATACGCAGCAAAGAAGGTCGATGCCCTCTAGGATTGGAGGTGCGAGAAGATACATGCATGCCCTAATGATCTGCATCCTCTACCGTGGTGCCTACAAGGATCTGAACGCATGCCCGGTATGCGGTGCATTGCGATATAAGATCGACGAGATGACCTCGGTGATGTTGACGGCGAGCCTCCCAGAAGAGGGTTCTGCGAAGGTGATGTGGTATGCTCCTATAATACCACGGTTGAAACGTCTGTTCAAAAGCGGAGAGCATGCCAAGTTGATGCGATGGCACAGTGAGGACCGTAAGAAAGACGGAAGTTGAGAACACCACGACGGGTCGCAGTGGAGAAAAATCGAGAGAAAGTATCGGGATGAGTTTGCAAAGGACCCAAGGAACGATGGTTTGCTTTAAGCGCGGATGGCATTAATCCTTTCGGGAGCAGAGCAGCAATCACAGCACCTGGCCCGTGACTCTATGTATGTATAACCTTCCTCCTTGGATGTGCATGAAGCGGAAGTTCATTATGATGCCGTTCTCATCCAAGGCCCTAAGCAACCCGGCAACGACATTGATGTGTACCTAAGGCCATTAGTTGAGGAACTTTTACAGCTGTGGAATGGAAACGGTGTACGACGTGGATGAGCACAAAAGGAAGAATTTGACCTAAAGGCGTTGTTGTTCGTGACAATCAACGATTGGCCCGCTCTCAAGAACCTTCGTGACAGACAAACAAGGGATACCACGCATGCACGCACTGTTTACTTGACACCGATAGTATATACCGGGAAGCTGCAGGAAGAATGTGTACCTAGGAAATCGCCGATTTCTTCCGACCAACCATCAATGTCGAAATAAAGGCAAGCATTTCAAAGGCGAGGCAGATCACCGAAGAAGCCCGCCATGCGCATCGGTGATCACGCATTTGCTATGGTCAATGATTTACACGTAATCTTTGGAAAGGGTCCCGCGGACTAGCTGTTCCGAATGACGCCGAGAATCACGCACCCATGTGGAAGAAGAAATCTATATTTTGGGACCTACCCTCTGGAAAGACCTAGAGGTCCGCTCTTGATCGACGTGATGCACGTGACGAAGAACCTTTGCGTGAACCTGCTAGGCTTCTTGGGCGTATGGGAAGACAAAAGATACACCTAAGGCACGAGAGGACCTGCAACGCTTGCACGAAAAAGAGGGCATGCCTCCGAAGCAAGATGAAGGTCCCGCCAGCCACGCTCTTACGAAAGAAGAGAAAGAAATATTCTTTCAATGCCTGCTCAGATGAAGGTCCCGACCGGCTTCGTCGAATATAAAGGGAATAATAAATATGTCGAGAAAAAGTTCCGAACCTAAAGTCTCATGACTGCCACGTGATTATGACACAACCGCTTCGGTTGCATTGAGGGGCTTCACCGAAAAACGTCCGATTAGCCATTGTGAAGCTATGTGCATTCCTCAATGCAATATCTCGAAGGTGATTGATCCAGAAATCGTAGCAATGCTAAGGAGTGATGTGGCGCAATGTCTTGTCGGTTTGAGCTAGTGTTCCCACCATCCTTCTTCAATATCATGACGCACGCCCTAGTTCATCTAGTCGACGAGATTGTCATTCTGGGGCCCGTATTTCTACACAATATGTACCCTTTGAGAGGTTCATGGAGTCCTAATGAAATATGTTCAGAATCGTGCTAGGCCGAAGGAAGCATCTCCATGGGCCATCAAACGAGAGGATGTCATCGGGTTTTGTGTTGACTTCATTCCTGGCCTTAATAAGATAGGTCTCCCTAAATCGCGGTATGAGGGGAAACTGATCGAAAAGGCACGCTTGGAAGAGACTCAATAATATGCAGGACGGATATTCTTGGTCTCAAGCACACTACACAGTTCTACTGAACTCTACCTTGGTGACCCGTATGTCGATGAACACAAGAACATCTGCGCCCAAACACCCGGAGCAAAGGCGACGATCGGATTACATGTGAACACATCAGACTTTCAGCAGTTGGTTGGAAACACGCCTCGTGAGGTGACAGCACTGTTTGTGATGAGTTGTACTTGTTGTCCAGGGACCATCTTCGACTGTAATGATTTGGAAAGGATACGAGATAAATGGGAATACATTTTACACGATTGACCAAGATGAAAAGAGCACCAACCAAAACAGCGGTGTCCGCTTTGATGCAGCAACCGACAAGGAAATGACACATATTATGGTTACATAGTAGACATATGGGAACTTGACTACGGAGTAGATTTTAAGGTCCCTTTGTTTAAGTGCAAGTGGGTCAATCATCAGGCGCGGGTGCAGTAGACCCACAAAGACGGAATGACAACAAGGATCTGAAAAATCTTGGGTACACTGACGAACCGTTCGTCCTAGCCAATGCAGAAAACAAAACAAAAAAACTTGAAAATAATAATAATAATAGCAACAATAAGCATTTTGTTGTAAGTAGAAACAAAATAAAATAAATAAAGCAACAAATAAAACAAAAAAGTGTTTTCGAATTTTAAAACTAATGGCACAAACAGAAAGTTTATATTTTTTCTAAAACTAAAAGCACTAACAGAAAGTTTATAATTTTGCTGACCTAAAAGCAAAAATAATTAAAAAATAAAGCAAAAAACCAAAAGAAAATAAATAATGCAGAAAACAAAACAAAAAAACTTGAAAAAAATAAAAATAGCAACAATAAGTATTTTGTTGTAAGTAGAAACAAAATAAAATAAATAAAGCAACAAAGAAAACAAAAAAAGTGTTTTCAAATTTTAAAACTAATGGCACTAATAGAAAGTTTATATTTTTTCTAAAACTAAAAGCAAAAAGAAATAAAATATAAAGCAAAAAAAGTGCCACCTACTGGGCCCCCACGGCCTGAATACGACTAGAAACCCTACATGGGCCAGGATTCAGGCCCGCAGAGGCCCAATAGGCCCACAGGCAGTAGCAAGTTTAGGCCCGAAAGCCTGCATTAGAGAGGAGCTCGAAAGGGGAGGCACACCAGCGCTTATAAACCAGTGCCGGCGCCCTTCAGCTAGCGAGGTGGGACTAAACTTTTGGGCGCGGGGCAGCACAACGCCTTTGGTCCCGGTTGGTGGCACCAACCGAGACTAAAGGGGGGTTTAGTCCCGGTTGGTGCCACGACCCGGGACTAATGCCCCCCTTTAGTCCCGGTTGGTGCCACCAACCGACCAAAGGTCGCGCTTCCCGCCCTTTGGGCTGCTGAATTTGTTTTGGTCCCGGTTGGTGGCACCAACCGGACTAAAGTAGCATTAGTCCCGGTCGTGGCACCAACCGACTAATGCCCTTGCTATATAAGAAAGCACTTGGGAAATTTCAGATTCATCGCGATTTTCCTCCCCGACGCCGCCAGTTGCCCCGACGCCGCCAGACGCCGCCGCCGCGCCCACGCCTGCGTCGTCACCATCGCCGTCGCCACGCCGTTGTCGCCGCCGCTTCGCGCCCGCCGCCGCCGCCGCCCGCCCTCCCGCCATCGCCAGACCAAGATCTGCCCCAACGTCGTCGCCTCGCCTCGTCGCCGCCGTCCCTCGCCTCGCGCCCGCCGTCGCCCCCTGCCTCATGACCTCGCCGACCTCGCCGCCGCCACCCCTGCCTCCCCGACCTCGCCGTCGCCTCCGCCTCCCCGACCTCGCCGTCGCCTCCGCCTCCCCCGCCGCCTCCGTCGCCGCGACCTCGCCGTCGCCTCCGCCCACAGTGAGCCCCAGCAGCACCTGCCCTGCCCCCGCCGCCGCCATGATTTTTTTTTCGAGATGTTCATGATTTTTCATAAATGTATATATATTGATGTATGGATATATGTATGATGCTTTTTGCAGTGTTGATCTAATGTTTTTCTTCTGCATATATATGTGATTTTTTTGTTCATAGATGATCATATGAATTTTTTTGTTCATAGATATGATCATATATATGATGTATGCATGGATCGATGTGGATGGAATATGAAGTTTTTTGTTCATAGAATATGATGTTTTTTATTCATAGATTTTATTTTGTTCATTAGAGAGAGGCGGGACGCCGAGGAAGTTGTACTGTTTAGAGTTAGGGTCGCCGAGGAAGAAGGAAAATAAGGAAAAGAATAAAGAGGAAGAAGGAAGAAGGAGAAGATGAGGAGAAAAAAATAAGAAGAGGAAGTAGAAGAAAAAGGAGAAGAAGAAGGAATAGAGGAGAAGAAGAAAAAATTCTATTTTTCTTCTTCTCCTTTTCCTTCTTCTTCTCCTCTCTTTTTTTCTTCTATTTTTTCTTCTTCTTTCTTCTTCTTCTTTTTTCTTCTTCTTCTCATTTTCTTCTTCTTCTTCTTCTTCTTCTTCTTCTTCTTCTTCTTCTTCTTCTTCTTTTTTATCGGGAACGAGGGTGTCGAGGATCACGAGGGTCGACGGTCGGGAACTAGGCTAGAGGGTCGAGAGGGTCACAGAGGGGTCGAGGGTCGCCGAGGCCGGGTCGAGGGTCAATGTTTTGAGGGTCGAGGGTCGCCGAGGCCGGGTCGAGGTTTCGAGGCACAAGGGTTTGAGGGTTCGAGGGTTCTAGGGTCGAGGGTTCGAGGGTTCTAGGGTTCGAGGTTCTAGGGTCGAGGGTTCGAGGGTTCTAGGATCCCAAGGAAGAAGGAAGAAGAAGAAGAAAAGAATGAGAGGAAAAAGAAGAAGAAGAGAGAAGAAGAAAGGAATAGGGAGAAGAAGAAAAATAGAATTTTTTTCATTTTTCTTCTTCTCCTCTATTCTTTCTTCTTCTCCTTTTTTTTTCTTCTTTTTTCTTCTTCTTCTTCCTTCTTCCTTCTTCCTCTTTTCTTCCTTTTCCGATAGGGGGTAGCGATAGTGTCAAAGTATTGAAGAAATCATGGCTTCATCATTAGCCGGAAGTAACCATGGCATGATGGTGAAGTCCTCCAAAGTTGCCTACGAATGGAGTCCGGATAGGATAATTTGCCTTTTGCTGAACTTTGTACCAAAAAGCTAATTATCCTATCTCGGGACTCCGCTCCAAAACAACTTTGGAGAGCTTGCACCATCATGCACCTGTTACTTTCTCCTAATGATGAAGACATGGTTTTGTTGAATCTTTGACACTAGGCAACCTCCCGACCTCTCGGCGATCTTCGACCCTTGACCTCGACCGCCGGGCGATCCACGACCTCTACCCTACACAAGGCCGATGCCCACGCCACTTGTGGGACATAGATGTATTGTTCAACGCCGACCCCTCCCGATAGCTTCAACACGTGGGGGTCGATATTACGCACCCTCCTAGCTTGAAGCGTTCTCGAGGCCACCCCTAACCCTTGAAGCGTTGTCGAGGCCACCCCAAACCCTAGAGAAGCAGCGCCGAGGCCACTAATATGATTCCTTATTGTGATTAGCTAGCTAGTTCTACGTTGGCACTAATATATCCATATCTGTCATGTTTGAATAATAATTGCCATGTTGTAAATATTTGTAGAAACTATGGACACCCCCGAGACGAAGCACAAGAAGCGTTGTTGAGGGACATAATCGCACACGGAGGTGATGCCGCCTCCTCGATGATGCTTCTCAACGCCGACAACGATGGTCTGGAAGGAGAGGGTGAAGAAGCAGCTGGCTATGATTTACATGGCTCCGATGACCCAATGCCGGTGCAAGAAGGAGAGGGTGAAGAAGTAGACCGTGAGGACGGCTCCGTGATCACCAAACCGAGTTCGCCAGGTATATATATTAGTTAAGCCTGTGCTGACTATCTCTCGCCTTTGTTTTGGTATATATGTACACATATTAATTAACTCTCGTCTTTGTTCTTTTTCTAGCCCTCCGGATCGAGTACAACTTCGTAAAGAGACGAGGCCCAAGAAAAGTTGAGCTCGGATGAAAAGTTTGAGATCATACAAATCGCGCTGACGGCCAACCGATTGAACCCTACCGACAAAGAAGGCATTTGTTGCTCGGTCGCGGGTTCGGTTAGGGACAAGATCCCGATCAGCATCCACCAATGGTATAAGCCTAAGAACGAAGACCCCGAGGTGTCTTGTGTCAATGATATGCGAAAAATGATCTTTGGACCGAGCTGAAGTCAAATTTTACCCTACCGCCAGAGGATGATCCGGAGAAGCCAGAATAGAGCCATTAATCAAGTCTTTTGCTCTTAAGAAGATGGCAGAACTATTCAGGAATTGGAAGAAAGACCTCAATACGTATGTCGAAAAAAATGAGACACCAGAATTCACGGGCAAATATGAGAAGATCGAGATGATCGCCCGCATTTGTGGCCTACAAGACATCGGAAAAGAGTAAAAAGATGTCAGCGACAAACAAGAGAAATGCTGCGAAGAAGAAGCTTCCTCATCGCACGGGTCGTGGCTACCTCATAGCCCGCCTAAGTGGGCCAAGGCTGAGAATGATCTGCTTGATAAAGGGATCGAACCCGAGACAATGAACTGGCCAGACCGCTGCGGACTTGGTTCTTCGGGCCGGCGGATCCTTGGACCCTATAACGGGAAGTGCATTTGGACGGACGAACAATTGGACATACCAGTCAAGAGGCTTAAGCATTATATCGAAGCAGCGCAGCAAGGGAAGTTCGCTCGCAGACAGGAGAAGGACGAGCTCACAATGGCCCTCGAATCTCGAGCACCTGGACGGACACGAGGCACACCAGCTCCCTTTCGTGGAAGGCTGGATTTCGGACGCAGGGGTTACAAAACCCATGAGAGGAGGAAGAAACTGAGCAGAGCCTAATGCAGCGCTGCACGAAAGGGTAATGGGGCTAGAGGAACGAGAAGCAGCCGATCACAACAAACGACCTGCCAAGCTTCCCCGGTTACCTCGCCATCTCAGCGGAGAAGCAGCGTGGCTTCCACCGAGCTGCTTCAGCCAGAGCAGCATGCCTTGACGGCTCCTGCCAGCTATCCCGTGGATGCTATCACGGATGCTGAAAGTTGCCACCTTATGGCGCAATGGAGCAATTTAAAGGTCAAGGCGGCTGTTGGCTCTGCTTATCCCACTAAACCCGACTCAACTTTTCACCGCCGCCGATTCCGTAGGATATGCTAAGGTGATGGTCGATGAAATAACGGAGGGATTTGAGGAGCTCCGCTTGACCACCCTACCGTGAAGGGAGTATCGGCTGGGTTCTGCTCAAGACTCCATGCCTATGGCGGAAGGATCTCATCAACCTTCACGAACTGGACGCCTCCGCCTCCTCCTCCTCCTCCAGCGAGTCAGGGCACTCCGCCTCCTCCACCGCCTCCTCCTCCTCCGAGTCAGGCACTCCGCCTCCTCCACCGCCTCCTCCTCCGGCGAGTGACGATCAGGGCACTCGGCCGGCTCCTTCTCCGCGCGTGGCGGCACTCCGTCTCCTTCTCCGCCTGCACCGCGCGCCCGGCAGCCAGCCTCCTCCTTCTCCGCCTCGTCGGCAAGGGCGGAAGAGACCCGCCGCCGCTCCGGCTGCTCCGGCCGTAGTCCTTCTCCTCCGCCTCGTAAGTAAGGAAAGAAGACATCCGCCTGCCTGCTCTGCCGGCGCTCTAGCAGACAACCAAAGGCGGAGGAGATATGATTCGGTCCTTCTCTCAAGACTCGGAGAAGTTACCGCACGAGAGGAGCGAGGAGGAAAACGCGAAGATCGCGAGACCGAAGTGGATGGCTGGTTTCAAGGGTTGAAAGCAAAGAGACATCCACCTCCGGAGGAGAAGGTAGATCCGGTCAAAGCGAAGCGACTCTGCTGCCCCGACAAAACCACCCAAGTCTCCGCCAAATGTAACTATTAGCGATTATTGGAAAGGCATTTGCCGAGGTGGAGAGATCGGGAAGTACTGCGCTGATCAAAGGATGAAAGAACGACGAGCTGGGAAACAAATTGCCCAGCTCGGCGAACAAGCGGCGAATCGTGCCCCCGCTCAAGGTGCTGCTAGCGACATCGCCGATCCGAGGATGGTGCCCGTTATGGCAATCCTGAAGATTACTTGCCCGACGATGTACAATTTGATTTCTTGGAGGTGCAGATACAAAGATACGAGTACGGAAGCCTCTCGTCAAAGATGAAAGCTCTCTAACAACGATGATGCTAAGATTGCATGATTGGTACATGAAAACCTGCAAAGAGTCTCGAGGGAGGAATACTTTGTATTTGAGAGTTAAAAGGAGCATGACCTCCTTGGAATTGAACTGTTGCCTATTCCATTTGAGGAGTTCTATCAGTTTTTCAATCAATTGGCCCTCGATAAAGCAACGGTCACCTGCTACATGTCTGTAAGTAGTACTACTTCGTCATTAAGTATCTCTATATAACTCAGCTCTTTCATTGCATGTATTTATAAATATCCTCACTATATTATGCAGATTGAAGATCGCAGAAATGAAGAAAAACAAGTGGGTGATATTGGGTTCATTAACACATATCTCATCGATGCAAATGAGGTTAAATATCGTGCCAAGGAAACCGAGGCCAACTTGCTACGATCGTTGGAAATAAATGAACACAAAATACAATACTCTTTCCTTACAACTACACGTGAGTGTTACTGTCTTGTGGCATATTCGGTTTCCTTATTTAGTCCAGGTTATAGAAATGTAATATTGATGAGTTATGCATGCGCAAGCAGGTTCCACTATATTCTCCTAGAGATTAAGCTTGAGCAGGAGTAGTAACTGTCTTAGACTCGAGACTAAAAGATCCCAAGGAGTATGCGGAAATGACTGAAATGCTCAAGAAGTAAGTTAAATCGATCATTATCCACCATATCAGCAACTTTGTTCATTTCTGATATCAAGTAATTGTTTTCTTTGTATGGCAGGGCTTGGGAAAATTCACCAAAAAGCTCCGGACTACCAAGAAGCTGCAATTTAGACACCAAAGTAAGTACTATATAGTAGCATATTCCACGCGCATCTCCTAGTGATTCAAGCGCTAGTTTCATCAATACCATTTAGCATGTGCTTGCTAATTATCAGTTTGATTGACCTCTGCTTCTTGTAAAGTGGTTGTGGCAGGAACAAGGGAATGATTTCTGTGGATACTACGCTTATGCAGTCCATCCGCCACACGACCTGTGAGAGGGGCTACTCCGACAAACAATTTGAAGTGCGTAAATAAAATATTCACAATTTTATTTTATTACCATCATTTGTGTTGAGTTTCATTCATTCATATATATATATATATATATATATATATATATATATATATATATATATATATGTGTGTGTATTGACCCCTTTCTTAAAATTAGATGTTTCGCAAATGGATGAACTCCTAGCACCAGATCGCATGCAGCAATTCAAGAGGAATTGGCGCATTCTTTCTTGACTATGTGATCGCTGAAGACGGGAATACCATGTGGACCACGCGTCCGTATTGTAAAAGATAATTATTGTATATATGTAGCCGGTAGTGTCGGATAGATATACGAGAACTTGTTGTTCGACCAATCTCTCGGAGAAGGAGAGGTGGTCGATATCACTTCTCTCTGTATGCATATATATGTTCATGACGATCTTCTGCTTGCTTAATTACTAGCTAGCTAGCATTTCTAGTTAGTCCTCTCTATACGTATGTATAGTACGTAGGCGTCGACCAAGCACGGACAAAAGAAAGGACACTTTTCTCTATTAATTAGCTAGCTATAGCACAATATATGAAACACCTAAATTAACCCCCAAAACCCCCAAACCCCCTCTTTGAAAAAAAAAAAAACCAGAGCCAAAGAAATGTTGATGCGTGGATGTTTATTGGTCCCGGTTGGTGCCACCAACCGGGACCAAAGGCCTCCCGCTGGGCTCAAGTGGACAGGCCACGTGGAGGCCTGATCTGTCATGGTTCGGATAGAACCGGACTAAAGGGTGAGGGTATTAGTACCGACCCTTTAGTCCCGGTTCATGAACCGGGACTAAAGGCCCTTATGAACCGGGACTATAGGCCCTTTTTCTACTAGTGGAGAAAGATTAGCTCATTGAGATTAGTGGAAGTGGACAAAACATACATTTTTAATTTCTGCCAGAAGGTGTTTGATGCTGGTTTGGGCAAGAAGATGAACTCCTCTTGGCATGAGGTTTGACAGGGTCAAATGGTACGACAAAATAATTGGTTCCACCAATATTGAGTCCATTTGGGCAAATTTGCCAATGCAACTTTTGTAAACCCTAGAAATCCACAGAAATGGACTTCCCAAGATTTAGTCATGCAAAACTATTCTCCTTGATGCACCACTTGGTGTAGTGTCATCATTCGAGGTTCTGAACATGTCCACAAAAGTTGAGATCAAAAGGAGAAAGTTTCCAATGTAGAGTTGTTCAAATTTGGTTCTGGACAGGAAGGGTTTTGGGGCATTTTGATCAAGTTAACTTGTTTTCCAACTTGTGCCACTTGGTCTAGATGAACTATTAGACCATTTGAGAATATTCACAAGGTTTGAGAAAATTTGGACATGTTTGGCAATGTAAAGTTGCTCAAACTTCAAAATGGACAGAAATGGTTTTGAGGGGGTTTCATGGGGTTATACTATTCTCCATGACATGATACTTGTCAAGATCATCAAGCTTGTCATATGTGACACTCTAGAATTTTCTTAGAATTTTTGGAGAATATTTCCTTTGTAAATATTTCAAAAGCTTGAAATATCCAGGAAGGGTTTTTGAGAGATTTAACCAATACTTTGAACATGACCATGTGTTGAAACTATTATATATGGACAATATATGTCCACTGAGTTTCCCTAGGTTTTACCAAATATTCTTAAAGCTTTAAAATAATTTTAACCTATTAAAGACCATTTCGGGCCTAAAGAAAACGCCTTTAAATAAAATAGGAAAGTAACTTTTAAAATTATATTTTTATGGTTTATGGGTATCCTATATCTAATAGGAGTCAAATATATTTTGAAAGATTTTTACTACCCTTAATTAAGTACTTGCATTGCAAATCTCAATTCAGGGTTTTTGGAAAACAAATTTTGAAAATACTATTTGGCCAAATTATTTTTGTAAGAAATTATTTTTATGTCCTATACACATGGAATGATCATTGGGCAAGGTTTTTGGATCAAGGAGAAGGAGTATAAGAGTTGGAGGTTTGATTTGATTTTTAGAGCACTTGCAAACAGCAGACAAAAATCAAATCAAGCAAAGACCAAAACACATAAAAGTTTTTGTCAAACCACAATTTATCATGATTTATTAGGTTAAGAGTTGGGCCATGAAAATCAGGGTGTGACAGTAGGGGTTTGGTTTTGGGTTTTTCCTCACTCAATGATTTTCGCTCAAAGTCCTCGGAGGATGGGATGCTCTCAAATGACAAGTGTCAGTTTCTCTCGGAGCAGCCAACCAGCTAGTGGTTGTAGGGGGCGGCTATTTATAGCCTAGGGAGCAGCCCGACATGATAAGACATAAATGCCCTTCAATGATATGAGCGTTAGGTAGATAAGATATTTTGGGACAGCTGGCGCGCAGCACAGGAACGGTCGGAAAATTGACTCTCAAATTCCTTAGGGCTATCATGTTCCTCACTGTAGCCAATCCAAGACCGGCGAATTCCTAACTCCTCGGTCGAATAAATTCTCAACACCGTAAGAACTTCGCCTCATCACTCAATAAATTGACTGAATCTGTATGAGATTTCCAATGGCTTCACTCAAGGAATTGGTAGGTGTAGGATTTTGAGTTGAGCATCACATGGAAATTTTTCCTTAGTATTTCTCGAATTTCTTTAACAAAGACGGTGTTTCCTATGACTCAAGAAAGAGAAAATGAAACTATGAAAACAAAAGTCTTCTCGCTTCATGTTCCTCAAATGAATACCAAGTCTTCAAGGTCACACCAATTTCTTCACTTTCAAAGTCTTCGAATACCAAAGTCTTCGACGAAGAACTTCATTTTAGGGTCGACTTTCTCAGAAATATCAAAATCCTCATAGACTTATAGACCTGTGTACACTCATAAACGATTAGGCCCTTAACCTATAAGTCTTCAATACACCAAAATCACTAAGGGCACTAGATGCACTTACAATCTCCCCTTTTGGTGATTGATGACAATATAGGTTAATTTTTCAACGGGATAAACATATGAAGTGTAAATACTGATATTGAGGAATTTGATTGCAAGATATAGAAGAACTCCCCAAGATGTGCATAGTGAGGAATTTGCTTTTGAGGCAATGCACATTTGAAGAGTTGAATCATGGAGATCTCCCAGATATCTTGTAATTCATACACGCATTTGACATATAATATGAAGAATTTGAAATGCATGATGAAATATGGTAACTGATATAATTCAGGATGCGTGTATTAACATATAACGAAGAATAAGCATGCAGAGGAACACATCAAAACTATCAGAGCACCATCGGGTTTAAGATTACAACTCGATCCAATAATAGTTTCAGAAGAGCGAGAGTTGTAACTTAGCAGAAAAACACCCATATAATAGACCCGCTTGAAAACTAACTCAAATTTCTCCCCCTTTGTCATCGAATGACCAAAAGGATCGAAACTGAGGACTAACGCCCCTGAAGAATATCAAGTTGATGGAGGAGCGCAAGCGTTGTCAGGGTCGGTTGTCGTAGTAGGGCCTGCCGCAGTGTCGTCCAAGTCTTCATTTTCATCAGTGTCGCGCGATGAAGAATATGAGCTGGCCACCAAGGAAGGAACCTTGAACTTCTTGAATTTCTTCGATGGAGGTGCAGACCAGTCAAATTCTTCCTTGAGACCCATTTTCTTCAGATCTTCTGCGCTGTAGACATGAGATAGAACAGCCTGTGCACGGTTGAAGGTTTCATGGAGGTAGTATTGGTTTATCTTCACTGCATTGTGTGTTGAGGTCATGTTGTGAAGAATTGAACCAAACTGACGCTTGACCCATTTATGATTGCGATCAACTTTCTGATGAAGACTGAAGAGTAACTCACGATCACTCATCACCCTGGGTGTTGTGGCTTGAGGATTTTGCTTGGCAGAGTTGTTGGCGGCAGAGTCATCATTGTTGGAGTAGGATGCAGCCTTGCGAAATTGACCATCCAATGGACGAATGCCTTCATCTATCACAGCAGTTGCCTTGCCTTTGTCATCAGCTGAGGAAAATGTCCGTTTGAGGGCTTCAATTGGAGGCAAGTAGCCGCAGTGATTCAAAGTATCAGCCTTGTAATTGTGTGAAGACCTTGTCCTAATGAACCTCATAATCCATGGTGCATAAGGCTTCAGCTCAAATGGTGACATAGCAATATTCGCCAGAGTCCTCATGAAGAAATCATGGAAGTTGACAGGAACGCCATGAATGATATTGAAAAGCATATTCTTCATGATGCCAACGACTTCTTCATCATTTGAGTCGTGGCCTTTGATAGGACTCATTGTCTTCGCTGTAATGCGATAGACAGTCCGAGGCACATACAGTAATTCCTTGACGAGGAATTTGGTTAGAGGGGCCTGCCCTGGCTTCAAAGGCTTCATCAGCACTTGCATGTAATGATTTGTAAGCTCAGGTTCGTTGTAGATGCAACAAGCACCATCAAGGGGAGGACTGAGTGGGAGGGCATGAAGCAATTCAGTTGCTGGTGCCTTGTAGTGGGTATTCTCAGACATCCAGTCCAGCACCCATGAGTTCGCATCTTCAGAATTTCCTGTGATGTGCAGCATCGCGTAGAATTGAAGAATGAGTTCTTCATTCCAATCACATATGTCAGTGCTGAAATTTAGCAATCCAGCATCGTGAAGAATGCTGAGGACTGACTCGAAGCCTGGCAAAGATTCCATGTCCACGTGAGGAATGTGTGCATGATCGAAGACTTTGTCTTTGTCGAACAGCACAGAGGAATAAAAGTTTGCTTGACTAGCAGTCCAGAAACGCCTCTTCCTTATGCGAGCAGAATCATAAGGGTTGTAATCAGTGAAGAAAACATGCTCGCCAAAGAAGTCTTCAGCCTTGAACTTTTTCTTGCGCGAGAATGGATCCTTTGGTTTTGGCAGAGGAATGTCAGTGAGTTGCATCACTACCTCAGGAATCGCAATCTCAGGTTCTTCAGGCTGAGGAATTTCTGGTTCCTCTTCATTTGTAGTCTGCGTGTTCGAAGGATCAGCAGCAGCAGGTTCTTCAGCACTAGTGGCTGGAATTTCTTCATGCACAGACGAGGTGGGATGAGTTTCTTCAGAGCCCAGTTGAACGGTTGGTGCAGGGGACTGAGGTATTTGTTGTATTGGGGTGAAGAGTGGAGAATTGGGATGCTGACTTTCCCAAAAGTCATCATTCATCACAGGCGTAGTGCATCCAATATCCACGTCTTCATCTTCAATTTCTTCAACACCAGCCTCTTCAGTTGTGAACTGAGGCATTGGTGAGGATACAACAGGTGTAGAAGGGATCGCATCCACTTCAATTTCTTCATCAATCTGCTCTGACGAAGCAGCAGAATGATTTTCTTCATCAGATCCGCTAGGGATCACATAGTCTTCACCAAAAGGAACAAGGTCCTTTGATGGCATGGTGGAAATCGGAGCAGCATCAATCGGATTGTCAAACGAGCTTGTCATAGGCTTCATCTTCTTTGGAGCTGAAGATTCTGAAGCAGCTGATGCTTTCCTTTTCTTCACTACAGCTCGCTCTGCAGCCTTGGTCTTCTTCACATCTGATGCAGATGGAAGGATAGGTGTTGGTGTAGGCACGGGAGGAGCTGATGAATCTGTTTGAATTTCCTCAAGCGCAACTGATGAAGTTGCCCTGACTTCTTCAGTTTCTTCAGGCGCACCACTAGTGGATGCCCTGGCAATTTCTTCAGCGGCTGGAATGGGGTCATCAGCCCTGGAACTAGCATTTTCTTCAGCAGACTAAAAATCATCATCGGTGCTGGCATGTTCTTCAGTAGGCTGAGCAGAGACTCCAGCCTGAGGAACTTCTTGTTGCGTTGGAGCTGCAACATTGGTGAATTTCTTAGTCAGGTTGACAAATCTGACTTTGGCTCCTTGCCAATCAGCATAGTAGGCATCAAATTCATCGCTGAGGGCTTTGATTTCAGACTGGATCTTGAGGAGTTCATCAGTTGTCATTTTGACAACGTTTTTCCTCAGGAACTTCTCTTTCCTGAACTGAGCCTTTTTGATCTGCCTAGCCTTCTCAAATAAACACTTCTCTTCAGTGATGAATTGGGTCAGCATGTGACTTTGGCCAGGAGTCAACTGAAAATCAGGCATAGGGGTGTCTGGATCCTTGTGCCAGAGATCAATGTACTCGAGGATCGCCCTTGGATCCAAAAGTAGTGGCACAGGTGTGCCTTTGGATCTAGCGGCCCTTTCTTGTCTGTCTCTGATGATTTCTGCAAGTTCATCATCATCAGCTTCATCGTCAGATGGCACTTGGAAGGCAACCTATTTCTTCTTTGGACGTGGCCGAGGGCCTCATCCAGCCGTTGCCTTTTTCTTCAGCAGAGTGGGGCCAGATGAAGAATTTGGTGCAGCAGAGGAACTCGCTGAGACACCAGAGGCAATAGAGATGCCTGCTGTCGGTGTAAAAACTGGCGGATCTCGTGTAGGGGGTCCCGAACTGTGCGTCTAGGCGGATGGTAACAGGAGACAAGGGACACGATGTTTTACCCAGGTTCGGGCCCTCTTGATGGAGGTAAAACCCTACGTCCTGCTCAATTGATATTGATATTGTGGATGTTTACAAGAGTGGATCTACCACGAGATCAAGGAGGCCAAACCCTAGAAGCTAGCCTATGGTATGATTGTAAGGGTTGTTGTTTTTCTATTCCTACGGACTAAAGCCATCCGGTTTATATAGACACCGGAGAGGGCTAGGGTTACATAGAGTCGGTTAAAATGGTAGGAGATCTACATATCCGTATCGCCAAGCTTGCCTTCCACGCCAAGGAAAGTCCCATCCGGACACGGGGCGAAGTCTTCAATCTTGTATCTTCATAGTCTTGGAGTCCGGTCGATGATGATAGTCCGGCCAATGATAGTTCGGCTGATGATGGTAGTCCGGCTATCTGGACACCCCCTAATCCAGGACTCCCTCAGTGTAACGCCCTCGCTGCGGCTATATCTCCCACGTGTCGAAGCACGACTTAGAGGCATAACCGCATTGAAAGGAATGTCGCAAGTGAGGTAATCTTCACACAACCCATGTAATACATAAGGGAACGAGATACATAGTTGGCTTACAATCGCCACTTCACACAATACATGAGTAAAGCATTACATCATACAGATACAATCAAGGTCCGACTACGAAACAAAAATAAAAGAAGAATACCCCAAATGCTACACAGATCCCCAATCGTCCCAACTGGGCTCCACTACTGATCAAGTGAAACGAAACAACACAATGAACAGGATCTTCATCGAGCTCCTCCTTGAGCTCGGATGCGTCACCTGCACGGTTTCATCGGCACCTGCAAACTGGTTTTGGAAGTATCTGTGAGTCACGAGGACTCAGCAATCTCACACCTGCGAGATCAAGACTATTTAAGCTTAAAGGTAGGACAGGGTAGTGAGGTGGAGCTGCAGCAAGCGACTAGCATATATGGTGGCTACCATACGCAAAAGAGAGTGAGAAGAGGAGGCAAAGCACGGTCGTGAAGCTAGTAGCGATCAAGAAGTGATCCTGAAACTGCTTACGTCAAACATAACTCCAACACCGTGTTCACTTCCAGGACTCCGCCGAGAAGAGACCATCACGGTTACACACGCGGTTGATGTATTTTAAATAAGGTCAACTTCGGGTTTTCTACAACCGGACATTAACAAATTCCCATCTGCCTCATAACCGCGGGCACGGCTTTCGAAAGATAATACCCTGCAGGGGTGTCCCAACTTAGCCCATGATAAGCTCTCGCGATCAACGAAGGATATTCCTTCTCCCCGGGAAGACCCGATCAGTCTCGAATCCTGCTACAAGACATTTCGACAGAATAAAACAAGACCAGCAAAGCCGCCTGATGTGCCGACAAATCCCGATAGGAGCTGCACATATCTCGCTCGTGGCACACCGGATAGGTTAGCCTACGAGTAAAACTAGCCCTCGAGTTGCCCTGTGGTGGCCCCGCAGCTTCCCTGCTTTGACCAACACTGAAGGAGCACCGCCCGGGGCTAAAATAAAGTTGACCCTTGAGTCTGCAGAACCCAAGGGAAGGGGTATATGTGGTAGGTAGTCAAATGGTAAAACCAAGGTTGGGCCTTGCTGGAGGAGTCTTATTCAAAGCGAACTGTCAAGGGGGTCCCATAAATCACCCAACCGTTAGAGACGCAAAATCCGGGAACATAACACCGTATGACGGAAACTAGGGCGGCAAGAGTGGAACAAAACACTGGCATAAGGCCGAGCCTTCCACCCTTTACCAAGTATATAGATGCATTAATTAAATAACATATATTGTGATATCCCAACAAGTAAACATGTTCCAACAAGGAACAACATCTCCATGTTCCAACAAGGAACAAACTTCATCTTCACCGCAACTAACAACGCTATAAGAGGGCTGAGCTAAGCGGTAACATAGCCAAACAACGGTTTGCTAGGAAGGGTGAAAAAGGTTAGAGGCTGACATGGCAATATGGGAGGCATGGTAAGCAAGTGATAGGCATCGTAGCATAGGCATAGCAAAAGAGCGAGCATCTAGCAAGCAAAGATAGAAGTGATTTCGAGGGTATGGTCATCTTGCCTGAAATCCCGCAAGGAAGAAGAACAAGTCCATGAAGAAGACAAACGGATGTAGACGAACGAATCCTCACAACTCCGGAACGAAACCGAAGCTAACGAGAGAAGCAACCCGGAAACAAACAAACAACATAGTAAACAACCATCCCATACACATGGCATGATGCACAACCAAGTATGATGCATGTCCGGTCTAAATAGCATGGCATGGCGATATGCACCAACAAAACTACAAGTTAAATGGAGCCCAATATGCAACGAGTTGCATATTGACGAAACACTACATCAATTATTTAGTTTCTCTCGGTTATGTACCCAACAATGTTAAATATTGGTTAACATGGCAAGTGGTGAAGCATACCAAAACTATACCATCTAAACAATTTAAATGGGGCCGGACATAAAAACAACAAATCCGGTAAATCCCCATATGCATTTAGCAATTTAATGCAACAACAATTTTAAACATTTAAATGTTGTTATCATGATGCGGATGACATGTGCAAGTTTTATGCAATTTTATGAAAATGTTGACATGAGCATGATATGAGGCATTTGGTCACCATGGCGGAACAAAACGGGTGCCACGGCAACGAATCCGAAAATGTTGCCACGGCAACATATCGGTTCCGGTAGCTCACGGAGATACCGGTGCAAAAGGAGGCGTGCGGATGTGCGCAGCATGCTAGAGATGGTGGGGTGATCCCGAATACCAGGTTCCCACATGTCGGTGGCATGGCAAAGAGCGACAATTCGGACGCGGTGCACACACAAGCATCTCATACAACACACATTCATTCGGTCCACGGTTGATCGTCTCGGGGCTTATACCTTCGAAGCATGCATTTCGGGGCGGTTCAAAATCATCGGGGGAAGTAGTCGTTCACGGGTCGTAGGGGAAGTAGTCGTTCTCGCGACGGTAGTGGAAGTAGTTGTACACGTTCGTTTCGAAGAGGCACTTGACGAATCCAACATCTTCGGGGCGACGGTAGTGGAAGTAGTGGTACACGTCTCGAAGAGGGACTTGACGCATCAACAGGTGTTGTCGTACATGTTCGGAGTGGAACTTGGCGTATCCATGTACTTGGCAGTCTCTGTCTTCCCGGAGAAGCAACAGAACGACGACGGTCAAGTGCAGCGAGGTCGGCGGCTTAGGCTTCCATGGGGCGGCATGAACGGCGGCGGCCGGCCTTGGCTCGGCAGGAGGCGCGCGCCATGGCAGGCCCCGACGAATCCGGACAGGGGCGACGCTTGACGACGGAGGGCGACGCGAGGCAGGGGGCGCCGGAGTTGGACTCCAGTGGCGGCACGGGAGGCCAGGTGCGGCGTCAGGTTGACCAGGAGGCGGGGACGAGGGCCGATGAGGGCGCGCGACGGAGCTCAGCAGGCGTGCTCTGATGGAGATACTTGAACGGGGGCGGCGGAGCACGGGCAGGAGGTGATGCGGGTCGTCCTCCTCGCCCTAGACAAGACAAGGCAGGGGAGGTCTTGGCGCAGGGCTCCGGCGATGCAGGGCACCACGGCGGGCCTGAGCGACGGCGAGGGGCGGCGGGATCAAGAGGCACGGGAGGAGGAAGGGGCGCGAGGGAGGAGATCGAAGGGAGAGATGGGGATCGAGGGAGAGATGCGGGTGTGCGGCGCTGGAGGGAGGACGCGGGAGAGATCGAGAGGAGGGGGTTCGGGCTAGGGTTAGGAGGGGCGGCTGGGCCTTGGGAGGCCGGCCCAGTGGAGAAAGTAGTGGCCAGAGGCCTGGCTGGGCAGCTGGGCTAGGCTCTCTCTCTCTCACTAATCTCTATCAGAAAAGAAATAGAGAGAGGAAAAGAAAGAGAGGGTTAGGGAAAGATTTGTGCATGGGGATAATTTTCCCGGACTCGCAAAAATAAGCTAGATCCAGGAAAAATAGAAAAGAGGCACAAATGCAAGATTTAAATTCAAACTTATTTGAATTTAATTCAAATGGTTTGAACTAGAACAAGGTTTTAGAAGTGTCCAAAAATGTTGAGGATTTTTGGTGGAGCTCCGGAAAATGATGAAAGAAATTATGGGCAAGGTTGGAGACCAAGAAATGAGAAAACAAAGGCATGGAGAATTATTTGCAAGTGTGTTTTATGTAAATCCAAATAATTGAATATTTATTATAGCTCTCTAAATATCGAGAGGATATGTTTTAAAGAGAATCACCATGTGAATTCCCTCGATTTAAATGGATCAAAGATCCATGCCATTTATTTAGTTGAGTTGCAAAAGATTTATGAGATGATGGCATGATGACATGATGCAATGCAAAAATAAAAGGGCGGCACAAATGAAACACACGGCGAAACCTGGAATATATGGAAGTCTTCTGGAGCATGGTCTCGGGGCGTCACAACACTCCACCACTACAAGAGGATCTCGTCCCGAGATCTAGGATGGCACCGGAGAAAAGCGGAAGAGGAAGAGGTAAAACAAAGTTGCTTCTTTGACAAACGAGTGAAACCAAAGAACCTTGAGAGGTTGAACAAAATGAAAGAAAGAAAACAACGAAGATGAACAAAGTTGAAAACACTCTGTTAGAAAAGAGGAACATGGGATACAATGAGAACCATGAGGTTAAGTGACAAGATAGATATTGACACCACTCCAGTTAAAACTAGATAGAGAAGGAATAAGATTGATATAATTGGGGCAGCACTCCGACTGAAAGAAGAAGGAAAACTTGATAAGATGAAAAGAACTTGAAGAGATGACACGACACTCCGGCTAAATGGATAAGCATGAAAAGAACACGATCCTCACAATTCGAGATGATGAGTGAAGAGAGCAACATCGCCATGCCTCCGGAAGAAAGAATAGAAGATAGATCATTGGAATAACAGAATGGAGTAGAGAATGCCAACTTCTGCCACAAATGAGCTTGGAAAGCACCCTTGCAAGAAGGTAAAAACGGAGTTGATGGAAAACCCACAACGGAAGGATATGATCCTCGTGGGCTTATGGAGACATCTCAAAACTTGAGGTGAAAATCTGCCACTAACGAAAACACTTGCTTTCTTGAGATCAACGAAGAGATGAAAACTTCTTCCACCAAGAGGAAGGAGAAAACTTGGATCATTGATAAGCACCATAATAGCAACATTCCTTAGGGAAGGCTTTAGGTGAAATATGACCCAAGATAACTCCAACAAAGGGATTGATGGATTTAAAATACCTCATTCTTGACAACATGTGAATCATGAAACACGAACTCAAATTGTCAAGAATGACATAACACCACCTCAAATGATAAGGTAGAACGAATTGCACTTCGGAATTCAAGATGAAGAATGCTTGAAATCCTCAAAACAAAACATGTGTTGAGCACCATGTTTATTTTGAAGTATGGATTGACGGATCTTAACCCCGAGAGAAATCTTGATGAACAATTGAAGAATGAAAAGAATCCTTGATGAAGCACCATGTAGAGCCTCCATGAAGAACTCCGGTAAACAAAAGGATGATAGAAAGAAAGAGAAGTTGAAAACACCAGGTGAAACCTTGCAATGATTTAGATGGATCTTCGTGATGATGAGAGCTTGGAACTCCGGGAAAAGAAAAGATGAAAAAATTGAAACCGAAAATTTATTCATCATGAACAAACTCTGAAAGAAGGAATTAATCACTTGGATGAAACAAGAACAAGAATTATGTTATGCGTATCCTTCACCAATTTAAATTGATGACAAGCAACGGATTAGGCATACTACTTATTCTCGTTGAAAAAGGATTGAAGAGAGATATTGCTCAACTTGGGAAGGTCTTCAACGATCCGCCGGTAGATTTTGGGAAGAACGAATGAATCTATATAATAACGAAGGAAGAGAACTCTTGAACGAACCACCGTAAGAATTAAAAAAAACGAACAAAGAAAAGATAGCGAAACCTTGGGAAGAATTAGAAAATGAATGAAGATACTTGAGGGGATTTAGATACATGAGAACGGAGAGATCATGAACTGATTAGTGAATACTTGAATGATGCACCGATAAGATTTGTAGAACGAGAGCTGAAAGCTGGAATGAATAATTCTGAGATGATGGGCTCAGAAGAATCAAACTGAAAAGACTCCTGAATTGCTCCAGATGGGTTAAAAGAATTCTCACAATCGAAAATAATTATGAGAGGGAGGCACGAAGCTAGAACCATGAATCTTGAAGAGAGTGGAGCAAGATTAAAGAGAAACTCTTCTTCGGTCTTCAAAATTCGAGAATGACGACGAGAAACACCAGCATGAATTGTTGAGATACTCCAGGATGAAAATTAGAAAGGTTGAACCAACGATGAAAAGAATTTGAAAGATCTTGGAGAAAGCCATGACTGATGAAAATTCATCCTTACATCAAACTTTGCAAAGAATTTGAGAATAACTCCGGAAAATTAGAAGAGTCAGGTAAGATCCTGGGAAAAGACCTGTGGGTTAGGGCCCACTCAAAAGAACCAACGTTGAACGATTGCTTGAAAGGGAGGTTGCACCGGTTGATTTAAATGGCTTGAATGAGATAACAATCTCGAAATAACTTGAATGGATTAAGAATGGAAACACGAATCTTCTGAGATATCTTCAACACTCCAGAACAATTGAATAACAAGAAGTGAAAGATTATGAGGTGCACCGGTATGGGAAAACATTTGAAACGGGGAAAAGGATATGATCGACAAAGCTTGAATTGAATCCACCGGAGAAGAAAAAGAACGAAGAATGATGAACTTGAAGCTTCCATAGCATCTTCATGAGAATCACCAGGTAGAGCATGGAGGAAAAGAATGAAGAGACTTCACATCAATAAAAAGGATACTTGATTAACAAATCTGAGTCCTTGAGAAAAGGGTGGGAGGGTGGGAAAACAAAGGCAACTTGGGTCGGATGAAACGAACACCGTTGAGAAAAAACTTAGAATTGATCTTGCGAATGTTGGAATGATTGGATTTACTTGGAGAGAAGCACACCGGTTGAGAAAAGAATTAACATGATGACCTCGATGATCAAGAAGGATTAGTATTCACATAGCAACATGAGAACACCGTTTAGAATAAGGTATGGAATGAACACTTGACTTCGAAGCAACTCGAATACCACAAATAAAACAAAACAAAGGATTTGGCTTGCGGAATAAGCCGGAAACAAACATATGATAGATCCCATATCGTATCATGTGTCTGTTGGAAAGATATCCTACGAGATACTTGAATTCCCACTTATAAACTCCCGAAACTTTCTGGTTATGCAATCAGGTGTTGGGGATACAGGGGACACAAAATATATCACCCAAACTAACAATACCTAGATCCAGCTGTATCCATCCTTCAACACATAACCAAGAAAACTCCGGAAATCGCTTACCTCGACCTTCAAAAGCATCCGTTATAATGAAGTTATGGCAATACTCGAGCTCGCCCAAGATCGGGTTATCGAGGTTATCTCACCAACAACTGCATAAAAGAGATTTTCGATGTCGGCAAAGCTCGTATTCCGAATCGCAACGATAAAATTGTGACGATAACACCTCGGAGCTCAACTCCCCGGGACACTGCCACAACCCCTAAATGAGAGGAGGCACCAAGAACAATGTTCTCGTCACAAAACTATCAGAACGATTCCAAGATACCCGCGTGATCCTAAAATTTTTTTTAGTGAAATTTGAGAAGAGAAGAGTCAAAACTTCTACGTCGGAGGCCTCACCAGAGCGATTTAAGGGACCAAGAGTAAAAAGAATCCTACTCTCGATATATAATCCAAAGACTCAAAACATTTTTTCTAGACTCAACAAAGTCAGCGATTCAATCAAGCGGGGGCTCCTAAGTCGGGATGGCTCGATTACCAACTTGTAACGCCTCGATGCGGCTATATCTCCCACGTGTCGAAGCACGACTTAGAGGCATAACCGCATTGAAAGCAATGTCGCAAGTGAGGTAATCTTCACACAACCCATGTAATACATAAGGAAAGAGATACATAGTTGGCTTACAATCGCCACTTCACACAATACATGAGTAAAGCATTACATCATACAGATACAATCAAGGTCCGACTACGGAACCAAAATAAAAGAAGACTACCCCAAATGCTACACAGATCCCCCATCGTCCCCAACTGGCTCCACTATCGATCAACTCAAACGAAACAACACAATGAACAGATCTTCATCGAGCTCCTCCTTGAGCTCGGATGCGCCACCTGCACGGTTTCATCGGCACTGCAAACTGGTTTTGAAGTATCTGTGAGTCACGGGACTCAGCAATCTCACACCCGCGAGATCAAGACTATTTAAGCTTAAAGGTAGGACAGGTAGTGAGGTGGAGCTGCAGCAAGCGACTAGCATATATGGTGGCTACCATACGCAAAAGAGAGCGAGAAGAGGAGGCAAAGCACGGTCGTGAAGCTAGTAGCGATCAAGAAGTGATCCTGAAACTACTTACGCCAAACATAACTCCAACATCGTGTTCACTTCCCGGACTCCGAGAAGAGACCATCACGGTTGCACACGCGTTGATGTATTTTAAATAAGGTCAACTTCGGTTTTCTACAACCGACATTAACAAATTCCCATCTGCCTCATAACCATGGGCACGGCTTTCAAAGATAATACCTGCAGGGTGTCCCAACTTAGCCCATGATAAGCTCTCGCGATCAACGAAGGATATTCCTTCTCCCGGAAGACCCGATCAGTCTCGAATCCTGCTACAAGACATTTCGACAGAATAAAACAAGACCAGCAAAGCCGCCCGATGTGCCGACAAATCCCGATAGGAGCTGCACATATCTCGTTCTCGTGGCACACCGAATAGGTCAGCCTACGAGTAAAACCAGCCCTCGAGTTGCCTGTGGTGGCCCCGCATCTGCCTGCTTGGACCAACACTCAAGGAGCACCGCCCGGGGGCTAAAATAAAGATGACCCTTGAGTCTGCAGAACCCAAGGGAAGGGGTATATGGTAGGTAGTCAAATGGTAAAACCAAGGTTGGGCCTTGCTGGAGGAGTCTTATTCAAAGCGAACTGTCAAGGGGGTCCCATAAATCACCCAACCGCGTTAGGGACGCAAAATCCGGGAACATAACACCGGTATGACGGAAACTAGGGCGGCAAGAGTGGAACAAAACACCAGGCATAAGGCCGAGCCTTCCACCCTTTACCAAGTATATAGATGCATTAATTAAATAACATATATTGTGATATCCCAAGAAGTAAACATGTTCCAACAAGGAACAACATCTCCATGTTCCAACAAGGAACAAACTTCATCTTCACCTGCAACTAACAACGCTATAAGAGGGGCTGAGCCAAGCGGTAACATAGCCAAACAACGATTTGCTAGGAAGGGTGAAAAAGGTTAGAGGCTGACATGGCAATATGGGAGGCATGGTAAGCAAGTGATAGGCATCATAGCATAGGCATAGCAAAAGAGCGAGCATCTAGCAAGCAAAGATAGAAGTGATTTCGAGGGTATGGTCATCTTGCCTGAAATCCCGCAAGGAAGAAGAACGAGTCCATGAAGAAGACAAACGGATGTATACGAACGAATCCTCACAACTCTGGAACGAAACCGAAGCTAACGAGAGAAGCAACCCGGAAACAAACAATCAACATAGTAAACAACCATCCGATACACATGGCATGATGCACAACCAAGTATGATGCATGTCTGGTCTAAATAGCATGGCATGGCGATATGCACCAACAAAACTACAAGTTAAATGGAGCCCAATATGCAACGAGTTGCATATTGACGAAACACCACATCAATTATTTAGTTTCTCTCGGTTATGTACCCAACAATGTTAAATATTGGTTAACATGGCAAGTGGTGAAGCATACCAAAACTATACCATCTAAACAATTTAAATGGGGCCGGACATAAAAACAACAAAACCGGTAAATCCCCATATGCATTTAGCAATTTAATGCAACAACAATTTTAAACATTTAAATGTTGTTATCATGATGCGGATGACATGTGCAAGTTTTATGCAATTTTATGAAAATGTTGACATGAGCATGATACGAGGCATTTGGTCACCATGGCGGAACAAAATGGGTGCCACGGCAACGAATCCGAAAATGATGCCACAGCAGCATATCGGTTCCGGTAGCTCACGGAGATACCGGTGCAAAAGGAGGCGTGCGGATGTGTGCAACATGCTAGAGATGGTGGGGTGATCCCGAATACCAGGTTCCCACGTGTCGGTGGCATGGCAAAGAGCGACAATTCGGACGCGATGCACACACAATCATCTCATACAACACACATTCATTCGGTCCACGGTTGATCGTCTCGGGGCTTATACCTTCGAAGCGTGCATTTCGGGGCGGTTCAAAATCATCGAGGGAAGTAGTCGTTCACGGGTCGTAGGGGAAGTAGTCGTTCTCGCGATGGTAGTGGAAGTAGTTGTACACGTTCGTTTCGAAGAGGCACTTGACGAATCCAACATCTTCGGGGCGACGGTAGTGGAAGTAGTGGTACACGTCTCGAAGAGGGACTTGACGCATCAACAGGTGTAGTCGTACATGTTCGGAGCGGAACTTGGCGATCCATGTACTTGGCAGTCTCTGCCTTCCCGGAGAAGCAATGTAACAACGGCGCAAGTGCAGCGAGGTCGGCGGCTTAGGCCTCGATGGGGCGGCATGGACGAAGTGGCCGGCGTCGGCCTTGGCTCGAAGCAGGGGAGGCGCGGCCATGGCAGGGCCCGACGAATCCGGACAGGGGCGACGCTTGACGACGGAGGGCGACGCGAGGCAGGGGGCGCCGGAGTTGGACTCCAGTGGCGGCACGGGAGGCCAGGCGCGGCGTCAGGTAGACGAGGAGGCGGGGACGAGGGCCGATGAGGGCGCGCGACGGAGCTCAGCGGGCGTGCTCTGATGGAGATACTTGAACGGGGGCGGCGGAGCACGGGCAGGAGGTGATGCGGGTCGTCCTCCTCGCCCTAGACAAGACAAGGCAGGGGAGGTCTTGGCGCAGGGCTCCGGCAACGCAGGGCACCACGGCGGGCCTGAGCGACGGCGAGGGGCGGCGGGATCAAGAGGCACGGGAGGAGGAAGGGGCGCGAGGGAGGAGATCGAAGGGAGAGATGGGGATCGAGGGAGAGATGCGGGTGTGCGGCGCTGGAGGGAGGACGAGGGAGAGATCGAGAGGAGGGGGTCAGCTAGGGTTAGGAGGGCGGCTGGGCCTTGGGAGGCCGCCCAGTGGAGAAAGAAGTGGCCAGAGGCCTGGCTGGGCAGCTGGGCTGGGCTCTCTCTCTCTCACTAATCTCTATCAGAAAAGAAATAGAGAGAGGAAAAGAAAGAGAGGGTTAGGGAAAGATTTGCACATGGGGATAATTTTCCCGGAATCGCAAAAATAAGCTAGATCCAGGAAAACTAGAAAAGAGGCACGAATGCAAGATTTAAATTCAAACTTATTTGAATTTAATTCAAATGGTTTGAACTAGAACAAGGTTTTAGAAGTGTCCAAAAATGTTGAGGATTTTTGGTGGAGCTCCGGAAAATGATGAAAGAAATTATGGGCAAGGTTGGAGACCAAGAAATGAGATAACAAAGGCATGGAGAATTATTTGCAAGTGTGTTTTATGGTAAATCCAAATAATTGAATATTTATTATAGCTCTCTAAATATCGAGAGGATATGTTTTAAAGAGAATCACCATGTGAATTCCCTCGATTTAAATGGATCAAAGATCCATGCCATTTATTTAGTTGAGTTGCAAAAGATTTATGAGATGATGGCATGATGACATGATGCAATGCAAAAATAAAAGGACGGCACAAATGAAACACGCGGCGAAACCCGGAATATATGGATGTCTTCTGGAGCGTCGGTCTCGGGGCGTCACACTCAGTAGCCCCTGAACCAGGCTTCAATGACGATAAGTCTGGCGCGTATATTACTTGGCATTGCAAGGCGGGTTCCTCCTTCGAATGATAGAAGATTGTGAACACCAGGATAGTGTCCGGCTCTGCAAAATAGATTCCACATTCCACCGTAGAGAGAATAATATATACACAAGTTCAATCTGCTGACGTTTTTTGCGGCATGAAGTCACGCAACTACCAAGCCATTACTTGAATTGTTTTTACTTTACCACCTCAACAAGATTTAAGCGAAGCGGTTTCCTTGGCACGTCTTGTCAAAGCAGAGATCGTGTTTCCCCTTAATCCGGGATTCTCATCAATACGGGCGTGGGTAACCCAACCGCGCCATTGATGGTTACGCTTGGAGATAAGCGAGGTTTACCAGGCCGATGGGGGACGCGTAAGACTTCGCCCGCCCATATAAGGGATAAGGATTCACCTTCTCACCTACGCCTTCTTCCTCCTTTGCTTATCCATCTCCGTGCACTCGAGCTCCAGCGCCCAAGTTGGCGCATCTCGTCTCAACCTTCTCCGACCATGTCCGAAGCGGGAGGTAAATGGTTGGCCTCCACCGTTAAGGAGGAGCACATCGCCAAACTGCGCGGCGCCGGATACCTTTCCGGCAACATCATGCACCGCTGCCCGACGAGGGGCAGCTCATCCCCACCCCTGTGCCCCATGAGAGGGTCGCCTTTCTTCCCACTTCCTCCGCTGGACTGGGCTTTCCACTTCACCCCTTCGTCCGGGGCTCATGTTCTACTACGACCTGGATTTCCATGATCCGCGCCAAACTTCATCCTCAACATCTCGGCGCTTATCGTCGTGTGCGAGCCTTCCTCTGCATCCAGCCCCACTTCGCTTGTGGCTCAAGACCTTCAATGTCAAGCCGGGTAGTGAAGGGCACTCAAGCGGAGTGCGGAGGCGCCATGTTGGGCAAGATGCCCAATGTCTTTTGGTTCAAAGGGCCTTCGTGGAATCCGCCAAGGGGTGGCAATCGGGTGGTTCTATATCACCGAGCCGCAAGGACCCTACATGGGCGGCGGCCCCGAAGTTTAGATCTGGTATCCCCACGCAGCTCACCTCCGGAAAGAGAAGGGCTTGCTATGGGGTAGTTCAAAGGAGCCGACGGACTCCATGCCCGTATGCGTAAGCTGGTGAAGAAGCTCAGCTGGTTAACGTGGTCCAAGTCATGCTCGTCCGCCGGATTCTCCCATGCCAAGAGCGGCATTCAATCTGTGGAGTTCGATCCGAACAGCACCAGGCGCTGAGCGGGCTCTTCGACACGACGCTGAAGGCGCTCGGAGGGTGATGTTCAAGGGCGCTGAAGCCCCCGCATCCGCGACTGAAGATCGCGGATTTCGCTCGCAGCGCCAAGCCGACGAGGTAAGTGATTCTACCCCTTTACGGGACACTTGTTTTTCATAGTTTGACTCTATGCGGGTTTTAATTTCCCCTTCTCCTTTGACAGGACTGGATGAGGAAGGCGGAGCAGATTACCTGCCCAGAAAATCTAGTGGACGCTCGTCTAGCAAGGCTGCTAGTTCCGGCACCGCACGTGGTGCTGGAGAAGAAGGCCAAGAAGGAGGCCACGGGTGCTCGAAAGAGCTCCCGTTTTCAGGTGTCCGACGACTCCGGGGCGGAATCCTCCCCCGAAAACGAGGAGGAGAAAGAGGACTCTCTCCCAGAGGAGGGAGAGAGGAAGAGGAAGGCTTCCCCAACAGGGGAGGCCGAAGGGTCCAAGAGGGGAAGGACTATTCCCCCGGACAGCTCCGCCAACATCAACGTTGGCGAGGAAGAATGGCCTTCAAGGGCCAGGCCTCTAGCAAGATCGTAAGTATCCGGATGATGCCGCATGCTGCCTGTAGTCCGGCCAGTGATGATCTCCCCGCTTCATCGAGCGGGTCGTTGGCTCCGTCGGATGTAGACTCCATCCCGACCGCCTCCACCTCTCGCGACACCGAGGACACCGAGGTGGGATCCCAAGAAGGGACCCGTCGGGGGAGTCTCCGGAGGCGCCACAAGGCGTCCTCCCGGACTTTGCGCCGGACTCCACATCAGAACCCGCAGTGGTTCCGGAGTCCGGCCGGGCCCCTTCAACGGCGGGCAAGACCGTGACGCCGGGCGGCTTCCGGCCCAACCGAGGCGCCGGGCAATTTGTTGAGGTGCTGCAGAGCGCCCATCGAGAAGCACACCGCACTATTATGAGTGCGGTGATCCGTAGGTGCAGCTCGCCAAGAGCGGGCTGACCGAAGCTCGCAGAGCCTTCTATCGTGCTTTGAGGTAAGAAGTTAAAATATGCAATGTAATACCGCATAGACAGAGCCCCGATGCTCGGTTCGTGTACGGAAAGAAAAGCTGGACCGAGGATCTGAAAAAAGATATACGCAGGGTTGCTAAAAAATTATGTCAATATGGGTTGCAGGCTGCGCTGCTGACCTCTGCCGCACTGACTGCGGAGATCGGTGCTTTGAATCAGGAGCTCGAGCGGTCCGAGCAAGAGCTCGGCGGCGCCAGGAAGCAGCTCCAGGACAAAGAAGGTAAGTAACAACACTTTGAACTTGTACCTTACAGAAAAGGATTTAGGTTGCAACAAAAAATAACAAGGATAACATGGGTACTGCAGGGGCCACGAATGAGGTGGCGACCCTGAAGGAGGCCGTGTCTGCGGCTGAACGCAATGCGCCACTTGAACGGGCAGAGCGAGAAAAGCAGGAGGCGCGGGTGGCGGTGGTTCAGCAAGAGCTCCAGTGCTCTCATGGAAAAGCATGAGAGTTTGGAGCGTGACTCAAAGACTCGAGAGTCCGAGCTTGCCTCGCCTCGAAAGTGCTAAAACCGCCAAGGCCGAGGCCCATAAGTCCCTTCAGAGATTGAGTTGATGAGGAAGATAGCGGTGGGTAAGGCATTTTTCATGCAAAGCAAGCATGTGAATGTAAATTACGTGTTACTTACCCGAATTCGAGCTCTCTGTATGCTTGCAGATCTGCTCAAGAGCGTGTAACATCCCAAATTTTGGAATGTTAATATAATTAATTGAATTGTTTGTTTGTTTGCTTGAGTGAATTAAACTTGAGTGAAATTTGAACCTTTTCAAAACTTTTGAAAGAGAGGGAATGAAATGACTTTCCCTTCTCCGTAAATTCAAATTCATCCTATTAAAATCAATGAGAGAAGATGACATGACTTCTTCAACTATAAAGAATTTGAACGGAGTTTTGCAATTTAATTCTTTCAAATATTTGCACTTGCTTCTCTATTTTTCTTCCCGAGAAATACCTCGAAAATAAATTCTTGCAAGCAAGAAAGAGCGGAGGAAAATGACCCTCCAAAATCAGGGGCATTTTTGAAAATATTTGAGCCAAGAAAACCAAAGTTTTATTTAAAATTATTTGCAAAAAGAAATAAAGCCTTTAGGGATTTTCTGAAAAAAAAATTTAAGTTTTTATTTTGGCCGTGGAATAATGCTCATCGCTACATTTTATTTTTCTGATAATTTTAGTATATAAAAACTCTTAATTCCGAATTGATTTGATTTCCTTTTTATTGTTTTAGTTTCCTAATTTTAAAACTAGGAATGGAATCGTTTTTATTAGGAAAAACCTGCTGGCCCATTAAGCACTTTCCTATTCTAGCCCAACAAGAGATCATCTCCTTCCTCTGTTTCCTCTCACGTTACAGAAGCTTTCCATATCCACCTTCCCGATTTCCCTCGTCTTTCCATCCCAGCGCCTCCCGAGACCGCCTATAAAACCCCTTCCCTCTCCTCGCTCCATTTTTCCCATCACCACGCCTCCCTGCCCGTAGCCTTCTCGCCACCGTCCTCCTTTTCCTGCCTAGAACGCCACCAGAGCTCTCCTGAACCTCCCATCGCCCAGCGCCACCTCCCAAGCGCCGACCCTCCTCCGCCACCCCCATCCTCGCCGGGCGACCTCGCTTCGCCGAGCAGCCTCCACATCGCTGCCTCCTTCCTACCATCTCTGCCTCACGTCATGTAACTCCGCTGTTTTCAGATTTATTTCCGTAACAGATTTAGTTCCGTTTTGTTTAGCTTATAACTTTTGATCTAGAAGTCCAATGATGCTGATTCTTTTTATGCTAGATCAAAATTTTCTTGTAGTTTCCAAAAATATATGATTTTTCTATGTTTGGATTTATAAAATTGAGTTAGATCAGATTTGAATTAAAGCTTGTTTTGCTTATTCCGGGAGTTTAAAATAGATTTTTATTTGATTCTTTTTCTACTGGTCACTAGTGATCATATTTACCAGTGGTAAAAACTTAAAATTGTTTGAGTATTTTAGCTTATTGTTTCATGTAAAACAAATTCTGTTTTAGTTCTATTCAATTATAGCTACTTTTTTCTATAGTTGTTTTTAAATTATTTTATTTTATATTTCAGAAAGTTTATGTTTAGTTTCTATTAGTTAAACAGTAGGTGTTCAACAAGTTTTTATATTTATTTTATTTTGTTATCGTGAAATCAATTCAAGTTCGCTAATAACTTGCAATGGATTTCTACTGTTTTAACTCCCAATTGAAAATACTTTCAAAATAGCTTTATGAAAAAATACTTTATTTTTTTCTTTGTCTTAACTAAATTTATATTTTATTCTCTGTTATTTTAGTGTTTTATGTTCCGTTAGACAAAACTATTTTTGTGAATGTTGTAGAAGACTCCTAGTTTTATTTGAAGTTCCTTCGGATTCTTATTCGCTTCTCTTTTGTTTTGATTGTTAGTGTGAGTGCTTATGTGAATGATATGTTTGTTATATAGATTTCATCGAGAGTGACGAGTAGTCTATCATGTTATTTCTTGAGAACGATAATTCTTCTTCGTCAACATCACCGTGCAAGTTCACTTTGACCATGCTTTCTTACCTATGTTTTATTGCATTTAGTGGCACCTTTGCAACCACCCCTCAAGAGTGTTATTGAAATTTTGTAGTTGAGTAGTATGCATGAGGTAGGAACCCATCACCCTGTTACCAAGCCCGGACGTTATTTTATTCTAATGCTACGCTGTAGTAGACGGGTTTGGTATGAGTGTTCGAGAGTGGTGTGAAGAAGGAGGACTCTACGCCAATGACGATAACTCCATGATGGAATCTGCAAGGACTGCATCTTCAAGACCTCAAGACTTCAAGACTCGAGACAAGAATTCAATACACACTCACTGGGTGAAGGACGGTTGACGGCACCTGGAGAAACCAGTGGTTGGCCGATGCATGGAGAAGCGCCATGACATCTTGCGGAAAGCTTCACCTGCACTCAAAGAGACGGAAGAATACTTCATGCCCGAAGCTTACCTGCAACCGCAAGTCATTATGGGCTCGCTTGGTTGACCTTAGTGGTGACTCTGGCTGGGACGGTACTAGTAGATGTTGAACTACGGTAGGATGGGTTGAGTACCGGACAAGGGTCGAGGAACTCTTTGGAAGACCATGTTTCGGTCATCTTGTTCTCAAACACCAAAGTGCGAGAACGTAAAGAGAGGGATCGAATCTGGCGGGTAAAGTGTACAAACCTCTGCAGAGGGTTTAAACCTAATCGATTAGCCGTGTCCCTGTTATGGACAATTTGAGCATCCGGACTTGGATCTATCTCGAACTCTCAACACCGGATTGATAACTTAATTGTGGGCAACTTATGATGATTTGGGCTATGAGACATCGGTTGGCGGAACCATGTCATGACAGAAAAACTCCATAGTACAGACTTCATTTATTCCTTTGATGTAGGTAAAATAAAACTAGCTTTTACGCAAACAAAACTCAGATACAGAGCCACAAAGCCATACTGCATATAGTATAGTTTATCATCTGTTTTCTCTTATTGTGATCTTGCCGGTACATTCAATGTACTGACCTACACGGCTGCAACGTATCATGTTGCAGATATTTCCTCGACGAGTAAGAGTTACGATACAGGGTTACGGTCTACACTCAACTTGCCGATGGCGTTGTTGGGACTCCACACCCGTTTGATTTGTTTCCGCTGAGTATTATGAGGTATATATCATTTTATGTTATTTATACATGTGATTGCACTTTGATATATACATTGATGTACTGTGTGCCAAAGATACCGATCCAGGGATGGCACAAGAATACGTAGGCTTGACTGTCGAGGTCGGGTCGCTATGTAAATGGTATCGAGCACATGTTGACTGAGGGGCGTGACCCTAGAAATCGGAAAGCCCTAGGACAGAAATCTCTAAAACTTTATTTTCAAAAGGATCCTTTACTTCTCGTCTTTTCTGATTTTATCGATAGACCTCTCACCTCAAATAGTTAGAATATACCCTTATCCTTTCATCACCCGGAGGATCAATCAAGACGCCCAAGAAGGATTTGATATCGGAGAACCGATGACCCTTCAGAGTAAAGAGGATTTCTCCATTAGAATCTACAACAGTTGAAGACTCCGAAGACTTGAAGGATCTGAAGAATTATTTGACCTTTAGAAGACCAAACCCCTGCTATACACCTACGTTAGATGCGGTGATTTGTGAGCTGTCATTTGTTTGATGTTTTCCGACAGCCCCAAAATAAAACTTGTTTCTTGAAAAACTATTGGTTGTATTGTGTGTATATCCCTCCCCACCTCTCTCATCTCACCCTAAAACCCTTGAACCCCATAGATGATGAATGAAGTTGGACTGATATTCTCTGGACCGACTCAGCCCGAGGCAGAGCTATGGATGCAGAACATGGAAAATCACTTCGGGAGCAATTTGGTTTCAAGGAAGTATGAGGTTCAATATGCTCTTCAATACTTTACAGAAAGTGCTGCAACCTGGTGGAACATGCATCAAGCCATACAGGGATTTAATGGAGCAAGAACTTGGGAGGAATTCAAGAAGACCCTGTTGAAATCACGCCTTATCCGGAAACACAATGATGCACCAAGAAGTAAACCTTGTGCTCGCAAGATTTATGGAGAAATAGGACACACCTGTGAGGAACACAAAGATGGATGCCCTCATTGTGAGGAGAAACACCCACCGAGGAATGCCCAACTAGCCAGTGACTTGCTTCCTGTGTGAAGGAACCACCCACTACCCGTGCAGTGTCACACTTACTCCACGGTGCAACAAACTATTCAAGGTGAAGATGGAATGAAAGAAGCCTCAAGGAAGATCTAGAAGAACCAAGAATGATCGAAAGTGTTGAAGACCTGGATGGAGAAGGTCTCAACAGATTTTACTACAATGCCTGCTATTCATGTGGAGAAGAAGGACATTTTCACAAGATTGCACCAAGGAAAGAAAGGAGTATCCAGATATTTCCGACAGCAGAAGTGAAGTTTGACCCCGGAGATAGAAACTCGATCATTACAGAAATCCAGAAGAGAAAAGGAAGGCAACCCGAGAGCAACACAATTTTTGCAGAGAAGGACTTGAGTCATATCACCTGTTACAGTGTAAGGATTTAGGTCATTACGCTAGTAAATGCCCGTAAAAGAAACCAAGAATCCAAGGAGCCCAGATAATCACAAAGAAGCCCCAGACATGTCAAGTCATTTGTTTTCGCAGAAGGAGGCAGGACATTATGCTATTAAATGTCCCGACAAGATGAAAGCTGGAGTTGAGTAGTTGGGATTTTGATATGGATAATAAGAGTAGTAGAAAGCAATTTCCTTTTCATGAGCTCAATGAGTTGAGTTATGTAATAGATTTCTCGAGTTTGTAATAGTTCATGACTCAATAAAGTTGTAATGTCACATGCTGAAAAGCTTTAAGGAGTTGTCATATTTTATCTTGGAAATTTATATTCGGATGAACATGGAAGAAAGTGAGTTGTGATGCATAAACAGGAAATTGGAATTGAGTTTGAAGTTTCGTTTGATGATATGAATGTGTGCCTGAGATATGTACCTCATTCTCGAGCACCACTTTTGTTATACAACTGCAGATGACGACCCTTTACGAAGTCTTTCCTTAAAGGTCCGAAACCATCATAACCCCGACAAGTGATCATGATTACCCAAGATCCTGAAGGACATGATGAAGCATATTCACCTTGAAGGAGATGCAGTCTACAAAGGCTACCCTTCATGCATAAGGGAGTGGAACTTTGGTATGTGGAGGTACACCTCCACCATTTGAAAGGAGTTTGCCCAAAGATGATGGGACAAGACTTTTTCATTTCACGTGTGCCACAAGCAACTTTCTTCGATGCTGTTCGTGAAGCAGCCATGGAAGCCATACGCCGATCGAGAAATACTTGAAGCAAGACTCCGTATACTCAGGATTACCTAAGCGAAGTGCATGCAGAGATGATGAAGGTGAAGCTCAAGGCCACCACAATGAAATGAAGATTGAAGATTTCAAGGCACATGTCACACAATTCCAAAGGATCAAGAATCCTCGATGAGGATAAATAAATAAAGTTGGAAGTAATGTCTGACCATACCAAACCATGTGGGTGGCAGCATTTGTAACAAAGTACCTTTTGAGATTTGGATTCACGAAAAATGGTAAAGGATGTAATAAAAGGTTGATATGATAATAAAGGGATTTATGGATAAGCTAGTGCATGTTTTCTTTGGTGTCATAGTACTCCGTAAAACCACAGGATCAATGAAGAAAGAGATGTGTTATCCATGATGGTCCATAGAAGGAAGCTGGACAAAATAAGTTGGAATTTTGCTTTTGATATGATGGTATGAAGAAACAGAGTACTACTAGGAGGTGTAACAAGAGAGTTACTCCAAGGATGAAGTTAAAGCTGCACTAGTGTTGAAGTGGGCCGATGTAACCTTGATGAAGGAATAAATTGGAGGAATCAGCAGTCCAATCAGCATACGTTTCGTAGGAGATTACGCAAAAACCTAAGAGTGGTGAAGTAACGATAGATGTTTTGTTTGGCTTGCAGAAACCATGGATTTACTCGAAACCAGTTCGGGAACAAGAGAAATTTCTGTAATGCTGGTGAGAATGCCCAAGTGTTAGAATACGTGATTCGATATTTACGTATGTGGTAATGGTTCAAGTATGGGATGGATTGGCCCCCATACCGGAGACTTCTATCATGAACTATCATATGTTGATGGAAAATCAGAGAGCCTTGAAAACCTTAGAAGAGTGTCGACACGATAAGCCATAGAACCATAGAATGGTAGTACGATGGAACCCTTTACAGCAACCGCTGCCAATCGAGGTTATACGGTGAGGTTCAACCTGCACCCGCTTTTCTGCAGGAGAAAACCATAAATTGTAGACCACCATGAGTGTTTCGATAGTTGTTTAGAATGGACATGCACTCCATCAGCTAAGAAGATCCAGTCTCGGATTTAACTTCAACTTTGACGAACCGACCCAAGCTTTTGAGGAAAACTCTATGCTTCCGATGTAAGAGCTTTAATGAAGGAGCTATTGTAAGAGACATACATTGTCAGCCCTCCAGAGGAAATATCTGAGTTTATTGGAACCATGACCTTGTTTTTAAGTGTGGTAGCACCCCGACCTTTCGACCAAGACATTTGCTAGAAGACCCCAACCCCTAACCTTTTCTTGTTAGTTTCTTCAATCTCGAGGACTAGATTCATTTTAAGTGTGGTAGGTTTGTAACATCCCAAATTTTGGAATGTTAATATAATTAATTGAATTGTTTGTTTGTTTGCTTGAGTGAATTAAACTTGAGTGAAATTTGAACCTTTTCAAAAACTTTTGAAAGAGAGGGAATAAAATGACTTTCCCTTCTCCGTAAATTCAAATTCATCCTATTAAAATCAATGAGAGAAGATGACATGACTTCTTCAACTATAAAGAATTTGAACGGAGTTTTGCAATTTAATTCTTTCAAATATTTGCACTTGCTTCTCTATTTTCTTCCCGAGAAATACCTCGAAAATAAATTCTTGCAAGCAAGAAAGAGCGGAGGAAAATGACCTCCAAAATCAGGGGCATTTTTGAAAATATTTGAGCCAAGAAAACCAAAGTTTTTATTTAAAAATTATTTGCAAAAAGAAATAAAGCCTTTAGGGATTTTCTGAAAACATTTTTTAAGTTTTATTTTGGCCGTGGAATAATGCTCATCATCTACATTTTATTTTTCTGATAATTTTAGTATATAAAACTCTTTATTCAATTGATTTGATTTCCTTTTATTGTTTTAGTTTCCTAATTTTAAAATAGGAATGGAATCGCTTTTATTAGGAAAACCTGCTGGCCCATTAAGCACTTTCCTATTCTAGCCCAACAAGAGATCATCTCCTTCCTCTGTTTCCTCTCACGTTACTGAAGCTTTCCATATCCATGGAGGCAGGAAACTCCACCTTCCCGATCTCCCTCGCTCTTTCCATCCCAGCGCCTCCCGAGACCGCCTATAAAACCCCTCCTCTCCTCGCTCCATTTTTCCCATCACCACGCCTCCCTGCCCGTAGCCTTCTCGCCACCGCCCTCCTTTTCCTGCCTAGAACGCCACCAGAGCTCTCCTGAACCTCCCATCGCCCAGCGCCACCTCCCAAGCGCCGACCCTCCTCCGCCACCCCACCCTCGCCGGGCGACCTCGCCCCTCGCCGAGCAGCCTCCACATCGCTGCCTCCTTCCTACCATCTCTGCCTCACGTACAGGTAACTCCGCTGTTTTCAGATTTATTTCCGTAACAGATTTAGTTCCGTTCTTGTTTAGCTTATAACTTTTGATATAGAAGTCCAATGATGCTGATTCTTTTGTGTTAGATCACAATTTTCTTGTAGTTTCCAAAAATATATAATTTGTATATGTTTGGATTTATAAAATTGAGTTAGATCAGATTTGAATTAAAGCTTGTTTTGCTTATTCCGGGAGTTTAAAATAGATTTTATTTGATTCTTTTTCTACTGATCACTAGTGATCATATTTACCAGTGGTAAAAACTTCAAAATTGTTTGAGTATTTTAGCTTATTGTTTCATGTAAAACAAATTCTGTTTTAGTTCTATTCAATTATAGCTACTTTTTTCTATAGTTGTTTTTAAATTATTTTATTTTATATTTCAGAAAGTTTATGTTTGGTTTCTATTAGTTAAACAGTAGGTGTTCAACAAGTTTTTATATTTATTTTTATTTTGTTATCTTGAAATCAATTCAAGTTCGCTAATAACTTGCAATGGATTTCTACTGTTTTAACTCCCAATTGAAAATACTTTCAAAATAGCTTTATGAAAAAATACTTTATTTTTTTTTCTTTGTCTTAACTAAATTTATATTTTATTCTCTGTTATTTTAGTGTTTTATTTTCCGTTAGACAAAACTATTTTTGTGAATGTTGTAGAAGAAGACTCCTAGTTTTATTTGAAGTTCCTTCGGATTCTTATTCGCTCTCTCTTTTGTTTTGATTGTTAGTGTGAGTGCTTATGTGAATGATATGTTTGTTATATAGATTTCATCGAGAGTGACGAGTAGTCTATCAAGTTATTTCTTGAGAACGATAATTCTTCTTCGTCAACATCACCAGCAAGTTCACTTTGACCATGCTTTCTTACCTATGTTTTATTGCATTTAGTGGCACCTTTGCAACCACCCCTCAAGAGTGTTATTGAAATTTTGTAGTTGAGTAGTATGCATGAGGTAGGAACCCATCACCCTGTTACCAAGCCCGGACGTTATTTTATTCTAATGCTACGCTGTAGTAGACGAGGTTTGGTATGAGTGTTCGAGAGTGGTGTGAAGAAGGAGGACTCTACGCCAATGACGATAACTCCATGATGGAATCTGCAAGGACTGCATCTTCAAGACCTCAAGACTTCAAGACTCGAGACAAGAATTCAATACACACTCATCGGGTGAAGGATTTGGTTGACGGGCACCCCGGAGAAACCAGTGGTTGGCCGGGATGCATGGAGAAGCGCCATGACATCTTGCGGAAAGCTTCACCTGCACTCAAAGAGACGGAAGAATACTTCATGCCCGAAGCTTACCTGCAACCGCAAGTCATTATGGGCTCGCTTGGTTGACCATAGTGGTGACTCTGGCTGGGACGGTACTAGCAGATGTAGAACTACGGTAGGATGGGTTGAGTACCGGACAAAGTGGTCGAGGAACTCTTTGGAAGACCATGTTTCGTCATCTTGTTCTCAAACACCTCAAGTGCGAGAACGTAAAGAGAGGGATCGAATCTTATGGGTAAAGTGTACAAACCTCTGAGAGGGTTTAAACCTAATCGATTAGCCGTGTCCCCGTTACGGACAATTTGAGCATCCGGACTTGGATCTATCTCGAACTCTCAACACCGGATTGATAACTTAATTGTGGGCAACTTATGATGATTTGGGCTATGAGACATCGGTTGGCGGAACCATGTCATGACAGAAAAACTCCACATAGACAGACTTCATTTATTCCTTTGATGTAGGTAAAATAAAACTAGCTTTTACGCAAACAAAACTCAGATACAGAGCCACAAAGCCATACCGCATATAGTATAGTTTATCATCTGTTTTCTCTTATTGTGATCTTGCCGGTACATTCAATGTATCGACCTACACGGCTGCAACGTATCATGTTGCGTATATTTCTCGACGAGTAAGAGTTACGATACAGGTTACGGTCACACTCAACTTGCCGATGGCGTTGTTGGGACTCCACACCCGCTTGATTTGTTTCCGCTGAGTATTATGAGGTATATATCATTTTATGTTATTTATACATGTGATTGCACTTTGATATATACATTGATGTACTGTGTGCCAAAGATACTTGATCCAGTGGATGGCACAAGAATACGTAGGCTTGACCGCCTCGAGGTCGGGTCGCTACACAGCGCGTCTCGATGCCGCCGCATTCTACCGAGCCGAGGAGGGAGCTCAACGGAGAAGGTCTTCGGTCTCGAGATGTCGAGGCCGCCATCCGGTGCCCCCTAGCGACCAGCTGAAGCAGCTGGTCGAGCTTCACAAGGTGGCCGAGCAGGCCATGAAGGGCCTCATAGTCCGGCTGTGGCCTGGAGAGGCCATGCCTGGGAGCTACTTCGCCTCGTGCGACGGCTGGTGGATGCATGCCCCAGGTGGAGGTTATCAAGCGCTCCGCCTTGTATTGAAGGTGCTTTCGTCGGCCCTTGCCCGCGCAAAGGTGCATTGGGGCAAGCTGGATGCGAGAAGCTAATCATCGATGCGCCACCAATGGGCAAGGAATATCGACGCCCGAGATGTACTATAAGACTATCTCAAGGGCGCCTGCAAGATTGCGGATGAGTGCCCTGTGGATGTAATTATTGAGTAAATTCGCAATGTGTTATCCTGCGCGCTGAAAACTTTGTTCATATGCGCTAAGCAACGCTTGTTAATTTAAAATATTACCTTTTGTTCGGCCGCTTATTAAATCTGAGAGATGGCAAGTCGTCGGCTTCAGCCCCCATGCCACGAAAAGTCTGGGGTGTTCGGGATAAACTTGAGCACTCTTGTTCCCATTTTTGGGTCCATCTAGGAGGCGCCAACACAACGAACAAGGCAACCGGACTTATAGTGCTTAAACACTCTCACTTAGCCATAGAATTCTATAATTTTAAATGTCGGCGAAGCCCCTAGTATTCGGAGGACCGAATTGGGCGCTATCCACGCCTTCGCTCGGACATTATCCGAACTTCGTCAAGCGGCGTAAGTCTTTAAGGACCCGAAGGACCTCTCGAACAGCGACCAGTCTCTCGCCTTATCATGACAGTCAGTTTTAGCTTTCCATCGAGGCGTTAACCCGGCTCAACCGGGGCGCAATCGCAGTGGTTCTCCCAGTGCTACCTTAGCCGATAAAACGGAACGTAAGGTGCCAAACATGGGAGCCGGGCAAATCCAACTATTGACCCAAGACATGATTCGGAGCCGATTCATATAATGCTATAAGTTTGGGGTGCCGCACTTGTGAAAGTGTTCGGACTTTATCACACCATAATGCGGAGAACATAAGTCCCTCGGTGTATTTGGCCGCACTAAAATGTAATGGGTGCAACATGTCGTAAATGAACATATATATATATAAGGTAATGCAATTATGGGCAAAAAGTGCTGCATTTTATTCGAGAAGATATGCTATGAGTGCGGAATGATACAAATAGTGCGGAAAGCAAGGGATTGGACGAATTAAAGGCGATCCCTCCAGGGGTAGGCCATGAATGTTGTATTTAACAAATTTAATGCTCGTGATGGAGACCACCGAGTGTTCGCCGCGCCTTTGTCCTTCCCTGGCTGTTGCATCATGAGTTCGGCAGGTCGCCACGGACAGAGTTCTGTATAAAAAAGAAAAATAAAGAAAAAGAGCGGCACACTTGGGAGCCCCGTGTGGTCGAACCGCACTGGTCTGTTGTGGTTGTGCCTTTCCCCTATGCCCATGGTATCTCCAAGGCATAATTATGTACGCGAGTGTTTGTCTTACAATTTTGCGAGGGCTGGGGTTGAGGCCGCATTGCTACGCTGCGTTCTCGGAACGTGCTGTGGTCTTGGTTGATGTTGCTCCGGCACGCTTTGGTCGGTCCGTCGCTTAACGGCCGGACTCGAGAATTGCCTTAAAAGGCTGCTCAGCATTTCGCCGCGAGAGCCGTTGTATGTTCCTCCGCTCGAGGGAGCGCCTGTGTTTCCATTGACCGTGATGACTCCACGAGGGCCTGCATCTTGAGCTTAAGGTATGCATAATGCGGCACCGCTGAATTTTGCAACGCGTTCGTCCGAAAGCAGAGCGTGATAGCCGCCATGAACGGGACTATGTCAAGATTAACTCTCGCTTCGAAATTATCCGGGATCCAAGACCACTTCCAAGGTAATCGAGCTCGCATAATTGGCCTCGACACCGGTATGACGCCTTTGAAGGTTGTCTTTGTAGGTTTAATCCTTGAAGGGTCTATGCCCATCTTGCGCACTATATCCCGATAAAGCAGGTTCAGCACGCCGCCGCCCATCAGGACTCTCGTGAGGTGAAATCCATCGACGATTGGGTCTAAAACCATCGCGCGAATCCGCCATGGCGGATACTAGTCGGATGGTCTCTTCGATCGAAAGTGATCGGCAAGCGGACCATGGGTTGAATTTTGGGGCGATCGCTCCATCGCAGATACGCCCCTTAGTGCACGCCCACTCCCTCTTGGGAATATGCGCTATGATATCATGTTTACCGTCCGAACTTGAGGGGAAATCCTTTGTCCTCTGTTGTTCGGGCGGCCGGTCTCTTCCTCGCCATCGCTGTGTAGCCCTTGTCACCGTTTTTGGCGATTAATTTGCTCGCCTGCTTGAATACCCAACAATCTCTGCTGGTGTGGTTAGCTGGCTTTTCGGGGTTCCATGTATTTGACAGAGCGGTCGAGTATTAATTGACGGGCCCGAGTGGTTCTTTTGAATGGCTTCTTCCGCTGACCAGGCTTGAGCCTCGGAATCCGCGCTGACCGCCATATCTCATTATTGTCGCCGCACGCGGCGCTTGTTTTGTTTCGACGCAACCTGCCATTGCGGTCCTTGGTATCCGGACTGCCAGCGCTTTTGCCGAGGTTGTTGCTGCGAGCCAGCCAGCTATCCTCTCCCGCATGTAAGCGGGTCATGAGTGATGTGAGGGTTGCCATGGATTTCGGCTTCTCCTGTCCTAAGTGCCGGGCCAGCCACTCGTCGCGGATGTTATGCTTGAAGGCAGCGAGAACCTCTGCATCCGGACAATCGACGATTTGATTTTTCTTTGTTAAGAACCGTGTCCAGAATTGCCCGCCGATTCGTCTGCTGCTGGATTATGTGGCTTAGGTCATCTGCGTCCGTGGTCGCATATACGCGTCTCGAAGTTGTCGAGGAATGCGGCTTCCGTGTCTTCCCAAAGATCCAATTGACTCGCGGGCAGGCTGTTAAGCCAATGCCGAGCTGGTCCTTTAAACTTGAGCGGGAGATATTTGATGGCGTGAAGATCGCCGCCATGGGCCATGTGTACATGGAGGAGATAATCCTCAATCCAAACCGCTGGGTCTGTTGTGCCATCGAGGATTCGATATTAACGGGTTTAAACCCTTCAGGATTTGATGATCCATTACTTCGCCGCTGAAGCATAGTGGGTGCGCGCCTCAGATTGAGCAATATCGTGACGTAGCTCGAGAGAGCATTGTCTGCTGTGTTCGCCCGCCGAGTAGTTGTATCCGCGCGACGGTATTCGCTGGGGTCTTGGGGCGCCCACGTGATCCATAGATAGATCTGGATTGTCTTTCCTTGTCCTCCAATATATCCCGCAAGTCCGCGCGTTCCCGTGGCTTCATGCTTTTAGGCGATGCCGGGTACGGTTTTGGTGGAGGGCTTGCACGCCTCGCCGCGCCACGAGGTGGCCGGTCTGCCAGACAGCGCTGGTGATGCAGGTTTGTATGCCTCCTCCTCTAATCGGGGAGCAACTTGCATTTTGGGTAACTTTTGAGGGGCGTTCGAGTTCATACTTTTCGCCGCGAGGACCTCGGTCCATCTGTCGGCCAAGAGGTCTTGATCAGCTTGAAGTTGTTGCTGCTTTTTCTTTAGGCTGTTTGCCGTGGCCATTAGCCTGCGCTGAAACGCTCTTGTTCGACGGGATCCTCGTGCACGACGAATTTGTCGTCGCCGAGGGTTGCCTCGCCTCCGAGGGAGGTAAGTAATTGTCATCCTCGACCTCTTCGCCCCGCCGCCTCTCGTGAGAGATTGCTTCGCCTCCTCCTGCGCTGGATCGTGCCGAGGGAGTTGTCTTCGCACTTTCGGGGTGTTATTATCTCCTGTGCCGAATTCCATTCTTGCCGTGGCGGATTTAGAGCGGCGCCACGACGCCGGGCGCTTGGGCTGTTTCTTTAAGGAATCGGCCTCCGCTTCTTTTTTGCCTTCCCCATCTTTTGGGGTGTCCACCATGTATATGTCGATGACGAGGTGGTCTTCCAAAGGTCCTGTAGGCACCGGTTCTTGGTAGTCTCCGCATCGCCGCCCATACCGCCGATGTCTTCGGAGTCGAGTCGAGCACGCCGGTTAAATCGCCGACGGTGGCTACGGTGGGTGGTGGGTGGGCTCAATTTCTTCGTCGTCGCGCCCCAACCGCCCTAGCTGTAGTTCGCTAGGGCTCTCCGGATAGCGAGAGATGCTTCAGTGAATTTATGATATCGCCAAGGGCGAAAAGCTGAAAGATGTCCGCAGCTGTGAATTCCATGATCGGCGCCCAATCGGATTCGACCGGGCAGGGCGCAGGAGGTTCGGAGTCCGCAGAGTCCGCACCTCGAGTCATGAGCTTTATGCGGACAAGGTAAGTGTTCGCCCATCGCTGTAAAAGTTGCAGCTCCCGAGGCGGTGTCCAGCCATCCGTCCTCGATCCGAGCGATGGGCTCCGGACTATGGGTCGGAGCGGATTCGTGTCCGACCTCCAAGGTGCTGTCCGGCGGCAGAGTTAGGTCATGCCCATTGTGACAGCGCGGCACGCTCGGTTGTGGCTCAGATCCATCGAAGATCAAGTCCCCGCGGATATCGGCCGTGAAGTTTAGGCTTCCAAACCTGACCTGACGGCCAGGGGCGTAGCTTTCGATCTGCTCCAGATGGCCAAGTGATTTGGCCTCGCAGCGAAAACCGCCGAATACGAAGATCTGTCCGGGAGAAAAGTCTCACCCAGACTGCGCCGTTGTTGATTGAAGAGGCCATCAAGTTTATCGGTGACGCATACGAGGAACTCTCAATGAAAGCACCAATGTCGGTGTCAAACCGCGGATCTCGGTAGGGGGTTCCGAATCGTGCGCCTAGGCGGATGGTAACAGGAGACAAGGGACACGATGTTTTACCTGTGTTCGGGCCCTCTTGATGGAGGTAAAACCCTACGCCCTGCTCGATTGATATTGATATTGTGGATGTTTACAAGAGTGGATCTACCACGAGATCAAGGAGGCTAAACCCTAGAAGCTAGCCTATGGTATGATTGTAAGGGTTGTTGTTGTTCTAGTCCCACGGACTAAAGCCATCCGGTTTATATAGACACCGGAGAGGGCTAGGGTTACATAGAGTCGGTTACAATGGTAGGAGATCTACATATCCAGATCGCCAAGCTTGCCTTCCACGCCAAGGAAAGTCCCATCCAGACACGGGGCGAAGTCTTCAATCTTGTATCTTCATACTCTTGGAGTCCGGTCGATGATGATAGTCCGGCCAATGATAGTTCGGCTGATGATGATAGTCCGGCTATCCGGACACCCCCTAATCCAGGACTCCCTCACCTGCAGTCCTTTGGCACGTGGCTAGATGTACAGGCACTGAGGACTTTGGAGGAGCTACTGAGGACTTGGGAGGAGCAGGAGCAGCATTAGGAACTGGCCGTGAGGGCTTTGAATATTCTGGCCGTGAGGGCATTGCTGAGGAATTTGGCCATGAGGGCACAGTTGGTGAAGCAATTGGCTTGTGAGCGGGCTTCTTTGCCATTGATTTTCTAGGCTTGACAGGGGCCTCAGTGGCAGCAGCAGTAGCAAAGTCTTCATTGAATTTCCTCACTGCTTCTTTGGCTTGTCTCGCCAACTTGGCTTGGCGTTTGGCCCATTCTTCAGGAAAATCCTCACCACGCTTGATGCTGGTGGGGTCAGCTTCTTGGCCAGTGCCAATGGAGCTCTTGGGCATGGAGGATTATGCGAATTTCATCATATACTTTGGAGTAACATACCAGTATTCCTCCATTCTCTTGCCCATCTCCTTTCAATCCTCTCAGATAAGCACCTTGCGCTGATTTTTGTTCTCCTTTCCTAACATGGCCTCATCAGTGTGCAATAGTCAGATAGATGTCCTCGTATTTCGAAGCGGCCATGACCTCAGCCTCTTTCCTACTTTCTCGTGGCTTCTTCTGCCTGCCATATTCTTCATTGAGTAATTTGAACAATCAATTCTTCAAGAAGTATGCAACTTTTCTTCGAGGAACGCTGCAAATGAGTTAAGTTGATGAGAACCTAGTGATTCAAAGAGCGGACATGAGTACCGTGAACAGAGTATAGTTGCGAGGAATTTGGAGAGGTCATATGCGTTCTCAGAAGTTTTTCAAAAAGAACAAGTTTGAGGAAATTGACCAGTTGAGCCTTGAAGAATTTCACTAAGCGTTCTTTGTCTTAGGTTCCAGAGTTGTATAGATCGAGGATCCACACAATTGAGGAATCTTGAAGAAAATGATGCTTAGGGAAACGAATAAAGAACAAATGACTAGTGAGGTGTTTTGTGTGTGTGAGGATTTTAAGAATAAAACACCTTTGAAGATTTTCAGGAAGGCTTGAGAATCAAAGCGAGCAATAAAAGTAACTTTTAATTACCCGAAGTGAAGAACACGATTAACTGAGAAGTGTAGATTCAAGCTCGCTGGCCAGATCTTCCATGCCCTAACTCATGGAGGAACACAGCTACGGGCGGCGGCGGAGTGAAGATTTCATGTCGGTAGCGAGTACGACGGCGACGAGGTCGAGGCAGTGAAGCTCTTCCTCACCGACGATGATGGAGTAGCGGCGGCGCTAGGGTTTGAGAAGCTCGAGTGAGAGAGAGAGAGAGAGCAGTCGAGCGGAGTAAAGGTAGTGAGGAAGGGGAGAGGGGGTATTTATAGTCGCAGTGAAAAACTGTTCGCCCGAAGATTTAGGACGAACATGCCCCTGACCCTTCTCATTCGCTTGACATGTGTCACCCACATACTGAAAAGTGGAGATCGTGTTAGATCGTGAGTGAATAGATAAGTCGAAAATTTGGATAAGATTAGTTAAAAGTTCCGTTCGCAATTTCTTCAGCTGACAAGGACACAATGAAGATTTTGAACGAGTTTCAAATGGAACGCACATGAAGAATTTGTGAATAGATTGGGTTGAGTATAGCATAGAGGGGAAGGGTCCGATCACATTCACTTAGCGTAAAAAGCAACTTGAAGAAATAGCCATAAGTGAATGTCAGAGGACATAAACCCATATATATATATATATATATATATATATATATATATATATATATATATATATATATATATATATATATATATATATATATAGAGCCAATGAAAAAGACAACGGAAATAAAGAAGATTTTGCAAAGTTGAAGAATTTGAAAACTCGAGGAAAAACTCAAATTGAAGATTTTCAACTTTGGTGTCAAGCGTGACTCCATCAGATAAGAATGATGATTTCAGACACCTCGTACAATTGTCGTAGGGTTCTGAGAATCAAATTCTTCATTAATTTCTTCATAGTTAGAGTGTTATTCTTCATTGATTGAAGAAAAACGTTTCTTCATGTGTTGCACACCTAAGTCATCAACTTTGCATAAGTGTCAGGATGTGTGTCCTTTTCAAAGAACATTCGAAGATTCTAAGATATTTAGCTCACACCGCAACTTGCTAAATCTCTTCTCATCCAAGGTCTTTGTGAAGATATCGGCTAGCTATTCTTCAGTCTTCACATGATCAATAAAGATGTCGCCCTTCAACACATGATCGCGAAGAAAATGATGACAAATCTGAACGTGCTTTGTCTTCGAGTGCTGAATTGGGTTGTGAGCAATCTTGATGGCACTCTCATTGTCACAGTAGAGAGGCACATTCTTCACGTTGATGCCATAGTCCTTGAGAGTTTTCTTCATCCACAGGAATTGAGCACAGCAAGAACCAGCAGCAATGTACTGAGCTTCCGCAGTAGACAGTGATACGCAGTTTTGTTTCTTCGAGGACCAACAAATGAAAGATCGTCCGAGGAAGTGACAAGTACCAGATGTTGACTTGCGGTCCACACGATCACCAGCATAGTCAGAGTCAGAATATCCAATGAGATCAAAAGTAGAGCCCTTGGGGTACCATAATCCTAGTGTTGGTGTGTGAGCTAAATATCGAAGAATATGCTTCACAACCTTATGGTGTGATTCCTTCGGTGTAGCTTGCAATCAGGCAAACATGCAAACACTAAGCATTATATCTGGCCTAGATGCACATAAGTACAATAAAGAACCAATCATGGAGCAGTATACCTTGTGATCGAAGTCAATACCATTTTCATCAGTGCATAGATGGCCATTTGTGGGCATAGGAATTTTGACGCTTTGCAATCTTGCATGCCAATTTCCTCGTAACATCCTTGAGGTATTTCTCCTGTGATATGAATATGCCATTGCGCTGTTGACGAATTTGAAGACCTAAGAAGAATTTCAACTCTCCCATCATAGACATTTGATATTTTTCACTCATCATATAGGCAAATTCATCACTATAACGTTGGTCAGTACAGCTAAAGATAATAGCATCAACATTTATTTGGCACACAAACAGTTCACCATCATAAGATTTACTAAAGAGAGTAGGGTCGAGTGAACCGGGTGTGAAGCCATTCTTCACGAAGAATTCCTTCAAAGTATCATACCACGCCCGAGGGGCCTGCTTGAGGCCATAGAGGGCCTTGTTGAGTCTGAAGACTTTGTCGGGATTCTTTGGATCTTCAAAACCTGGGGGTTGAGCAACATATACTTCTTCCTCAAGCTTACCATTGAGGAATGCACTTTTCATATCCATTTGATATAAAGTGATATCATGATGGTTAGCATAAGCAAGTAATATGCTAATAGCCTCATGTCTAGCAACAGTGCAAAAGTTTCATCAAATCAATTCCTTCAACTCCGTGTAGCCTTGAGCTACAAGTCGTGCCTTATTCCTCACCACAAGGCCATTTTCATCTTGATTGTTGCAGAGATCCACTTTGTGCCAATGATATTATGCTTGCGAGGATCTGGACGCTTGACCAGTTCCTGACATTGTTGAGCTTGAACTGATGTAATTCTTCTTGCATGGCCGAATCCACTCAGCTCCGAAATGCTTCATCTACCTTAGTGGGCTCGTGATAGAGACAAAAGCATAGTGCCCACAAAAGTTAGATAAATGTGAAGCTTTTGAGCGTGTGAGAGGACCTGGTGCTTCAATGTCATCGATGATCTTTTCAACTTGCACTTATTTTGCAACGCGAGGATGAGCTGGTTGTCGCCGAGGAATTTGATCAGCATTTTCTTCAAAGACCATTTTCTTCAAAGATTATCTTCAGTGCATCACCGACGTTCTTCGCTTCGGAATGAATTCTTTAGCAGATTCTTCAAGAGGAACGACATCCTCGCTTCCTTGAACTTGATAGATTCCTCGGTGCTGGTTCATCTATCACGAAGGTAGGTGCTCTCTTTGCGAGCCATTAGTTTCCGAATCAAGACATCTGCAGTTTCAACAACCTTGTGAAGAGCGTTGTTGAAGACTATGTAGGTGTGCGAGTCCTTTCCATAACCAAGCATAAAACCTTCATGTGCTTTCGGTGCAAATTTTGCATTGTGATGAGGATCTCTAATCCAACATTTAGCACCGAAGACTTTGAAATAACTCACATTGGGTTTCTTGTCAGTGAGGAGTTCATAGGCAGTCTTCTTGAAGAATTTGTGAAGATATACTCTGTTGATGATGTGGCACGCGGTATCAATTGCATCAATCCAAAAACGATGAGGCGTTTTGTATTCATCAAGCATAGTGCGAGCCATCTCAACAAGAGTTCTATTCTTGTGCTCCACGACGCCATTTTGCTGAGGAGTATAAGGAGCAGATAACTCATGAGTAATACCAAGTTCATCAAGATAGTCATCAAGATCGGAATTCTTGAACCCAGTTCCATTGTCACTCCTGATGTGCTTGATCTGCACACCAAAGTTGGTTGAAGCCCTCGAGGAAAGTCGTTTGAAGACTTCCTGCACTTCATGTTTGTAAGTAACAATGTGTACCCATGTGTAACGAGAGTAATCATCAACAATAACAAAGCCATATAGACATGCATCATTAGTGACTGCTGAGTAATGACTAGGACCAAAGAGGTCCATGTGAAGCAATTCGAATGGATGAGTAGTGGTCATGATAGTGTTCGCTGGATGCTTGGCCTTGGTCATTTTTCCAGCTTCACAGGATCCACACAAGTGATCCTTGAGGAATTTGACATTCTCAATGCCATTGACATGCTTCTTCTTAGCAAGCGTGTGCGAATTCCTCATGCCTGCATGACCAAGTCGTCGATGCCATAGCCAGCCTTCTGAAGCTTTTGCAAGTAGGCACACGGCTGGTTGTGGTCCTGTAGAGAAATCAACAATATACAAGTCTCCTCTCCTAAAGCCTTCGATGACTTTGGAACTGTCAGCTTCCATAACCACAACAGAATGATACTTGCCAAAGACAACAACCATATCAAGATCACAAAGCATTGAGACTGACATGAGGTTGTATCCTAAGGACTCAACAAGCATGACTTTGTCCATGTGTATGTCCTTAGAGATCGCAACCTTACATAGACCCAATACCTGACTTTTGCCTTTGTCAGCAAAGATGATATGCTTCAGATGTGATGGTGATAAGGGAGCATCCATCAATAGATTCTTGTCACCAGTCATGTGATTTGTACATCCACTATCGAGGACCCACTCAATGGCTTTGGGCTGATCATCCTGCAGATGAATTAGTGCTGCTTACGAACTCATATACTTCATCAGTGAAGAATATGACATCAATTTCATCAGATGAATTGCATCAAGCAGTAAAATAGATATAGCAGGATGAGGATGTATGAAATGAAAGTTCATTTCTTCTTGATTCGCATGCGTCCTTCCAGGCAATTTTGTCTGGCCCCCAGCAAATTCTTCAGACGTTAAAGCACGTCTGGAGACCTGACCTTGCAGAAGAGATTAGTTCTTTTTCTTCACCACCCACATCTGAAGGGGTGGCAAAGAGTTCATCACTCTACGAGCTCCATATGAGAATGGTGGCATAGAAGCCAATCCATTTTGTTTCACATATGAGGGGTTAGGGTAAGCATATGAATAAGCAGAGAAATTCTTCGAGGACTTATGAACATAATGGTTTGAAGAATAATGCACATATTCATAGCCCTTAGCTCTACCCGGCGAAACAGAGTTGTTAGCACGATGATAATCATATGAGGACTTTGATCCTTTTGAGGAATTTGATCCACGTGAGGAATTTGGTCCCTATGAGGGCTTGAATCCATATGAAGAATTTGGTCCATTTGAAGAGTTTCATCTGGGGTTCCTATTCTTCACAGGTGGTGTCATGAGGACATTCGCCTGAAGACTTTCAAGGCACTTCTTGGGAGCCCGGATTTTCTTCATAGGAGAAACGTTCCTGCAGTTAGTGCAAACAAATCTAGCAAATGTTTCACCATTATGATTTTTGAACAGTTTATAGTTGGAGTCAAATGACTCATCAGAAGAATGAGGAGATTCACATGTAAAGCCAGATATGTTAGATGGATCAACTGGAGGTACCTTTGCCGCAATCCATGAGGTTTTGGGGTACTGCTCAGGCTTCCAATATGTTCCATCAGCATTGAGTTTCCTCTCAAAGGCAATACCTCTTTCCTAGGGTTCTGTTGAGGATCTGCTTTTAAGCACATCACAAAGAGTCTGATGCCCTTTGAGGCTTTTGTACATGCCTCGCATGTACAATTCCTTCAGCCCTGCATCGTCGGTGATACTAGCAATGTCCTCAGATGAGGAATTAGTGATAGAAGGGGCAGGTGAAGAATTTGTAACAGTTGAAGCATTTGAACATTTAGGTGAAGAATTAGCAGATTCATGTTCAATGCACTTTAAGCATGGAGGAACATATTCTTCCTGAGAAGCGCTGATTTGTTGAGCAAGTAATGAATCGCGCTCCTTCTGAAGATCTTTATAACTCACTCTTAGCTTCTCAAGATGTTACTTTCTTTGAAGAAATTCATAAGAAAGCTTCTCATGATTACTCAAGAGAGTGTTATGATGACCTTGAAGGCTGTCAAACCTAGACTGAAGTCTCTGAAGATTTTCAGTCAGGGCTTTATTGCGATCCATTTCTTCACCCAACATATCATCACTTCTGTCTAGCATGTTTTGAACCTTTTCAAAAGCCCTTTGTTGTTTTACAGCAATCTTAGCAAGTTTAGAGTAGCTGGGCTTGAGGTCTTCATCAGATTCATTCTCACTAGATTCATCGTCACTAAACTCGGATGAGGAACATTCGGTTACATTGTCACCCTTTGCCATGAGACATGATGCAGAAGATGATGATTCTGGTTCGAAAGTCATCGTTTGGAGAGATTCCTTGAAGTCCTGAAACCAAGGATCATGACGGGTTCGATGACCTTCATAGACGTTAGATATTCGGTCCCAGATAAGCTTCGCATTCCAAAGATGCATAATGCGCTTGAATTCATCTCTAGATAGGCAGGAACAGATGATGTCCTTCGCCATGATGTCAAGTCGAGTGTACTTGCGAATGTCATCAGCGCCTGCCTCCTTACATAGATCGGTAAGACCAATCTCAGTGCTGGTCCACAGCTATCTGTTCATAGCCAGCAGGCGCTTCCTCATCATGGCCTTCTACTTGGGATAATCATGACTGTCAAAGATAGGGCATGTCACTTTCTTCATACCTGTGGTCGACTTAACTAAAACTCCAGGTGGTTAAACCAAAATCACACAGAACAAGGAAGTACCTTGCTCTAATACCAATTGAAAGTGCGTTATATCGACTAGAGGGGGGTGAATAGGCGATTTTTATGAATTCTTCACTGAGGAATTTGCCGGTGAGGAAATCCCTTAGTGAAGAACTACTTGTAGCGGAATAAGTACTCAGAAGTAAACATAACAGAATACAGGCATGGTCATCATGATGAAATGAAGACAAGAACAGAGTACAGAAAGCGTAAACACAGGATAACACAAGATGAAGACAAACAGACTGAAGAAATTGAACTGAGGAAATTGAGAAAGTCTTCAGTCAGAATCTTCAAACACAGATATGAACAAACACTCAACACAGTAATGAGGAAATGAATGAGTTGAGGAAATAGAACCAGTAAGGTTGGTGAAGACAATGATTTGGTAGACCAGTTCCAACTGATGTCTCAGTTGTACGCCTGGTTGGAGCGGCTGAGTATTTAAACTCGAGGACACACAGTCCCGGACACCCAGTCGCTGAGCACGCAGCTCAGGACACCAAGTCCTCACCGTATTCTCCTTGAACTAAGGTCATACAGACCTCATCCAATCACTCGTGGTAATTCTTCAGGCGACTTCCAAACCTTCACAGACTCGGTCACTCGACGATCCACAATTCCTCTTGGATGCTCTAGACCATGACGCCTAACCGTCTGGAAGAAGCACATTCTTCAAAGGTAACAAGCATCGGATCCATGCAGGATCAATCTCTTCAGTGGTGCTCAATCACTTTGGGTTTGTAGGGTTTGGTTTTGGGTTTTTCCTCACTCAATGATTTTCGCCAAAGTCCCTGGAGGATGGGATGCTCTCAAATGACAAGTGTCGGTTTCTCAAAGCGCCAACCAGCTAGTGGTTGTAGGGGCGGCTATTTATAGCCTAGGGAGCAGCCCGACATGATAAGACATAAATTCCTTCAACGATATGACCGTTAGGTAGATAAGATATTTTGGGACAGCTCACAAGAAGACAAGAATGGTCGGAAATTTGACTCTCAAATTCCTCGTATATCATGTTCCTCACAAGTGTAGCCAATCCAAGATCAAGCGAATTCCTAACTCCTCGGTCCGTAACAAATTCCTTAGCTACCGTAAGAACTTCGCCTCATCACATCAAGAAATTGACTGAATCTGTATGAGATTTCCAATGGCTTCACTCAAGGGATTGGTAGGTTTAGGATTTTGAGTTGAGCATCACATGGAAATTTTTCCTTAGTATTTCCTCGACCCCCTTTAACAGTACGGTGTTTCCTATGACTCAAGAAAGAGAAACCGAAACTACTAAAACAAAAGTCTTCATGCTTCATGTTCCTCAAATGAATACCAAGTCTTCAAGGTCACACCAATTTCTTCACTTTCAAAGTCTTCAGAAAGTCTTCAGAATACCAAAGTCTTCAGATGAAGAACTTCATTTTTAGGGGTCGACTTTCTCTATAAATATCAAAATCCTCATAGACTTATAGACTTGTGTACACTCATAAACGCATTAGACCCTTAACCTATAAGTCTTCAATACACCAAAATCACTAAGGGGAACTAGATGCACTTACAACTAATAGTTTTTCCTTTCCACTTCCCAATTGACTCTCATAAAAGGCTAGGCTACCTCTTCACATCGCACCTGATCCCGAATCATGTGCTCTGTTCAGGGGATCAATAGTGGCTATTAAGCTTTTCCCTTTCTATATATTCTTGAGAATAAGTAAATACCATCCTTTTTCCTATCAGCATCTCTCTATCTGACAAGTAATATTCCTTTCAATCGATTAGGCACTAGGTTATTAAAGTATGGATATGCCATATAATAAGGGAAAAGGCCTCAAGTTTTTTTAGTGCAAAAGAAAAGCCGATTCCAAATTTTCTATTTCCCGGCAAGTCTATGAGAGTCCTATTACGGATCCTCTGGTCTTTAGCTTGAATGGGCGTGTTTTTGTACAATTAGGTCTTTCTTCTGAGCTCTTCTATTACGGTACGGAAAAATCAAACCTATCACTCTCAAAGAATGGGTAAAAAGAATTCAAGCTAGGGGAGCCTACACTCTCTAACTACTTATACTACGCCTCCATTGATTGGAAACCCTCGGGGAAAATGATCAAATAAACAAAGGAATTATACAGTACGAAATAGCAAAAAAACAGACTAATTCGATTATAAAAAATTGATAATAGATATTTTATTCTTCTTAAATTGTCCCGACAAGGAGAGATATTCAATATTTGAATCAGATTGGATTACGTAGTATACCAATGTGAGCCAAACTATTACTATTTCATCTAACTTGAATAACCAAGGACTGAATTTGACTATGGATTCTGATAACTCGAGAAGTTTTTATTTGGTTATTATCCAAAAAGAAAAAAGAAAGGTTTAACAAGCCATGAGAAAATAGAGTAAAGTAACCATGTGTTTTGTTTGCATAACGTGTATACGCCACTTCTCACTAAAGAAAACCCTTTTTAAGCAAAACCTCTTGTTGAAAATCCCAATTCACCCTGTCATATGCTTTTTCAAAGTCTAGCTTTAGTATGACCCCCTCTTGTTTAGTCCTGCTAAGCTCATGGAACACCTCATGGATAGTGACCACCCAATCTAAAATATTTCCGTTTTTCATAAATGTCGTCTAACTCTTACTCACCACCTTATCTGCAACTCTCTCAAGCCTATTTGTCAGTACTTTAATCACAATTTTCTAACAAACATGATATAAACATATTGGCCGATATTGCTTGATAGTTGCAACATCTTTCGTTTTAGGAATCAGAGTAACCACCCCATAATTAAGCTTCTAAGTTGCAACTCCTCAGCATGCGGGCTATCAAGCATTCTTTTTACCATCTCTTTAACCATCTCCCAAAAATGTTTCTAAAAGATTACTGGTAAGCCATCTGAGCCAGGAGCTGTATTGGTTTTCATCTCTTTAACTGCTAACTCTATTTCTTCCATAGTGAAAGGCTTAGTCAACTCTTCATGTCTAGTTCTGATAGCATGTGCTCTGTTGACCAAGGGGCTTCCACCAAGAGATATGTCCCCCCTGTCCTCTGAACCAAATAGTCTCTTTTAGTAACCAGAAATGTGTTCTTGCAACTCTTTCTCATCTTGTATAACATTTCCTTCATGTTCCAGAGAAGCAATATTACATTTTATGTGTCTTCCATTGGCAACACTATGGAAGAATGAAGTATTTGCATCTCCGTCAAGTAACCACTGACAAACTGATTGACAATGTGGACTGCATGAGCAATGTCAGGCCGGGTCACAGTGAGGTACACAAGGCTGCCTACAAGATAACGATAGCGAGTGGTATCCCTCAAGAGGAGTACCATCACTAGGGCGCAATTGGAGATGGAGCTCCGTTGGTGTACCGGCAGTGTGTGTATCAGTAAGACCTGAGCGTGAGATCAAATCCTGAGTATAGGTGATGCTGAGAGAGATAGTAACCATCATTAGTTTGATCAACCTCAGTTCCCAGAAAATAACTGAGAGAAAGTCAATATGACATCTTGAATTGCTCACACAAGTTTTTCTTCACAAAATCAATGTACTTCTGATCATCTCCAGTGATCAACATATCATCAACATAGAGAAGAAACAAGGTACGACCACGGTCTGATGTATGACTGAAAAGAGCAGGGTCATGCTCACTAGAAGAGAAACCAGCAGCTTTTACCACAGAGCTGAACCACTCAAACCAAGCACGAGGGCCTTTCGAAGGCTACAAACATGACCATCAGGAACTTCAATACCCAGAGGTGGCTGCATATAGAAAAAACTCATGTAGATAACCATGAAGGAAAGCATTTTTGACATCCATTTGAGAGATTTGCCAAGATCGAGCTGCAGCCACAAGCAATCGAGTACGAACAGAAATTGAAACAACACAACCGCATTTATCTATTTACGATAATTTGATTGCTGACAACACGACAACATCACGCTTCTCTTTCTTATTCTTATTTATATAACTATCACTTTATCGGGCCGTAAAAGTGACACCGCCACGCCTCGTGGTCGTATGCCCGAACAAGAAGGGTCGCTGTACAATTTCGCGACATAAAAAGAAGGAGGCGAGCTCCTTATCCCTCTTTGTCTTTCCACTTCCCTCGTTCAGGAACAAACACTTCGCCAAATTCTTTTGAGTCCCGGCCCGGTTTTTCCCCACTAACCAATTATGTTACAACCATTGAAAAAATTTGGTTGACGAACATGGTTTATGCACCGCTAATCTAGCGGCTTGTCGAGCATTTGACACCATCCATTTCAAATGGGATCTGTCCCGTGGACACACGAGCAATCCAACCCGTCGGATTTCCTTTCTTCTTCCTATTCGAACTTCTGCGGGTTTCCCCGTAATAGGAAGATCTGCGAGAACTCTTACCCATATCTTACAATTTCGTCGGAATTGTCCGCTCATAGCACGATGGAATTGTGTGATTGTAGCCCGACGCGCTGCTTCATTGGCTCGATATGAAAGACGACCAGCTCTACAACTTTTTGTGCCATATCTTCCAAAACAAAGTTGTGAACCATCCGGTTCGCGACCACTACTACATCTGCATTTAAAATATTTACTATATTTCGTATGTTTCAGATATAGCACGTCCCTTCTTATTTTGACTATATGAGATCCGCACTTTGGCACCTGAAATTCAGTTATGAGTAGATACTTCCGCAGGTGCATAATCGATTTTCTGGTTAAATACATTACAAGATATTTTTCCATACTTTCCGCATTCAGTTCTAGCTATTTCCGCACCCCCTAATCGACCAGAACAACAAATACGTATCCCCTCCACCCCTTTTGGCATTATTAATGGAATATCCTTCACTATTTACTAAAAATGGAACGAAACGAGATTGGATTGTTCCTCAGTTGAAAAGAGATGTCTTGAGCAATCAGAGTAGCACTTTGATAAACAGATTTGATCTTTACCAACTCAATTAAGGTATTAGTGTTTGTTCTATTAGACAAAACAGTTCACATTTTTTGCACTTCGTTCAAATAAGAGTTGTACCTGTATGGAATTATCCTCTTTCTCAGTATGATCTCTATCATCATCTCTATTCACTTTATCAATTTTCCTATCCTACCTAGGTCTATGAATTTCTCTATCAATTCCATTACCTTATCCTTACCCATGAGGTTCCTACATTTGATCCTAAATTGAGCTAGGACTTGTTTCTGGGCACACCCCAACCCCATCCCTTGGAAAAAAGAAGGTAGCACTAAAGAAAGGAAAGAGCGATATGGTCGTTTTTTTTGCTCCCGTGAAGCGAAGATCATTCGCTTGGCGAATGAAGTGGATCAAAATCTTTTGGGCTCGGGCCAAACACTTTCTGTTGCTGGTAGAGCTTTCTAAAAAACCCGATGCGAGAGTGTATTCTCTTATCTACGCTTCCTCCCTTCGCTTCCCCCATCGTAGATAGTTCAGCCACACCCGGTGCCATGAAATGATTGAGAACTAGGACGGGGTCAAAATGCATTTTATTCTTAGTATTAAAAAGTTATTGCATGACCGAATAATTCAAGGAGGGGCGCACAACGGGGAGGGTCCTTTTTAGTAGATGACTCGTCGAGCCGTCAGAGCGAGACTTCTTTGGTAAAAATAACTTGATTCTATTCCTTTTTAGTAAGGAGGCGGCATTTCCCATAAGGAATGGTATGTCATTTACAACCCCGGCGTATTGAGGCCGCTTGAAGGCCCCGCTCACCCGAAGTGATTTATCAAAATTCTTCTTTCTCGATGGTGATCGGTCATGGTATCCATAACATTGCATCTTTTTGGCCAAATCAGATTTCGCTTTTGCTTCTCCCGATCGATCGACTCGACTCTTTTCCCTGCCCCGTGGCCTCTCACTTCGTTTCGTTCTTCCTCTGTACCCTCGCTTGAATGAAGACACCCGATCGGCCTGACTTTCCCAAATGTCGGCCACCAACCCTTTTTCTGTAGTACGGGTCTTGATTTCTTGTATTTTTTTCATTTTAGTCGTGGTGATCACCTAGGAAGAAAGAAATGAATGAATGTCCTTTTGGGAAAATGTAGAATAATACACCTACCGAGATGAAAGCCAAGAGCGAGTTTCGTAGGTGGAAGTATCGAACTAAAATAAGATCTAAGATTGACAACTTGATACAATGATTTACCATAATAATAAATAGAGTCAATGGTGACAGAGCCGTGGGAAGAGCCGCTTCTTTTTCGCGACGGGGGCTTCCATTCACTAGAGCAGACTACATACACATGCTCTCTGAACCGTGCTAGATAGTCACCCATCACACGGCTCTCAAACCCAACCTGTGGTGGATCCCGGGGGAAAAAGCAAAGTCAAAGCGCTTGATCCTTTACCCCATACTTTGAGATCTTCCTCCCCACCGATCAAGCAACAACACAGCTCGTGATAGGCTTAGCTTAAGCCACTAACGTTCGGTTAGGATAAGTAAAGTCCTTCGTTGGTTCGCCAGTCATCTTCCTTATTTTCCCTAACGCTCGAGTTGTTCGGTTTGAAAAAGGAGCACCGCCAAGTCCACTAGGGGCACCTCAATGAATAAGAAATGGACAGGTGAGGTCGCTTATGTGAAAAAAGAAGATAATAAGTTAGATGTACACACCGAGGTTGGTAAGAACTCGAGGGACAATGCCCCCTCATCGGGCCCATCAGCAAAGCAACTGCTACTTAATCATAGGTTTACTTTACGTGCAAGGCCCCGCTGCTTTGGAACAGTGGTTGTCATTTTCAAGTAAACGCCCTGCCCCCTTTCTTTGCCCGCCGGCCAACTAGCTCGTTATTCTTGGAGATCTAGATAGAGTCTCGCTTCGGGGCGGGGGAAGCATGGATTCGATAGATCTATCGAATCCATGCTGCAAGAAGCAAGCGTAGGCTAAAAAGGCAATAGTCTAACGTTGGGGTAGGGCGCGCCAAAACAACCGGGGGGCCCTCCGGGGTTATTACAAAAGTACTATATTCTTTCCACCTACTTTCATTGGCTAGCTGCCTTTTGTAGCGCGTGTACTCTAATCCTCTTCTATGAATCTACAACAATCTTTACTGAGCCAGAGTTCATCCATATCTGTCGATGGAAACGACACCTATGGGATCACAAGAATCCATACTATGGTTGCAGGGCGCGAGGTTGAGAGAAGAGCGGATCTGACAGAGAGCATGCGGTTCGTTTATCTAGGTTCGGGCTGCGAGGATGCGTAAAACCCTAGTGCTGCTTTGGTGGATGTATTCTGAGTTCTTGAGCTAGCTACGGGGTGTAACGAGCTCCAAAAAGCCGAATCCTTATCCTGGTCGCCTCGGGCCTCCTTTTATAAGAAAAGGGGCCGCCATAGTGGCAAACAGGAGGTGGAAAGGGTACACTGTCGCGAGGTTATCCCTCGTATTACAGGACAAGATGCATTTAATGCATCGCTTAGGTGTCCTCTTGCTTTATCGGGGGCGGGAACGGAGCCCGTCCCATCCGTTGCCGCCTCGCCTGGCTTCGACACGCGCCCTCGCCAGCGGTATGGGTGGCGCCATGTAGGCAGGAAGGCAGCTGAGGTGGCGCGGTGGTAGGGCCTCCAAGAAGATCTGCATGCCACCACACAGGTGCTTGCTGAGTTGGTGTAGAGGCCGATCGTTGCCACGTAGGTGCGTGCCCAGCTGGTCGGGCTGGCAGCTGCTTGGGGACGGTCGGTGGGAGCTTGGTTGATGCGGGCCTAGTGTTGGCCTGTTGACGTCCTCGGCAAGGACCTTGCCGGGGCCCCGGCAAGGGTCATGCCGTGCCGCTTGCTGTCGTCCCCGGCAAGGCGCCTGCCGGGGGCCTTGTGAATATCCTTGGCTAGAATCCTGCCAAGGGTCGTCGTCTTTTGGTCCTCATCTGGTCTTGTACGTTTATGATTTTGACCAAGATCTGCATGCCACCAAGGAGTTGTCTCCCGAGCCCTTGCCTCAACATAGTAGATTACGCCAGAGGTTGTGGGCTCAAGGGTGACTCACTCCGTTGGTGTGGGGCGAGCTGCCCTGGCGAGGGTCTTGTCGGGGCTGCTAAAGCTGTCCCCGGCAAGGGTCTTGCCGGGGGAGCCTGCTTCGTCCCTCCGCTTCTTGTGGTTTTTGGCCTCGACGTTGGCCACCTTGCGCTCTGGTCTTATCTTGGCTCACCTCCCTTGCTCTGCTTAGTGCGACCGCGGGCGCGGCTCTGACTGCCCGTGCACAGGTATAGGGGTACAAAAAGTGCACCCCTCTTTTTGTACACCGACAGGAGCCCCCGGGCCTGGGCCACACATAAGTGGGACGCATTGTTGGGCTAGGGCCAGAACGGTGCTCGGGCAGGCAGGGTGGTTTTTACTGCGGTAGAACTTTTCGCACGCTGCACTCCCCACGTCCCGCGCGCGTGGCGCGGCATGGGGGGGGGGGGTGCGCGTGACGTGGGAATGATGCATGGGGCGTCACATCGGAGTAAAGAGGCGGCTCGCGTCTTCCCCATAAAAAGAGGGAGGCGTGGAGGCGCGGCTCATTTACTGGGATGGCTCAGGTTGCGGGCTTCAGTGCGCCCATTCCTCATGGTCACGGTGTGGAGGACGGTCGCTTCACCTATCTCCTCGGTTCTGCTGGCCCGCCACGTGTTCCTCATGCAGGTGGCAGGTAGTGGGGGCGGGCAGCTGAGCCGTCGTTGATTGGAGCAGCGGGTCGGTCTGGATTCTCTGTGCCCCGGGCGACTAGATTGGTCGAATGGGGTGGCCGAGCCCCCGACTCCGCCTGTTTATAAAGAGGGGAGGGGAGGGGCAGCCCTCATTCTTCTATCATCCATTGTCTTCTTCTTCTCTGCTTCTTTCTTCCTCTCGCCATGGCGAGAGGAGGTGCGGTTTCTTCGACGGTGGCGGCAAGGGTCGCCGCTTGTCCCTCCCCCCTCCCGAGCCCGAGGCGGCGGAGCCGGCTACAAGAGGGAGGGGGAGGGGGCATGGTCGAGGTCGCCGTGGTGGTTGGGGCAGAGGAGGATGAGGCGGAGCGGTGGCTGTGCTTCCGCAAGTGGTGCCCCCCGTGATGGAGGGCCACGTCGGGGACCAGCCCCGTGAATTCTTCATCAGGCTGCGCCGACCACCACGCCGTCGTCTTCGCCTCCCCACCCCCTTTGCTGCAGACCCTCAAATTACAGATGAGGGGCGGCGGGATCAGCGGCATGCGGGTCCGCGTCAACTTCCCTGCTCCTCATGTGATGTAGCTCCGTCGGGGATGGAAAACGTTTGCTCGTATCCATAGCCTGAAGGTGGGGCTCGTCCTTTTATTCAAGTTAATGGAGGGCAGCATGCTCTCCGTCAAGGTCTTTGGAGATCTTGGAACTCGCCTGAAGTGTTGCGTGGAGAGCTCCCCCGATGATGAAGATTCCTCCTCGAGCGAGAGTGACGAGGAGGACAGCGACAACGATGACGAGGGTAGTAGCCGGCAGGATGACAGGTCCAACTAGGTGTTGGTCCCGTCGTCCAAGGGCGATGTTGGTAGCAGCAGCATCTGCACCGAGCCCCTCGAGCTCCTCGGGGGCGTCTCCTTGGGCGGCTGGCATAGAAGGCGCGGGGAACATGAAGAAGGCGGATGGCGGGCCGTCAACTCGGAGTACGCGGGCACCAACCCCTTCGTCGCGTATTATCGGTCCTGCCGCCTCGTCTTCTAGCTCTTCCACCGTCATCATCATCACCAGCCTCTCTTCGGGGCGGCCGCCGGGATGTTCTCCTGGTGCCTTCTGCTGCTCGTACATCGCCTAGGCACTCCTTTTACCCTTTTGCCATCTTGCTCTGCATCCTAAGGAGAGGGACAAGAAAGAGATTACGGACATCTTATCCTTTTTTAGTTTGTATGCCTACGAGCCTTTGTTAAATTTAAAACTTGTAATCCCCTTGCTCATGTTTTTCATCTCGCACGAACTGTACCTGTATGGGATGTTTTTAATGAAAAAGGGATGCTTGCTGGGTTTTTCGTTCATGGTAATCCCATGACAAGGAGTGAATCCTTGTTATTGTTTAGGATAAACGTTTTTCGCCTGCAACAGGCCTTGCCGTCCCCCCACTCTGCTCGACTGCTCTCGCCTTGGCGGAGGCAGGATGAAGTGGGCTTGTGCCCTCGCCCCACCTCCTTCCCGCCGCGGCAACAACCGAATCGGGACCCAGGAAATAATCCTTGGGTATAGGAAAAATGGGGAGCACGGCGGCCTAGAGATAAAAATGAGGCTTCACATAGCCCAGTCCGGTTCCGAAATGCATGATAGAGGATAAAAGAATTATCTTGATCTGCGGCCCCCGGCAATCTCATCTTGCTGCGGTTGGATCCTTGTGTTTGTAGCCCCCGGCAACTCTGGATTGCCGGGGTCGGGGTGCCGGTCCGTTTCCTTTTTTCCGAGTAGCTCATTAGAAATGCTCATGTGCCCTGCGAACCAAAGGAGGACAAAAAAGGAACAGATAGATGCACACTCAACCTCTAGGCTAGGGGTTAGTCGCCGCTAAGCTCTATCAACCCTAACCAAGGAAGAGACTCGACCTAGCATGCATGCTATAACTTAGGGCGCCAGAGCTTCATTTATTTATGCTCAGGGTCTGCACCTGGCTTTGTACAAAGGGTTACATGCCTTGCTGGCAAGGCTCGTACAAAAGGTGGCTTGCCTGGGGGCCCGACAAGCCGCGCCTTATGGGTAAAACTTGCGAAGATGCTCGATGTTCCAGGAATTGCTCACCGGAATGGCATCTTCGATCTCCAAGCGGACTGCACTAGGCCTGGTGACTCGTATTACCCGATATGGGCCTTCCCACTTTGGAGTCAACTTGATGGTATTCTTGGCCGATTGAACGCGTCGAAGAACAAGGTTGCCTTCCTCAAAGCTTCGGGCATGAAGCTTGCGGCTATGGTAGCGGCGCAAGGCTTGCTGGTAGCGTGCTACTCTCACAGCCGCCCAAAGACGATCTACCTCAAGGAGCATTGCGTGATCTTGCCGCAATCGCTCTTGTTCAAACTTGTCATAAGCGAGCACTCGAGGTGATCTGTATATGAGTTCCATGGGGAGAACTGCTTCTGCCCCGTATACTAGGGTAAAGGGTGTCTGGCCGGTGGCTCGATTTGGCGTCGTCCTGATCGACCAAAGAACGGTCGGCAATTCACCAATCCAACGCTTTCCACTCTTGTGCAGCCTGTCAAAGGTCTTCGTTCTCAGGCCTCACAGTACTTCAGCATTTGCCCTCTCAGCTTGACCATTGCTTCGCGGGTGAGCAACGGAAGCGAAACAGACCTTGCTGCCGAGGTCCTGGATATATTGCATGAAGGTGCGGCTTGTGAACTGTGCGCGGTTGTCGGTGATGACCCTGTTGGGCACACCAAAATGGCATACTAGTCCTTTGAAGAACTTGACGGCTGACTGGGCTGTAACTTTCCTCACCGCCTCTACCTCCGGCCACTTTGTGAACTTGTCGATTGTGACGTACAAGTACTCAAAGCCCCCGACAGCACGGCGAAAAGGGCCCAATATATTGAGCCCCCAGACCGAGAAGGGCCAGGAGAGAGGAATGGTTTGAAGGGCTTGAGCTGGTTGATGAAGCTTCTTTGAATGGAACTGACACGCTTCACACCTGGTTACTAGTGTCATCGCATCCTGGAGGGCAGTGGGCCAGAAGAAGCCTTGTCAAAATGCCTTGCCGGCAAGGGCTCTTGACCCTATGTGGGATCCACATATGCCTCCATGTATCTCCGCCAACAGCTCCAGTCCTTCCTCTTGGGGGATACACTTCAATTTCACACCGTTCAACCTTTTCCTGTATAGAACGTCATCGACAAACTGATACACGGCAGACCGATGAGCTACTTTCTCCACTTCTCCCTGTTCCTCAGGAAGTTCCCCTGTTTGGAGGAATCGGACGGTAGGCTGCGCCCATGCCGGATCCTGGGGCTCGACGGCGAGGACCAAAGGCATTTCTTCCGTCATAGGAGCGGTCGTCTCAACGGCAAGAGCTTGACGCTCTGCTAGAGCTGGTTGTCCTACGGCGGGCTCAGTGTCTCCGTCAACATCTTTGCCGCCGGCTCCGGGGAGCTCGGCGGGAAAGTACTTGCTGGGCCCTGATTTCCTTCTCTTGTTCTGCTCTGTCGATGGAGCAACGGATGGCTGAGTCAGCTGAAGCACAAAGGTACCTGGTTCCATAGGCAGCTTGAGAGCAGCGCGCTTTGACAGGTAATCGGCAATATCGTTCTCCACCCGGGGAACGTGTTCTGGCTATATACTGTCAAAACGCTCTTCCAGCTTTCTCACTTCAACTACGTAGGCCTTCATCAACGGGCTCTGGTAATCTTTGTTGACTTGTTTGACGACGAGTTGCGAGTCGCCCCTGACGATGAGTTTCTTTATTCCGAGGTCTGCCGCGATCCTAAGACCGGCGAGCAGCCCCTCGTACACGGCAGTATTGTTTGTTGACGTCTCCCTGGGGAAGTGCATTTGGACTACGTACTTGAGGTGTTCTCCGGTGGGCGCGACAACCAATACGCCAGCCCCGGCGCCTTGCAAAGAGAAGGCCCCATCAAAGTACATGATCCTGTCGCAACTTGCCTCCTTGCCGGGGAGAGCAGTCTCTTGAACTTCTTCATCAGGCATTGCGGTCCATTCTGCAATGAACTCCACCATGACTCCGCTTGGAATTGTTGAAGTACTCTCAAACTTGAGGCCCAAGCTAGACAGCTCCAAAGGCTCCCTCTACAATCCTTCCAACGCGGCCTCGATTATGCAAGATCCGCTGCGAGGGAGGCGAGTGACGACAGTGATTCCGTGCGCCTGGAAGTAATGATGCAGCTTCCTCGAGGCCATAAGGAGGCCCAAGAGCAGTTTATGCACACCGGAGTACCTTGATCTAGCCCCCTGAAGGAGGGCGCTAACAAAGTAGACCGGGTGCTGCATCATCTTCTTCCTCGGTAACACCTCAGCTGTCCGTGTCGTCTCTGCACTAATGGCATCAGGCTCCGTTGTTGCTATTACTTTGTCGTCAACTTCCCTCTGCGCCACTAGTGTGGCGCTGACCACTTGGTTCGTTGCCGCCAAGTACAGCAGCAACGGTTCTTGTGGCTTAGGCGCAACTAGTATTGGTGTGGAGGAAAGGTACATCTTCAAATCTTGTACTGCTGCCTCGGCCTCTGGGGTCCACCCCATCGGGCCCGCCTTTTCCAAAATGTTAAAAAAGGGAAGGGCGCGTTCGGCGGATTTGGAGATGAATCTACTCATGGCAGCGATGCAGCCAGCAAGCCAACGCACATCCTTGACTTGCTTGGGCGCCTCGATCTGCTCTATAGCCTTGATCTTGTCTAGATTGGCCTCGATCCCACGCTGCGACACAAAGAACCCGAGAAGCTTGCCGGACGGGACGCCAAAGACGCACTTCTTAGGGTTCAACTTGAGGTTGATCTTGCGCAGGTTCACAAATGTCTCTTCTAAGTCTGGTATGAGGGTCGTCCTGTCCTTGGTTTTGACCACTATGTCATCCATATAAGCCTCCATATTTCTATGGAGCTGGGGTTCAAAACCAATTTGGACGGCCCTTGCAAACGTTGAGCCAGCACTCTTCAACCCGAAAGGCATCCCTATAAAGCAATAGGTAGCACATGGGGTGATGAACGTTGTCTTCTCTTCGTCTTCTCTTGTCATGAAGATCTGATGGTAGCCAGAGTAGGCGTCGAGGAATGATAGCAGATCACACCCAGCCGTGGAGTCAACAATCTGGTCGATGCGCGGCAACAAGAAGGGGTCCTTGGGACAAGCCTTATTGATATATATGTAATCAATACACATCCTCCACTTCCCATTTGCCTTGCACACTACCACCGGATTGGCCAACACGTCAGATGGAGCACTCCCCTTACCAAACCTGCTGCTTCCAATTTCCAGATCTCCTCCATAATGAACTCTTGTCGTTCCAAAGCCTGATTTCTGACCTTCTGCTTGATGGGCCGCGCATGAGGGCAGACAGCAAGGTGGTGCTCAATCACCTCCCTGGGAACGCCGGGGATGTCGGATGCTTGCCATGCAAACACATCGACATTCGCCCACAGGAAGGTGACGAGCGCGTCTTCCTATTTGTTGTCAAGGGTGGAGCTTATGGTGAAAGCCCCTCCCGTGCCATCCTCTTTGACGGGCACCTTCTTGGTTTCTGGTGGAGTGGCCCTAGATTTCTTATTCCTGCTGGTAGAGCTCTCTGGCACGTCCTAGACGGGAGCACTACACTCCGAAGAGGTGCGCTTGCGGGAGTGGGTGCTAGAGGTCTTACCGGTCTTCTTCTTCCCTCCCGAAGCTTTAGCGGCAGGAGCAGGTGCCTTGGCGGCGGCGGCTGCTGCAACTGCTTCCTGGTAGAGTTGGTCGGTGCAGATCAGCGCGTCCTTCTTGTCGGAGGGGACGGTGATGATTGTCACAGGCCCCGGCATCTTGAATGTATTGTAGGTGTAGTGTGATGCTTCCATGAACTTGGCCAGCGCTGGGCGGCCAAGGATCCCGTTGTAAGGCAAGGGGATCTTGGCGACATCGAACACGATCCTCTCTATCCTGTAGTTTAGATCACTACTGAATGTCACAGGCAACATGACCTTCCCTCTTGGTTGGCTCCTTCCCAGGTTGATCCCTTGAAACATGCCCGTTTCTTCGAGGTCTCCATTGGGAATGTGCAGCTTCCTGATCACGACAGGCAAGATTAAATTCAGACCGGCCCCGCCGTCAACCAGCATCTTCGTCACCTTGACGTTGCATATTGTTGGCGAAACCAACAATGGCAGGCACCCGACCGCAGTTGTACAGTCAGGGTGATCCTCAGTGTCAAAGATGATAGGCGTGCTGGACCACTTCAGCAGCTCCTGGGCATCGACCAACGGCCCTGCTGTTGTAATCTCATGCGCCCACTGCTTGAGCTGGCGGTGATAAGTATGCAGCGAGGAGCCGCCCTCGCAGCACATGGCCTCTGTAGCTTTCTGAAACTCTTGGTCACCGGACTCGTCGTCCTCTTCGTGATCGTTGACTTATTGCTTCTTGTCGCGGCCCCGGGTGGGCCTCTCTTGCTGTTATCTTTACCGGGCGGCCTGCTTGGCCGTCACGCTTCTTGCCAGATCTCTCGGCACCATCCTGGCCCTTCTCCTTGTCTCGCCTTTCATATTCAGCCTTTTGCTTCACTAAAAAAAAAGACACATCCGTGACATTTTGGGCCGAACGAAATTTTTTCTGTCATACATATGACACTTCTATGACGATAATTGTGGCAAAACCCGGTATCATCATAGATTTGGTGGGCTCCTACTTCTATGACAAAAAATCATGATATAAAATGGGCTTTTCTTCCTGGGCGGGCCGGAGACGCAGCTGCATGACATTGTTTGGGCCGTCCATGACGGAAAAAACCATGGTAGAAGCGAGGGGGAGGAAAATTTTGGGGAGTTGCCGGTTACGGTGGGAGGTCGGGCTGCTTAAGCGATCTGCGTCTCTCTCGTACACGCATGGTAGGCGTTGGCTCTAATCAACCCGAAGCGAGGCGTTGGGCTCTAATCGAACCCGGCGATTGCTGCAGAGCTACGCGTTCATGAACTTGAGTGGTCGATCGATGGCTATTAATCTGAACCCGATGGAGCGATTCGCCGCTCTGACTGCTAACTAAAGCCGATCGATTGACGAAGCAGTGAGTGTTGCGGGGGGTGGATTTGGATGAGCAAGGGCGGTGGCGTTGCCTCTGGATGAACAGGACCCCGTGGTGTGGAGGGCTGGATGAACAGTAGACGGTGGAGGGGAGGCCGTGGAGGGGTGGTTGAACAGGACCCCATGGTGTGGAGGGCTGGATGAACAGTAGACGGTGGAGGGGTTGTTGAACAGTAGCCGGTGGAGTAGCGCGCAGTGGAGATTGGATGAACAGGACCCCTGGGAGGCTGGAGGAGGTCGACGGTAGCCCGTGGAGGCTGGAGGAGGTCGACGGTGGAGATGAACAGTATCCCGTGGAGTCCCGTTTTGAGGTACACCACACCCCTCCCGATGAACAGGACCCCCGTTTCAACCATAGCACTCCAACACAAGTCCTTTTCGTCCATTTTGCGGTAGGCCACACCCCTCCCGATGAACAGGACCACCGTTTCATGACCCAACATACAGATCATACAAGCAACAAGCACATGCGGAAGCTTAACTCGTCTGAGTACAGACAACTACAATTGAAGAAGGCTGAGAAGCCCAAGGGTACAAGATCGTAGCTGAGGTAACAAGCTAAACGTCGAAGTCCACGCGGAACTACTAGCGAGACTGAAGTCTCTCTGCAGAAACATAAATGAAGCAAATGTGAGTACAAATGTACCCAGCAAGCCCTACATCAGAACTATCTACATATGCATTAGTATCAACAAAGGGGGTGGTGGAGTTTGACTGCAGCAAGCCAGCTTTGACTCGGTGGCTATCCTGAGCTACGACTGCAAGTAACTCTTTGAGGTGGCGCACACGAGTCCACATATTCACCATATCAATACACCACTTTGGATCCACTCCCGTCTCCCTACGAGAACGCCATCCATAGCACTCACGCTTATCTTGCGTATATTAGAGTATCCACTTTCACTTGTCTATGAACTGCATAGGCAACCCAGAAGTCCTTTACCGCGGACACGGCTATTCGAATAGATGATGTTAACCCTGCAGGGGTGTACTTCTTCACACACGCTCTCACCACTTATCGCTGTTTATACCACATGTACTCGGCAACCTTCAAGTGGAAGCCCAGCGAGGGTGTCGGCCACGACCTGACTAACCACACAAGTCTCTCGTCTAGGTTTATCGCCTATTCGGGTTCCATCCGCAAGGAGAGCCGGCCGGGGTGTCGCTCACGGCCCCAAACGATGTGAGCAGGGTTCCCAAGCCCACCATCCGGGTGCCACTTGGTACACCGTGCATCAGGTTTAGTCTGTCCCAAGCCCACACTGCATCGGTGCCACTTGGTAGACTACTAGCACTACCTACAAACACCAGAAACTAGTTGCAACTCCTGGACAAAGATCAAGTTGATTAATAAGCCGAGAGGGGCCGAGTTACCGGAACCCAATGTGTGGTAGTGGCTGTTCATGGATCACAAACACAGAACTCAGTTCCTGAGGACGGTTTCAATGAGACAACCCACCATGTACTCCTACATGGCCTTTCACCGCTACCTTTACCAAATCGTGTTCACACACTTAGCTCTCAACAGTAGGACATGTTCACCACGTTCCAATTCATCCCCGTTGAATCAGACCTGACTCAACTCTAAGCAATAGCAGGCATGACAAACAAGCATGAACGAGTAGGCATATCAGGGATCAAACAACTCCTACTCATGCTAGTGGGTTTCATCTATTTACTGTGGCAATGACAGATCATGCAAAGGAAAGGGGTTCAACTACCGCAGCATGTAACAGTTGATTCGTTGTTGTCCTAATGCAGTAAAAGAGAGCAGGAGCGAGAGAGTGGGATTGTATCGGAATGAACACGGGGGTTTTGCTTGCCTGGCACTTCTGAAGATAGTATAGCTCTTCATCGGTGTCATCGATCTCATCGTCGGAACCACGTCTATCGAGAAGGATCAAACACTGGCAAACAAGGAAGAACACGATCAATTCAATGCACAATATGATGCATGATCATGACATGTCAATATGCTGTGATTTGAGCTAATGCAACTAGCAACAGGTTAAATGAACTTGGTTTGAATCAAAGATTCAAATTCAAACTCCATATGTGATGGTTTAGATGCCCTTTATATGATTTGTCCTAAATAGCAGCTATAAGTTGTTCTAACATGCATGAAAATGGTACAGATGGATAGTTTGGATTTTTCTGATCATATTCATATATAAATTATTTCATTCTGAGTTATAGATTATTTTCTATGATTTTTAGAAGTTAATATCAATTTCTGGAATTTCCTGGTTATTTCAATTTAGAATAAATCCAGAAAAGGATTTACTGCATCAGCACTATGTCAGGGTGACGTCAGCATTGACCAAAGTCAAATCTGGCTGGTGGGGCCTACCTGTCAGTGTAATAGTGCTAAAAATGTGGCTAATTAAACCCTAACTAAAAATAATTAGCTCGGTGGTGCCCATTGTCATTTACTCTAGTGGTTAATTAGCGGGGCTGTTAGCTGCTAATGACGGCCACATCATCTCGCCGGACTTTGGCTGGCGGCGACCATTCCGCGTGGCGGAGCTGCTGCTGGGCGGTGCTAGGTGCTGCGTTTAGGTGCGGGAAGACTACCAGGAGGAAGCCCATGCTCGTCCGCATCCAACGGAGTTGGGAGGAGCGGACGGGGTGCGCTGTAGCGGTGGCGGCGACGGGCGGAGCGGCGGCCGGAGTTCGGCCGGGTGCGGGGACGTGGCTGCAGCGCTCGAGAGAGCGAGTTGGGGTGCGGGTTAGGTTCCTGGCGAGGTCTGGAGCACGTTCACGTGCCCAGGAGCGACGAACACGGCCTCTGGCCACGGCGGCGAGGAGCTCAGGCAGCGGCGTGAATCGGTCACCGGCAGAACGGTGGCCATGGCGAGAAAAGGAGCACGGGAGCAAGGGGAAAGGAGGCAGGGGCTCACGGCGAGTCGGTTGGAGCAGACGGCGAGCTCGAGGGAGGTCGGACGGCGACTTAGCGAAGCCGGCGATCTCGGGCAGCCAGGGATGGGGAAGACGACGTGGGCGGCGATGCAGGGCTCCTGGCGTTGTGTAGCTCCATGTAGAGGTCGGGGGCGTCGAGGCGGAGCCTTTGGTCACTCTTGTGGGGCGGAACGATGGTGGTGGCTACGACTGCGATGAGCGGCAGCGACAGGCTCCGCTCGGGAGTTCGCGGAAGAGAGAAACAGAGGAGGGGGAGGAGCACAGGGAGAGTGAGAGGGGTCGAGGGTTGCGTGGCATCGCGTATGGCGTCCAGTGCGACGAGGGGGCAGCCAGGCAGGCAGGGAGGAGCTGGCGCGGCTCGCCTGCGCGCCGGGCACGCAGCTGCTTCTCCTCCTGGCAAGAGGAAGAAGACAGTGCTGCCCCTAGTGGGCCGGGCTGGCTTTGCCCAGCTGGGCTACTACAGGGATGGGCCAGGTAGGGCAGGTCAGTCCTTCCTCTCTCTCTTTCTTTTATTTTCTTTTCTATTTCTGTTATTAGTTTTGGGTTTAGTTTTAATACCAAACCATTTTATAGAATCCTAAAAATAATTATGTGGTCAGAACTAAAATATACCAAACCACATAAAATGTTCCAGAATTATTGGACATATATTAATTATATAAAAAATATATATCCAATGCAAATAGTTATTGAATTAATTCTATGGCCCAAAATAAATGTTTCTGAGATACCAAAAATATTGGTTTGAATTTTACCTCTTGCCAATATTTTCAGAGGCTAAGAGGAACATTTTCTTGGACTTCTTTGAAGAGGTTTTAATGTTGATTATTTCTGAAATGATTTATGAGGGTTTCAACTAACCTCAATTCAAATTTCATTTGAATTTAAACATGATGCTCACATGGAAGCTAGCATAAGTCAGACCAGAATTAGGGATGTGACAGTAAACCCAACGACTAACATGTCAGAATCATTTGTTTACTAAATTGACAACGACTTGCGTTGGCTTCGACCTATTGGCCCACATTTCAGCCTCCAAAAATGTGGCACATATTCAACCCATTTTTTCAGAATTTACAGTCTTTTTTTTGCGCGGTAGAATTTACAGTCACTTTGATCTTTTTTTTTGAATTACAACCATTAGCTGGGCTTGGTGAACAATTAATATATCGTCCATGCGGCCCATTTATTTTATTTCCTAAAAAATTACAGGCCATTTGCACTTTATCTAGATACACGATTTTGCTGGGCTGATTCTAATTATAATGTTGGGTTGGGCCAGCAATGTTATGAAAAAGTAAAAAAGGGCTGAGCATTTTGTTATAAATATATTTAAATAATAAGTGATATTATTACATTCGTCCGTAAATCTTACCAAGCTTTTGTACACAATCACTAGGATTTTCGTGCCAAAACAATCCAGGATTTTATTTGTTAAGTAATTATTTTATAAGTTAATAAGATGTGGGATATTGTTTTCTTACATATGTAAGTATCTCATTAAATATATGATGACAATAAAATAATATACAATAACATATAAATAATTTAAATATATATAATATAGTTAGAAGGGAAACATAAGTTCTACCTGGCGTTCCTATTCTTATATAGAAAAATAGAACAGACCTCTGCGTTTTCTTCAAAAAAATACATAAATTGGGCTGCCAAAAATAAAACCTCGGATGGGAGGTCAATAGGCCGGTCGATACATGACGGCCCTAAGAAAATACAAACAGGCCCTCCCATCCGAGGTCGTGGGCTGCGCATGTTAAAAATGAAAGCCTAGACGGGGCAGCCCAAAACCACGTCCAACACTTGCCAAAACTTCATCCCTCGTTTTCTCTGTGTTTCGCACACTATACATTGTGTGGGAATTTTGACTGTGCATCATATGGAGATGTGCTATGCATGAAGGTTGATCAGCATGATGTTAACTGGCTGGTAGTTCCATTTTCGACCATTAATAAAACTTCCAACATGATGTTAACCCTGTTTGAAAACGCCGTGTTAATATAAATGCTCTGCCTCTGAAAATTGCAGTTTCTTATCTGAAACTGAACTTGCAGTTTCTTATCTCAAACTGAAACTTGCGTTTCTTCTAAATGCACTTTTATACTACTATGAAACTACATTTTTTTAAGTGCTAAAAATAGATCTCTAGAATTCATAAAATTATTCATATGCTCAATACTACAAATCTGAAATTCAAAAGACATTCATATCTGAAAGTACTCTCAAAATACACAACACAAAACACAATTCACAACCTGCAAATACTGACAACCCTAAGCTCCTCCTGACAATTCACAACCTGCCCGACTATTGGGCTGGGGCGGGGGGCAGCCCCCTCCTATTCCTCGGCGGCAGACAGCCGCCCCGTGAGACGATGTGAACGGCGAGGGAGACGATGGCGGGGAAGCATCGTCGGGCCAACTTCTTTTCCCCTCTTGAAGTTGGGTTCGGTCGACGAAGACTCCACCGGCTCGCTCTGGCAGGACACCCTCACAAACGGCACCCTGTAGATGCTCGATCCTTCAATCTCTGGTGGATGCACCATCTGGGATCGATACTCCCACCACCGCTCCCTCACAATCGGATTCGGGGAATCTGTTTGCTCCATGGCCCAGAGGAGCAGCTCTACGTACTCCGGCGAGACTCCCTCCGGGAGTATCGCCGCCTTTTCGCTCTGTTGCAGATATTTGGCCATGGATGTCGCCGTCGCCGCTAGTTGGTCCTTGTTGTCAAACCAAGACTGTATCTCCAACATCCTAGCTGGCTTCACAGGGTCGCTGTCTGTGATCCTCACGTATCGGTTGTACTCCTCCATCGATGTACTTCTCCACAGCACCTTCACTCGCCGACGGTGGTTTTTGAATGGAAGATGAGAGGAGCAGCGCTGGTTTTGGATTAGAACGGGAGAGGAGCGACGCTGGTTTTGGACTGGAATAGGAGAGGAGGGGCGATGGTTTTGAAATGGAAGAGGAGAGGAGTGGCGCTAGATTTAGATTGGAACAGGAGAGGAGTGGCGGTGGTTCAAGAGGAGAAGAGCGGAAGAGCGGCGCTGGTCTTGGAAGTATTTTTTTGTTATTTTGCGTATTTTGGGTCAAAGTTTGACCACGTACTGTATGTGACAAGCAAAATGTGAATGCATGTCACCAAAAATTGTATCGTTTGGTTCCTATCTGAATGTACTTTCAAATTATATTATTTTTGCAACGTATAACATATATTTTATGTGCGAAAATCATGGTCAATTATGACCCAGAATAAAAGGAAGACTAGTTAATGTGGGGTCGCTTTCTTAATTGAAGGGTAAATTGATTTTGATTTTGATCCGATCCAACAAGACCGCCCTCTCGCCTAATCCTAAATCGCTGCCATGACGCTCCTCTCCCTCTTCTCCATTGCAAAACCACCTCCTCTCCTCTCCATCATCTCTATTCCAAAACCACCGTCTCGCCTCTCCCTCTTCTGATCTTCTCCATTGCAAAACCACCTCCTCTCCCCTCCATCATCTCCATTCCAAAACTTCCTCCTCTTCTCTCCATCATCTCCATTCCAAAACCACCATCTCGCCTCTCCCTCTTCTGATCTTCTCTCCATTGCAAAACCACCTCATCTCCTCTCCATCATCTCCATTCCAAAACCACCTCGTCTCCTCTCCCTCTTCTCTATTGCAAGACCACCGTCTCTCCTCCCATCTTCCAAAGTTAGCATCGGACCACTCAGAACAACATCTATGGAGAGGATGCAACAATGAATCAGGCGATCATCGCCCGGCGGCTCAGCAAAGTTAGCCAGGTTGAAGGAGATCCTTCGTTGGTTTGACAATGAGTGGGAGATTTCGAGGACGGTGCGGGCCATGTGGCAATGTATGCGAAAGAGCGAGACGGCGGCGATGAGGGCGGCGATGTACATGTACTCCTCGGTGGCAGTCACGCTGCAGTCCTGCGAGTTCATCGAGTATCTCCTATGGGCGATGGAGCAGATAGATTTGCCCGAGGCGACAGTCAGGCGGAGGTGGTGGGCGTACAGGTCGAAGGTCGAGCACCTAGAGGATAACGAATGGATCGAGTATGGTGTGCCGTTCGTGAGGGTGCAGAGCCAGCCGGAGCCACAGGAGTACTCGTTCTCCCACTGCATCATGGTTGTTGTCGGTAATTTTTACTTGGCACACCTCGCACTCTGCATATATGCCAGTTCCATACGTACATTTGTGCAGTTCCACCAAAATGCAGCTGAATAACCCTGTTTGCACAGATAATGAAAAAGTGTGATTACATTATAGTGGCACAAGTTGATGAAACACAAAAAATAAATAGAAGAAAATATTGCGATAGTATCATAGTATGCCATGTCATGAGGGCGAGATGGGCCTGCGATGCCTCATCTGATGCGCCTCATCTTGGACATCGTCCCAAGTCTCCCAGATACACCTTCCGCAAGTGATGAACATCGATGTACAACAATAGTACAAGGAGGCGCTTTGAGAAATTCAAATCTCTATTTTTGTACATATCAACTAAAATTAAGCACCCCAGTTTGCGTAAACGCTTAAACATTAACAATGGGACTAGTTGATGAAACATACTTTAACAAAGAGAAGCACTTTCTTTATCTACATTGGAAATGAAATGATAGAGATGACACTCGCTCTATTTTAACTGTATTATTACTTCATTTTATCAAGTGACACTAGGGTTGAGCGGTGGCAAGCGAGGTGTACCGTGCGTCCGCAAGGATGGAGGCGGGGTGCTTAGGCTCGATCTCAAGCTGGCTCTTTCAGTCACCAACATGGATGATTCAATTCATGGGACCTTTTGGTGCAGTTCACCTAAAATGAAGTAATGTCCCGTGAGCTAGCACCTTCTTCTTCAATTTTTTTTAAGAAAAGGGCTCCAGCCCCGGTTCCATTTCCATTAGAAAATGAAACCCACAAAGCTTCTTGTTCATTAGTTGCAATAAAATTGAGCAACATCAAGGTTGGTTGTGAAGCTCCTGGAATGCTCAACTATAATTTAGATATCATTTGTGCAGTTCAACTAAGATTGAGCATGAAATGTATATCTCTGTTTGCACAAAAAAGGTGGAAAGGAGGGTGACTAACAAGTGATGAAACATGCATCAAATGAAAAGAAGCATGTTCCTTATCTGAATGGCAATCCTACAAGGACAGTAGCAATTTCTAAAGCAAAGGCATTGCTAGATATTAGTGTGGGCATTAGGATTAACTATGACAACGTTAAATCGACATTACTTTGGGCACGGGAGAGTAGGCGGACCAGGATGCTTGCATTTCTAACGAAAAGAACCAACTTATCTTAATGGGAAATTTTAGCAGGACATGTAAAGAAGTGCCATTGATTCATATTACTAGAGGCATTACATTGAAAACAACATTGGTTTAACGTGTCCTTACTTTTAACGGGCGACTACTACATTTTACCAAAGGCATTACATAAGAGTGGCTCGGGGCAACAAACATCGAATAGGATATCCGGGTTGGTCCCACTTTTGTTCTAGATAGCCACCTTATACTGTGTGAGGCTAGCAAATCTAGTGTTGGACTTACTGTGTTGACTTGTCCCCCAGTCCCCACTTTCTTTACTTTTTCAACCAATAGATCGGGTTTATATTGAGTTTGTACTGCGTTTCCCTTTATTTCCCTATTAGACCTAGAGACCAGCTTGGATAGCCGCCTCGCTACTTTTCACCCCATTATTTCCTCTTTCGACCAAGTACTAGATTCAGTAACAAATCCTCCCCACCCCACCCCTTTCTTCCTTGTTTGAACCAAGTAGTACTAGATTCGAGTGCATGAACTAGTTTTTCCTCTTAAACGTAAAAAATTAGGTGGTTTTCAACAGCCGATCGATCCTATCTACGAGGGGCCGAGAAATAGTAAAAGTTACAAATGCAGCGACGCCGAGCTCGAGAAGTAGAGCAAGGCCGGTTTGAAGGAAGTTATACCTGATGGTCGCCGGATGTCGCTAGGTGGGCGGCGGAGGCCGGATCTGCCCACACTCGGCAGCGAGGAAGAAGGGGTTTGAGGCCCTCCCTCGCCAGCCGTGCTTGGGAGAGAACGGCAAGGCAGGCTGATCGGACGCGCCCAGCGGTGGGTAAGAGTCGCCGAGGATGACCGCGTGAACGTTGCACCTTCTCACCTTTCCCGGCGGAGAGGATCCGGCTGGATCTGTGACCAGCGGTGAGCAGAGAGAGAGAGAGAGAGAGAGAGAGAGAGAGAGTGTGGCCACTGCTGTCGTGTTTAGATCTGGAGAGGCCGAGACAGTGTGAAGAGAGAAACACTAGCAAGCAAGCGCGGAGGCTCCTTCCTATATAGTGGAGTAGTACTTAGTTTTCTTCTATCTACCGGAGCCGGCTTGACCTCGTCAATGACTGTCGAGAAGTCTTCATGCACGTGGCCCGGAGGCGCAGTTGTCGTCATTTAGATTTGAAGCGCCGTATTATAACATATAACACAAAAAAATGCCAAATGACAAGAAATCATAACCTCACTGCCCAAAGGAGACAACATGAATCCCGACGGACAAACTAGACAAGGAACAAAGCTCAAATTAAAGATAAACCCATAGAAAAGGGGTCCGTCGATAGATGTCCTAATTAACATAGCTGGCTTGACCTAGATGGCAGCCGAGTAGTCACTGTTCGTGCATGTGCCCCCAATGACTAGCCCAACTCAGTTGTCACTGTTTAACCCTCACAGTGATCCGAAGCACATGACACATAATTTTGCGAGATGACAAGAAACCTTTTTTTAGATTTCTAACCACAACTACAGCCATGTACAACACAGCCTGCACGATATGTAGACGATAGCCAATCCAGGCGTGTCTGCTGGAGTCTGGTCACATGCATGGACGAATTGATCTTCCGTGTCTCGCAGGGATCGTCCAGGCACCAATGCAGTACAACACTTCTCTAGTGCTATCGCTCGTCTCCCTCTTCTATTAAGTCACCCGACTTGCGGGGCCGGGGAGTGTGCCTATGGTCGGTTCTCAATTGCCATCCCACATGTGTGTGCGAATGCAATATGACACGCGTTCCATTCGGAGAGCAGCGTGCCAGACCGACCGACCATCTGGGGTGCGACGCGAACGCGATGGGCGTGCTATATACTCCGTACATGTGTACCGCCGTTTTCTAGACGCTTTGCTCCATGGCGCGGGCGCAATCCATGGATACAAAATTAGTATACTGTATACTATTTCTGCCCGGTAGGCGGCGGGAGAGTTCCGCCTAGTCGGTTTGACAGAGACGCGAGAAGACGAGGGAGTAGGCTGCTGCAAACGTAGGGCTGTGTGATTTGACAAATGAGTTCTCTGCTGGACAGGTGGGGCCCGTGATTTGACTTGCCATTATCATTTTAATCTGCAAGCCTTCGATCGGCGTGAGTCTCCCGATTCCTGACCACCTCCATACAGGTGCCTCTCCCAATGCTCCACCATGTAGTAGAGGTTGGCTCTTGCATGAGAGCCCACTTCTCCACTTTTTCCTTGCCTCTCTTTCCTCCACATATGCAAAAATGCCATGTAAACCGCACTATTGGCCCTGTTTGGATACTCTAACTCAGTTAGAGGTTAGAGTTAGATTCTAACCATGAACTAACCGTGAACTAACTCTAGCAAAAGAGGTGTTTGGATGGCAGGGTTAGATGGAGCGGGGATACGGCGAGGCACCTTCACGGACGGTGCGAGAGGGATGGAGGGAGAGGACGAGAAGCTTCAAGGAAGTGGGAGAAAAACATGTTTTTTAGTGATCTTGAGAAGAACTAACCCAAATAAGCACCTCTTGGGTGGGTTAGATTTTTTGAATGGGTTAGATGCATCTAACCCAAACTAACCCTCCTGTTTTGATATTTTTGGGTTAGTTGAGTCCAAACTGACCTAAACTAACTCTAACTCATGGATCCAAACAGGGCCATTGTACTTACTTGCTCCTACAGGTGCTTAAGCTTGCCACATAGGCATAAAGTCTGATGTGGCAAGTTAATCAAGAAGAGAGAGACTAGTTTGGTGACCCAAGGAAGAAACGGTGCTAAGCGCGTGTACCTAGGTGAAAAGACAATTTTGAGTCTATAGCTAATTAAATGAAGCAAACTTAGCAACACCATTTCATTGGAAGAGGTCACTCCTTGGCAAATGCAATAATACTAGTACTCCTCAGTCCTATTATATAAGAACGTTTTGACACTACACTAGCTAGTGTCAAGAACGCTCTTATATTATGGGACGGAGGGAGTACAAGAAAGAGATAGAGAGGAGTAAAAATACACTTATAGCCAACCTTATAGCCAACCTTGTTGTAGTATGAGTGACTTAGTGATGACTATGTATGACATGCCAACATTAGATAGCCTAACGCACTGTGTTAAATCTCCAAGGGCGCGACCGTGCGAGCGACGCGACGGTCGTCTCGGCGTTCTGGGAACGGGGGTCCCCAGACTTGCCTGCCTGCGGCGTGGCTCAAGTGGGGGCCCAGTGTGGCCCAGCTTCATCAGCTCAAGCTCAAGACCCTCACGAGGGGCCAAGCCTCGTGGGGCGGACGACGGGAACCTTCCTCAGGAGCAGCCTTGTCAGGCAGGCTCACGAGGAGGCGGAGAGATCAAGGCAGGGTACCTCACGAGGGTGCCCCATGATGCAAGCCATGACAATCGAGACCAGCCGGGCGCCAGGCGGGCGCCGGCCTGCGCAGTGTCCTCGTTTCCCCTTTGGTGCAAAGGAGGCGAGCACAGGCCAAGGCATCAGGCAAAGGTTACCGCTTCGGTGCAACAAGACCAAGACCAGCAGAGCAGCAGGAAGGAGGTCATCTTGGAGCCCAGGACGACGTTACCGTCAGAGCCTTTGGCAGCCGAAGACCAACTTTAGTCAGGATAAGTGTACTAGATGTTCCCTTTCAAAATGGCCAATTGTTGGCGCCCTTGCCGCTCATTATTTGGGAAGAGGCCCAGGGCCTCCCCCTATAAATAGAACAGGTCGAACACAGAGGAGAACAGGTCGAACAGAGAGAGAGAGAGAGAGAGAGAGAGAGAGAGAGAGAGAGAGAGAGAGAGAGAGAGAGAGAGAGAGAGAGAGAGTGACTGGACTCACCCAAGCAGTCCATCGCACCAGCGCAGGAACAGCCCCTCGCGAGGCTGTTCTTCCTTTGTACTGTTCATCTTAGGCCCCAGAGGCAATCCACCACACCACACACTGGAGTAGGGTATTACACCACGACGGTGGCCCGAACCAGTATAAACCTCGTGTCTCTTGTGCTGTTCTTCGTTCCTAGTTTAGATCCCTCACAAACCATTCATGCGTGAGCTGGTAGGGGAAAGATCTCCGCGCGCACCCCAGTGTTCAAACCTCAAGGGTTTGCCGGAACCCGAAATCCGACATTTGGCGCGCCAGGTAGGAGTGTGCCGGAATCTTTCTTCTGCCGGTCACGTGTGATCTTCCGTCGTGTCCATGGCTGACGCTCGCCGAGCTCGCGCCGAGCGCCGGCTGCTCGCGCCGCTCGAGTCGCCCAGATGGCTCCCGTCGGCGGACATCCCCGTCGTTCCCCATCGCCTGCCGCCAACGCCGACACCCGCCCAGCGGGGAACGAGCAGCAGGCCTCATCAGTGCATCCATCGGTGAGGCGAGAAGGCCGCACTGCTACTCCTTTGCTCGCCCCCGCTGGTTCTTCATCCCATGCGCACCGCGCTCCCACGGAGGCTCGAGCCACGCCCATCGCGGCAAACGAGCTCCTATGCTGCCACCCTGTCGACGACGTCTACGAGGAGTGGCTCGACCGCATCACCGAGCTTGTCCGCGCCGCAGGGGTCTCCCCCGCGCCGTCCCTCTCGCTGCCTCACCCTTCACCCCGCGCGGGAGGCAGGGAGCCGGAAGTGCCCCTGCCACCTCCTCCCCAAGAAGGCGCCCTGGCTCCATGGCGCGTGGACGCGGGCCGAGACCCTCCGCGTCTGGTGCCCGCGCAACGAGAAAGGAGCTGCCAGGAGATTCCTCGTCCCCAAGAAGGTGCTCACGTGCTCCCAGCACCGGAGCACCGCGATCGCACTCCACGTCAAGACCCTGCGCTGCTCCGGGCAGCGGTGCACGGGAATCCACAAGAGCAAGCTCCGCACCAGCAGAGAGCCCCGGTGGCCATTGCAGGCTGCCGCGCCTTCACCACCGAGCTACGCAGCGTCGCATGGCCTGGCAAGTTCAAGCCAAACCTGCCTCCTCGCTACGACGGCACTGCCGACCCCGCGGAGTTCCTTCAGCTCTACGAGATGGGCATCGAAGCCGCCAACGGGGATGAAAAGGTCATGGCGAATTGGTTCCCCATGGCGCTCAAGGACGGAGCCCGAACCTGGCTCCTGAACCTGGCTCCCGGCACGATCGCCAACTTCCAAGGCAGTCGCGACCGGCCTCCGGCCGTGAGCGACATGCGCCGCATCAAGCAGCAGCCAGGAGAGACCCTGCAGAAGTACATCCAGCGCTTCAACAACGCCCGCCTCAAAATCCCCAAGGTGACTGAGGAAGCCATCATCTCAGCCTTCTCCGATGGCGTGCGTGACGTCAAAATGAAGGAGGAGCTAGCAATGCATGAAGACCTATGCACATCCCTGGAGCTGTTCAACTTGGCGACCAAATGCGCCGGGGCTGAGAAAGGGCGCCTCTCACTCCTCGAGCTTCCGGCTGCCGATTCAGAAGAGAAGAAGCCCAAGGCCAAGGACGTGAAGCGCAAGGGGGCTGCCGTGCTCGCGGCAGAACCAGACACCAAGCGAGGCAGGGATCAGCCTGAGTCATCCAAGGGTAGCCGGTACTGCGTATACCACGATCTCCACACCCACAACACCAACGAATGCCAGGAGCTCAGGGCCGTGCGAGAAGGGCGTATCGGCCGACGCCTCGAGCGCAATGATCGGGGCTATGGCCGAGGAGGAGGAAGAGGCATAGGGCGCTGGGAAGACCGTGGCCCTCGCCAAGGATGGCGTGACATACCTCGCGAGGACCACTGGCAGGACCAGCCTCGCGAGGGAGGTTCGAGGGACCAGCCTCGTGAGGACCGCCCTCAAGGCAACACAGGGCTCCCACCTCTGCCATAGACGCCAAGGATGTACGAAGACAATCATTAGGACGAGGGGGCTGGGGCCTTCCAGGAGCCGCGCGCGATCGCTTGCATCTCGGGTGGCGCTCACGCCCCAGCCTCTCAGCGCATCTTCAAGCAGTTTGCTCGCGAGGTGAATGCAGTCCTCCCCCGACCAGAGGCCACACACCCTCTCAGGTGGTCGTCGTGCGCTATCACGTTCAGCCCGGCGGATCAGCTCAAGTGCGCGGCAACGGCCGGAGTCCTCCCCATGCTTTGCTCACCAGTCATCAGCAACGTGCAAGTCACCAGGACCCTCATCGACGGCGGAGCAGGACTCAACGTCCTATCCGTCTAGACATTCAACGATCTCCAAGTGCCATACGATCAGCTTCAGCCGACCAAGCCTTTCTCAGGATTCACCGATGGCTCCACCATCCCGATAGGGCAAGTTCGCCTCCCCGTTACCTTCGGACAGCGCAACAACTACCGCACCGAGCTCATCGACTTCGACGTCGCCCACATTCGCCTGCCATACAACGCCATCCTCGGGTACCCAGCTTTGGCCAAGTTCATGGCAGTAACTCACCACGGCTACAATGTCCTCAAGATGCCAGGAAGTGGAGGAGTCATCACAATGCCTTGTGAGGAAAGGGATGCAGTGTGCCCTCTTGAGCGTGCCTTCCAAGCCGCAGCAATCAAAGACCCAGATCACAGGAGCGGGAGGCTTCCCGAGGGGATCCCTAAGAAGAAGAAGGCTTCTCCTGGTCCAAGCCCTCGCGAAGATGCCGGACTGCGAATCTGCATCGACATACCAGGGCTCAACCAGGCTGCATCTCAGGAGCGCCTCTGGCCCTCATGCGTGGGGCGTTGCGAGGGTCTGCCTCATAGCTATGTTCGCATGCCATTCGGCCTGCCGAACGCTGTCGTCGCCCATCAGCGCCTGCTGAGGTGCGCTCTGGAGGCTCAGGAGGTCAAGCAACGCGCGGTCCTGGCAGAGATGGAGATGGCTCTCGAGGAACACGCCGTACCCCCGGAGCCTCCCGAGGCTCCAGGTCTGGAGGGCTCGTGAGGGCCGGCTTCCTCACCACGCGTCATCCGCTACCTCAACATCCCGTCATCTCCGACCATGTCAGGTGACACCTTTCCAAGTTCCGCTTTCAGCTGGGAGCGCCCCTCGGGCTGCATCATTCCCAGGCCCCGTGGGTCTGCCCCTGCGGCACGTATCCGTTTTGCTTATGTTCTTTACTTACCTTGTTGGGGGTGCCCCTCGGGCTGCATTATCCCCAAGTTGCTCGGGCCGGACCTAGTGGCGTATGCTTTCTCCGCACCTATCTAGATGGATTTGCTTATTCATACATAATGTGCTTGACCTAATCACCTGCTCGATTGACACCTACCTTTGGAGCCGCTCGCTCAGGCACGGCACTTGCGCACGGGTCCGTCCCTGCGATGCCGATAAATCTGAGTGGATGAGCTCTGGTCGCAGCAGCCCCGCAAGGCGCTGCCTCACTAAGCCCTCAGTGCCCCCGATCACTCCCTCGGAGCGACCAATGGTTGGCTGGCAACCGTAACGACGAACCTTGTTTCCTCTCGTGATTGGTTCACAGGACCTGCTCCAGGAGTAACGCTGGCGGCATCGCGAGCCTTCTCTCGTCCTCTCCGGTGCGATCCGCTTGCACGTTAAAAGGGGGGTACCTGAGCATCGCGACTCATGGGCTCTTACTGGCTCTCCAGCCCTCACCCCATGGCCTTGACCCACGGCATCGTGACCTGTCATACCAGCGGCGGCTGAGCTCGCTCAAGGGCTGGGACCTGAGGACATAGAGCATTAAGGAAAGCACGGGGCAGAGGGAAGAAGCTCGCGAGGGCCCAACCCAGCAACACCTCAGTTGCCATCGCACAGGCACGACACCTCATCGAACGCCGCACCAAACCCGCAAGATAAGTCACGCAAAAAACTAATCCGACTCAGCGCTAAACCCTCGCCTACTGCTGCTCTGTCATGGCAAAGCCGCCTACCTTTCTTGCCCTGCGGAGGCTTCTTGAGCGCTAAAGGGGACCTCCTGACCATCGCGACTCAGGGGCTCTTACTGGACCTCGGTCCGCTCACCTCCTGTCCTTGACCACGGCATCGCGACCTGGCATACCAGCGACGCCTGAAGCCTACCTGGAGACCGGGACCTGCCAGCGTAGAGCACCAAGCCCTCGAGAGGAAAGAAAGGAGTAGCTGAGCCGGGACAGAGCAAGCATCTTGCACCGATTCATCATAAGGGAATAATATTCACAAAAACACGGCCATCACCTTACATACCCCCGCTGGGTGCTACTTCGATTCTTTGCAGGAAATAAAAGGAGCTAATCGTAAGGAACGCCAACTACGCGTGCCTCCGTAGGAGACGCCATCATCAACAGTGGGCCGCCAGGCGCCGGCGCCAACCCCATCTACATCACCGGCGCCGGTAGCCCGAAGGGCCCGCCCGGCTCCGAGCATGTCGCGAGCTCGGGGGCTCGTAGCTGTCGTCGCTCGTCTCCGGAGTCGCTAGAAGCTCGGCGGAGGCGCTGGACCCTCCGGCCCCTTCGCTGCTGCCCGAGGAGCTGCCGAGGGGGCGACCGGCGGGCCTAGTCCTCGCCACGACGACGCCCCGACCGCCCTTCTCGGGGCAGCATTCCAGTCGGCGTCCTTCCGCGTCGAAGACCTTGAAGAACATCAAGGAGGCGCCATCGTATTCCAGATGGATCACGAGGGCGCCCCTTGTCCGGCAGACCCGGGTGATCTCGCCCCAGCCTCGGGTCATGTAGACCTTGCCCGGAGCGACAACCGCAACCTCCGCTCCGGTCGGAGGGGTGCTACAACCAGCATGCTGCAACCAGAGCTCCAGAGAGCCCCTCGGCGGGATCTCGAAGGCGAAGGAAGGATGAAGGCGAATCCAAGACTGAGGAGACATGGCGGCGTGGAGCACAAGCTCTCGGGAGGAGCCCTCGGCATGGACTCTAGGAGGAACGACGCGCACGCCGTGACCCGCCGGCGCTGACGGCGGCGTCGTCCATGGCACTCGGCGCCTACTCCTCCAGGGCCCTCGATGCGGGCGTACAAGGGCAGAGGGAACCCTGGCGGCGGCCGCTCGTACCAGGGCCTCGACACCTCCTGCCGGGTGCCTTCCTCTCGGCGGCAGAGGATTAGCCGTTTCTTCGGCGGAAGCGGGTCGGGACCCTCTCGGGGGGCCTTTCCCCTCTCTTCTGCAGAAAACTGGCGGATCGGAGCCATTGTCGCAATGTGGAACAAGGGCAAGGATGGAGAGGAAGAAGAAGCACGAAGAGATGGGCTGGAAGGGCTCGCACCGTTCCGTACTTATAGCTGGAGGAGGCCAACCGCCGGCCTCCACGATCACACGTAATCATGACCCATTTCTGCGTGCAAGGACTTGTCAAGTCGGACGGTTGCTGAGGTATCGTGGGGAAGCGGAGACGCGCACAACCAATCAATCGCCACGCTGCGCCCAAGGCCGCAGGTTGTTGGGGCCCGCAGCGCTTCGCACTTGCCCCTTCGCTTCTCTGCTAAGCCAAGCCCAGGCGCGCCTTGGGCCCGGGGGCTACTGTCGGCATTCTGGGAACAGGGGTCCCCAAACTTGCCTGCATGCGGCCTGCGGCGTGGCTGAAAGCACAAGTGCTCCCTAGGTGGTTTTGGTAATTAATGTCAACATATCTCTTGTTGGACTAACACTTTTATCTAGTATGTTTCAGATAAGTTCAACAATGGAGTGGCATGGACTAAAGGATGTGGGAACTCCTTCAAGATGCTAAAGACAAAGGATTGTCTCAAGCTTCAAGCTCAATACTCTTCATTTTACATTTTAGTGATCCAAGATCACATTGAGTCTATAGGAAAAGCCAATACTATCAAGGAGGGATGAGGTGTTGCTTAATCAGCCTCTTGCTTCATGTGCTTAGTGATATGCTCCAAAACCCTCAACTACTTTCCCACTTCCACACATATGACCTAAACCTAAAGTCAAACTCGGCCCTACTGATTCTTTCTATCCGGCGCCACCGAGTTCAGATGTCTTAGCCACTGCCACAAACCCTAGGCAAATCGGTTTCACCGATACGGATCTCGGTCTCACCGAGATGGGATTGTAATCTCTCTGTGTATGTCCATTACCAAAATCGGTCTCACCGAGTTTGTGCAATCGGTACTACCGAGATTACAATGTAAACTCTCTGTTTCCTTTTTGTAACTTTTCGGTCTCACCGAAAGAGCAAATCGGTCCCACCGAGTTTACCTGACCAACTCTTTGGTTAGCTAATTACCAAAATTGGTCTCACCGAGTTTGTGTAATCAGTCTCACCGAGATTACGTTATGCCCTAACCCTAACCATATCGGTCCTACCGAGTTGCATGTCAGTCCCACCGAAAACCCTAACGGTCACTGGGTTTACTAAATCGGTCTGACCGAGTTTCATGATTCGGTCCCACCGAGTTTGGTAAATTGTGTGTAACGGTTAGATTTCGTGTGGAGGCTATATATACCCCTCCACCTCCTCTTCATTCGAGAAGAGAGCCATCAGAACAATCCTACACTTCCAGCATCCTATTTCTGAGAGAGAACTACCTACTCATGTGTTGAGGCCAAGATATTGCATTCCAACCATATGAATCTTGATTTCTAGCCTTCCCAAGTTGCTTTCCACTCAAATCTTCTTTCCACCTGATCCAAATCCTATGAGAGAGAGTTGAGTGTTGGGGAGACTATCATTTGAAGCACAAGAGCAAGGAGTTCATCATCAACACACCATTTGTTACTTCTTGGAGAGTGGTGTCTCCTAGATTGGCTAGGTGTCACTTGGGAGCCTCCGACAATATTGTGGAGTTGAACCAAGGAATTTGTAAGGGCAAGGAGATCGCTTACTTCGTGAAGATCTACCGCTAGTGAGGCAAGTCCTTCATGGGCGACGGCCATGGTGGGATAGACAAGGTTGCTTCTTCGTGGACCCTTCATGGGTGGAGCCCTCAGTGGACTCGCGCAACCATTACCCTTTGTGGGTTGAAGTCTCCATCAACATGGATGTACAATAGCACCGCCTATCCGAACCACGACAAAAACATCCGTGTCTCGAATTGCGTTTGAATCCTCCAAACCCTTCCCTTTACATGCTTTACTTTCCGCTGCCTACATACTCTTTGCATGCTTGCTTGTTATGTATTGAGAAAGTTAAACTTGTGCCTAAACTCCATTTAAACCAAAAGAAGTTAAAAACTGCAACTTTGGTACTTAGTTTCTAATCACCCCCCTCTATACACCTCTTCTCAAGATCCTACAGTGGCTCAAGTGGGGGCCCAGCTTCATCAGTTCAAGCTCAAGACTCTCACGAGGGGCCAAGCCTCGCGGGGTGGATGACGGGAACCTTCCTCAGGAGCAGCCTCGTCAGGCAGGCTCACGAGGAGGCGGAGAGATCAAGGCAGGGTACCTCACGAGGGTGCCCCGTGACGCAAGCCGTGACGATCGAGACCAGGCGGGCGCCGGCCTGCGCAGTGTTCTCGTTTTCCTTTTGGTGCAAAGGAGGCAAGCACAGGCCAAGGCATCAGGCAAAGGTTACCGCTTCGGTGCAACAAGACCAAGACCAGTAGAGCGGCAGGAAGGAGGTCATCGTGGAGCCCAGGATGGCGTCACCGTCAGAGCCTTTGGCAGCCGAAGACCAACTTTAGTCAGGATAAGTGTACTAGATGTTCCCCTTCAAAATGGCCAATTGTTGGCGCCCTTTGTAACGCCCTCGATGCGGCTATATCTCCCACGTGTCGAAGCACAACTTAGAGGCATAACCGCGTTGAAAGCAATGTCGCAAGTGAGGTAATCTTCACACAACCCATGTAATACATAAGGGAAAGAGATACATAGTTGGCTTACAGTCGCCACTTCACACAATACATAAATAAACATCCATCATTCAGATTACACTCAAGGTCCGACTACGGAACCAAAATAAAAGAAGACTACCCCAAATGCTACACAGATCCCCGATCGTCCCAACTGAGCTCCACTACGATCATCGGGAAAAGACACATAGTAACGACCACGTTCCTCGTCGAACTCCCACTTGAGCTCGGTTGCGTCACCTGCACTGGCATCGTCGGCACCTGCAACTGTTTTGGTAGAATCTGTGAGTCACGAGGACTCAGCAATCTCACACCCGCGAGATCAAGACTATTTAAGCGTATAGGAAGCACAAAGTTGTGAGGTGGATCTGCAGCAAGCGACTAGCATATATGGTGGCTACATTCGCAAAAGAGAGCGACAAGAGAAGCAAGGCACGGTCGTGAAGCTAGTAGCGATCAAGAAGTGATCTGAACTACTTCGTCAAACATAACTCCAACACCGTGTTCACTTCCCGGACTCCGCGAGAAGAGACCATCACGGTTACACACACGGTTGATGTGTATTTTAATTAAGGTCAACCGGGTTTTCTACAACGGACATTAACAAATTCCCATCTGCCTCATAACATGGGCACGGCTTTGAAAGATAATACCCTGCAAGGGTGTCCCAACAGCCCATTATAAGCTCTCACGGTCAACGAAGGATATTCCTTCTACCGGGAAGACCCGATCGATCTCGGAATCCCGGACTACAAGACATTTCGACAGCAATAAAACAAGACCAGCAAAGCCGCCCGATTGTGCCGACAAATCCCGATAGGAGCTGCACATATCTCGTTCTCAGGGCACATCCGGATGAGACAGGCTACGAGTAAAACCAAGCCTCGAGTTTCCCGAGGTTGCCCATGCAGCGGCTCGGTTCGGGCCAGCACTTTCGAAGGAGCACTGGTCCGGGGTGGTTAAAATAAAGATGACCCTCGGGCTCGCGAAAACCGGGGAAAAAGGCTTATGTGGCAAATGGTAAAACCAATGTTGGGCCTTCTTTGGAGGAGTCTTATTCAAAGCGAACTGTCAAGGGGTCCCTTAAATCACCCAACCGTAAGGAACGCGAAATCAAGGAACATAACACGGTATGACGGAAACTAGGGTGGCAAGAGTGGAACAAAACACTGGGCATAGGGCCGAGCCTTCCACCCTTTACCAAGTATATAGATGCATTAATTATAGCAGATATATTGTGATATCCCCAACAAGTAAACATGTTCCAACAATGAACAACATCTCCATGTTCCAACAAGGAACAAACTTCATCTTCACCTGCAACTAGCAACGCTATAAGAGGGGCTGAGCAAAGCGGTAACATAGCCAAACAACGGTTTGCTAGGAAAGGATGGTTAGAGGTTTGACACGGCAATATGGGTGGCATGATAAGCAAGTGATAGGCATCGTAGCATAGGCATAGCAAAAGAGGGAGCATCTAGCAAGGAAAGATAGAAGTGATTTCGAGGGTATGGTCATCTTGCCTTCAAGGTTCTCAGAGTTGTCGAAAGGTTGATCCTCGTAAGCGTTCTCAACAGGTTCCTCGTTCACGTACTCGTCTCCCATCTCTACCCAAAGCAAGAACACAAACAAAGGAACCACAATAAATCACGGTGCAATGCACAAGCAACATGATGCAAAACATGGCATGATATGCGAGATGTGATATGCAATGCGTATGCGTGCTCCGGAAGGAAAATGATGAACCAGGCATCAACTTGGCAAACCAAGTATGCCACTGGAAAGGTGAGATGATTTCGGTTGAAATCGATATAAAGATCACCGGAATCGGATGCACGGTTTGCAAATGACAAGCAAAACAAGAATGGCACAAATCTGCCATTAACAGCATGATGCCACATAGCAAGCAACAAGAAATTAAGCTACTGCACCCAAACGTACCAACAAAGCATATGGCAGTGATCTACTCAAGATGCTTGACAAAAGATGAACACTGAGCTACGGCTAATTCACAACATAACAGGTCCAAACAAGCATGGCAAAAGTGCAAAACTTATCAGCTTCACAGACTTTGTGAAATTACTGAACATGGCAGAAACAGCATCAGGTAGCAATGTTCAGCGCAAGAAAACAACATGCTACAAGAACTTATAATAGCAAAACAAGGCATGGCATGAATCTACTCAAAGCATAGAACAAAAGTCCCTTACTGACCATGAGCCAAAAGGGATCAGAAAATATAGTAACACCCATGTCAATATAGCAAGTTTCGTTAACAGATTCAGCAACAGGGCATGACAAAAACAGATAACAAGTAGGCATGTTTAAGAGCTCGATGCACTCACTACAGAGCATTTCATGATAATCTAAGCATACATACATCAAGAAGACGTGGCATATAAGCTATACATGGCAATAACAACATCATAGCATGCACGGATCAACTACAACGACCTTGGCAAAATTGAATAACATGTAAACAATCTGCCAGGAAACATTTTATAGCAAAAGTAGAGCTCGATTAACTCAAGCTACGGCACTCCATAATTGCAAACAAGGGCATGGATGGATAGAGCATAACCATATGTTCAAAACATCCTTACTGAAGTATCTCAAAATATGCATGGAACTCTCTGTAGCATCAAGTTAACATGGCATAAAAATATCAACAAAAGCAGGGCTGAAATCAGCAACATCATGAAGCCTAGTTTGCATGCTTGTGCTAGTCACCACAGAGATCACAAAAATACATGGAATACACCCTTGTAAATATGGCATGACATATTACAAAACACATGTAGGACTCAAATTCATAGGATGCACACATCAATCATGGCATGATGAAAATGCAAAAAAATATGACAGGGAAGATTTAGAGGGTTTCGGGGGGAGAAGTCAACCGGATCTGGATCTGGCCCGGTTCCACGCGAACCGAGGCGGCTGCGCCGGCTCGCCAGAGCTGGAGCTCGGGGGAGAGGGAGGAGAGGCCGGGCGGCGAGGTACGGCGGGAGGCGGCGACGGCGGCGGCGGCGGGTCGGGCGGCCGGGCGCAGGCTGGGAGGCGGACGACGGGCGGCGGAGAGCGGCGGGCGGCGTTCATGGTGGCGTGGCGGCCGGGCGGCAGGGGCCGGGAGGCGGCGGCGGCTGGCGGCAGGGCAAGGGCGAGGCTGGGCGGCGGGGGGCAAGGGGCGGCGGCGCGTGAGGATTTTCACTGGGTTTGCCCGGATTTGGAGGGGAGATGCATATTTATAGGTAGAGGGAGCTAGGAGTGTCCACATGGGGTGTAGTTTTCCCCACGATCGTGATCCGACGACGGAGAGCATGGAAGTGACTTAGATGGGTTATTGGTCTGTTTTGGAGGGTGTTGGGCTGCAACTTAAAAGAGGCCTTTGAGAGTCACGGTTAACCGTTGGAGTACCAAGCGAGCTCCAAATGACCGAAACTTGACAAGTGGTCTACGGTGGTGTACCAAGGCCACTTGACAAACCTCGGTCCATTCCGAGAAAGTTTAGTACCCGCTCACGAAAAATGTAAAGGGGCGCCGGGGACATAGGAGTGCGGATTGCAAAAGCGGACAATGGGGAAAATGCTCGAATCATGAGACAAACACGTATGCAAATGAGATGCACATGATGACATGATATGAAATGCATGACATGGACAAAATGCAAAATGAAGAAAACCCAACCACGGAGGAATATCATATCACAATGCGAAAATGGCAAGAGTTGGAGTTACAAATATGGAAAGTTACATCCGGGTGTTACAACACTCCACCACTACAAGAGGATCTCGTCCCGAGATCTAGGACTGAAAGAACTCCGGATATTCGGAATGGAGGTGATCCTCGCGCTCCCAGGTGGCTTCTCGGTCGGAATGGTGTGACCACTTCACTTTCAGGAATTTTATTGACTTGTTGCGAGTCTTGCGCTCGGTTTCTTCAAGAATTGCAATGGGGTGCTCACGATAAGAGAGATCTTCTTGGAGGTCAATTTCTTTAAAGTTGATAGTGCGTTCAGGAGTCTTGAAGCACTTGCGAAGCTGTGACACGTGGAACACGTCGTGCACGTTCGCGAAGTTGTACGGAAGCTCAAGTTGATAGGCGAGATCGCCTCTTTGCCAATGATCTTGAAAGGACCCACGTATCTAGGGGCAAGCTTCCCTTTGATACCGAAGCGATGAGTGCCTTTCATTGGAGAGACGCGGAGGTAGACATGGTCTCCGATTTCAAAAGCCACATCGCGGTGCTTGTCATCATAATAGCTCTTCTGGCGCGATTGCGCGGCTTTGAGATTCTCACGAATGACTTTGCACATTTCTTGACTTCGTGATCAAGTCGTTGCCAAGAAGTTGGCGTTCACCTGTCTCGGACCAATTGAGAGGAGTACGACACTTTCGCCATAGAGAATTTCGAATGGGGCCTTGCCCAACTCGCTGGAAGCTGTTGTTGTAGGAGAACTTCGGCATATGGAAGACAATCTTCCCATTTCATACCGAAGGAAATGACACAAGCCCTGAGCATATCTTCAAGGATTTGATTGACTCGCTCGACTTGGCCACTTGTTTGAGGGTGGAAAGCTGTGCTGAAACGAATGTTGGTGCCCATGGCCTTTTGAAAAGAATCCCAGAACTTGGAGGTAAAGATGCTGCCACGGTCTGAAGAGATCAATTGTGGAATGCCGTGCAAGGAGACAATCCTGGAGGTGTATAGCTCTGCCAACTGATCTGCTGTGATGGATTCTTTGATAGGAAGAAAATGAGCCACTTTAGTAAGCTTGTCAATGACAACGAAGATAGCATCATTTCCACGCTTGGACTTTGGAAATCCAGTCACAAAGTCCATTTCGATATGATCAAACTTCCATTCTGGAATAGCAAGAGGTTGGAGGAGACCAGCTGGTCGTTGGTGTTCTGCTTTCACTCTTCTGCAGACAACACACTCATTCATGAATTGAGCAATTTCTCGCTTCATTCGAGTCCACCAATATGACTGCTTGAGGTCATGGTACATCTTCGTACTTCCAGGATGAATGGATAGAAGCGAATTGTGTGCCTCGTTCATAATGACTTTACGTAGATCACCCTTAGGAACCACAATCCGGTCCTCGAAGAAAAGAGTATCTTTGTCATCAATGTGGAAGCACTTGTACTTGGAAATGCCCTTGTCGATACCACGTTTCACCTTTTTCACCATGGTATCCAGGAGTTGAGCCTCACGAATCTGATCTTCCAAAGTAGGAGAGACTATGAGGTTGGCAAGAAAACCTTGAGGAACAACTTGAAGATTCAGCTTGCGGAAAGCTTCACAGAGATCCGGTTGGAAGGGCTTGAGGATTAAGCTGTTGCAATAAGCCTTCCTGCTCAAAGCATCTGCAATCACATTGGCCTTGCCCGGAGTATATTCAATACTTGGGTTGTACTCTTGAATCATTTCGACCCATCGAGTTTGCCTGAGGTTGAGGTTGGGTTGAGTGAAGATATACTTGAGACTCTTGTGATCGGTGAAAATGTCCACTTTCCTTCCCAACAAGAGATGTCTCCAAGTTATTAATGCATGGACAACTGCCGCCAACTCAAGATCGTGAGTGGGGTAGTTCTTTTCGTTGGGCTTCAGCTGACGAGAGGTATAGGCCACAACTCTCTTCTCTTGCATTAACACAGACCGAGACCTTGAAGAGAAGCATCACGTAAAACTTGAATGGCTTGGATTCATCAGAGGAGTCAAGGCAGAGCTGTGACGAGTTTCTCTTTGAGAGTACTGAAAGCAACGTCACACTCAGGAGACCAGACATACTTCACATGCTTCTGGAGGAGGTTGGAAAGAGGCTTTGCAATCTTGGAGAAGTTCTCAACGAATCTTCGGCAATAGCTTGCAAGTCCAAGAAAACTGCGAAGTTGCTTGACATTCTGAGGAGGTTCCCAATTCACAACTGCAGACACCTTCTCGGGATTAACCGCGATGCCCTTGGCGGAGATGATGTGACCAAGGTAAAGCACTTCATGAAGCCAAAATTCACATTTGGAAAACTTCGCATAGAATTGATACTCTCTGAGCTTGTCTAGCACCAATCGCAAATGTTTGGCATGATCCTTCTTATTCTTGGAGAAGACCAAAATATCATCAAGATAGACCAAGACGAATTCATTGGTGTAGGGGTTGAAGATGAAGTTCATCATTCGAGAGAATGTTGGAGGAGCATTGACAAGGCGAAAGACATGACAAGATATTCATAAGAACCAAAGCTTGTTCGAATGCTGTCTTGGGAATATCTTGTTCACGAATCTGAATCTGATGATAACCCATACGAAGGTCAAGCTTGGAGAACACTTTAGCACCTTTGAGTTGCTCGAAAAGCTCATTGATGTTGGGAAGTGGATACTTGTTCTTGATTGTCTTCTTATTCAATGGACGGTAATCGACGCAAAGTCGGTCCGTGCCATCCTTCTTCTAGACAAAAGAACACCACAACCCCAAGGAGATGAACTCGGTCCGATCAAACCAGACGCTCTTGTTCATCGAGCTGCTTCTTCAATTCCTTCAGCTCATCAGGTCCAAGCTTGTGGGACTCTTGCAAACGGGTTCGTGCGGGCTCAAGATCGATAACGAATTCAAGCGGCGGTGAGGAGGCATTCCCGAAGCTCTTCGGAAAGACATCTTGGTACTCACAAACGATTGGAATCGAGAGATAGCATCAATTCGCCCTTCTCATTGAGAGAAAACAACCGAATGGTTTCATCATGAGCGGCATAGATGATCACATCATTAGAAGAGTGAGTCAATTGAATTTCCTGGCAGCACAATCAAGCTAAGCTTTGTCTTTGAAAAGCCATCCATCCCGAGAATAAGATCAATATCCGAGTCACCAAGGACAATTGGTTTAGCCAAAATCTATAGTCTCCCATCTTGATTGTGGTATCTGGAACCACCAAACTGGAACTCAACCGTTTACCCGGAGAAACGACATCCATGGGTTTACCCAAATGTGAAGAAGTGAATTCATGCTTGGCAAAAAACGTTCTTGACATGAAACAATGCGATGCACCAGTATCAAATAAAACTTTTGCAGGAATATCATTAACTGAGAGATTACCCATTATCACATCAGTAGATTCCTCCGCTTGAGCTGCATTCATCATGTTCACCTTTGCAGACTTGGGATTATGCTTGACCACTGCATTGCTGGAAGATCTCACAGGAGGAGGAGGCGGAAGGCGCCTTTGGTTGAAGCATTTGTTCGCATAGTGACCTTTCTGCTGACATTTGTTGCAAGTCACCTCTGAGAGCGGACGGTGATAAGGAGCATTTGACTTTGGAGCTTGAGAATTAGACTTGTTACGATAGCTTGGGTTGGGCGGGTGGGAAGATCCACGACCACCGAGTTCTTCTGGCGATAAGGCCGATTTAAACGGAGGAGGAGGAAGGTAGAACTTCTGCTGCTTAGCTGCCACTTGAGAGGAAGAAGAAGACTGAATCGCATCCCCGATTCTCTTCTTAGAAGCCTCACATTTGAGCTGGGCAGCTTCTTGCTTGATGCCATGTTGTAGAATTCATCATACTTTTACGCTCAAAAAGCACGAGAGCTAATTGCAGATCTTCTCTGAGACCACCTCTGAATTGATAGATCATACTCTTTTCATCGTGGACGTCTTGCTTAGCAAAGCGAGTTTACGAACTGGATATTGTATTGATACACGACATGTTGCCTTGCTTGAGATTGTGGAACTCCTCACGCTTGCTCTCAACAACACTTTTGAATGTGGTGAGCTCAGAAGTCTCGGCGGAACTCATCCCAGGTAATGACACGACTTCCTCTGGAATCTTTGTATTGCTGGAACCACTCAGCAGCTTGGTCCTTGAGTTGAAACAATGTAAACTTGACAAAGTCCTCAGGTCTGACATTGCTACATTCAAAATGTTTGCAGATGTCCACAAGCCAATCGTCGGCGTCTGTGGCCTCGACACAGAAACTGAAAGACTTCGGCTGATTAGCGAGGAATTGATTGAGGGTAGCAAAGTGCGGCTGGTTGTTGCCTTGACCTTGATTTCCTTGATTGCCTTGCCCTTGAGTACGCTCTTGCAAGAGTTGCAAAATCATCTGAGCATTGGCATTGGTGGCTGCCATGATAGCTTGCCATGCCTCCGGAGGCGGAGGTGGAGGTGGATGTGGAGGGTTCGACTCACTCCCATCATTGCGATCCGGATTCAGACGCGTTGGCGGAGCCATCCTGGAGAGGGTGACATCCGTTAACACTTGATAGACAGATAGACAAGTTGAATCAACGGATAGAAATTGCAACATATAGTCTTCACAATAAACATTCGAACAAGGATGAACGAATGAATTCCAAAAGCTAACATCACACGACCATTAAAGGTGAGAAGCCACTTGATTAAGGGTTGATGAAAAAAAATAACAAGGTACGATTGGAACAAATAAGTGGTAAGGATTACCCAATCACAAACCAAATATCTGCGGGAAGAAATGCTAGAGCTACTTGAATCCCACCTATAAACTCCCAAACTTTCGGTTATGCAATCTGGTGTTGGGGATACAGGGACACAAAATATATCACCCAAACTAACAATACCTAGATCCAATTGTATCCATCCGTCAACACATAACCAAGAAACCTTCGAAATCGTGTACCTCGACCTTGAAAAGCATCCGTTATCGAGTCATGGCAATACTCGAGCTCGCCCGATCTTCAAGTTATCGGGTTATCTCACCAACAACTGTACAAAAGAGATTTCGATGTCGGCAAAACTCAGTATTCGAACTGCAGCGATAAAATTGTGGCGACAACACCTCGGAGCTCAACTCCCGGGACACCGCCACAACCCCTAAATGTCGGGAGGCACCAAGAACAATGTTCTCGTCACAAAACCATCGGAACGATTCCAAGATACCAGCGTGATCCTAAAAAAATTTAGTGAAATTTGAGGAGAGGAGAGTCAAAACTTCTCGTCGGGAGACCTCACCAGAGCGACGAAGGGACCGGGAGTAAAAAGAATCCTACTCTCGATATATATAATCCTAAGACTCAAAACATTTTTGTTCTAGACTCAACAACGCCAACAAACAATCAAGCGGGGCTCCTAAGTCGGGATGGCTCGATTACCAACTTATAACGCCCTCGATGCGGCTATATCTCCCACGTGTCGAAGCACGACTTAGAGGCATAACCGCATTGAAAGCAATGTCGCAAGTGAGGTAATCTTCACACAACCCATGTAATACATAAGGAAAGAGATACATAGTTGGCTTACAATGCCACTTCACACAATACATAAATAAACATCCATCATTCAGATTACACTCAAGGTCCGACTACGGAACCAAAATAAAAGAAGACTACCCCAAATGCTACACGATCCCGATCGTCCAAACTGGCTCCACTACTGATCATCGGGAAAAGACACATAGTAACGACCACGCCCTCGTCGAACTCCCACTTGAGCTCGGTTGCGTCACCTGACCGCATCGTCGGCACTGCAACTGTTTTGGTAGAATCTGTGAGTCACGGGACTCAGCAATCTCACACCGCGAGATCAAGACTATTTAAGCTTATAGGAAGGACAAAGTTGTGAGGTGGAGCTGCAGCAAGCGACTAGCATATATGGTGGCTACATTCGCAAAAGAGAGCGAGAAGAGAAGCAAGGCACGGTCGTGAAGCTAGTAGCGATCAAGAAGTGATCTGAACTACTTACGTCAAACATAACTCCAACACCGTGTTCACTTCCGGACTCACCGAGAAGAGACCATCACGGTTACACACGCGGTTGATGTGTATTTTAATTAAGGTCAACTTCGGGTTTTCTACAACCGGACATTAACAAATTCCCATCTGCCTCATAACCGCGGGCACGGCTTTCGAAAGATAATACCTGCAGGGTGTCCCAACTTAGCCCATTATAAGCTCTCACGGTCAACGAAGGATATTCCTTCTACCGAAGACCCGATCAGATCTCGAATCCCGGACTACAAGACATTTCGACAGCAATAAAACAAGACCAGCAAAGCCGCCCGATTGTGCCGACAAATCCCGATAGGAGCTGCACATATCTCGTTCTCAGGGCACATCCGGATGAGAGAGGCTACGAGTAAAACCAAGCCTCGAGTTTCCCCGAGGTGGCCCATGGCGGTTCTGTTCGAGCCAGCACTCGAAGGAGCACCGGTCCGGGGTTAAAATAAAGATGACCCTCGGGCTCGCGAAAACCGGGGAAAAAAGGCTTAGGTGGCAAATGGTAAAACCAATGTTGGGCCTTCTTTGGAGGAGTCTTATTCAAAGCGAACTGTCAAGGGGTCCCATAAATCACCCAACCGTGTAAGGAACGCGAAATCAAGGAACATAACACCGGTATGACGGAAACTAGGGTGGCAAGAGTGGAACAAAACACCAGGCATAGGGCCGAGCCTTCCACCCTTTACCAAGTATATAGATGCATTAATTATAGCAGATATATTGTGATATCCCCAACAAGTAAACATGTTCCAACAAGGAACAACATCTCCATGTTCCAACAAGGAACAAACTTCATCTTCACCTGCAACTAGCAACGCTATAAGAGGGGCTGAGCAAAGCGGTAACATAGCCAAACAACGGTTTGCTAGGAAAGGATGGTTAGAAGTTTGACATGGCAATATGGGTGGCATGATAAGCAAGTGATAGGCATCGTAGCATAGGCATAGCAAAAGAGCGAGCATCTAGCAAGCAAAGATAGAAGTGATTTCGAGGGTATGGTCATCTTGCCTGCAAGGTTCTCAGAGTTGTCGAAAGCTTGATCCTCGTAAGCGTTCTCAACAGGTTCCTCGTTCACGTACTCGTCTCCCGGCTCTACCCAAAGCAAGAACACAAACAAAGGAACCACAATAAATCACGGTGCAATGCACAAGCAACATGATGCAAAACATGGCATGATATGCGAGATGTGATATGCAATGCGTATGCGTGCTCCGGAAGGAAGATGATGAACCAGGCATCAACTTGGAAAACCAAGTATGCCACTGGAAAGGTGAGATGATTTTGGTTGAAATCGATATAAAGATCACCGGAATCGGATGCACGGTTTGCAAATGACAAGCAAAAAAAGAATGGCACAAATCTGCCATTAACAGCATGATGCCACATAGCAAGCGACAAGAAATTAAGCTACTGCACCCAAACGTACCAACAAAGCACATGGCAGTGATCTACTCAAGATGCTTGACAAAAGATGAACACTGAGCTACGGCTAATTCACAACATAACTGGTCCAAACAAGTATGGCAAAAGTGCAAAACTTATCAGCTTCACAGACTTTGTGAAATTACTGAACATGGCAGAAACAGCATCAGGTAGTAATGTTCAGAGCAAGAAAACAACATTCTACAAGAACTTATAATAACAAAACAAGGCATGGCATGAATCTACTCAAAGCATAGAACAAAACTCCCTTACTGACCATGAGCCAAAAGGGAATAGAAAATATAGTAACACACATGTCAATACAGCAACTGGGCATGACAAAAATAGATAACAAGTAGGCATGTTTAAGAGCTCGATGCACTCACTACAGAGCATTTCATGATACTCTAAGCATACATACATCAATAAGACATGGCATAGAAGCTATACATGGCAAGAACAACATCATAGCATACACGTATCAACTACAACGACCTTGGCAAAATTGAATAACATGTAAACGATCTGCCAGGAAACATTTTATAGCAAAAGTAGAGCTCGATTGACTCAAGCTATGGCACTCCATAATTGCAAACAAGGGCATGGATGGATAGAGCATAACCATATGTTCAAAACATCCTTACTGAAGTATCTCAAAATATGCATGGAACTCTCTCAGAGAATCAAGTTAACATGGCATAAAAATATCAACAAAAGCAGGGCTAAAATCAGCAACATCATGAAGCCTAGTTTGCATGCTTGTGCTAGTCACCACAGAGATCACAAAAATACATGGCATACACCCCTGTAAAGATGGCATGGCATATTACAAAACACATGTAGGACTCAAATTCATAGGATGCACACATCAATCATGGCAAAAATGACAAAAGTGCATGTTCTGATAAGAATCTGAAACTAACATCACATAGCCCTCTTCCAACAGCATTTCGGGCATCAAGATGAGCTCAAATGTAAATGATGCAATTGAATGAAATTATCTACTCCTCGAGACGAACATTTCGGTATGCTACACGCCCCAAACGGTGCCTCGGGTGCAGAGTTATGGCATGATGAAAATGCAACAAAATATGATAGGGAAAAGAGGGTTTCGGTGGGAGAAGTCAACCGGATCTGGATCTGGCCCGGTTCCACGCGAACCGAGGCGGCTGCGCCGGCTTGCCGGAGCTGGAGCTCGGGGGAGAGGGAGGAGAGGCCGGGGCGGCGAGGTACGACGGGAGGCGGCGACGGCGGCCGGCGGCGGGGTCGGGCGCGGCCGGGCGCCGGGAGGCGGCGACAGGCGGCGAGAGCGGCTGGTGGCTCACTGGCGGCGCTGGGCGGCCGGGCGGCCGGGGGAGGCGGCGGCGGCTGGCGGGCGCGGCTGAGCCCAGCAGCAAGGGGGCGGCCGGCGCTGTGAGGGATTTTCATTAGGGTTTTCCCGGATTTGGAGGGGGAGATGCATATTTATAGGTAGAGGGAGCTAGGAGTGTCCAAATGGGGTGTAGTTTTCGCCCACACGATCGTGATCCGACGACGGAGAGCATGGAAGTGACTTAGATGGGTTATTGGGCTGTTTTGGAGGGGTGTTGGGCTGCAACTTAAAAGAGGCCTTTGCGAGAGTGCGGTTAACCGTTGAAGTACCAAACGAGCTCCAAATGACCCGAAACTTGACAGGTGGTCTACCGGTGGTGTACCAAGGCCACTTGACAAACCTCGGTCCATTCCGAGAAAGTTTAGTACCCGCTCACGGAAAAATGTAAAAGGGGACGCTGGGGGACATAGGAGTGCCGGATTGCAAAACGGACAACGGGGAAAATGCTCGGAATCATGAGACGAACACGTATGCAAATGAGATGCACATGATGACATGATATGAAATGCATGACATGGACAAAATGCAAAAATGAAGAAAAACCCAACCACGGAGGGAATCTCATATCACAATGCGAAAATGGCAAGAGTTGGAGTTACAAATATGGAAAGTTACATCCGGGTGTTACACCCTTCCCGCTCATTATTTGGGAAGAGGCCCAGGTCCTCCCCCTATAAATAGAACATGTCGAACACAGAGGAGAACAGGTCGAACAGAGAGAGAGAGAGAGAGAGAGAGAGAGAGAGAGAGAGAGAGAGAGACGACTAGACTCACCCCAGCAGTCCATCGCACCAGCTCAAGAACAGCCCCTCGCGAGGCTGTTCTTCCTTTGTACTATTCATCTTCGGCCCCAGAGGCAATCCACCACACCACACACTGGAGTAGGGTATTACACCACGCCGGTGGCCCGAACCACTATAAACCTCGTGTCTCTTGTGCTGTTCTTCGTTCTTAGTTTAGATCCCTCGCAAACCATTCACGCGTGAGCTGGTAGGGGAAAGATCTCCGCGCGCACCCCAGTGTTCAAACCTCAAGTGTCTGCCAGAACCCGAAATCCAACAGGTCGTGGTAGGCACGACCATGATACGGGCTGCTCGCAGCCCTTCAATCTGAGATCAAACAGTCGCATGCTAAGTTGCTGAAAATCTTAAGAATAACCCTCCAGGATAGGATATTCACCCATAGGTCTAGAATCACGCCATGCAACCGTTCGATCTCAGATCCAAAGGCTCTCGGAAGCCCGTATCTTGGGAGAATGGAAAGCCACTACCCTGTAGTTCACACGCTGGCAGTTCGCTCCTACTCGTCCCCGCACGTCCTTTAATACTACAGCGGTTCGCTCCTAGTCGTCCCGTCCATTCACATTACGGCAGTTCCACTAATCCTAACCCTCCTCCCAAATCCACGACGTCCCAAATCTCCCTGATCGGCGGTGAGTACAAGGTTAGTACCATCACCAGCGATGAGTTCGACGTCATCTACACCCATACTTCCGCGACGGTGAAAGGATGCGTTTCTCTCTTCAGACGCATGTTCGAAGACTCAGATGATGAGTGGGTCGCTGGGCTAGATGTTGAGTACACCACAGTCGTGGGATGAGAGAAGGATCTAAAGGATGAAGAGAGGAAGAAGCCTGCCGTGATCCAGGTTTGCGTGCATGACTTATGCTTGTTCTACCACATATGCCATGCCGACGTTGAGTGCCAAGATTTTAAGGACTTCCTCGAGAGCAACCTAGTCAAATTCGTTACTGTAGACTTTGGTAACGACAAAGAAGTCCCGCGTCGGATAGGCCTCATTGTAGGCAACACCTTCGACCTCCAAAAGAATCGGCTGGTGTCCTCTCGTCTGCCTTCAATGCTGACCCTGGCAGGAGCCATGGTTCATCCTTCATACGGTAAACTGGAGAAACCTCCAATACACGTTTCATCGTCATGCATGGCAGCGGAATGTACTAGATATAGACCACATCCAGCATGCTGCAATGGATGGCTACCTTTGTTTCAATATCTAGAAGGGTTGGATGAAGAGCAAAAACCAAGTTGGCGGTTCAAGCAAGGAAGTATCGGCCAAGAGGAAGAGGGACAAGCACGAAGTCAAGGACGTGGACGAGGACTCCGAGTAAGGTGGCAGTGTCGTTGCTCATGGTGGTTCTAATGAAGTGTCTACCAGAATAGTTGCAAGGTTAAATTTCAGGTGTGCTTAATTTAATTTGAGGGGTGTGTTGTCTGAGCCCCCAACAGAACTATGTTATGTTTATTCTTGTTACTTTAACTCTTCAGTAAGTACATACTAGTATTTCTTACATTTCATCTTTTAGTTGGTATAGTACTACCACTCGTTTCTTCACATTATATATGTACAATATATATGGCCAACATCATATAGCCAGCAGTTTAGTTGTCAAAGAATTTCAGGGTGCTTAGTTTTGTCAAAGAATTCCAGGGTGCTTAGTTTTATTTGAGGGGTGGGTTGTGCTGGACACCATTATTGTGACTGGCCTTTTTAATAGTACTATATGCATAATTTGGCGACAAGCGCTCTCTATATGTACCACCTTTTTTTTAATTTCAAGTTTTGCTCCATGGCGCAATACATCGATACTACTAGTTGTACAAAAGTATACATTTTTTAAAAGGCTAGAGGGCGGGGCAGTCTAGCTTGGTCGGTTTCACGAGAGGCAAGGGCCTTTGTGATTTGACGGCTCATTACTGCTGGAAGGCGGGGCCTTGTGATTTGACTGCTCATATAAATGCCCCGACAACCTGATCGAGGAGGAGCAAAGAACCGTGCGGTATACTCAAGTTTTCCACTGGAGTAGTACTGCGATGGAGGAGCACGAAACACGGCAGCCTAGTGCCATATGGTGATAAAAAATGATCTTATTTGCTAGTCATCTCATTGTTAGCATTGTTCTACTCATTCCCTCAAAAAACAAAAACCATTGTCTATTCATGCCTCGCAGAGAACGTGACACGTGCGGCGAAACACCCGAAGCAAAAGAGGAAACACAACAGCAAAAGAAGAATGAAGATTATCACCCCAAATGATCTAATTCGCCGCGGAGTCATAACTGCTTCTTCATCGCCTCCACGACCTCCATCTCCTTGCGCGTCTCCTCCGCCATCTTCTTCATTCTGTCCATGACGCGGGATTTCTCGACGCGAGCCTTCATCATCTGTTCCACGGCCGCATTACGTACCTTGACGGCAGCCGGGTGCTCGATGCGGAGCTTCGCCAACTCCTCCTTATGTTCCATGACGAGGGCATGTACCATCTTCATCGAGGAACTACTATTCTCATGCAGCTTCTTCCAGCCGGCGTTCTTCTCCATCAACAGGTCGATCTCGTGGCAGAGCTTCGCCTTGTCCTCCTGAAGTCGCAGGATTTCGTCGGTCGCCTTCTTCTCCAAGGCAATGCTCTTCTTCAGCAGCATCACCAAGCCGGCGGTCAACTCCCCCTGCTGATTGAGCTCAGCGGGCATGTCGTCGAGGCTCTCCTTCAGCAACTCCGTCAAGCCTTGTATGAACTCCTTCTGCTTATTGAGGTGCTTATTGAGCTGATCGGGCATGACGTCGAGGGATAACGACTCCAGCTCCACCGGCTCGGCATGTTCGCCTCCGCGGGGTAGGGCGCTCCTGGGAGCCATCGCCTTCCCGTGAGAGATCTTTCGAGGTATCTGCGTGGTGGCGAGCCCTCTTTTTTTTCCGCAGCCTTGGTTGTCGCTCCCTTGTTACGAGTAGTTCTCAACCTAGAGCTCTGCTCACCGGCCATGGCAACGACGGACGAAGAAGAAGCACTTATGAGGAGGAAAGGTAGAGTAATTCTCGGTTAGGTAGTTCCCCTTTTTATAACCTAAGTACTAGCACTAGTAGTACTAATACCTGCATAGTAGGAACACATTCAGGTTTGGTACGTACTAGTTGGTGTGAGCAGGCTTTCGAATGTGATGGGAACAAGGTAAAGATTAATTGATGGTTTTGGTTTCGAGGCCCGAAACGGCTCCCGATAAGTTTAGCGGAACATAAATTTCAAGTACTACACTGCTCAAATGCGTAAATATTATGTTACTATCAAAAATTGGCAAAAAATACGAAGGAGACCAATGGAAGTACTACTAGCAACCCACGATTTAACTACTCGTATGCACGCAGTGGAGTAATAATGTCTTTCTTCCTCCCTCACGTCCACTCAATTTGCATGCGCTGTATTAATTGACCATCAATGAAGTGAACGACTTTACACGCGTCAAATTATCACATGGGGTGGATCTTGGTACAAAATTGCGTCCACCCGTGTAACCGCGTGTGCGTGCTAGGGAATGAGTGCGTGCGTGCACATCTTCTCTTCGTGCATGTACCGCCAGTATGGCTCAGGGAGGACGAGTACATTCTTCTGGAACCAGCAGCACGTCACTGTGATCAATCCACGCAAGGAGGTCGCGACAACGCCTCCACATGTGCCACGTGGCTTCATGAACTGTAAGAGAGACACTATGTAGCGTGCCATTGGTATTCTAATTTACGTGTTTTGCACATACTCGAAGTACTACTGAGGTACACGTGCATTGCACGCATCAGATTTTGCAACCAAATTATGAATAAATACCACACTATAGCATGTAAGCTCTGAGTCATATATGCGTGATGTAGCCCTTCGTTTAATTCTTGTAGTTCATCTCATTCAAAAATCAATTAGTTTTTATAAAAAAGCTAAGAACGCGTGAATAGGAAGAACACGGGATTATAGTGGAATGTCGTCTTGAATCCTACAGGATTGTACGAGTGTTTGATTGTGCATAGAAAAAATGCAGAATTCTTTCAAAGAGGTTTGAGTGGATGGGATGTTTCCTATGAAATCTAGTGCAAATGAATCATATGTAAAATTCCTATGGTTTACAATCCTACGAATCAAACAACCAAGATAGGAAAAATTCCTAATGATTAGAATCCTCCAAAATTCCTTTGAGAATCCTTTGAATCAAAGAAGCCCTTAATCTATTTTATGATTCATGGAATTGTGCATTGTAAAGCATAAAGTAAAAAACAAATAATGGCAAGTCAACTAGAAAAAAAGTTTGGGCAGTTATGATACGGAAGATTCTAGAACAAAAGAGAACCACTGTTGTTTTGAGGTTTGTGCATTATGCTTAAGTTCAACCATGGAGTCTGCTAGATTGTACATGTGGCCAAATCCGGTGGGGGGCTAGAAGATGGTGTGAGGGGCCGAGTGGAGGGAGACTATGAAGGAATGCACAAGTGCGAGATCGATATTTAGAGAGAGGGGACGAACACGTGCGCTGTTGCACGCAGTGGCGGAGCCATGAAAAATAAATGAGCTAGGGGGCCAAGCATTGCTAATCCTTTACGAGGAGGGTCAATTCATGAAATTAAACCTTTTTAGCAGCAATTGTCTAATGATCACATTCATATTAGCCTCGATATTTAGTGATGTTAGGGGGGCAGGGCCCTTACTGCCCCCTGTCTTCGCCATTGTGCACGCGTCTGAGAGATGAAGCGGAAGGCATGGATGATGAGAGGGGGATGTTGGAAATATAATTAATGTGGGTGTATTAGCTATTTACGTTAATCCTATATAGAGAGGTATAGATTGATCGATGTGGATGTGGGAAAGAGGGTGAGACCTCACTGGATATATCGATTGATCGGTTTGTGTGGAAAACTATGAAAGACCTAGCTATATACACACATACATAGAGGAACATCGATCATTGCGCATGCACGCGTGAGAGATAAAGAATGCCCGGTATGATGGAGAGGGGGATGTGTGTGGGTGCGTGCCTTCATGGGAGACCGACCTGAAGAAAAAGATTGCATGCGTCATGATAGATAATGTCGATCGAGTGTGTGTGCATGCATGCACGAGAGAAAGTTAGTGGTACAATTATAAAGAGAAGACTACTGTGGGGTGTAAAAGAATAGGTGAGGTCATAATCAATGTAAAGTTGAATTCAAATATTTGAATAAGAGATCCTGATGTTTGAAACCCATGCATGCATGAATATAACGGAGATCTGCGCGGTGTGGTTTGGAAATGAGCATGTTGTAATGTATACACATTGAACAAGGTTAGACTGATTTGAATTTGAGATACCGATGGCACACATCATTTGCCCACGTCGCATCCATGCATGGACACACTATTCTAATTGGAGATGATGGGCGGCTTTTGCATCACATATCTATATCTATACCCATATATATATTATATTTTTTATATTGTGTGCGGGTAACTTTAACTTTGAAAGATGGTCGTTGGATGAGGCGAATCCGATGGTCCAAAGATGGCAAATTTGAGCACTATTGGTCGTTGGATATCATCTAGATATCACCAGATTTCGCCACATGTATAATCTAGAAGACTCCATGGTTGAACATAAGCATAATGCACAAACATCAAAACACAAGCACTTCTTATTTGTTCTAGAATCTTCCGTATCAGAATTGCCCAAATGTTTTTCTACATGATTTACCATTTTTTTACTTTATGTCTTACAATGCACAATTCCATGAATCTTAAAGTAGATTAGCTTTCTTATAAAAACTAGATGATTTTGAATGAAATGAACTATAAGAATTAAACGAACATCTACATCATGAATATATGACTCAAAGCTTGCATGCTATAATGTGGTATTTATTCATAATTTGGTTGCCAAATCTCATGCGTGCAATGCACGTGTACCTTACTCTAGTCTAAATGGTGTTTGTGTGTGTGTTGTGCGTGTTGAGGTGCAAATTGTCTTTTTTTGGGTACACGTTAAGCTTGTTCTTTCGAAATTTCAAGCCGCGCCTTGTTATGCCGAAAATTGAAGCTAGCGTCTGTGTCTATCGTGCTGTGAAACTCCCGCCTCTTCAACCCGCGCCTTGTTAGCCTGAAATATTTAAGATATATCTTTGTCTCGTTGTGCTCCGACAACTCCCTCCATCTCAACCCGCGCCTTGCTATTCCGAAATTACAACGCACGCGAAAACTCCCACCTCCTGTGAAATCCCGACACGCGAAATGCCCGTGGCACCCCTGAATCGAAAGAACCGCCTCAAATCGGTGGGGGTTACTTTTGTAACTTACCCCACATTTCGGACAAGCGCGTCTCTAAGCCATGGTTCCCCACTGCCATCCCATCCGCCCACCCATTCGTACACCGAGGCCGCGAGAACCCGTGACGAAACCCCACACCCTGCTCCGTCCGCCACCTAGCCGGAGCCTCTTCCCCGACGACGTCGTCCTCAGCAACACCTTGACGTCCCTCATCCACCGTACCGGATGAGGATCCGTCGTCGATCTCATCGTCCCGCTAGTTCAGCCACCCCGTCCTCCAGCTCCAAGGAGCTGCCCCGACGTTCCCCTCGTCTTTCGCGCAACCTCCATTCCCACACCGCCGTCTTCACCTGCACCACCGGAAGAGCATCATCATCACCATTTCCTCGGATGAAGCTGCAGCCTAATCGGCGCCACCAAAGAGGTTGTACACTAATCGCCGCATTTTCTTCTTAATTCGATCTCACGGTGATGCCGGCGCTCGGTCCTGAGACGACACGGCGCGGCTCCATCCACTGCGGCGTCGCCGGCCACTTCCTCCACGGCGTCGCTCCCTCGGCGGTGACGTCCACATCAGTAGGAGCTGATGCTGCTTCAGCTCTCGCTCACGCTTCTGCTCTGCTCTTGCTCTCGGTCCCCTGCCTGGACTGCTCTTGCTATTGCTCTTGCTCGCGCTGCTGCTCTCGCTCTTGCTCTTGCTTGCGATGCTGCTCCGATTTGGCTACACTTCAATCGACTGAATCGACTTTTGGGTCACTCGATTTTCAAGGGTGGGCTCACGGGTGAAGGAAGAACCAGCCGCAGCGGGAGGGGGGCTCACGGAGAGGTACCCCACTATCTATCTTAGGGTTCAGGATGGGGGCGGTGGTCGCCGGCGGTGGCTGGGCGTTGGCGGGGCGGTGGCGTGGGGATCTCCGGAGAAAAGTCTCGGCACATGGGGGCCTAGAGGGATGGTCGGGGCGGCGGCGGACCGGCGGTGGGGAGTGTTTTCGGGGCGGGCAGGGCGGCACACCGCCGGCCGCGGGCGGCGGGGGGCTACTGTTTGGCCGGTGGTGGCTAGCGGCTCAGGGGGGTGGAGGTTGAAGATGAACCGCAAGCCCTTGATTTCGTATCCAACGGCTGCAAAATTGACTGACTAGAGATGAAAAAGTCAGTCGACCGACGTGTAGCCTCACCTTGCTAGTGCATTCAGTTTCAACAGCAAAATTCAGTTTTGACGGCAAAATTCACTTTCGACAGTTAGGTTCAGTTCCGACAGTTAAGTTCAGTTTCGATAGTTAAGTTCAGAGATGAGCGGCTGATGTATTTTACATCTAGCACTTTGAGGTTATGTATTTTACGTCATGTATTGGAGATGCTATTAGAATTCCACTCAAGTTAACGTTGTTCGTTGTCTCTCTTGTCCTGCTTCAGCCTCGGCGTCGTACAACTCACCGGAGCTGCTCCAACGATGAAACCCTCCATCACAGCGGAGCAGTACCTCGGGCTCCATCTCCATACACCTAAGATCTTCTTCCCCTCCTCCGACAGCAAAGTCAGCCGGAGCATCCTCACCGGCCAACCCAATCACGCTGAGATCGACATGGCTTCGCCAAAGAGGTTGTACACTTGTTGCATCTCTTTTTTACTCTACATGTTATATATATTGTCCACTGAGCACTCGTAGTAACGGGAAATATGATTATTTTATCCTACTATATGACAAGCGGTGAGGTACCGTGCAACTTAGCTATCCGTGATGGACTCTCTTGAACGCCATCATTATTTATCTCTGCGCGTTTGAGTTGTGCATTTGTCGATGGGCCTGGGAGTTGAGCTAGTATGGCAGTGGCCTGGGTCCAAAGTAATAGAAGTAGCACAAAAACATTATTTTTGTGTAGGATTTTCCTTGCTCAAGCCTGCCTACTAGAATCGCTAGTGCTTGAAAGGAAAAGTGAATGAAAAACATAGGAATTGGAAAGTTTCCTATGGTACTACTTTTCATGAATTTGGTGCAAAGGAATGGAGCAAAGGAAAACTGTAGGATTTGTTCCTTTAGTGTCTCCTTGAAAGAAAAACCGTAGGAATTCTAATTTCCACTTCTCCTCCTTGTCATATTCCTATTCATCAAGCACAAGACTAAGAGATAGTAGCATAATAGAATTATAACCGTACATTTTCTTGTGGTTTGACTTAATCTCACCATGCTTTTTTGCATCCTGTGATCTTCCAATTGTTGTGAATCAAACACCCAGATTGGCATAAATCCTGTGTTTTTAAATTCTCTGTTTTGCATGTGCATTCCTATCCTATTCCTGTCTATTTCCTATCCCTGCATTGTTAGAATCCTCAAATTCAAACAAGCCCTTACTCAATTACTTCTGTTATAGATATGTGTTAAAGAAAACCTTGTGTGGTTTGTCCAGCTCCTGCTGGCGTTCCACCCAGCTCAGCTGCTCCAACGACGGAAGGGTTCACACGAAGGATCCGCTCTCGACTGTCTTTCACCGCCTCAGATCTTCTTCCCCGCCGCCGGCAGCCACGACAACTGCATTACCATCATCAACTGAGCAGATGACCTTGAGGACTACATGGATCCACAAGAGAGGTCGCACTCCTCCGTGTCTGCTTACGTTATGCGTCGCTTAATATGATGACATGCTACATTATCGTCGTGTTCACCTATTAGACTCCGAGTCAGGTCCAAACTAATGCTGAAACTTGAGTTTTTAAATGGTTGTGGGGTACATATTGGGGCAACAATCAGTACTATCTGTCTACTATCTGGTTAATCTCCGGTGTCTACTATGAGTTTCATGTTGGGTGCAAACAAACATTAAAGGAGCCATTATCTGTATTTTTTAACTAAAGCTATTATCTGCCTACTATCATTGGTTTTGGGTCTATCCACAGTTTGCTACCATCACTCTGGATTTGTGCATGCACTCCTTACATAATCTCACTATGTTTTATTCCTATGCATGCCATTTATTGTACACAATGGAACTGAACATGTAGAGCAAAAGAGACGAGCCTTGCGTGGAAATAAAATTTCATGCAGAGGTCGTTCCATGGTGGGCGCAAAGGCAGCCCCCCTCCACCCATTTCGGATCGTAATCAAGAGGAAGATAACTCTTCGAGGGGATTCGTATGAGAAGACCACCCTATTTACCCCATGAGGTCTTCGGTCTAACTTGGCATGCTGATGTTGGTAATATCATGCATATGGTTCCTTGCATTGCTTAGTGTATACATTAAACACGTCATCTGCTTAGTTTAGACATGCTTTGTGTCAATGCCATCTGTTTAGTTTCTTTATCGTATATGTGAATCATGCAATGCCATCTTGTCTAGCTAGGCATCATATATGTGAATTTTGCAATGCCACCCTGGTTAGCCAGTCATCTTATATGTGAATTATATCATGCCATCATTTTTTATTATGTGTTAAATTTGTCAACAATTTTAGTACATTCAATTACTCTTCCTGTGCATCAGCCATTCGACACGGTCATGGAAAAATCTGGAGTGGAAACAAGGTCTTCAGAGCAGACAATGCTGTCTGACGAAGCGCATGTCTTGCTGGTTACCGATAGCTCCTCAGAGGAGGATTTAGAGACAGATGACCAGTCATATTTCCCCCCTGAGGTGCATGCCCTAACTTGGCAGGGTTATGTTACTCATATTGTGCGTATGGTATCTTGCATTGCTATGTCATTTGCTTAGTTTAGACATGCTTTGTGTGAATGCCACCTATTTAGTGTCTAATTACCATATATGTGAATTATGCATTTCCATCTTGTTGCAAGACATTATATATGTGAATTATGCAATGTTATCTTGTTGCAAGGCATTATGTATGTGAATTATGCAATGTCATGCTATTTAGGCAAGCGTCATATATGTGAATTATATCATACCGTCCTTTTTTTGTATTTCTCATTGCTTTTGTCGATAATGTTTGTATATTCAACTGCTCTTCCTGTGCATCGGCCATTTGAATTGGTGATGAAGAAATCTGGAGTGAAAACAAGGTCTTTAGAGCAGACAATGCTACATGCTGAAGCAGATATCTTGCTGGTTACAGATATCTCTTCAGAGGAGGATTCAGAGGAAGATGACCAGTCCTATTATCCCCCTGAGGTGTATGCTCAAACTTGGCAGGGTTATATTACTCATATAATGCATATGTTGTATTGCAATGCTTAGTTTTTACATCATATACACAATATTGAATGCCATCTCCTTAGTTGACACATCATATATGCAATTGCCCTCTGCTCACTTCCTTAGTATATAAATCATATATTTGAATTATGTCATGCCATGATGTTTAATAGAGAGCATGTATCTGAATTATGGCATGCCCACCCATTTTCTAAAGACATAATATAGTTATATCATCTCATCTTGTTTACATAGTCATCATCTTTTAAATTATGTCATTCTATCCGTGAATTATATCATGCCATCATGTTTCCATCGACGGCATGTTTGTGATTTATGGCATGCCAACCACTTTAATAGACACATCGTATAGTTATATCATGTCATCCTGTTTACATATTCATCATATTTTGAAGTATGTCATTCTATCCTGTTTAGTTAGCCATCATACATGTGAAATTGTGTCATGCTATCCTGTTTAATTAGCCATCATATATGTGAAATTATGTCCTGCTATTCTGTTTGCTTAGACAACATAAATGTGAATTATTTCATGCCCTGTTTTCTTCCCTACTATCCATTGCACCTGTCTATCTTACAATGTCTGTACATTCAATTACTTTTCTTGTTTATCAGCCAATTCAATTGGAGGGAGTGATGGCAGTATCTGTGGGAGTAAAAACACGGTCTTCAGAAAAGATCGTGCTACCTGTCGATGCAGATAGAACCATGGTTGTACTTGCCCAAGAATCAGCCCCACCACACATAACCCACACTCATGCAGATTGTACCCCTACCCAGTTGGACAAAGAACCAGCTAAACCCCTTCTAACACCAACCCCAGCAGATAGACACCCAGTTCCCGTTGACACAGCACCGTCTCCACCACAGAGCACCCAAACACGAGCAGTTAGTAATGTCGGTGTTCTGGGAACGGGGGTACCCAGACTTGCCTGCCTGCGGCCTGCGGCGTGGCTCAAGGGGTGGCCCAGTACGGCCCATCTTCATCAACACAAGATCAAGACCCTCGCGAGGGTCCAAGCCTCACGGGGCGGACGACGGGAAGCTTCCTCAGGCACGGCCTCGTCAGGTTGGCTCGCGAGGAGGCGGAGATATCAAGGCGGGGTACATCACGAGGTGCCCATGACGCAAGCCATGACGACCGAGGGCGCCAGGCGGAGGCCAGCCCGCGCAGTGTCCTCATTTCTCCTTTGGTGCAAAGGAGACAAGCGCGGGCCAAGGCATCAGGGAAAGGCAACCATTTCGGTGCAACAAGACCAAGACAAGCAAAATGGCAGGAAGGAGGTCATCATGGAGCCCAAGCCGGCGTCACCGTCAGAGTCTTTGGCAGGCAAGGACCGACTTTAGTCAGGATGAGTGTACTAGATGTTCCCCTTCAAAATGGCCAATTGTTGGCGCCCTTCCCGCTGAATATTTGGGGAGAGGCCCAGAGCCTCCGCCTATAAATAGGACTAACCACCCACAGGGTATGGAGAGGACCAGATCGATCTGAATCGGCACCTAGAGAGAGAGAAAGAGAGGAGACTGAACTCCCCTAGCAGTTCATCGCACCAGCTCAAGAACAGACCCTCGCGAGGCTGTTCTTCCCTTGTACTATTCATCATCAACCTCTGAGGCAATCCACCAGATCACACACTGGAGTAGGGTATTACACCACAATGGTGGCCTGAACCAGTATAAACCTCGTGTCCCTTGTGTTGTTCTTTGTGTAGTTTAGATCCTTGCGAGGCGATGAGGCGTAGGTAGGTTGGAGGTGCAATCTCTGCATGCACCCCAGAGTTCGAACTTAGAGGGTCTGCCGGAACCCGAAATCCGACAAGTAAGGCAACTGCAGTGCCCAAATCACGAGGACCACCACTCCGAACCCAAAGTCAACGCTTAAAGCAGAAGAAGAATTGTTCTCAGGTCAGGTTCCGTAGCTATGGTTCATACTATTTTGCTCTTGCATCACTGTATTTACTGATACCAACCAATTTCAAATTTGAAGGATGCAATTGAAACTCCAATGGCGCAACAGGTATGTTTTAAACCTGTTTCTCAACGTGTTTGGCTGTTTGCTGTTGTAACTTGCTCTATGTTGATTTCAGTTTCAATTGAATAAACAGTTATGTTCTCATGCCATGCACATTAGAAGTGTTGTTATTGTTGTGTAGTTTCCCACACTTATATTCTGTCTATGCTGCTTTGTCTTAAATAGATATAATTCGAACTGTATCTCTCTTGATTTGGCAACATAAACTAGAATGATATAGACCATACAGTGACCATACTACACAGATATATGTTTGTTTCATGCTATTATCCTGTCCACCTTACTACTGAACTGGTTTACCAAAATGAGTTTCATATACTACATTGTAAACATGAGATGTGTTTGTTTGTTTCTCTTTTAGAACGCGGATAAAATAATGGAGAAGAGTACCCTGTTATGCAATGGTAAAGGAAGTAATGCAGATAAGGTTCAAGATAGTGAGACATCCCTGTTGGTCTCCAAGAAAGCTGATAAAAACTATAATGAGGACACTGAGACAACCCCAAAGTCCTGTCTTGATGTAGTGTTTGAGTTACTGGGTACCACTGCTGGCACCAGCTCTTCGAACTTGTTGCCTGAATCAGTTCGGTTTCTTGAGTCTCAACTTCAAGTTGAAAGACATCGATCAGATGTTATGCGATAGGAAGCCGAAGGACTGAGGAAGTCCCTGCAGAATTCAGATGCATACTTTCTGGTGCAACAGCAAGCGCTGGAGGACTTAAGCGCCAAACAAGAGAAAGTTAATAAGCTTGCTAAGAACCTTGCCAGCATTATGGGTACCTAGGATATTGTTTCTTGAGCTCTTCTGAAGTGGTTTCAGTTCTGGACTTGTTTTGCTGCGGCGTTTATATGCTGCTGTGTTCCCTATATTTGCACTCGTGGCGAACTTTGATGCCCAGTGGATGTAATATGTTAATAGCCATGATAGCCTAGTGTAAGTTGCTTGCTTATTTATGTCGGCATTCTGGGAATGGGGGTACCCAAACTTGCCTGCCTACGGCCTGCGGCGTGGCTCAAGGCGTGGCCCAGCACGACCCATCTTCATCAGCACAAGCTCAAGACCCTCGCGAGGGGCCAAACCTCGTGGGGCGGACGACAGGAAGCTTCCTCAGGCACGGCCTCGTCAGGCTGGCTCGCGAGGAGGCGGAGAGATCAAGGCGGGGTACCTCACGAGGTGCCCATGATGCAAGCCATGACGACCAAGGGCGCTAGGAGGGCGCCAGCCCGCGCAGTGTCCTCATTTCCTCTTTGGTGCAAAGGAGGCAAGCGTAGGCAAGAGCATCAAGCAAAGGCAACCATTTGGGTGCAACAAGACCAAGACCATCACAATGGTAGGAAGGAAGTCATCGTGGAGCCCAAGCCGGCGTCACCGTCAGAGCCTTTGACAGGCGAGGACCAACTTTAGTCAGGATAAGTGTACTAGATGTTCGCCTTCAAAATGGCCAATTGTTGGCGCCCTTCCCGCTCAATATTTGGGAAGAGGCCCAGGGCTCTACCTATAAATAGGACTAGCCACCCACAGGGTAGAGGGATCAGGATCCAGAATCCAGAACAGAGCTAGAGATCAAGCAATCGAGAGAGAGAGAGAGAGAGAGAGAGAGAGCTACCGAACTCCCCCTAGCAGTTCGTCGCACTGGCCAAGAACAGACCCTCGCGAGGTTGTTCTTCCTTGTATTGTTCATCATCAACCCTGAGGCAATCCACCACACCACACAATGGAGTAGGGTATTACACCACAATGGTGGCCCGAACCAGTATAAACCTTGTGTCCCTTGTGTTGCTCTTTGTGTAGTTTAGATCCTTGCGAGGCGACGAGGTGCTGGTAGGTAGGGGGTGAGATCTCCACGTGCACACCAGAGTTCGAACCTAGAGGGTCTGCCGGAACCCGAAATCCGACATTTGGTGCGCTAGCTAGGGGTGCACCGGAATCCGTCCAACTCCGCCCTGTTCTTCGCCCCCCATCGCATCCATGTCGAACGCTCGTCGGGCCTGCTGGCGAAGCGCCGGGCCGCTCGCCACCTGCCGCCTGTGACGGCCCTCGCCGGCGGCCCTCACTGCTCTCGTCGCTTTGCCGTCAACGCCGCCACCAGCCCGGCGGGGAACGAGCACCAAGCATCATCCCAGCATCCGTCCGTGAGGCAAGACGGCCGTACCGCTACTCCTTCGCTCGCCCAAGTTGGTTCTTCGTCTTGCGCGCTCCGCGCACCCATGGAGGCTCGAGCCACGCTCATCGCGGCAAACGAGCTCCTGTGCTACCACCCTGTCTACGACGTCTACGAGGAGTGGCTCGACCGTGTCGCCGAGCTTGTCCGCGCCGCAGGGGCTCCCAGCGCCGCCCTTCTCATCAGACCGCGCCCGCCTTTGCGGGCGATGATGTTCGGGGCGCCAACCGCCTCTCCCTAAAGAAGGCGCCTTGGCCCCAAGCCGCGTGGCCCCTGGGAGGAACCCACTCCGTCCGGCACCAGCGCAGCAAGAGCAGAGCTGTCAAGAGGTCCCTCGCCCCTAAGAAGCTTCCCGAGTGCTCCTCGCACCGCCCGCCACGATCAAGGCCCCGCCTCCGGCACGCTAAGACCACGCTGCTGCTCCCAGCAGCATCGCATGGGGACCCGCAAGACCAAGCCCTTCGTCACCAAAGGCCTCTCGTGGCCACTGCAGGCTACCGCGCCTTCACCGCCGAGCTACGCAGCGTCGCGTGGCCCGGCAAGCTCAAGCCAGACCTGCACCCTCGCTACGATGGCAAGGCCGATCCTGCGGAGTTCCTCCAGCTCTATGAGCTGGGCATCGAAGCCGCCAACGGGGATGAGAAGGTCATGGCGAACTGGTTTCCCATGGCGCTCAAAGACGGTGCCCGCACCTTGCTCCTGAACCTGGCTCCTGGCACGATCTCCTCCTGGGACGAGATGTGCACCCGCTTCATCGCCAACTTCAAAGGCACTCGCGACCGGCCTCCTGCCGTGAGCGACATGCGCCACATCAAGCAGCAGCCAGGAGAGACCCTGCAGAAGTACATCCAGCGCTTCAACAACGCACGCCTCAAGATTCCCAAGGTGACAGAGGAGGCCATCATCTCAGCCTTCTCCGACGGTGTGTGTGACGTCAAGATGAAGGAGGAGCTGGCGAGGCATGAAGACCTGTGCACGTCCTTGGAGCTGTTCAACTTGGCGACCAAGTGCGCCAGGGCTGAGGAAGGACACCTTTCCCTCCTCTAGCTGCTGGCTGCAGACCCAGAAGCGAAGAAGCCCAAGGTCAAGGACGTGAAGCGCAAGGGGGCTGCCGTGCTCGCGGCAGAACCAGACACCAAGCGAGGCAGGGATCAGCCTGAGTCTTCCAAGGGCAGCCGGTACTGCATGTACCACGACGTCCACACCCACAACACCAACAAATGTCAAGAACTCCGAGCCGTGCGAGAAGGGCGAATCGGTCGATGCCCTGACCGCAGTGATCGAGGCTACAGCCAAGGAGGAGGAAGAAACGCAGGACGCTGGGAAGACCATGGCCCTCGAAAAAGGGTGGCGCGACCAACCTCGCGAGGACCGCTGGCAGGATCAGCCTCGCGAGGGAGGCTGGAGGGATCAGCCTCGCGAGGATCGCCCGCAAGGCAACGCAGGCCTCCCTCCTCTGCCGCCGAAGCCAAGGAGAAACGAAGACCATCATTAGGAAGAGGGGGCTGGGGGCTTCCAGGAGCCGCGCGCAATCGCTTGCATCCTGGGCGGAGCTGAAGCCCCACTCTCAACAAGATCTTCGAGCAGTTTGCCTGCTGGCGAATGCAGTCCTCCCCAAGCTCGGGCCACGCGCCTCTCGGTGGTCAGCGGCGCCATCACGCTTAGCTCAGCGGATCAGCTCAAGTCTTGCGCCACAGCCGAGTCCTCCCGATGCTTTGTTCCCCAATCATCAAGAACGCAAGTCACCAGACCTCATCCATGGCGGAGCAGGGCTCAATGTCCTATCCAGAGACATTCAACAATCTCCAAGTGCCTTACAATCAGCTTCAGCCAACCAAGCCTTTCTCTCGAGTCACCGATGGCTCCACAGCCCGATTGGGCAGGTCCGCCCCATCACCTTCAAGCGCGACAACCACCAAGACCGAGCTCATCGACTTCGATGTCGCCCACATTCGCCTGCCATACAATGCCATCCTTGGGTACCCAGCTCTGGCCAAATTCATGGCCGTGACTCATCACGGCTACAATATCCTCAAAATGCCAGGAAGCGATGGAGTCATCACGGTGCCTTGTGAAGAGAGAGATGAAGTGTGCTCCCTGGAGCGTGCTTTTCAAGCCGCGTCACTTGAAGACCCAGATCGCAGGAGCGGGAGGCTGCCCGAGGCTGCTCCCAAGAAGAAGAAGACATCGCCTGGCCCGGCCCATCGGGAGGCAGGCCCCTAGGGGTCCGCGCCTGTTCAGGGGGCACCTCCTTCTGTTGCATAGGAAGGCGCGCCCGTGCCCTCCTCGAGCAAGGCTCGGGGGCTCTCTCCTAGAGGGCCATCGACCTTGCTAAGATCACGAGGGAGGCGCTTGGGCACCACTTGGAGGCGTGTTTCAAAGCATGTTTCCCTCACGAAGGAGCGAGGCAAGGAAGGCCAAACCCTCAGGAGTTCGTTAGCTAGATCATTCAGGAGCTGCAGGAGTCAAGAGTCATGAGTGGCAGCCGCCGCTTACCCGCCGTAGCTCCCCATCCAGGCGAGGATGGTGGGCTACGCATCTGCATCGACATACGAGGGCTCAACCGAGCCGCCTCTCAGGAGCGCCTCTGGCCCTCACGCATGGGGCGTTGTGAAGGTCCACCCCACAGCTACGTTCGCATGCCTTACGGCGTTCCGAACGCGGCTGCCACACGCCAGCGCCTCATAGGGAGCATCCAGGAGGCTCAGGAGGCCAGCCGTTCCGCAGTCCTGGCGGAGATGGAGATGGTCCGCGAGGAGCCACCAGCGCCTCCGGAGCCTCCCGAGGCTCCTGGGCCTGGGGGCTCGTGAAGATCGGCTTCCAGAGCCCACGACGTCTCGCTACTTCAGCATCCCTTCGTCTTCAATGTTATCAGGTGACATCCTTCGAGTTTCATTTTCAGCTGGGAGTGCCACCTAGGCTGCATCATTCCCAGGCCGCGTGCGTCCGTCCCTGCGGCATGTATCCCTTTTGCTTCATGTTCCTAGCTTACTTTATTGGGGGCGCCCCTCGGGCTGCATCATCCCCAAGCCACTCGGGCCAGACGCAGCGGCATGTACCCCTCTTGCATTTATTCGGGTTGTGCGTTTGACCCATCATGATTGTTATTTGGTGCCTGTCCACATCACCCCTTCTTCCTTCATGTCGGCAGCTTGCACGTTAAAGGGGGGGTACCTGAGCATCACGACTCATGGGCTCCTACTGGCTCTTCAGCCCTCACCCTCTGGCCTTGTCCACGGCATCGCGACCTGGCATACCAGCGACGACTGAGACCCGCTCGAGGGTCGGGACCCGAGGACGTAGAGCGTCGACATCTCACCAAATTTGCAAGAACACATCACAAGTTAAGGCCCAGTGCCAGGCGCAGCCCGCCTTGAGGTAGGGCCCCGTGAGTCTCGCGCTGGCTCACGGGTGCCCAGATACACCTCGTCAGGCCCTACCGCGTGCAGCCACGCTTCAGGGCGGGCTACACGCCTGGGCTCCTCCCGAGGGGAGCCCCTCCCACGCACCAGCTGGAAGCACCATGCTCGCGCTGGCTAATGACACCGCCGAGGAGCGGCTATGCCCGACACATACGGAAGCGCTTATGCTCAAGCTGGTGATAAACAACTAAGGGTGGCCCCGGCCGCATCAACTTCGTGGGAGCCCAGAGCTCTGCGTCCGCCTCATCGCGCCGCCTCCTCGAGTGCCGCGAGGGGCTGGCAAGGGCTACGCTGCTGGTCACGCCCAGACGCACGCCACCCAGCCAGCCCCTCGGCTTGGTTCGTCACACGTCCCTCCTTGAGCGGAGCCAAGGTACGAAGGCCGTTTGAACGTCAAGGGGGACTCCTGAGCATTGCGACTCAGGAGCCTAACTGGTCACGTAGCCCCGCACCCCTTAGTTCTGAAAGGCTAACGGCGGTTGAGGTATGCACGGGGCCGGGCTCGCAGACGAGAATGGTAAATTCACCCATACATCTCACCTCCCTACTTGCTGTTCAGGCGCTAAGGGGACTCCTGAGCATCGCGACTCGAGCCTAACTTGTCACGTAGCCCCTCACCCTTGGTCCCATCCTGGTTTCCGGTCGGGCTAACGGCGGCTGAGGTATCTTGTGAGGCCGGCTCACGGCGTAGAACATAAGCAAGTAGGAAGGAAAAGCACAAATCTCAAGGAATTAAAAGCAAATATTACAGTCCATAACTGTTTTCACAACGCCAAACGCAGTTTAAACGCCCACGAGGCATGATGCATGTTGCAGGAGCTGAAAGCAGGACAGAGCCACAAAGGAGTCACTTGTTGGCAGCACTGCCGCCGGGCGGCGGAGCTGCGCGGAGCGGGTTCGCCTCGTGAAGCCTCGTGATCGGCAGCGCTTCGCTTGCGGAAGGCCCGGAACTGCCAAAGAGAGCCTCCGCCGACCCTTCACGGCCTCAAGAGCGGCAGCGGCAAGCTTGTCAGCCACGGGCTCCAAAGAGGCTGTCGAGGTCGACGCCGGGTCGCGAAGGTAGACGTGGTAAGGACGCGCTGCCTGCAGAAGACAGATGATGCCTCGCCTCACCAGTGGGGCCAAGGCCAAGGGTGACATCTTCAAGGGCGCAGACCAGGAAGGGAAGCAGCTTGGCAGGGCCGTCCTCAGCGCCGGCCAGTGGGCTTTCCAGGCCGCTGTCGTAAAGCAACCACGCGGTCCTCGGCGAGGACCCGCGCCTTGCCGTCCAACTCGATCCTCTTCGCCTCCAACTCCTGCTCCAGCGCACCCAAGCGGTCACGGTGCCGGTCAAGCTTGGCATCCTGGTCCTTGGCGGCCGCTTCACGAGCCTTCATGTCTTCCTCCTTCTCTTGGCGGACGAGCGCCTCCTTGGCAAGCTGGTCGCGCAGGCCCTGCAGCTCGCTCTCCAGCGCCTTGCAGCGACCTCGGACATCGGCTACCTCCCACAAGGCGGCATCGCGAGCGGCCTTTGCCCCAAGGAAGGCCTGTTTCTCCTCGTCGCAAGCCGTCGCTGCTTGAACCAGCGCCGCTCGAATCGAAGCATCGGAGCGAACCCAGCCGGAGGCCAGCTCCAAGCGTCCGGCCACCAAGCGAGGGTCGGCGCCCAGAAGATCTTGCCTCGGTCGGTCTAGTTCAGCAGCAGCACGATCTAGGACACTAGGAGGAGTCGGAGAGACAGCAGTTGGCGGAGTAGGAGGAGAGGACGGCAGCGTAATCACAGCATCATGAGATGGGACCTTCTGCGCCCCGACGACTGCGGCAGTGGCATCAGGCAAGGATAGCTCGTGAGTCGCTTGGTCCATGGGGGCTGAACTCGCCCCAGCTAGCTCCGCCAGGCCTCCCGAGGATGACCATGGGGTCTTGCCGTCACCTTCTTTCGCGGACGGAGGCTCTGCCCCGAACGAAGCCTCAGGAGCTCCCTTCAGCTTCTTCACCGCAGGCGCTAGTCTAGCCAAGGAATACATATATCAAGCCTCAGCGACAAAGCAAGGAATAAAACAAGAATCTAGCACTTACTGGTCATCGCTCGTGGGCTCGAGCAACCTCCGGCCGAACTTGAAGCCCGAGAGCCGGCTGCAGGGATCAGCCTCAAGAGGCTCGGGAGCAAGAGGCGCGTCTGCAGATCGCCTCGGAGCCGGGGCAGACCCGCGGGGGACCAGCCCCGTCCTGTCCTTCTTCGGGATCAGGGGCAAGCTCTCGCCGCCCCGCTCATCGCCATCCTCATCATCATCCAGCAAGAGGCGGAGAGCACGGGACCTGCGCCGGGGGAGGGGCGCTCTCGACTCCCCGTCGGTCGCCTCGGAGTCGGGCCCCTCTCCCCGCTCCTTTTCTTCCTCCTCTCCGCTGGAGTCGCCGGAGGACACGTTCACCGTGGCCAGGGCCGCCTGGTCCTCGGGAACCTCCGCGGGCACAGGCCCGTCCCCGTTGAATGCGGGCATGGAGTCCACCACCTGCTCCCAATCATCTCGAAGGAACAGGGGTACAGGAGCGCCCTCCAGCCTCGCCACGTCTCCCCCGACCAAAGATTGGAGGACCGCGGCCAGATCTTCGTCAGCCAAGACTACGGGGCTCGGGCGAGGCCTCCACAGTGGGAGCGAGGCATCGACGAAGCGGGCCACCCGGTGCTCCAGAACTCCCTCAGAGCGACGCCCGGTCAGCTTTGCTGCCGCCATGTTGCCCGCCACAGTCCGCTTCTTCTTCTCAAAGATCAAGCTTCGGCTGGGATCCACGAAGTTCTCAAGTGAGACCAATCGCCGATGGGCGGGCTGCCCGTAAGCAGAATCAGCCGAGGGTGGATGCACCCAGCATCTACCATGACCCACTTGCTCCTGAAGCCTTCAATCCTCTTCTCGGGCTTCGAGATGGTGTTGGAGCTACCGTACGCGGCAAAGCTCGCGCACGCGGTGATGGGGCCGCGAGAGGCCCGGAGGTAGAAGTAGTGGCGTAGCAAGGCCACTGAGGGCTGCACCCCGACATGAGCCTCACAATAGTAGGCGAAGATCGCCAGGAGAAGAACCAAGTTGGGGTGGAGGTGCAGACCTTGCACTTTGTAATGGCGGAGGACAGAAAAGAAGAACTCAGAAAAGGGAGGCACCAGACTGGTAGCAATGGCGCCACGAAGAGCGGATAGAAGGTGCTTCCTTGGTCCTCGGGAAGGGCGGAGCCAGCCCTGAGCACCGCTGCCACGTCGTTGCCTTGCGCCGCCACCAACCGGCGCGCCTGGGCAAGGCTCTTCTCCGACACGTTAGGGGAGTCCAAAGCAGGCGAGTACCAATTTCCGACCGGAGTCTGGCGAGGCGCCATATCTTGCTAGGGCACGCAGTCGAAGTAGATCTGGAGATTTCGGAAGCAGGAAGGATAGGCGCAAGAAAGGGGATCTGGGCAACGACTAGAGAAGGCAAAGGAGGTAAAGCCTAGACGGGTGCCACTCTTTTGTCGATTCGCGTAGTTGCTAAGGCGTCGCGGCGAAGCAGAGACGCCTACGTCCAATCAACTGCCACGCGACGCCCAAGGCTGCAGGCTGTTAGGGCTCGCGGCGCTTAGCACTTGCCCCTTCGCTTCTCTGCTTAGCCAAGTCCAGGCGTGCCTTGGGCCCGGGGACTACTGTCGGCGTTCTGGGAACGGGGGTACCTAGACTTGCCTGGCTGCGGCCTGCAGCGTGGCTCAAGGGGTGGCCCAGCTCGGCCCATCTTCATCAGCACAAGCTCAAGACCCTCGCGAGGGCCAGACTTCTCATGGGCGGACGACAGGAAGCTTCCTCAAGCACGGCCTCGTCAGGCTGGCTCGCGAGGAGGCGGAGAGATCAAGGAGGGGTACATCACGAGGTGCCCATGACGCAAGCCATGACGACCAAGGGCGCCAGGAGGGCGCCAGCCCGCGCAGTGTCCTCATTTCCTCTTTGGTGCAAAGGAGGCAAGCGCAGGCGAGAGCATCAAGCAAAGGCAACCATTTTGGTGCAACAAGACCAAGACCATCACAACGGTAGGAAGGAAGTCATCATGGAGCCCAAGCCGGCGTCACCATGAGAGCCTTTGACAGGCGAGGACCAACTTTAGTCATGATAAGTGTACTAGATCTTCCCCTTCAAAATGGCCAATTGTTTCTTGCAATTTCATCATATTGGAAACATAAAGAGGCTTCCTGTCATCCGCCCCGCGAGGCTTGGACCCTCGCGAGGGTCTTGAGCTTGTGTTGATGAAGACGGGCCGTACTGGGCCACCCCATGAGCCACGCCGTAGGCCGCAGGCAGGCAAGTCTGGGTACCCCCGTTCCCATAACGCCGACAGTAGCCCCCAGGCCCAAGGCGCGCCTGGACTTGGCTTAGCAGAGAAGCGAAGGGGCAAGGCAGCGCGCGCGCTGGCCCCAACAGCTCTGGGGGCTTGGGCGCCAAGTGGCGATTGATTGACTCGGCCCCCTGTTCCCCCACGCCTTATTTTTCGCCCAGCTAGGCGGACCTGTGGTTGCACACAGTCATCCCTCTTCTCGCCGAGCGCCTCCTGCTCTTCCTCCTCTCGAGCTCCAGCCTCCGCCTCAATCCAATTCAAATCCTCCTCCTTCCTCCGCCATGGTTCGACGAAGAAGGGAAAGGGAAAAGCTGTGTTTTGCCCCGCTTCGCCATCACCGACGGCTCTCATTGCCGATCGGTCGATCATACTCAACCGAGAAGGCTTGGACAAGGTCAGTTCTGCCCTCGCCACCATCTTCAATGAGTGCGGGAGAACGACGGTCTAGCCCGCGTCTCAATTCTCCATTGACAGAATAGTTACCGAGGTTCGGTACTTCGTCGATGCCCTGTGGGCGGGACTGGTTGCCCCCTTTTCCAATATCTTCAACACTGTGCTTTCCCATTACCAGATCCACATGACGCATTTGGGTCCCGAATCCATTACTCTTCTTGCCGTTTTCGCTTTTGTCTGCGAGGCGATGATGGGCATTCCTCCTTCAGTTGCCTAGCTGCGCCACTTCTTCTCTTTGCGCCTCAGCGACCCCGCCCAATGCTCGGGGTGCGTGAGCTTCATTGACGCACCAGAAACAGTAGCTTCAGGAATTGATTTCAGCCTTCCTCCGCCAGCACCTGGGTTCCGCGAGCGGTGGCTGTATGTGGACGTCGGGGTGCCCAGCCCCCTGCTTTCGGAGCCAACATTACCCGCTATCCCCAATTTGGGCGAGGACCAGGAGACGCTCACGAGCCCTCGGCTCGTCTTTGTATGGCATCGCTTCGCGTGCTTGAGGGCGCTCAGCGTGACGGCGCACAAGGTGGTGAAGGAGTTCCTCCTATGCCGCATTGCCCCTCTCCAGCGCCATTCCCACCGGATGTGGTCCTTCGGCGGGCGTGAAGACCGCATGAGGCTCCAGGAGGAGGACCTGACGCCTGAAGTGCTGAGGAAGGTTCTCATGATCCTGACTGGGGACCCTTCCCCGCAGCATCCGCAAGGGTGCCTGCTGTACCTTTTGCTCGAATAGGGGTGATTTCGTGAAGCAGATGCCCACTTCAACGAATGGGGCTGCACCCGCAGGCCTCATGGGACCTCGTGAGAACCCAGTTGTAGTAGTTGCCCTTCCGGTTGCCCACGGCGGTCCTTCCTCAAGTGGTGGAGCAGGGAGGCAAGGGCCACCGGGGGCTGAGGGGGCCTCCGCCGGGATGACAATGCCAGGCGGCACTCCTGGGAAGGTAGCTCATGTGGCCCGCCTCGGGCGGCTGAAGGCGCGAGCCGCTGCCTCATGCTCCCGTGGGCAGAGGCCCCGAGGCCCCGGCCACCCTTCTTGGTGAGGCGATCGGCGGCGCGGCGCCAGACGACGCCTCGACGCTGGTCACTTTGGCGCTTCTTCCTCGTCGCAGGCTGACCCCTGCGCCGAGCTCTCAGGCCACTTCCGCGTGGACTTCGAGGCTCTCCGAAAGAGAAAGGAGGCCTTGGGTGATTATTACCATTGCCACCTACTGAAGTGCAGGAAGTATTTCGCCATTGATGAGTAAGCCTTCCCCTTTCTTAGTTCCTTATTTTCCCGTTGATTCGGCTGATCCTTGTTCTGCAGGGCCCTTCCTGCCAAGCTCACGGAGATGGCTGAGGATCCATCCCCCCAGGCCTCGCCCTCTCCACCGTCCCCAAGCGCTTCGAGCTCAAGCAATTCCCTCGTGGTGAGGATGGTTGGATAGGTGAGCCATCCTGCGATGCATCATGGTTCTGCGCACCTCGCGACACTCCTTCGCGAGCCTTCCCGGGGCATAGCCAGCCTGCCTTGGGCTCTTCGATTGGTCGTGGACGGCGACTGGCTGATGTTGGCCCTGCTCTCTTCCTTTTAGGATGAGCCGGCTCTGGGCCGTGCTCCTGGCGGGGCGTGTCCGGCCATTGCAAGGGCGACAACCCCCAGCCCCCTACCCAGAGAGGAGTGCTGGTTCGTGGCCCCACGCGCACGCCTGGGGCGGAGGACGACGCGGAATACGTGCTCGAGCACGCCTGGGAGCGCCACGCCCTTCGCCAAGGGTTTCTCCGGAGGGCGGCTGACGCAGTGAGCCAGCTTGTTGTAGAGCTTGCTGACGAGGACGCACGCCTTGAAGCTGAGGGCCTGCGCCTAGCTGAAGAGAGGCGCAAGCTGAAGGTGGCGGTCGACAATGAGGAAGCCGAGGTGTCACTGGCGGCTTCTCGGGAGGCCTGCTCCCGGGCCGTCGAGGAGGCCCAGGAGGCTGTCCGGCGGCGTGAGGCGGCGGAGGAGCGGGCACGGGAGCTCTGTGCCCGAGCACCCCGGAGCAGCAGGTGGAGCTGCGTGAGGCGGCCCTTGCGTCGATGAAGGGGGCTTGGGTCGACCAGGCGGAGCTCCAGAGACGTGAGGAGGCACTGACGCTGGAAGCTTCCGAGCGCGCCCGTGACCTTGAGCAGCTGGAGACGAGGGAGAACTTGGTGGCACAGGCAGAGGACGATGTCGCTGCGCGGGAGGCCCGAGTCCTGGAAGAGGTTGATCGCTGGGCGGAGGCGGCCCGCTCGAACCTCGAGCACGAGTTCGAGGAGAGGCTGGAGTTGATCAAGGTCGAAGCGGACGGCAGGACCGCCACCCTGAGGGCCAAGCTAGATGAAGTGACGCGGCGGGCTGACACTTCCCGAGCCGCCCTTGGCGCGGCACAGGAGGAGCTGACATCCTCCCGCGCCGAGGTGCTTCTTCTCCGTCAACGGGTGGACGTGGCTGAGGCCATTGCACGGCGGAGCGAGGATGAGATACGCCAGCGGCAGGTCCTAGAGCACGAGCATGGCCCTATGCTCCGCAAGCTTCGGGAAAGAGCTAACACGGCCTTGGGCAACATCTGCGAGGAGGCCGTTGGCGAGCCTCGTGCGGTTAACTATGCTGGTAACCTCCAGTTCTTCACTGATGTGGTGACACAGCTGGAGGCGCGGTCGGGCAGAGCCAACAGGTTGGTGGAGGAGAGGAGCCGTGCCCTGCTCGGGCGTGCTTTTTCTCGCATCTTCAGTCATCTTCAGAACATGGATCCCCACTTTGACTTTGATGCCGCCATCGCCCCGGTACCCCAGGCCATCCGGGACGACCTGGTGCATTGGGTGGAAGACAACGTGGATGCCCTCGTCAGGGCCTTCACTACTGACAACAACGGCGTGGTCGTGGTTGCTGATGAAGGCGGCGTGGTGAACGACCCTGACGCCGCCGACGGTGATGCGGAGGGTGATGGCGAGGCCAGAGACGCCAGCGACGATTCAGGACGTGCCCTTGAGGATGCATTGGGGGATTTTGTCGGCGTTCTGGGAACGGGGGTCCCCAGACTTGCCTGCCCGCGGCCTGAGGCGTGGCTCGAAGGAGGCCCAGCACGACCCATCTTCATCAACGCAAGCTCAAGACCTCGAGGGGCCAGATTGCAGGGCGGACGACAAGGAGCTTCTCGCATGGCCTCGCCAGGCTGGCTCATGAGGAGGCGGAGAATTCAAGGCAGGGTACTCGCGAGGTGCCCATGACGCAAGCCATGACGCACCAAGGGCGCCAATCGGCGCGCCAGCCCGCAGTGTCCTCCTTTCCTCTTGGTGCGAAGGGAGCAAGCGCAGCGAGAGCATCAAGCAAAGGCATCCGCTTTGGTGCAACAAGACCAAGACCAGCCCAACGGCTGAAGGGAGTCATCGTGGAGCCCAAGCAAAGGCCATCACCAGAGCCTTTGGCAGTGCGAGGACCAACTTTAGTCAGGATAAGTGTACCTGCTGTTTCCCTTCAAATGGCCAATTGTTACGCCTCTTCCCGCCTAATATTTAGGAAGAGGCCCAGGGCCTTCGCCTATAAATAGGACTAGCCACCCACAGGTAGAGTAGCTGGAGAGAGGAGGAGATCCGAACCTCATCAATAAGCCAAGAGCTGAGCGATCGAACACCACCTAGCAGTTCATCGACCCGCCTAGAATGCACTCGCGAGGCTGTTCTTCCTTGTATTGTTCCTCATCAGCCCAAGAGGCAATCCACCACACCACACACCGGAGTAGGGTATTACACCACAATCGTGGGCCCAACCAGATAAATCTCGTGTCTCTTGTGCTGTTCTGCTTAGTAGTTTAGGTCCCAGCGATTCGGGCGAGGTGCAAGACGGTGGAAGGTTGATCTCCGCTGCACCCCAAAGGTGCGAACCTCAAGGGTCTGCTGAACCCGAATTCGACATTTGGCGCGCTGTAGGGGTGCGCTGAATCTGCCTTTCTTCGCTTCTTCCCCGACCACCGCAATTCATGTCTCGATGTCTGGTTGCTCTGCTGAAGCGCCGAGCCGCTTCGCCCCTATGTCGCCTGACAGCTCCTGCCGGCGGGCGCCTGCTGCTCTCGCCACCGCCACTAACGCTGCCATCGCCCGACGGGAAACGAAAGCAGCAAGCATCGCCCCAAAGACTCGCCCATGAGGCGGACGGCCGCACCGACACGATTTCGCCACCCCCATGGTTCTTCGCCACGCTGCGCTTCAAGGCCATGGAGGCCCGAAGCTGCACTCATCGCGCAAACGAGCTCCCGCTACCGCTTCGCTAACGACGTTTACGAAGAATGGCTCGACCGAAGTCACCGAGCTGCTCCGGCTAGCTGCAGAGGCGCCGCACCGTCTGGCTCGCTGCACCGCACTCGCCAAGCACGGGCGATGAAGCTCCCTGGGCGCCTCGCCAAGAAGCCGCCTGCCCCAAGGCGCAGGGCCTCGGGCGGAACCCGCCCGCCAGCGCCAGCGCTGCAAGAGCAGAGTTGTCAAGAAGTTCTCGCCACAAGAAGCTGCCTCGAGCACTCCCCGCCCAAAGACGTCAGACTCTGCGCTGCCCCCAGCCAAGGTGCAGGGAGGCCCGCAAGACCAAGCTCTCTTCGTCCGAGGCCCCTCATGCCACGGGCGCTGCCGCGCTTTCACCTCCGAAGGCGCAAGGCCACGTGGGTTCCAGCAAGTTCAAGCCAGACCTGCCTCCTTGCTACGACGGCACAGCTGACCCTTACGGAGTTCCTTCCAGCTCTCACGAGCTGGGAATCGAGGCTGCCAACGCGGATGAAAAGGTCATGGCGAACTGGTTTCCCATGGCGCTCAAGGACGGAGCCCGCACTTGGCTCCTGAATCTAGCCCCAGGAACGATCTCTTCCTGGCCGAGATGCGCACTCCGCTTCATCGCCAACTTCCGTGGTACTCGCGACCGCCACCGCCGTGAGCGACATGCGCCAATCAAGCAGCAGCCAGGGGAAACCCTGCAAAAGTACATCCAGCGCTTCAACAATGCACGCCTCAAGATCCCCAGGGTAACGGAGGAGGCCATCATCTCTGCCTTCTCTAACGGGCGGCGCGACATCAAGATGAAGGGGAGCTGGCGATGCATGAAGATCTGCACCTCCTTGAGCTGTTCAACTTGGCGACCGCGCGCCAGGGCTGAGGAGGGCGCCTCCTCCTCGAGCTTCCTGCCGCGATCCCAACAAAAGAAGTCAAAGGCCAAGGACGTGAAGCGCAAGGGGCTGCCGCATCGCGGCCAACCAGACACCAAGCGAGGCGTAGATCAGCCCGAGTCCTCCAAGGCCGCCGGTATCGCGGTACCATGACCTCCACACCCACAACACCAATGAATGCCAAGAGCTCTAGGCCGACGCTGAAGGAAGAGTCGGCAGACGCCTGAGCGCAGCGGCCGGGCTACGGCCGAGGAGGAGGAAGGAATGCAGACGCTGGAAGACCGCGCCCGCGCCAAGGGTGGCGCGACCAACCTCTCGAGGACTGCTGGCAAGACCCGCTTTGCGAGGGAGGCCGGAGGGATCCGCCATGAGGATCGCCTGCAGGGGAACGCAGGTCTCCCTCCGCTGCCGCCGCAGCCAAGGAGAAATGAGGACCGCCATCGACGAGGGGGCTGGGGCTTCAGAAACGCGGATCACTCTGCATCCCGGGCGGAGCTCAAGCCCCAGCCTCTTAGCGATCTTCAAGCAGTTCGCCCGCCGGCGAATGCGGTCCTCCCAAGCTCGAGGCCACGCGCCTCCTCGTGTGGTCAGCGCGCCATCACGCTCAGCTCAGCGGATCAGCTTCGCGCGCGCCACACCGGAGTTCTCCCGATGCTTTGTTCCCCAATCATCAGCAACGTGCTGGTCACCAAGACCCTCATCAGAAAAGCTTCAGCCAACCAAGCCTTTCTCCGGAGTCACCGACGGCTCCACGGTCCCGATTGGGCAGGTCCGCCAGTTCCGTCACCTTCGGGCTCAGAATAACTACCGCGACCGAGCTCATCGACTTCGACGCCGCCCACATTCGCCGCAGACAACGCCATCCTCGGATACCCGGCGCTGGCCAAGTTCATTGCCATAACTCACCACGCCACGACGCCCTCAAGATGCCAGTGAAGCGGGGGTCATCACGGTGCCCTCGTGAAGAGAGAGACGCAATGCTCCCCGGAGCGAGCCTTTCAGCCGCAGACGCTAGAAGACCTGCACCACAAGAGCAGCAGGAGGCCTCCCGAGGCCGCACCCAAGAAGAAGAAGACATCGACCGCCTGCTCCTCAAGAGGCAGGCCCCTCAGTCCCGCCCGGCCAGGGAGCCTTCCATCGCAGAGAAAGCGTCCGCGCCTCCTTAGGCCGGGCTCGGGCTCTCCTCGAGGGCCGCCACCGCCAAGGTCACGAGGGAGGCGCTGGGCACCACGTGGAGGCGTGGCAAGCATGTTTCCCATGCAAGCAGAGCAAGCAAGGAGGGCCAACCCTCGTGAGTTCGCCAAAAAGGCCATTCAGAGCTACAGGAGTCAAGGGTCATGAGGGGCAGCCGCCACTGGCCGTGGCCCCCCATCTAGGCGAGGATGGTGGGCTGCGCGTCTGCATCGACATACCAGGGCTCAACCGAGCCGCGTCTCAAGAACGCCTCTGGCCCTCGCGAGTTGGACTTTGCGAGGGCCCGCCCCATAGCTACGTGCACATGCCTCACGGCCTGCCAAACGCGGCTGCAGCGCACCAGCACCTCATGAGGGCCATCCTGGAGGCTCGAGAGGTCAGGCACACCACAGCCCTGGCAGAGATGGGGAGGCACCCGAGGAGCCGCCAGCGCCTCCGGAGCCTCCCGAGGCCCCCGGGCCTGGGGGCTCGTGAGGATCGGCTCCCGCAGCCCACCGAGTCTGCTACACCAACACCCCTTCGTCCTCAACATCACCAGTGACATCTTTAAGTTTTATTCCTGCTGGGAGCGCCTTTCAGTGCCGCATTATTACTGTGGCACGTGGTCCATCCTCGGCATGTATCCCTTTTATTCCATGTCATTAGCCTATCCTGTTGGGGGCGCCCCTCGGGCTGCATGTATCCTTCTTACGTTTTCCTTAGGGTTATGCTCTCGCCCCATCATGCTTGTTATTTGGTGCCTTTTCCTGGGTGACGGAATATTGCATGTTAAAGGGGTGCCTCAGCATCGCGACTCAGTGGCTCCTACCGCCTCCGCCCTCACCTCCGGTCTTGTCCATGGCATCGCGGACTGCTTGCCAAATATGGTTGAGACCAGCCCGAGAGCCGGACCCGAGGACGAGTTTCGTCCACCTAGCCCAGCTTGCACGCTAAAGTGGGGGTGCCTGAATCGCGACTCGTGGCTCCTACCGCCTCCGCCGTCACCCTCCGGGTCTTGTCCATGTCATCGCGACCGGGCTTGCCAGCGGCGGCTGAGACCAGCCCGAGAGCCGGACCCGAGGACGAGAGTTGCTGCATCTGACCCAGCTTTTTGCTAAAGGGGGTGCCTCGAGCATCGCGACTCAGTGGCTCCTACCGCTCTCCGCCCTCACCCTCCGGGTCTTGTCCATGGCATCGCGACCTGGCTTGCCAGCGACGGCTGAGACCAGCCCGAGAGCCGGGACCCGAGGACTTAGAGTTGCTGCATTTGACCCAGCTTGTGCGTTAAAGGGGGGGTGCCTGAGCATCGCGACTCAGGGCTCTTACCGGCTCTCCGGCCCTCACCCTCTGGCCTTGTTCGTGGCATCGCGACCTGGCTTGCCAGCGACGGCTGAGACCAGCCCGAGTGTCGACCCGAGGACGAGAGTTTCGCTATCTAACCCAGCTTATGCTAAGCTAAAGGGGGTGCCTCGAGCATCGCGACTCAGTGGCTCCTACCGCCTCCGCCCTCACCCTCTAGTCTTGTCCATGGCATCGCGACCTGGCTTGCCAACGACGGCCGAGACCAGCCCGAGAGACGGACCAAGACGAGAGCACCGGCATCCGCCAAATTTGCAGAACACACTCAAGATAGGGCCCTGAGCCAGTGCACAACCCGCTTGAGGTAGGGCCCGTGAGTCCTGCTGCTGGCTCACGGGTGCCCTAACACACCTCGAGAGGCTCTCGCGCCTCCAAAGCAACTAATGGCAGGACTAACGATCACCACGGTGAGCTCTTGTTCCTTTTGTGGTGAACCTGCAGGTCCCTCCAAGGAGCACGAACCACCTCGCCAAGCAATCTCGCCCGGCCAAGGCACGGACCTAGCGCCGCACCAGGAGGCATTGTCATGACCCTCGAGATAAGTCACCCCCCGGACACACTAGTTATCGACACACCATCCCCACACTCAATGCAACCTCGTGTTAGCAACGTCGCTCTCCTTTCTCACCGAATGATGGCTACTTGAGCGCCAAGGGGGACCTCCTGAGCATCGCGACTCAGGGGCTCTTACCGGACCTCGGGCCGCTCACCTCCTGGCCTTGACCATGGCATCACGACCTGGCATACCAGCGACGGCTGAAGCCGCCTTGGGACTGGGACCTGTCGGCGCAGAGCATCAGGCCCTCGTGAGGACTGAAAGGAGGAAACTGAGCTAGAACGGAATAAGCATCTCGCACTGCCTCATAAAAAGGATCATATTGACAAACGAAGCTACAAACATCTTACAAGCCCCCATGGGTTACATTCTTGGCTCCTCGCAGGGACAAAAGACGCGAATCCTAAGGAGTCCTACCTACAGGGACCACCGCGGCAGACGCCATCATCAACAGTGGGCCACCCGGTCCGGCGCCAACCCCATCCAGATCAGGGCGGCGACGGCTCGACGAGCCCGCCTGCCCGGAGCGGCGCAGGCTCGGAGGCTCAGAGGCTGTCGCCGCCGCCTCCGCGTCGCCAAGAGCTCAGCGAGTCGCTGATCCTCCGCGCTTTCGTCGCCGAGGAGCTGCCAAGGGTGGTCGGTCGGCCTCTGCCTCACCGCAGCAGATTCCCACCACCTCTCCCGAGGCAGCACTCCAGCCGACGCACCCTCCGCCGAAGACCTTGAAGGACACCACCAAGCACCATCGCACTCTGTGTGGATCGTGAGGGCGCCCTCGTCCGCAGACTCCGGCGACCTCCCCACCTCGAATCATGAAGACCTCGCCTGGGCAACTATCATGACCTCTGCCCGGTCGCGAGGGTGCTGCAACCGCGTGGACTCTGTGGGGAAGAAAGAAGGAAGACGAATCCAAGATTTAGGAGGCGGCGGCGTGAAGCACGAACTCCCGGCAGAGCCCTCGGCGGGACCTGTGGGGAAGACACACCTTCGTGACTACCGGGCATCGGGCGGGCGGCGATTCATGGCGCCGGGCGTCGCCTTCTTGAGCCGCCAATGTGCGCAGACAAGGGAAGAGGGAACCCTGGTGGGGGCCGCCGCACTGAGCACGGGCGCCTCTGGCGTAGCGCCTTGCCTCGACACCGTAAGGCAAGCCGCTTTTTTGGGGAGCAGGTTCGGATCCTCTTCTTGAGGAGCTTTTCCTTCTCTTCCGTGGAGAACCGGAAGATCGGAGCCATGGCAACCAGGCAAAACGAGGAGGAGGAGAAGCGGCGATGATAGATCGGAAGGGCGCGCCGTTCCGTGCACTTATAGCCGCCGAAGGCGCACCGTCGGCCTCCACGATCACCGTAATCATGACCAACTCGCATGCAGGGACTTGTCGAATCCGGGTGGTTATCTAGGCATCGGGGGAAGCAAAGGCACGCGCCCAATCAATCGCCACGCTGCCCCCAAAGCCGCAGGGCTGTTAGGGCCCACGCCGCCGACTTGCCCTTTCGCCTCTAATCGCCAAGTTCGGGCGCCGGGCCTGGGGGCTATTGTCGGTGTTCTCAGGAACGGGGTCCCGTGACTTGCTCGCCAGCGTTGCGTGGCGTGGCTCAAGCAGGCCCAGCATGGCCCATCTTCATCAACGCAAGCTCAAGACCTCGCGAGGGGCCTCATGGCGGACGACAAGGAGCCTCGGGCACGGGCCTCGTCAGGCTAGCTCATGAGGAGGCGGTGAATTCAAGGCAGGGTACATCGCGAGCGTGCCCATGACGCAAGTCATGATTTACCAAGGGCGCCATCAGGCGCCACCACAAGCCAGTGTCCTCCTTTCCTCTTTGGTGCAAAGGGAGCAAGCGCAGAAAGCATGAAGCAAAGGCATCCGCTTGTGCAACAAGACCAAGACCAGCCCAATGGCTGGAAGGGAGTCATCGTGGAGCCCAAGCGAGCGCCATCACCAGAGCCTTTGGCAGGCGAGGACCAACTTTAGTCAGGATAAGTGTACCTGCTGTTCCCCTTCAAAATGGCCAATTGTTGGCGCCCTTCCCGCTCAATATTTGGGAAGAGTCCCAGGGCCTTCGCCTATAAATAGGACTAGCCACCCACAGGGTAGAGTAGCTGGAGAGAGAGGAGGAGATCCAAACCCTCATCAAGAAGCCAGTAGCCAGAGTGACTGAACACCACCTAGCAGTTCATCGCACCCGCCTAGAATACCCTCATGAGGCTGTTCTTCCTGTATTGTTCCTCATCAGCCCAAGAGGCAATCCACCACACCACACACTGAGTAGGGTTATTACACCACAATGGTGGCCCAACTAGTATAAATCTCGTGTCTCTTGTGCTGTTTCGCTTAGTAGTTTAGGTCCCGTCGGATTTCGGTTCCGCGCACCCTTAAGGTTCAACTCGGGGTGCGGAGGAGATCCAACCTCCACCGCCTCGTACCTCGCCGACTCGCAGGACCTAAACTACTAGAAAGAACAGCACAAGAGACGCAAGATTTATACTAGTTCGGGCCACCGCTAGGTGTAATACCCTTACCTAGTTTGTGGTGTGGTGGATTGCCTGGGCTATTGAGGAACAAGACAGGAAGAACGGCTCAGCGAGGGTCTGCCCTTGGTGGGTGCGATGAACTGCTAAGTGGTATCCCGTCTCTCTAGCTTGAGGATCGGGTCTCTCTCTCTCTCTCTCTGGATTCCAAATGCCCACCTTCCGGTCGTCCTTATCTCTTGTCCCCCCTACTATGGTGGCTAGCTCTACTTATATAGACGGAGGCCCTGGGCCTCTTCCCAAATATTGAGCAGGAAGGGCGCCAACAATTGGCCATTTTGAAGGGGAACAGCGGGTACACTTATCCTGACTAAAGTTGGTCCTCGCTCGCCAAAGGCTCGTGATGATGCTCGCTTGGGCTCCACGATAACTCCCTTCCAGCCGCTGGGGCTGGTCTTGGTCTTGTTGCAATCAAACGGATGCCTTTGCTTGATGCTCTCGCCGCGCTTGCTCCCTTTGCACCAAAGAGGAAAGGAGGACGCTGGTGCGCGCTGGCGCTCGACCGCGCCCTTGGTCGTCATGGCTTGCGGCCATGGGAACCTCGCGAGGTACCCTGCCTTGAACTCTCCGCCTCCTCATGAGCCAGCCTAACAAGGCCGTGCCTCGAGGAAGCCCTTGTCTCTCCGCCTCATGAGGGTTGGCCCTCGCGAGGGTCTTGAGCTTGCGTTGATGAAGATGGGCTGTCCCTGGCCTCCTTGAGCCACGCCGCAGGCAGGCATGTCCTGGGACCCCTGCTCCTGCGCCGACAGGTCCCAGCGATTCAAGCGAGGTGCGAGACGGTGGAAGGTTGGATCTCCGCGTGCACCCCAGTGTTCAAACCTCAAGGGTCTGGAACCCAAATCCGGCAGATTTATCCGATTAACTGCGTGTTGTTCCCGCTTTCTACCTCAAGGCAGAGATAGAGTTCGGCTTGGCCTCAAGGTTGTAAGAGCATTTTATGAGGGGAGCCCTCGTGTAAAACATGCGATTAGCATATTAGTAGATACGATATCACCCGTACGCCTGCGCCAAGTGGCTGGGCTTGCGACGAGCTGTCTGGCTTGTTTACCTTCGACCCGCGTGGGCCCCGAGATAGCCTGCGGAGGGCTGTGGTGTCCTGAGTGCTTCCTGAACGAGCCCATTGAACCTGTAATGAGAACCTCCTGAGAGGGCGCGGTGACGGCCGTCCGGGCTGCACGCATGCTAGGCCTGGCCCCGCTCACGAGAGGCTCACGAGGGGAGGCAGCTGAGCCAAAGTGGTAACCATAACGCGAGAGATTGCTCGAACGAGACTAAACACCCCTTCCCCGAAAACACACAAATCTCAATATCAAATCCAACTTAAACCCAAACAGGGGAAAAATCGACTGCCAAGGGGAAAAGTAAGAAAAGCAGAAAAGCCGCGTCTGGCACCTAGTCTAGTCTTGGACATCTTCTCACCAGCGCGGAGCTAAGTGCTGCCACTGGGCGTGGGAGGGAGCCCCAGGGCCTGAGGCCGGCGCTCCTGAGACTCCGGGGCGTGTACAGCCCCACTCACTATTATGTGAGAGTGTCACGGGGCGGCGAGCTTCACAGGCACTGGCCCTTCTTCACAGGTAACGGCCTTGCTTCATTTCGCCAGACGAGGGCCCCGCCTTGCGCCACACTCTAGTGCCATTGACGACAGCCGGAGACCGAGGACGCTGCCGATGGGGTAGAGCAGTCGCCAGCGATTCCCCCGACGACCATGGGTCCTCTGCCGGGGGTAGGCCCTGAGGCGCCTCCCCGGTAGAGGGCCTACCTCCTGAGGACGCCTCTGCTCCGAACTCCGCGGTGGTGATGCCGGATCTCGGCCCCTCTCCTGCAGCCCCCGGCGCCCTCCTCCTGAGGGGTAGGAAGCTGTTGGATTGGGGCAGCCACCCGCTGTGACAACCTGTACCTCCTGCGACCCATGGTTAGCGTATGCCTGCTCCTGAGGAATTAGCGGTACCCGATAATCGCTGCCTCCAGCGCGGTCGATGGGGCCTTCCCCGGGCTCCTGAAAGAGCTCAGCTTCGGGTGTCTTATCCCCCCAGCTTGGGCCGAGGAGCGAGCCATGTTCGTCCTCCTGCGCGTGCCCTTGATCCATCATGTGGGGCACATACTCTTCCGGGGCCGCCACCCGAATGCTTGCTGTAGTGCCCTGTGCCACGCAGGCTCGCTTGAGGCGCCAACCTGGGGGTGGCAGCGCGGCGGCCCACTGGGACCATGGGCTGTGGTGAGTCCTCCTTCGCTGGCCGGGGGCGAAGGCAACGCCGCTGTTAGCCCGGTGTTGACGGCCTGGTTGGCATTGGAGTGGCTCTGGAGTCCGCTTGGAGCTGTCTGGCGCTAGCGTGGGGCCTCCTGTGTGGCCCGCCCTGACCCCTGAGGTGGCAGTTGGGTGCGAAGGGTGAGGCCCGATCGCGCGAAGCCCAGGAGCTCTGCCACCCTCTCCAGCAGCACGTCGTGGCCGCCCTCCAGCAACCTACATTGCAGTAGCTCTCGGGCCACCATGAGCGCGGCCCTTGAGTTCGCCTGCTCCCGACGGGTGTACGGCGCCGTGGCCACGGCGTGAGAGCTGCTGTTGCCTGACCGCGTCGCCCGCGGCCTGCAGTGCCCTGCGGGCCGTGGGCTGCTTGGGGCATAGGGTTGAGGTCGCCCGGGGCAAGCGGCTCTGCGTGGGCGGGCCAGGCCGCCCAGGGATCAGGGTTGCCCGTTGGCCCGCCAGACATGATGATTTCGGGATCCGCGCACTCTTACCTCAAGCGCCAAATGTCGGATTCGGTTCCGCAGACCCTCTAGGTTCGTCACTGGGGTGCACGCGAGATCTCACCTCCAACCTACCTACGCCTCGCCGCGCCTCGCAAGGATCTAAACTACACAAAGAGCAACACAAGGACACAAGGTTTATACTGGTTCGCCACCATTGTGGTGTAACACCTACTCCAAGGTGTGGTGTGGTAGATTGCCTCAGGGGCTGATGATGAACAATACAAGGAAGAACAGCCTCGCGAGGGTCTGTTCTTACCCGGTGCGAAGAACTACTAGGGGGAGTTCAGTCGCTTCTCCCTCTCTCTAGATGCCTCTACACTGTGGGTGGCTAGTCCTATTTATAGGCAGAGGCCCTGGGCCTCTTCCCAAATATTGAGCGGGAAGGGCGCCAACAATTGGCCATTTTGAAGGGGAACATCTAGTACACTTATCCTGACTAAAGTCGGTCCTCGCCTGCCAAAGACTCTGACGGTGACGCCGGCTTGGGCTCCACGATGACCTCCTTCCTGCTGTTGTGTTGGTCTTGGTCTTGTTGCACCGAAATGGTTGCCTTTGGTTGATGCTCTCGCCTGCGCTTGCACCCTTTGCACCAAAGGGGCAATAAGGACACTGCGTGGGCTGGCGCCCGCCTGGCGCCCTCGGTCGTCATGGCTTGCGTCATGGGCACCTCGTGAGGTACCCCGCCTTCATCTCTCTGCCTCCTCGCGAGCCAGCCTGACGAGGTCGTGCCTGAGGAAGCTTCCTGTCGTCTGCCCCGCGAGGCTTGGCCCCTCGCGAGGGTCTTGAGCTTGTGCTGATGAAGATGGGTCGTACTGGGCCACCCCTTGAGCCACGCCGCAGGTAGGCAAGTCTGGGTACCCCCGTTCTCAGAACGCCGACAGACTCGGGTTGATCTCTGCCCCGCTTGGTGTCGGGCTCCGCTGCGAGCACAACTGCCTCCTTGCGCTTCACGTCCTTGGCCTTGGCCTTCTTCTCCTACGCCCATGGCTGGCAGCTCAAGAGAGAGAGGCGCCTCCTCAGCCTCTTGCGCACTTGGTCGCCAAAGTTGAACATCTCTGAGATGTGCGAGCTCCTCATGGATGGCGAGCTCTTCCTTCATCTTGACGTCACGGACGCTGTATGAGAACGCGGAGATGATGGATTCGTCCGTGACCTTAGGGATCTTGAGGCGGGTGTTCTTGAAGCGCTGGATGTACTTCTGGAGGGTCTCTCCTGGTTGTTGCTTGATGCGGCGAGGGTCACCATGGCGGTGGGCGGTCACGAGTGCCACAGAAGTTGGCGACGGCGCTTCCAAGCATCTCCCTGTGAGGAGATTGAACCATGCTGCAAGTTCAGGAGCCAGGAGCAGGCTCCATCCTTGAGAGCCTTGGGAAACCAGTTCCCCATGACTTTTTCGTCGCCGTTGGCCACTTCGATACTCAGCTCATAGAGCTGCAGGAACTCCGCGGGGTCGGCGGTGCCGTCGTAGCGAGGAGGCAGCCGGCCGTGGTTGCCGGGGCTCGCTTCGGAGTTGGAGCTTGGTCTTGACGAGATTCACGCTGTGCCGCTGCGGGTGGTACGCGGTCTTGACGAGGTAGCGCAGGGAGCGCAGGCGCGGCTTCTCGCAGCCGCGGGATTTCTTGATAGCTTCTCTCTTCGCGCGCGGGCACCTGGCGCGGCGGATCACGCCACAGAGCCGCACGCCTTGGTGCCAAGGCACCGTCTTGCGGCTGAGGTGGTGAACGCACGCCATGAGCCTCGTCGCCCGTGGCTGGTTGAGGGTGAGGCAGAGAGTGGGACGGCGCCGGAGAGCCCCCTACGGTGGGAACGAGCTCGGCGATGCGGCCGAGCCACTCCTTGTAGAGGTCATCGACGGGGAGGTAATGCAGGAGTTCGTTCGCCGCGAGGAGCGCGGCCCGTTCCTCCATGGGAGAGCGTCGCGCGTGAGACGAAGAACCAGCAGGGGTCAGCGATGAAGTAGCAGTGTGGCCATCCTGCCGTACCGAAGGATGAAGAGAGGACGCCTGCTGCTCGTTCCCCGCCGGGCCAGTGGCAGCGTTGGCGGTGGGAGACGGACAAAAACGAGGTGGCCCGCCGACGGGAGCCGTCTGAGCGACGCGGGCGGTGAGGGTAGCCCGACGCTCAGATCGAGCACGGCGAGTGTCCGCCATGGAGACGCAGAGCGATGGAGCAACAAACTGATGGAAGGGAAACTACGGAGCACCCCTACCTGGCGCGCCAAATGTCGGATGTGGGGTTCCGGCAAACCCTTAAGGTTCGAACACTGGGGTGCGCGCGAAGTCTTTCCCTTCTACCGATCTACGCCCTAGCTCGCTAAGATCTCGCGGACGAACTCGACAAACTCACAACACAGAAAGACACGAGGGTTATACTGGTTCGGGCCACCGTTATGGTGTAATACCCTAGTCCAGTGTGGTGGTGGTGGATTGCCTCTTGGGCTCATGATGAACAATACAAGGGAAGAACAGCCTCCTGAGGTTGAGGTGTTCTTGTGGCTAGGCTCTCGATCGGGTTGGATAAAGCTAAGATGAGATGCCCCTACTATGGTGGCTAGCTCTACTTATATAGGCCCTGGTCCTCTTCCAAAATAATGAGCGGGAAGGGAGCCAACAACGGCGGGCAGGTTTGAAGGGGGACAGCTAGTTCAGGCTATCCTGACAAAAGCGGTCTTCGCTTGCGAAAATCTCTGGTGGTGACGCCGTCTTGGGCTCCATGATGACCTTCGTCTTGCCGTCCTCCTGGTCTTGGTCTCGTTGCAGCAATATAGCAACCTTTGCCTGATGCCCCGGTACTCCTCACCTGTGCTGGCTTCCTTAGCACCAAAGAGGAAATTAGGACGTTGCGCGCGCTGGCGTCTGCCTAGTGTCGTGCGTCATGGCTCACGTCACGAGGGCCTCGTGAGGTTTGCCCCGCCTTGATATCTCCGCTCCTCGTGAGCCTGCCTAGCTAGGCTACTCCAGAGGAGGTCTTGAATCGTACCCTCGTGAGGCTTGGACCCTCGCGAGGGTCTTGGATGCCTTGTTGATGAAGATGGGCCGTACGACTTGCTGCTCAACAACACTGTGGGCGGCAGGCAGGCAAGTCTGGGGACCCCCGTTCCCAGAACGCCGACAACTTCCATCTCTTGATACCTGTTTTCTTGCTTTTCTTACCACTACTGTAGTGAACAGCATGTCTAAGCACCGAGAGTCGTGAACCACGCACAAGGTCCTTCTTAAACTAGAAATAAGTGAAATAATTGTTCTGGGTCACCTTGGCTTTTGTGTTCAGTAGTTAGTAGGGGAAGTTGCCCGGCTTGGTATCTCTCTTCCCTGTAGAAAACCAATCACAAGTCCCTCCTTATTTTCACTCCTGAAAGCTGGAAAAAAGAGCAAATCTCGGATAGCCTAACTTGTTTTTTTTTCCTGGAAATGGCAGCTATTATCCCTGCTGGATTTCAAGAAAATGAAATGTACCTAGGGAACCTTATTGATCAGATCGAAGACTGAACCTAGTGAACTTTCTCCTGCTAGCAAGCATCGATACTTGTCTCCTAATGAATTGATCTTCTCTTGGGCTCTGATTCACACAATCGGAAAGCCCTTGCGATGTGGGTCACCCTTTTCCTCTATACATCTGTTCAGCAAAGGGGCCTTGCTATTCTCTGCAATTGAAGGTTGGGCCTACATATCTCTTATTTGTGTGGATCAACCATCCAACCTTTCTTCTTTCTTTCATAAAAGCGCAAGGAGAATGCGTATAGTAATGGTAGAGCTTATGTATGGCTAAGCAAGGCAGATGGAGCTCTTGGAAAGAAGTAAGTATCCAGCTTATCCCATGTCTAGCACTCTGCTGTGAAGTCAGAAACCCATTAACAAGCAAGGCTGTAGTGAACCTCTTCCTTAAGGGATTGTGGAATGCACACATCCTGGAATACAGTTGGGTGATCCATTAAGCTAAGAAAGAGCTATGAACAACCTAGTGACGCGGTGGAAAGCATCGATACAAGGAAGGTGATAGATCAGATACGGTTTCCTTCATAGGATACTCTTTTTCCTTCGGATTGTGGAATGATAGGAAGGGCCTAATAGTAGTGATTTAGTGTGATGTGAGGTGCCCCGCGCGTGAGACTTTCTGAGGTTAAGAAAATAATAAAAAATGCGGCTTTCTTAGACTCGGCTCTATAGCACTCTTTGAGTAAGTTCGTTAACGAGGTAGCAGTTCTACACGAATGAAAATAGACCTATCTTCTCTTTCTTGGGCGGGCACCAAATTCATGTATCTTTACCAATTAACCAATTTCTTGACGCTGGGTGGATCCTAAAGAGATACCACTTCCTCATGAATTTATTTTGAATCGACCTTTGGCTCAACTTTATCCTAGTTTTGCCGAAGGAGCAACCCCTTTTCTCACTTTAAATTGGTCCAAATACACATGAATTTCTCACTTTTTATGGAGGACTAGATCCAAGAATCGTGGTCTCTGGCTGATCGATATTGCGCACCATCATTTAGCTATTGCTATTCTTTTCCTAATCGCAGGTCACATGTATAGGACCAATTGGGGTATTGGCCATGGACTTAAAGATATTTTGGAGGCTCACAAGGGCCCATTTACAAGACAAGGCCATAAGGGTCTTTATTGTCGGCGTTCTGGGAACGAGGGTCCCCAGACTTACCTGCCTGCGGCTTGCGGCGTGGCTCGAAGGAAGCCCAAGACGCCCATCTTCATCAACGCAAGCTCAAGACCTCGCGACGGGCTGAGATTGCAAGGGCGGACGGCAAGGAGCTTCTCAGCACGGCCCCGTCAGTTGGCTCATGAGGAGGCGGAGAGTTCAAGGCAGGGTACTCGCGAGGTGCCCATGACGCAAGCCATGAGGACCAAGGGCGCCAGTCGGGCGCCAACAAGCAAGGTCCTCCTTTCCTCTTTGGTGCAAAGGGAGCAAGCGCAGCAGAGAGCATCAAGCAAAGGCATCCGCTTGGTGCAACAAGACCAAGACCAGCCCAATGGCTGGAAGGGAGCCATCGTGGAGCCCAAGCCGGGCCATCACCAGAGCCTTTGGCAAAGCGAGGACCAACTTTAGTCGATAAGTGTACCCACTGTTCCCCTTCAAATGGCTAATTGTTGGCGCCCTTCCCGCTCAATATTTGGGAAGAGGCCCAGGGCCTTGGCCTATAAATAGGACTAGCCACCCACAGGGTAGAGGGGGCTGGATCGAGATCGGAATCCTCATCAAGAAACCAGTAGCTAGAGCGACTGTACACCACCTAGCAGTTCATCGCACCCGCCAAGAACAGACCCTCACGAGGCTGTTCTTCCTTGTATTGTTCCTCATCAGCCCAAGAGGCAATCCACTACACCACACACTGGAGTAGGGTATTACACCACATTGGTGGCCCAAACCAGTATAAATCTTGTGTCTCTTGTGCTCTTCCGTTTAGTAGTTTAGGTCCCAGCGATTCGGCGAGGTGCGAGACGGTGGAGGGTTGGATCTCCGCGCGCACCACTGTGTTCGAACCTCAAGGGTCTGCCAGAACCCGAAATCTGACATTTGGCGCGCCAGGTAGGGGTGTGCCGGAATCTGCCTTTCGTCGCCTCGTTCTTCCCCGACCTCGCCACTATGTTCGACGCCTGCTCGTCTGCTGCCGAGCGCCGAGCCGCTTCGCCTCCCATGTCGCCCAGACAGCTCCTGCCGACGGGCGCCTTCGCTGCTCTCATCACCGCCATCAATGCCGCCACCAGCCCGACGGGAACGAGCAGCAAGCATCGCCCCGCACCCGCCCATGAGGCGGACGGCCGCACCACCACGCCGCTCACCCCGCTGGTTCTTCATCACGCGCGCTTCGCTGCGCATGGAGGCCCGAAGCTGCGCCATCGCGCAAACGAGCTCCTGCGCTACCGCCCCGTCGACGACGTCTACGAAGAATGGCTCGACCGAGTCGCCGAGCTCGTCTGCGCTGCAGGAGGCGCCCCCACACCGTCCGTCTCCGCACCCTGCCCGCGCGGGCGATGAAGCTCACGGGGCGCCTCAGCTGCCTCCTCCTCAAGAATGTGCCCTGGCCCCAAGGCGCGCGGCCCCTGGGCGGAACCCGCTCCGCCAGGCGCCGGCGCAGCAAGAGCAGAGCTGTCAAGAAGTTCCTTGCCCACGAGAAGCTGCCCGAGCGCTCCCCGCTCCAGCACGTCAGGACCCTGCGCTGCCCCCAGCCGCGGCGCAAGGAGGCCCATAGGACCAAGCTCTCTGTCATCCGAGGCCCCCCGCGGCCACGGCGGGCTGCCGCGCCTTCACCTCCGAGCTGCGCGGCGTCGCGTGGCCCGCCAAGTTCAAGCCAGACCTGCCTCCTCGCTACGACGGCACAGCTGACCCTACGGAGTTCCTCCAGCTCTACGAGCTGGGCATCGAGGCTACCAACGGGGATGAAAAGGTCATGGCGAACTGTTTTCCCATGGCGCTCAAGGATGGAGCCCGCACTGCTCTGAATCGCCCTGTGCACGATCTCTTCTGGGCGAGATGCGCACCCGCTTCATCGCCAACTTCCGGTACTCGCGACCGCCACCCGCCGTGAGCGACATGCGCCAATCAAGCAGCAGTCGGGAAACCCTACAAAAGTACATCCAGCGCTTCAACAACGCGCTACCAAGATCCCGGTAACGGAGGAGGCCATCATCTCGCCTTCTCCGACGGGCGGCGCGACGCCAAGATGAAGGAGGAGCTAGCAACGCATGAAGATCTGTGCTCCTCCTTGGAGCTGTTCAACTTGGCGACCAAGTGCGCCAGGGCTGAGGAGGGGCGCCTCTCCCTCCTCGAGCTGCCTGCCGCGGATCCCGAAGAAAAGAAGTCCAAGGCCAAGGACGTGAAGCGCAAGGGGGCTGCCGTACTCGCGGCCGAACCAGACACCAAGTGAGGCAGAGATCTGCCCGAGTCCTCCAAGGGTAGTCGGTACTGCGTGTACCACGACCTCCACACCCACAACACCAATGAATGCCAAGAGCTCCGGGCCGTACGCGAAGGAAGGGTCGGCAGACTCCTCGAGCGCAGCGACTGGGGCTATGGCCGAGGAGGAGGAAGGAATGCAGGACGCTGGGAAGACCGCGGCCCGCGCTAGGGGTGGCGCGACCAACCTCGCGAGGACTGTTGGCAAGACCCGCCTCGCGAGGGAGGCTGGAGGGATCAGCCTCGCGAGGATCGCCCGCAGGGGAACGCAGGCCTCCCTCCGCTGCCGCCGCAGCCAAGGAGAAATGAGGACCGTCATCAGGACGAGGGGGCTAGGGGCTTCCAGGGACCGCGTGCGGTCGCCTGCATCCTGGGCGGAGCTCAAGCCCCAGCCTCTCAGTGCATCTTCAAGCAGTTCGCCCACGAAGTGAATGCAGTCCTCCCCAAGCTCGAGGCCGTGCACCCTCTCAGGTGGTCGGCGAGCGCCATCACGTTTAGCTTAGCGGATCAGCTCAAGTGCGCGGCCACAGCCGGAGTTCACCCGATGCTTTGTTCCCCAATCATCAGCAACGCGCTGGTCACCAAGACCCTCATCGACGGCGGGGCAGGACTCAATGTCCTGACCGTGGAAACATTCAACAATCTTCGCGCCTTACACCAGCTTCAGCCAACCAAGCCTTTCTCCGGAGTCACCGACGGCTCCACGGTCCCGATTGGGCAGGTCCGCCTTCTGTCACCTTCGGGCTCGCGACAACTACCACACCGAGCTCATCGACTTCGACGTCGCCCACATTCGCTTGCCAGATAACGCCATCCTTGGTACCCGCGCTAGCCAAATTCATGGTCAGAACTCCACCACGGCTACAACGTCCTCAAGATGCCAGGAAGCGGCGGGTCATCACGGTGCCTTGTGAAGAAAGAGACGCAGCAGTGCTCCTGGAGCGAGCCTTTCAGCTGCATCGCTAGAAGACCTGCACCACAGCAGCAGAGGCCTCCCGAGGCCGCACCCAAGAAGAAGAAGACATCGACCGCCCGGCTCCTCAAGACGCAGGCCCCTCAGGCCCAGCGCCCGGCAGGGGAGCCTCCTTCCATCGCATAGGAAGCGCGCCGGCCGCCTCCTCAGCCGGGCTCGAGGGCTCTCCCCGAGGGCCGCCGACCACGCCAAGGTCACGAGGAGGCGCTTGGGCACCACGTGGAGGCGTGCTTCAAAGCACGCTTCCCTGCAAGCAGAGCAAGGCAAGGAGGGCCGAACCTCGGGAGTTCGTCGGATGGCCATTCAGAGCTACAGAGTCAAGGGTCATGAGGGGCAGCCGCCGCCACCACTGTGGCCCCCATCCAGGCGAGGATGGTGGGCTGCGCGTCTACATCGACATACCAGGGCTCAACCGAGCCGCATCTCAAGAGCGCCTCTAACCCTTGGGAGTGGGACGTCGCGAGGGCCCGCCCCACTGCTACGTGCGCATGCCTCATGGCCTGCCAAACGCGGCTGCTGCGCACCAGCATCTCATGAGGGCCATCCTGGAGGCTCGAGAGGTCAGGCACGCCACAGCCCTGGCAGAGATGGAGATGGCCCCCAAGGAGCCGCCAGCGCCTCCGGAGCCTCCCGAGGCCCCCGGGCCTGGGGGCTCGTGAGGATCGGCTCCCGCAGCCCACCGAGTCTGCTACACCAACACCCCTTCATCCTCAACATCACCAGGTGACATCTTTAAGTTTTATTCATGGCTGGGAGCGCCCTCAGGGCCGCATTATTCCCAGGCCGCGTGGGTCCCTCGCTGCGGCATGTATCCCTTTTATTTCATGTCATTAGCCTATCCTGTTGGGAGCGCCCCTCGGGCTGCATCATCCCCAAGCCGCTCGGGCCTGTCCCAGCGGCATGTATCCTTCTTACGTTTTCCTTAGGGTTATGCTCTCGCTCCATCATGCTTGTTATTTGGTGCCTTTTCCTGGGTGACGGAATCTTGCACGCTAAAGGGGGTGCCCGAGCATCGCGACTCGTGGCTCCTACCGCTCTCCGGCCCTCACCCTCTGGTCTTGTCCATGGCATCGCGACATGGCTTGCCAGCGACGTCTGAGACCAGCCCGAGAGCCGGGACCCGAGGACGTAGATTTTTGTCATCTAACCCAGCTTGCGCGTTAAAGGGGGGTGCCTGAGCATCGCGACTCAGGGCTCCTACCGGCTCTCCGGCCCTCTCCCTCTAGTCTTGTCCATGGCATCGCGACCTGGCTTGCCAGCGACGGCTGAGACCATCCCGAGAGCCAGGACCCGAGGACGTAGAGTTTCGTCATCTAACCGAGCTTGCGCATTAAAGGGGGGGTGCCTGAGCATCGCGACTTAGTGCTCCTACCGGCTCTCCGGCCCTCACCCTCTGGTCTTGTGCATGGCATCGCGACCTGGCTTGCCAGCGATGACTGAGACCAGCCCGAGAGCCGGGACCCGAAGACGTAGAGCACCGGAATCTGGCCAAATTTGCAGGAGCACACTCAAAGATAAGGCCCAGAGCCAGGCGCAACCCACCTTGAGGTAGGGCCCCGTGAGTCCCGCGCTGGCTCACGGGTGCCCAGATACACCTCGTCCAGCCCTACCGTGCCAGCCACGTGTCAGGGTGGGGCTGTATACGCCCCGAGGGCTCCTCCCGGAGGGGAGCCCCCTCCCACGTGCCAGTGGAAGCACCATGCTCCACGCTGGCTGACGACACTGCCGAGGAGCGGCTATGCCCGTACGCATGCGGTGGCCTCCGGGTCGCATCCACCTCAGGGAGCCCAGAGTTCAGTGTCCGGCCTCATTGCAACGCCTCCCCTCGGGGCGCCCTGCCGAGGGGCTGGACACGGGCTGCGCTGGGTCACGCCTGACGCCGCCACCCAGCCAGCCCCGGGCCTGGTTCGTCGCACGTCACTCCCCGAGAGGTGCCAAGGTACGAATGCTGTTTGAGCGTCAAGGGGGACTCCTGAGCATCGCGACTCAGGAGCCTAACTGGTCACATAGCCCCTCACCCTTAGTTCCGAAAGGCTAACGGCGGTTGAGGTATGCGCGGGGCCGGGCTCTGCAGACGTAGAACGGTGGATCCGCCCGCCTCACCTCCCTACTTGTTGTTCGTGGCGCTAAGGGGACTCTCGAGCATCGCGACTCAGAGCCTAACTTGTCACGTAGCCCCTCACTCCTTGGTCCCGTCCTGGGTTCCGGTCGGGGCTAACGGCGGCTGAGGTAGGCGCGGGGCCGGGCTCTGCCGGCATAGAACATAAGCAAGTAGGAGGCGCAAATTTCAAGGAATTCAAAAGCAAATATTACAGTCCACATTGTTATCGCAATACCAAATGCAAGTTTAAACGCCTCCCTGAGGCATGATACATGTGCAGGAATTAAAAGCAGGACAGGAGCCACAACGGAGTCACTTGTCGGCGGGGGAGCAGCACGGAGTGGGTTTGCCTCGTGGAGCAGCAGGGCCGGCAGCGCCTCGCTTCGGCTTGGTGCTGAAGGCCCAGAACTTCCACAACAGAGCCTCCGCACGACCCTTCACAGCCTCGGCAGCGGCAGCTGCATGCTCGCCGCTTGCTGGCTCCAGCAGGCTGTCCAGGTCGACGCTGGGATCGCGAAGGCAGATGTGGGTGAGGACCCGCGTCAGTGCCGCAGAAGACAAGACACGCCCTCGGCCTCGGCTGTGGGGCCAATGCCAAGGGAGACATCTTCAAGAGTGCGAACCAGTAAGGGAAGCAGCTTGGCGGGACCATCCTCGGCGCCGGCCAGCGGACTCTCCAGGCCGCTGTCGTAAAGCGTCTTCAGCAAAGAGCGAGCCTTCACCTCCATATCCATGAAGGCCACGCGATCTTCTGCAAGAACCCGTGCCTTGTCGTCCAGCTCGACCTTCCTCGCCTCCAGCTCCTACTCCAGCGCACCTAGGCGGTCGCGGCGCTTCTTGAGCCTGGCCTCCCGGTCCTTGACGGCCGCCTCGCGAGCCTTCACGCTTTCCTCCTGCTCCTGGCAGAGGCGGGCCTCCTCGGCAAGCTGGTTCTGCAGGCCCTTCAGCTCGCTCTCCAGCATCTCACAGCGACCTTGGATGCTAGCTGCCTCCCCTAGGGCAGCATCGCGGGCAATCTTCGCCTCACGGACATCCTGCTTCTCCTCGTCGCAAGCCGTCGAGGCTTGGACCAGCACCGCCCGAATCGAAGCGTCGGAGCGAATCCAGCCAGAAGCCAGCTCCAAACGCCCAGCCATCAGACGGGAGTCGGCGCCCAGAAGATCCTTCCGCAGGCGGTCCAGTCCGGCAACGGCGCAATCCAGAACAGTATTCGTAGGAGAAGCAGTCGGTAGAGTAGGAGGAGAAGATGGTTGTGTGACCACTGCGCCCTGAGGCGGAACCAGCGGCGCCACGACGACAGTGGAGGCAGCGCCAAGCAAGGGCACCTCGGGAGTCGCCTGGGTCAAGGGGGCTGAGCTCGCCCCAGCGGGCTCAGCCTGGCCTCGCGAGGATGACCGGGCAGGAGAGGCCCTTGTCTTGCCATCGCCTTCCTTCGCGGGCAGAGGCGCTGCACCAGATGAAGCCTCAGGAGCTCCCTTCAGCTTCTTCGCCGTAGGCGTCAGCCTAGCCAAGAGATACAGATATAGAGCCTCAGCGACAAAGCAAGGAATAAAACAAGAATCAAGCACTTATCGTCATCGCTCATGAAGCTCGAGCAACCTCCGCCATACTTGAAGCCCGAGAGCCGGCTGCAGGATCAGCTTCAAGGCCCGGAGCAGAGGCGCTCTGTCATGGATCGCCTGTGGCCGGGCGGACCTGCTGGGACCAGCCCAGTCCGGTCCTTCTTCGGGATCGGGGCAGGCTTCGCCTCCCTGCTCATCCTCATCCTCGTCGTCGTCACTCTGGGGGACCAGTCGTCGGAGCTCTCGGGGTGCTCCGTGGGCAGGATCAGCCGAGGGTGGATGCGCCCAGCATCCACCAAGACCCACTTGCTCCTGAAGCCCTCAATCCGCTTCCCAGGGTTTGAAATGGCGATGGCTCTGCCAGATCTTGATTTAAGCTCACAAGACGCTGAGGCGGAACCACGGGAGGTTCGGAGGGAGAAATAGTGGCGCAACAAGGCCACCGAGGGCTTCACCCCAACATGGGCCTCACAATAGTAGGCGAAGATTGCAAGAAGAAGGACGGAGTTGGGATGGAGGTGCAGAGCTTGAATGTTGTAGTGACGGAGGACGGAGAAGAAGAACTCAGAAAAGTGAGGCACCGGACCAGCAATGATGGCGCTCACGAAGAACGGGTAGAAGTTACTCCCCGACCTCGGGGGCGGAGCCGCCTTGAACGCCTGCCTGCTGACGCCTGCGCCCGCCATCCGGGCGCACTGTATGCAGGCTCGCCCGACACATTTGGCGGTCAAGGCAGGAGAGTACCAAGCTCCGGCCGGGGCTTGGCGAGGCGCCATGACTGGCTAGGGCATGCAGGCGGAGTGGATCTGAATATCTTGAAAGCAGAGAGGAGAGGTGCAAGAAAGGGGATCTGAGCAGCAACTGGAGAAATTAAAGGAGGCAAGGATGATGCCGCTCTGTTATCAACTCACGCGGTTGTAGAGGAGCACGCATCCAATCAACCGCCACGCGGCGCCCAAGGCCGCAGGCTGTTAGGGCCTGCGACGCTTCGCACTTGCCCTTTCGCCTCTCTGCTCAGCCAAGTTCGGGCGCGCCATGGGCCCGGGGGCTACTGTCGGCGTTCGGGAACGGGGTCCCTGGCCTTACTCTGCGGCTGCTGCGGCGTGGCTCAAGGAGGCCCAGACGGCCCATCTTCATCAACGCAGCTCAAGACCCTCGCGAGGGGCCAAGCCTCATGGGCGGACGGCAAGGAGCTTCTCGAGCACGGCCACGCCAGCTGGCTCATGAGGAGGCGGAGAGTTCAAGGCAGGGTACTCGCGAGGTGCCCATGACGCAAGCCATGATTTACCAAGGGCGCCGGGCGCCAGCCCACGCAGTGTCCTCCTTTCCTCTTTGGTGCAAAGGGAGCAAGCGCAGCGAGAGCATCAAGCAAAGGCATCCGCTTCGTGCAACAAGACCAAGACCAGCCCAACGGTGAAGGAGTCATCGTGGAGCCCAAGCAAAGGCCATCACCAGAGCCTTTGGCAAAGCGAGGACCAACTTTAGTCAGCATAAGTGTACCCGTTGTTCCCCTTCAAAATGGCCAATTGTTGGCGCCCTTCCCGCTCAATATTTGGGAAGAGGCCCAGGGCCTTCGCCTATAAATAGGACTAGCCACCCACAGGGTAGACGGGGCTGGATCAAGATCGGAATCCTCATCAAGAAACCAGTAGCTAGAGCGACTGAACACCACCTAGCAGTTCATCGCACCCGCCAAGAACAGACCCTCGCGAGGCTGTTCTTCCTTGTATTGTTCCTCATCAGCCCAAGAGGCAATCCACCACACAACACACTTGAGTAGGGTATTACACCACATTGGTGGCCCGAACCAGTATAAATCTTGTGTCTCTTGTGCTGTTCCGTTTAGTAGTTTAGGTCCCAGCGATTCGGCGAGGTGCGAGACGGTGGAGGGTTGGATCACCGAGCGCACCCCAGTGTTCGAACCTCAAGGGTCTGCCGGATCCCGAAATCCGACATTTATGAAATCTTAACAACTTCATGGCATGCTCAATTATATCTTAACCTAGCTATGCTAGGCTCTACAACCATTGTTATAGCTCATCATATGTATTCTATGCATCCCTATCCATACCTAGCTATTGACTATGGTACGCAACTTTCCTTGTTCACACACCACATGTGGATTGGCGGATTTCTAATAGTCGGTGTTGATGCACATGCAACAATTTTTATGGTAAGAGACTATGATCCAACTACTCGATACACCGATCTGTTAGATCGCGTCCTTAGACACTGCGATGCAATCATATCCCACCTTAACTGGGTATGTATATTTCTAGGTTTTCTCAGTTTTGGCTTGTACATTCATAATGATACCATGTGTGCTTTAGGCCGTCCACAAGATATGTTTTCAGATACTTCCATACAATTACAACATATCTTTGCTCAATGGGTACAAAATGTCCATGCTACTGCACCTGGCGTAACAGTTCCTGGTGCAACAACAAGTACTAGCTTAACGTGGGGAGGCGGCGAGTTAGTAGTAGTAGGTGGCAAAGTGGCTTTGTTACCTATTCCATTAGGAACCGCAGATTTTTTTAGCCAATCACATTCATGCATTTACCATACATGTGACTGTATTAATACTTTTGAAAGGTGTTTTATTTGCTCGGAGTTCCCGTTTGATACCCGATAAAGCAAATCTAGGTTTTCGCTTTCCTTGAGATGGGACTGGCCGAGGGGGAACATGTCAAGTAGTCGCCTAGGATCATGTTTTCTTAGGTTTATTTTGGATGTACAATGCAATTTTGGTAGTCATTTTCCATTTCAGTTGGAAAATGCAGTTGGATGTTTGGGATACTATAAGTGATCAAGGGGTGGTAACTCATATTACAGGGGGAAACTTCACACAGAGTTCCATTACGATTAATGGGTGGCTTCGAAATTTCTTGAGGGCACAGGCATCGCAAGTCATTCAGTCTTATGGTTCTTCATTATCTGCATATGGTCTTTTTTTCTTAGGTGCTCATTTTGTCTGGGCCTTCAGTTTAATGTTTTTATACTGTGGCCGTGGTTATTGGCAAGAACTCATTGAATCTATTGTTTGGGCTCATAAAAAATTCAAAGTTGCTCCTGCTACTCAGCCTAGAGCCTTGAGCATTATACAAGGATATGTTGTAGGAGTAACTGTCGGTGTCAAAACCGGCGGATCTCAGGTAGGGGGTCCCGATCTGTGCGTCAAGGCTGATGGTAACAGGAAGCAAGGGACATAGATATTTACCTAGGTTCGGGCCCTCTCGATGGAGGTAAAACCCTACTTCCTGCTTGATTAATATTGATGATATGGGTAGTACAAGAGTAGATCTACCATGAGATCGTAGAGGCTAAACCCTAAGAGCTAGCGTATGATGGTATGATTGTAATTGTGATCGGTCTTCTAAGGACCAACCTCTCCGGTTTATATAGGCATCGGAGAGGGCTAGGGTTTACATGGAGTCAGTTACAAGGAAGGAAATATAATATCCGGATCACCAAGCTTGCCTTCCACGCCAAGGAAAGTCCCATCCGGACACGGGCCGAAGTCTTGAGTCTTGTATCTTCACGCTTCAATAGTCCAGACGATGTACACAGTCCGGCTGTCCGGATACCCCCTAATTCGGGACTCCCTCAGTAGCCCCTGAACCAGGCTTCAATGAAGATGAGTACGGCGCGCAGTATTGTCTTCGGCATTGCAAGGCGGGTTCCTTCTCGGAATACTCCAAAGTACCTGTTACAACGAATAGTGTCCGGCCTCCAATCAATGTTGTGCTCCTCAGCTTCAGTGCTTTAATAATGACCATCTCCACGTGTCGAGCGAATGCGAGGAGTCGAGGCATTTTTGCATTTTCCACCCTCGATCCTCCGGGCTAACCGTCTATTTGAAGGGACGGGGATTCTCAGATCCAAACCTCACTCTCCCTCCTAGGGCTAGCATCCAACAGAGTGCTCCGCGAAAAGCCATTCCAGCATGGCCGACCGTCGCAGCTCTTCTGCTCGCCCTTCTCGTTCCAAGTCGGGGGATTGGGGAGAGTGCTCAGTTCCTCATATCCGTTTGATAGAGTTACAAACCCAAGGATTTCTCCCACCGGCGTTCATGGTCCCCGTCCGGGCTAGAATAGCCACTTATGACGGAGGGGAAAAAGCAGAGGGATCTCCTAATCCATCTCCAGAGGAGCGTGTATGCCTCATCCCGCATCTGTTGAGGGGCGTCGGATTTCCTATCCACCCGCTTTTCACGGGCTCCTCGGAGTTCTACGGCCTCCGCCATACAATTTTACCCTGCCTCTATTCTGCACATAGCGGGGTATGTTGCCCTTTGTGAGCTGTTTTTAGGCTGGGAACCACACTTCGGATTATGGAGGAAGTTGTTCTGCCTCGTCCCCCGCACCCAGGGGGAGTCCCTATGTCAAGTGGGCGGGGCCGAAGTATGGCGCACTGCCGAGACTGGATACTTGTCCGGCACTCCTGAGAAGGCACCAGAAAACTGGCCTTCAGAGTCGTTCTATATAGGCGACGTTCCCCTTCCGGATCCAGTCCGGACAGGTCTCCCCAAGTTCAGCAATGCCCCGCCGAGGGCACGCCTAAGCTGGCGCTCCCGGGGCCCTCAAGAAGAGGACACAAGGGAAATACTCCTCCTGATGAACAAGATAAAGTTACTTGCCAAATCCGGACTGACGATAGTTGAGGTTCTGGCGATATGCACAAGGCGAGGCGTGCAACCGCTCCAATATCGGGGGAAGCCCATGTGGCATTTCAACAGGGAAGACGACGCCACCCGCTGCTGCCGTAAGGGTCCGGACTCCGCTACCGCTTTGGCAAGGATATTGTCTGATTTGTACAAAGGGGAAGAGGAGGAATTCCTTCGCATCAAAACGCGGGACGGATTCTCCATGTACAACCCCCCAGCGTGGGTAAGTTGCCATTCTTTTTCCCTGCTTTACTTACTCTAGTGTTCTTCTGCTAAGATTACTTGCATCAATACTTCTGAGCACGAACTGAGGAGGGCCGTAGAAGGAATCTTCAGCCCCTCCCCGCAACCAGAGGACCCTGGAAGGGCCCTAGATCCAGGACTTAAAGTGGATCCGGATATCACTGTGGAGCTTGCCAATGAGGTATTCTATCAAGCGAGCTGGGATGGCGCCCTAGTGGCCATTATGGCCGACTACCCTGGACTGCTCCCTGCGTCGCATGTAAGCCGAACTAAAAAACCCTATCCTTCAAAGAGGACTCCTCCTAGGTATGATAATTTACCCATGAGGCGTCATTCTATTTGCAGAAACAACGGCCGGAGCGAGGGGCCGAGCCCCTAGGGACTCGTCAACAACGGGCGTCCGGATCAGGCAGGCTCAAGAGGAAGGCGGTGAGGGTTGACACACCGCTATAGAGGTAAAGTAGTAATCTGTCCTGTAATTATAGAATTTGAAATGTGACAGCGGCCTTTATGTCTGGCAGGAAGAGGAATAACCGGACTATATCTGGAGACCCCACTAATCACGCCTTTACCAGCCGGGTTCCAGAACCGGCTTCGGGGGCGGAAGCGGACAGAGGGCCAGCACCGCATAATTCCCTGACGGAGGATGCGGATATGTGTTCGGCCACGAACTCCGAAGTGGAGAGCGCCATGAATCACCGGTGCCGGAGGGCCGTGCTCCGGAACAACATCTTTTCCGAAGAGGCTTTTAATGCCTTCAATTCGGCGGATGCATACGTCCGAGCTACTCGGGGCGGGCTTGCCCAAGCGACAAACCAGTATACCAAAGACATACGGGTTAGAAATTTTGATAAGTATGTATAGCAGTAGCCCCTGAGACTTGAAATGGTTGGAACAACAGTTTTAAGGATCAATCTGTGCACATGTCCTTATAGGGAAGAACGAGCAATTGTCTCGGGAGCTGGAGGGATGCAAGGCCGAACTGAGGGCCGCAGTTGCCAAATTAGAGGAACCCCAAAAGCCCTCATCTGGTAATAATTGTCACAATTGCAGGAAGATGCACCTGTTAGTAAATGGCTGATGTGACAAGTCTAATAGAAAATTCTGCAGACAATCCCGGGGTGAATCCGGAGGGCGTAAGAGAGGACGCATCGCATCTCAAAAAGCAGCTGGAGGCTAGCGAGCGCATTCTTACTTGAGTTAGGCAGGAGAAGAACGATCTTCAAGATGCCAAAGTCCAGCTGGACGTGGAGTTAAAAGATCTCCGCGCTCAGCTGGCGGACTCCGTGAAGGAGAACAAGAGGCTTCGACGCGGCATTTACGGTAAGTGCCTAGACGAACTGTAGTATAGTTCGGCGAGGAAGTATATTGAAAGAATTTTGCTTGCAGGAATGTTAACGGGTCGGCTCGAGGAGGAGATGCCCGATCCGCAAGTGATTTACTGCAAGAGCTTTAATCGCACGAGCGAGCTCGGCAGTGATGCAGGTGTTGCTCGGGCTTTATGGCCATCAAGCTTGCTGCCGAATGGCATGGCGGAGCTTGTGAATATGCTTCAAGGAGCACGGCGGCGCTTCCGACTCTGGAAGGTGTCCGCTTGCCGGCAAGGCGCAAGAGAAGCATGGGCTATGGTGAAGACGCGCTACACCAAGCTGGACCCGAACCATATGGCCGAAGTAGGACCGGCGGGGCCCGATGGGCAAGAAATTCCTGTGAGTCTGGTGTATGACCAGGTAGCGTTAGCCGCTAAGTATTCTCAATAGGATTGTAAGCTAGATAGCCTGTGGGACGGTATAGAGGAGGAATATAGTCAGTCCAAGTGACTGTGTAATTTAATGGGCATGATTAGCCCCTAGCCGGATTAAAATCATTTGTCATGGCGGACCTTTTCGCTTCAGCCCCCGGATCCTATAGTCCGGGGTGTGTCCGAATACCCACTCAGTTATACAAAACTAGGGTATGCGTGGAAACAAGGCGTAGGGGTCATAAGTGCTTGAACAGACAAGTACCCAACTACTTATGTTATATTACATGGATAGTAAGAAACATCTTCCAGGGAGAATGGTTCCGTTAGGGGTTCCTTTCCCTGGGTACGCATGCGATGATGCGCATGCCCGGACTGCGAATGATGGTGCAGGATACAAGACTTCTGGGGATTTTCGTTGTAATAAACAAACACATCTTGTGTTCACCGACCGAATATTCTCTTAAGGAAGCTAGCTTTCGGCTTCACCCAGTCTGAGGTACACATCCGGCTGAACCGGCAGTAACAATCGCAGAGGTGCTCCCCTTATGCCCTAGCTGAATTAACGGGAACGTAGGGCATAAACACAAGAGCCAGGCAACCCAGCTTGGCAACATCTTAAGTCATATCGATGCATATAATGGTGAAGAAAAGGCACATATGGAAAAAGAATGCATATGTGATGGGCAAAAAGCCATTTGAGTAATTATTTCCAGCTTCCGTATGGGAAGCCCCCAGGTATGCTTAGTGCGGACAGAGTGATCCGGCAATCCGCACTGTATTGAATACTTTGTGTGAAAAAAGGTCGAGAAAGGGAAAAGGGGTGGGGCATAAGTAAAAGAGGGGAGTAGGGAGACGAACGCTGAGTTCGGCGTTAGGTGTAGAATCTCCGGAGTCTGGCCGCGTTCCATGGGTTTGGCTCGAGTCTGTTGTCCAATGCATTACGTAAGCGGTACGCTCTTCCGGTGAGAACTTGGTCGATGACGAAGGGGCCTTCCCACTTGGGTTTGAGCTTGTCCTTCTTCTTCTCCGGTAGGCATAAAACGAGCTCGCCAATATTGTATGTTTTGGCCCGCACTTCTCTGCTTTGATATCGTCGAGCCTGCTGCTGATAGAATGCGGACCAGGCTTTTGCGACATCGCTCTCCTCCTCCAGGGCATCCAAGTTATCCTGCCGATCTAACTCGGCTTCCTTCTCTTCGTACATGCGTACGCGCGGCGAATCATGTATTATGTCGCAGGGTAGTACTGCTTCCGCACCGTACACCATAAAAAATGGTGTATATCCGGTGGTGCGATTCGGTGTGGTCCGCAACCCCCAGAGTACGGAGTCAAGCTCTTCCACCCAGTGCGTATCCGATTCTATTAAAGACCGCACTAGTCTGGGTTTGATGCCGCTCATGATGAGACCGTTTGCCCGTTCGACCTGGTCGTTTGTTTGGGGGTGGTAGACGGAAGCATAGTCGAGCTCAATGGCCATTTTGCCGCACCAAGTTTTCACTTCAACATCTGTGAAATTTGAGCCATTATCAGTGATGATGCTATGGGGGGCACCGTATCGGTGTACGCCCCCGGATATGAAGTCGATTACTGGTCCGGATTCGGCTGTTTTAACTGGCTTGCCTTCTATCCATTTTGTGAACTTGTCCACCATGACCAATAAGTATTTTTTCTTATGGCTTCCCCCTTTAAGGGGTCCAACCATATCCAACCCCCAGACCGTGAACGGCCAAGTTATGGGGATTGTTTGGAGAGCGGTAGGGGGCATATGACTCTGATTGGCGAAGAGCTGGCAACCGACGCAATGTTGGACAAGGTCCTGTGCGTCTGCTCGGGCCGTCGGCCAATAGAAGCCTATGCGGAAGGCTTTGCTGACTAGCGCTCGAGCCGCGGCGTGATGTCCGCCCAGTCCGGCATGGATTTCAGCCAAGATTTGCCGCCCCTCTTCTTCGGAGATGCACCTTTGGAGCACTCAAGTCGCGCTTTTCTTATATAATTGACCTTCTGGACTTTGTAAGCTTTAGAACGCTGGACTATGCAGCGTGCTTCATTTTGGTCTTCGGGTAGCTCCTGCCTATTTAGGTAGGCCAAGAAAGGCTCGGTCCACGGGGCAATAACGGCCATGATTTCGTGGGCCAAGGATGTTATTTCGGTGGCAGAGCCTCCGATTGTGTCTGATGGTTCGATATCTGGGGGTGTGTTCGGGTCCGAGCTGGTATTGCCGGACTCCCCTTCCCATACTACGGATGGCTTGAATAGCCTTTCCAGGAATATGTTAGGTGGGACAGGGTCGCGTTTGGCTCCGATGCGGGCGAGAACGTCCGTCGCTTGATTATTTTCTCGAGCAACATGGTGGAACTCGAGCCCCTCGAACCGCGCTGACATTTTTAGGACGGCATTAAGGTAGGCCGCCATTTTTGGATCCTTGGCATCAAAGTCTCCATTTATTTGTGAGATTGCGAGGTTCGAATCCCCTCGCACTTCCAGGCGTTGGATGCCCATAGAGACTGCCATCCGAAGACCATGCAACAGAGCCTCATATTCGGCTGCATTGTTGGAGTTTGTATATAATATCTGGAGGACGTACTGGATCGTGTCTCCGGTGGGGGATGTCAGGACTACACCTGCTCCCAATCCGGCCAGCATTTTAGAGCCGTCAAAGTGCATGATCCGGTTGGAGTATGCGCCGCACTTTTAGGGAGTTCGCTTCATTCCATTTGGCGACAAAGTCGGCCAGTACTTGTGACTTGATGGCCCGCCGTGGTTTGTACATTATGTCGAACGGAAGGAGCTCGATGGCCCATTTAGCAATCCAGCCCGTAGCGTCGCGGTTGTTTATTATGTCATTGAGTGGTACTTCGGATGCTACTGTGATCGAACACTCTTGAAAGTAGTGTCGTAGCTTCCGGGATGCCATGAAGACTGCGTATGCTATTTTTTGATAGTGTGGGTATCGGGATTTGCATGGGGTGAGGACTGTGGATACATAATAAACCGGCTTTTCAAGCGGGAATTTGTATCCGTCAACCTCTCGTTCGACGACGAGTACTGCGCTTACAACTTGGTGTGTTGCCGCTATGTATAATAGCATAGGCTCGCCGGTGTTCGGCGTTGTTAGGACTAGATTACTGGCCAGTAAGGTCTTTATTTCATCGAGTCCGGCCGCGGCTGCATCCGTCCATATGAAGTGTTCGGTGCGTCGCAGGAGGCGGTAAAGAGGCAATGCCTTTTCTCCTAGCCTGGAGATAAAGCGGCTCAAAGAGGCCACGCATCCAGCTAGCTTCTGGATGTGCCTGAGGTCTGTTGGTATAGCCAATCGAGATGAGCTCGATTTTGCGGGTTCGCTTCAATTCCTCTATTGGAAACAATGAAGCCCAGCAGTTTCCCAGATGGGACGCCGAAGACGCATTTTTCCGGATTCAACTGAATGTCGTATATCCGGAGGTTATCGAATGTGAGCCTCAAGTCATCTATCAGGGTTTCGATGTGTCTAGTTTTTATGACCACGTCGTCCACATATGCTTCCACTGTTTGGCCGATTTGTTTTTCCAGGCATGTTTGAATCATGCGTTGATAGGTTGCGCCTGCATTTTTGAGCCCGAAGGGCATAGTGTTGAAGCAAAAAGGGCCATATGGCATTATAAAAGCTGTTGCAGCTTGGTCAGACTCTGCCATCTTTATTTGATGGTATCCAGAGTATGCGTCTTGAAAACACAGCGAGTCGTGTCCAGCTTTGGCATCAATGATTTGATCGATGCGAGGGAGGGGAAAGGGATCCTTGGGGCAAGCCTTGTTGAGGTCTTTGAAGTCGACGCATAGGCGCCAGGATTTATCCTTCTTTGGTACCATCACCAAATTTGCCAGCCAATCCGGATGTTTGATATCTCTGATGAATCCGGCCTCGAGTAGCTTGGCTAACTCTTCCCCCATTGCCTATCGTTTGGGCTCTGAGAATCGCCTTAGGGTCGGCTTGACTGGTTTATACCTTTTAGAATATTGAGGCTGTGTTCGGCCAGTCTGCACGGGATGCCTGGCATGTCCGATGGGTGCCAGGTGAAAATGTCCCAATTCTCACGTAAGAAATCTCGTAGTGCAGCGTCAATCACGGGGATCAGCTGTGTCCCGATGGAAGCTGTCTTCGTGGGGTCCGTTGGATGGACCTGGAATTTGACTATCTCGTCTGCAGGTTTAAATGAGGTGGACTTGGGTCACTTGTCTAGTATCACGTCGTCCCTGTCCACGGTGGCCCGCAGTGTTGGTAACTCTTCGGCTGCTAGGGCTTCAGATAATGCTTCGAATGCTAGAGCAGCGGTTTTATTTTCGGCACGAAGTGCAACGTCCGGATCACTGGCTAGCGTGATGATTCCATTGGGTCCGGGCATTTTAAGCTTCATGTACCCATAATGGGGTACAACTTGAAAGCTTGTAAACGCATCCCGCCCTAGAAGGGCTTGGTATCCGCTACTAAAAGGAGCCACCTGGAATGTGATTTCCTCGGCCTATAATTCTCCGGGGTGACGAATACCACATCGAGTGTGATTTTTCCCGCACACCGCGCTTCCCGAGTAGGGATAATTCCCCTGAAGGTCGTGCCGCTTTGTTCAATGCGGCTTTTATCAATATCCATCTTGCTGAGTGTTTCTTCATAAATCAGATTTAATCCGCTTTCGCCGTCCATGAGTACTTTAGTGAGCCGAAAGCCATCTATGATCAGACTAAGGACCAGAGCGGCTGGTGCCCGGACAGCCCGGAATCGAGGTTCATCACTGGCTTTAAAAGTTATAGCAGTGTCGTTCCAAGGGTTTATTTTTGCCACATGGTAAATTTCAGTGGAGCTTCAACGAGCTCGCTTGCGCCTATTGTTCGAGGCGAAAGTCTCGAAGACTGTTAGTACCGTATTGTGTTCGCGGGCAGGATGTTGTTCCGCTTTATGGCTGATACGTCTCCAACATATCTACAATTTTTTATTGCTCCATGCTACTTTATCCACTCTTTTGGACTAGATTGGGCTTTATTTTCCACTTATATATTACTTTTGGGACTAACCAATTAACCGGAGGCCCAGCCCAGAATTGTTGTTTTTTGCCTTTTTTCAGTGTTTCGAAGAAACAAAATATCAAACGGCGTCCAAACGGAATGAAACCTTCGGAAACGTGATTTTATCACCGAACATGATCCAACAGACTTGGACCCTACGCCAAGGAACAACGGAGGCGGTCACGAGGGTGGGGGCGCGCCCCCTGCCTCGTGGGCCCCCTGTTGCTCCATCGACGTACTCCTTCCTCCTATATATACCTACGTACCCCCAAACGATCAGATACGGAGCTAAAAACCTAATTCCACCGCGGCAACTTCCTGTATCCACGAGATCCCATCTTGGGGCCTGTAACGGAGCTCCGCCAGAGGGGGCATCCACTACGGAGGGCTTCTACATCAATACCATAGCCTCTCCGATGAATTGTGAGTAGTTTACTTCAGACCTTTGGGTCCATAGCTAGTAGCTAGATGTCTTCTTCTCTCTTTTTGGATCTCAATACTATGTTCTCCCCCTCTCTCGTGGAGATCTATTCGATGTAATCTTCTTTTTGCGGTGTGTTTGTTGAGACCGACGAATTGTGGGTTTATTATCCAGCTTATCTATGAATAATATTTGAATCTTCTCTGAATTCTTTTATGTATGATTGAGTTATCTTTGCAAGTCTCTTCGAATAATCCGTTTGGTTTGGCCAACTAGATTGGTAGTTCTTGCAAAGGGAGAAGTGCATGGCTTTGGGTTCAATCTTGCGGTGTCCTTACCCAGTGATAGAAAGGGTTGCAAGGAACGTATTGTATTGTTGCCATCGAGGATAACAAGATGGCGTATTTATCATATTGCATGAATTTATTCCTCTACATCATGTCATCTTGCTTAAGGCGTTACTCTGTTTTTAACTTAATACTCTAGATGCATGCTGGATAGCGGTCGATGAGTGGAGTAATAGTAGTAGATGCAGAATCGTTTCGATCTACTTGTCACGGACGTGATGCCTATATACATGATCATACCTAGATATACTCATAACTATGCTCAATTCTGTCAATTGCTCAACAGTAATTTGTTCACCCACCGTAGAATACTTATGCTCTTGAGAGAAGCCACTAGTGAAACCCATGGCCCCCGGGTCTATTCTCATCATATCAATCTCCATCACTTTTATACTTGCTTTGTTTTTACTTTGCTTTTTACTTTTCACTTTGCATCTATATACCAAAAATACCAAAAATATTATCTCTATCAGATCTCACTCTCGTAAGGGACGGTGAAGGGATTGACAACCCCTAATCACGTTGGTTGCAAGTAGCTATCGTTTTGTGCAGGTACGAGGGACTTGTGCGTGGCCTCCTACTGGATTGATACCTTGGTTCTCAAAAACTGAGGGAAATACTTACGCTACTTTGCAGCATCATCCTCTCCTCTTCGGGGAAAACCAAGGCAAGCTCAAGACGTAGCAAGAAGGATTTCTGGCGCCGTTGCCGGGGAGTCTACGCAAAAGTCAACCATACCAAGTACCCATCACAATCCCTATCTCTCGCATTACATTATTTGCCATTTGCCTCTCGTTTTCCTCTCCCCCACTTCACCCTTGCCGTTTTATTCACCCTCTCTTTTTTGTTCGCCTTCTTCCCGTATGTATCTTTGTTTGTGTTTCCTTGTGCCTTCTATATGCTTGCATCTTTGCTTGCTGAAAATCTATTGATATGGATCCACTTAAAGTGTTCTACTTGGATCATCTTCGATCCTTATTCGCTCGTGCTGAAACCCCAACTAGCCTAGTTGATGGGAAATCTTTAGATGAGCATGCTCATTTTGTGCGTCATCGTTTGTCTGAAAAGGGGAAGCTCTTATGGTATCATATAAATAGTTTGCTATGCTATGCTTTGAATCTTTGTGAAATGTGTGATTTTACTTGTTGCTCTAAGAACCCTAAAAAACACCTTCCCTACCTATGTGTGTTCAATGATAATGAAATCATATCTTCTTATGCAAAGGGTGTTTATAGTTACTATGATATCAAACAAATTGAAGAATTTGTCGTTTTTAAGGGTGCTCATGAAGTTGCTTCTCTGATTGAAAAGTATGATTTTACTCTCAACAAATCTAAAAGTTCCGTCATACTTAAATATTGCAATGAAAACCTTGCTCATAATGTCTATGTCCAAGAATTTATTGAAGAATGACCGTTGCTTTGGAAGAAAATAATGATATGCATGAATCTATAGATAATGATGATTCCGATGATTTGGTTGAAATATCCCTTGATGAACATGATGCTTGCTATTCTTGTGGCCATGATGCTAATATTTATGAAGACGAATTTGCTATAGCTATGTATGTTAAGCATGAGATCATTGTTATTGCACCCATGCTTGATAGTTCCCTCGATGAAAAGCATGATTTCAATGATTTTACTATAAATTCTCTTGATGTAAATTGTTCTAATAATATGCAAAACCCTAAGCTTGGGGATGCTAGTTTTGCTATGTCTATTACTTGTTGCAATGATCATGATTGGGGTGATTCTTCTTATGATCTTGAAAATTTATTTAATCCCCATGATGAATATGAGATTGATAATATTGTTTGCAATAATATTGAAAGTGGGTTTGTAAGAGTGTCAACTTTAGATCCCACATATTTGGATAACATTCAATCTTATGAAATTTTTGATAAAAGTGGGTTTGGAGAAATCATGACTTTAGTTAATGATAATCCCACTATTTTGGAAGAGTGTCAACTTCACATGCATGTGGATCGTGTTGAGAATATGTTATGTGATAGCTATATTGTTGAATTTTCTTATGATCCTACATGTAATTATTATGAGAGAGGAAAATATGGTTATAGAAATTTTCATGTTACTAAATTACCTCTCGTTATGTTGAGATTGCTATTGTTCCTTTCCGCTTCCTTGCATATGCTAGTTTTTGCTTGGTACGATAATTTGTTTGCCTATAATATGCCAATGCATAGGAAGTATGTTAGACTTAAGTGTGTTTGTCACATGTTTTATGATGCTCTCTTTGTGCCTCTATTCTTGCCTTTCTTGTGAGCATCATTGAAATCTCAATGCCTAGCTAAAAGGCTTTAAAGAAAAGCGCTTGTTGGGAGACAACCCAATATTTTTCCTTGCTGCTTAGTAATAAATAATCCATCTAGCCTCTGTTTAGTTGTGGTTTTATGTTTTAATTAGTGTTTGTGCCAAGCTAGACCTATTGGATCTTCTTGGATGATAGTTATTTGATCTTGCTGTAATTTCCAGAAACTTCGCGCTCAGTGTCCGAATTATTAAAAATCCCCAGAACGTGATAAAATACTAATTACAATTTATTCTGATCTATAAACAAATATTCTAGGTCGTCTAATTTTGGTATATTTTTTGGAGTTCCAGAAGTTTGCGTTAGTTACAGATTATTACAGACTGTTCTGTTTTTGACAGATTCTGTTTTTCGTGTGTTGTTTGCTTATTTTGATGAATATATGGCTAGTAAAATAGTTTATAATCCATAGAGAAGTTGGAATAAAGTAGGATTAACACCAATATAAATAAATAATGAGTTCATTACAGTACCTTAAAGTAGTCTTTTGTTTTCTTTCTCTAACGGAGCTCACGAGATTTCTATTGAGTTTTGTGTTGTGAAGTTTTCAAGTTTTGGGTGAATTCTTTTGATGGATTATGGAACAAGGAGTGGCAAGAGCCTAATCTTGGGGATGCCCATGGCACCCCCAAGATATTACAAGGACACCAAAAAGTCAAAGCTTGGGGATGCCCCGGAAGGCATCCCCTCTTTCGTCCACTTCCATCGGTAATTTACTTGGAGATATATTTTTATTCACCACATGATAAGTGTTTTGCTTGGAGCGTCTTGTATTATGTGCGTCTTTGCTTGTTAGTTTACCAGAATCATCCTTGCTGTACACACCTTTTGAGAGAGCCATACATGAATTGGAATTTGATAGAATACTCTATGTGCTTCACTTGTATCTTTTGAGCTTGATAGTTTTGCTCATAGTGCTTCACTTATATCTTTTCAGCATGATAATTTTTGATCTAGTGCTTCACTTAGATCTTTTAGAGCACGGTGGTGGTTTTGTTTTAAAGAAACTTGATATCTCATGCTTCACTTAGATTATTTTGAGAGTCGTTAATAGCATGGTAATTTGCTTAATGTTAATATACTTGGTATTCGAGATATGTGAAACTTTCTTTTGAGTGTGTATTATACTAAGATAAGTTTGATGCTTGATAATTGTTTTGAGATATGAAGATGGTGATATTAGAGTCATGCTAGTTGAGTAGTTGTGAATTTAAAGAATACTTGTGTTGAAGTTTGTGATTCCCGTAGCATGCACGTATGGTGAACCGTTATGTGATGAACTCGGCGCATGATTTATTTATTGATTGTCTTCCTTATGAGTGGCGGTCGGGGACGAGCGATGGTCTTTTCCTACCAATCTATCCCCCTAGGAGCATGCGCGTAATACTTTGCTTTGATAACTTCTAGATTTTTGCAATCAGTATATGAGTTCTTTATGACTAATGTTGAGTCCATGGATTATACGCACTTGTTCCCATCCTTCCACCATTGCTAGCCTCTCTAATACCGCACACTTTTCGCCGGTATCATACACCCATCATATACCTTCCTCAAAACAGCCACCATACCTACCTATCATGGCATTTCCATAGCCATTCCGAGATATATTGCCATGCAACTTTCCACCGTTCCGTTTATTATGACACGCTCCATCATTGTCATATTGCTAGCATGATCATGTAGTTGACATCGTATTTGTGGCAAAGCCACCGTTCATAATTCTTTCATACATGTCACTCATGTTTCATTGCATATCCCGTACATCACGGAGGCATTCATATAGAGTCATATTTTGTTCTAAGTATCGAGTTGTCATTGTTGAGTTGTAAGAAAAATAAAAGTGTGATGATCATCATTATTAGAGCATTGTCCCAAGTGATTAAAGGATGATGGACACTATGATTCCACACAAGTCGGGATGAGACTCCGGACGAAAAAAAAGAGGCCATAAAAAAAGAGAAAAGGCCCAAATAAAAAAATGAGAGAAAAAGAGATAAGGGACAATGTTACTATCCTTTTACCACACTTGTGCTTCAAAGTTGCACCATGATCTTCATGATAGAGAGTCTCTCATTTTGTCACTTTCATATGCTAGTGGGAATTTTTCATTATAGAACTTGGCTTGTATATTCCAATAATGGGCTTCCTCAAATGCCCTAGGTCTTCGTGAGCAAGCGAGTTGGATGCACACCCACTTAGTTTCTTTTGTTGAGATTTAATATACTTATAGCTCTAGTGCATCCGTTGCATGGCTATCCCTACTCACTCACATTGATATCTATTGATGGGCATCTCCATAGCCCTTTGATACGCCTAGTTGATGTGAGACTATCTTCCCTCTTTTTGTCTTCTCCACAACCACCATTCTATTCCACATATAGTGCTATATCCATGGATCACGCTCATGTATTGCGTGAAGATTGAAAAAGTTTTGAAAATGTTAAATTATGAAACAATTGCTTGGCTTGTCATCGGGGTTGTGCATGATTTAAATACTTTATGTGGGGAAGATGGAGCATAGCCAGACTATATGATTTTGTAGGGATAACTTTCTTTGGCCATGTTATTTTGAGAAGACATAATTGCTTAGTTAGCATGCTTGAAGTATTATTATTTTTTATGTCAATATGAACTTTTGTCTTGAAACTTTCGGATCTGAATATTCATACCATGATTAAGAAGATTTACATTGAAATTATGCCAAAGTATTACTCCGCATCAAAAATTCTCTTTTTATCATTTACCTACTCGAGGACGAGCAGGAATTAAGCTTGGGGATGCCTGATACGTCTCCAACGTATCTATAATTTTTGATTGCTCCATACTACTTTATCCACTGTTTTGGACTATATTGGGCTTTATTTTCCACTTTTATATTACTTTTGGGACTAACCTATTAACCGGAGGCCCAACCCAGAATTGCTGTTTTTTGCCTTTTTCAGTGTTTCGAAGAAACAAAATATCAGACGGAGTCCAAACGGAATGAAACCTTCGGAAACGTGATTTTCTCACCGAACGTGATCCAATAGACTTGGACCCTACGCCAAGGAAAAACGGATGCGGTCACGAGGGTGGGGGACGCCCCCCCCCAGGGCGCGCCCACCTGCCTCGTGGGCCCCATGTTGCTCCACCGACGTACTCCTTCCTCCTATATATACCTACGTACCCCCAAACGATCAGATACGGAGCCAAAAACCTAATTCCACCGCCACAACTTCCTGTATCCACGAGATCCCATCTTGGGGCCTATTCCGGAGCTCCGCCGGAGGGGGCATCCACCACGGAGGGCTTCTACATCAACACCATAGCCTCTCGGATGAAGTGTGAGTAGTTTACTTCAGACCTTCGGGTCCATAGCTAGTAGCTAGATGGCTTCTTCTCTCTTTTTTGATCTCAATACAATGTTCTCTCCGTCTCTCGTGGAGATCTATTCTATGTAATCTTCTTTTTGCGGTGTGTTTGTTGAGATCGACGAATTGTGGGTTTATGATCCAGCTTATCTATGAATAATATTTGAATCTTCTCTGAATTCTTTTATGTATGATTGAGTTATCTTTGCAAGTCTCTTCGAATTATCCATTTGTTTTGGCCAACTAGATTGGTAGTTCTTGCATTGGGAGAAGTGCATGGCTTTCGGTTCAATCTTGCGGTGTCCTTACACAGTGACAGAAAGGGTTGCAAGGCACGTATTGTATTGTTGCCATCGAGGATAACAAGTTGGGGTATTTATCATATTGCATGAATTTATTCCTCTACATCATGTCATCTTGCTTAAGGCGTTACTCTGTTTTTAACTTAATACTCTAGATGCATGCTGGATAGCGGTCGATGAGTGGAGTAATAGTAGTAGATGCAGAATCATTTCGATCTACTTGTCACAGATGTGATGCCTATATACATGATCATACCTAGATATACTCATAACTATGCTCAATTCTGTCAATTGCTCAACAGTAATTTGTTCACCCACCGTAGAATACTTATGCTCTTGAGAGAAGCCACTAGTGAAACCTATGGCCCCCGGGTCTATTCTCATCATATGAATCTCCATCACTTTTATACTTGCTTTGTTTTTAATTTGCTTTTTACTTTTCACTTTGCATCCATATAACAAAAATACCAAAAATATTATCTCTATCAGATCTCTCTCTCGTAAGTGACGGTGAAGGGATTGACAACCCCTAAACGCGTTGGTTGCGAGTAGCTATCGTTTTGTGCAAGTATGAGGGACTTGTGCGTGGCCTCCTACTGGATTGATACCTTGGTTCTCAAAAACTGAGGGAAATACTTACGCTAATTTGCTGCATCATCCTCTCCTCTTCGGGGAAAACCAACGCAAGCTCAAGACGTAGCAATGGCCCACAAGAAGATCCTCGCCACTTTTTGCCACCTGCCGGAGTATCCAACATGCCTTAAGGCTATGAGTAGGTGTTGTATCCGGAGTACTGTGGAGCTTACATGGCCCGTCGAGCCATTCTTCCAATACGGATCCTCGCCCTGGGGTGGGCTTTGGTTTCTTGGGGGTTGGGTCGGATGACTTACAAGAGTACGTATGTTTAGTTCGGACAAAGGTTTTGGTGAGAGCAGTACTATCCCAAAATTCTGTTTGGGTCTTCCAAGCACTCTCCATCGCACAGTACTTCCGTACTATGGTTGCCAAGTCCGCGAAGCATACTATGTCGCGGCGGCTTATAGCATTGAGGAGTCCCTCGTCTGTGCAGTGTTTGCAGAAAAGTGAGACCATGTTCTCTTCGCGGCAGTCCCTGACCTTGTTAAGCGCAAGGAGGAATCTGGCCCAGTAGCGATGTACGGTTTCCTGGGGCTCTTGCCTGATGTGGGAGAGACAGTTTAGGTCTAGTTTAGAGTCCGGATTTTGATCCGATCTAACGCCCAAGGGCGCGGGCGGTCCCGAGCTCAACAACTCAGAATCCGGAGTGCCCAATTTCTTCAGCCCAATGCCAGATTCTAAATCCGGGACCTGGGTCAGGTTTTCCTTTGAGCAGGTCTTTGGCTCAAGGAGTTTGGTGATCCGAACATAACTTGTCCTCAAAGTTGAGGGGCAATCCGCGTGCGGTTCCTCCACTATCACTATCTCATGGGTGGCCGGCGGGGACCTGATGTCCCTTTGGTCGGGTTTAAGCCCAATCCGGTCGTAGTCTGTAGCGACTCCGAGAGCGGCGATGCGATCCAGGAGTTCGTTAAGGGAGGAGAGCTCCATTGGATCCATCTGTTCGACAAGTTCCGAACTGACGCGAAGGTTATGATTGATGACCCGAGAAGTCATCATCGGCGCCACCGACGATGGGGCGGCCATGATAAAGCCGCCGAGCCGGAGCGTCTGGCCTACAGCCGGAGTCCCTTCCGAGGTAATGTCGTCCTTGACAATGAGTGGAGCCATCGAGCCTTGTGGCGACGTCACAGAGGAACTCTCAATGAAAGCACCAATGTCGGTGTCAAAACCGGCGGATCTCGGGGAGGGGGTCCCGATCTGTGCGTCAAGGCTGATGGTAACAGGAAGCAAGGGACACAGATGTTTACCCAGGTTCGGGCCCTCTCGATGGAGGTAAAACCCTACTTCCTGCTTGATTAATATTGATGATATGGGTAGTACAAGAGTAGATCTACCACGAGATCGTAGAGGCTAAACCCTAAGAGCTAGCCTATGATGGTATGATTGTAATTGTGATCGGTCTTCTAAGGACCAACCTCTCCGGTTTATATAGGCACCGTAGAGGGCTAGGGTTTACATGGAGTCGGTTACAAGGAAGGAAATATAATATCCGGATCGCCATGCTTGCCTTCCACGCCAAGGAAAGTCCCATCCGGACACGGGCCGAAGTCTTGAGTCTTGTTTCTTCACGCTTCAATAGTCAGGACGATGTACACAGTCCGGCTGTCCGGATACCCCCTAATCCAGGACTCCCTCAGTAACCCATTACCTTCTGGGTGGAATTGCCACGACATGGGCATTCTTCTTAGCGAGAATTATAGCAGTAGGATAGTGGCTAGGAAGATTTGAAAGGCATTATGGAATTAAGATTTCCCAGGTTTAGCCAAGACTTAGCTCAGGACCCCACTACTCGTCGGATTTGGTTTGGTATTGCTACCGCATATGATTTGAAAGTCATGATGATATTATCGAGGAACGCCTTTATCAGAACATTTTGCTTCTCACTTTCTGCAGTTAGCAATAATCTTTCTATGGACGTCCAGAAATCTGTTTCATGTAGCTTGGCAAGGCTGGATACATGATACTTTACACGTAAGACCTATTGCTCATGCCATTTGGGATCGTCATTTTGGTCAACCCGCCGTGGAAACCTTTACTCGATGAGTTGGCTGCCTGCCATAATCTTGTTGTCTTCTTCTTTCCCTAACCTTATCTTAGCCTTAGGCGCCTCTTGGAAATTTCATAATCTAAATCACTTTCCTCTCCGGGTAGTAACAATAACTTTAACTAGGAACTCGACATTATAGGACCGAGTCTTCTTTAGTAGTAGTTGTCTGAGTTTTTCCGCTTTCCCCGATCCACCACTTCATCCATTGTGGCCCGTAATGTCATAGCTTTTAGGGTTGGGTTCTGATAGAACTCTATCCATAGAGACCTCCTCCCTTTGCTCGTATATAGCACTTAGAAGAGTGACTTCTCCCCGATAAGGGTTTAGAGTATAGAGAGGATGCCTTTCTATAAATAATAGTAATAGTAAAAGACAGAAAGCAAAGACTAGATTAGATGTATGGCATTTCTTTTTTATCGAGTTTTCCGAAGATTGATTGGTAAGGTGACTGACGGTGTCCTGGACTAGGGGGTACTCACCACGTCATCTCCCGATCTGTTAGATTGGGCCGAGGACCCCATAGCCGTATACTCATGGGCCATTCCGGACAGCTGCCGCATACAAGGAAGATTCCGCAAGACTCGGCGATCAAGACAAGGACTCCTCCCCCACCGGCGAATTCGGCTAGGACTCTTGTTATCCGAGGCCTCTGGTGCATTATATAAACCGAGGCCAAGCTAGTCGATAGATATATACAACAATCATACCATAGGCTAGCTTCTAGGGTTTAGCCTCTACGATCTCGTGGTAGATCAACTCTTGTAATACTCATATCATCAAGATCAATCAAGCAGGAAGTAGGGTATTACCTCCATAGAGAGGGCCCGAACCTAGGAAAACATCGTGTCCCCTGTCTCCTGTTACCATCTGCCTTAGACGCACAGTTCGGGACCCCCTACCCAAGATCCGCCGGTTTTGACACCGACATTGGTGCTTTCATTGAGAGCTCCGCTTTGTGTTCGGCAAAAGGTCGATGGCTTGCCTGCAGATCAACTGCGACTTCGGCATCTTCGTCACCAGCTCGACTGGCCACCTTGGTTCGACCAAGGACTGCGCCCTACCTCCGATCGTCATGTTCGGATGAGGGCCTTCATCACCATCAGCTCCGATCTCTGCAAGATCATGGAGGAATCATCCAGGGAGCCCGGGGGCTCAACGTCAACATTGCCCTCGGGCGACCGTGCTGTTTTTCTGGACAGCGAACTTGTATCCGCCGTCACCGCCTCCTCGAGCGTCGGTTTTATGATTGCTTCGGTGGAATAGTGCGGAATTACGTCTACAACAGCCACGCTAAATTTCGTCGAGTTCCGATGGAGGAATCTCCGATAATCTACGATATGCCAATCTGGACGAGAATCTAGACGAGTTTAGGGCGTGGTGTCCAGCTTCTAGCTCGGACCTCCTTTGGAAGATCCAACCGTTGATCGACTGCGGAATTCCTATATCTACCACCCCTCTAAATTTCAGCTCGATCCGACCGTCCAAAGTCCGGGAACCTTCCGATTAGTGCATCACTTTTCAGACCTGTTTTCTGTGCGAAAACAAATCCGACCCGAGTTCGTCCTTTTTACGAACGGGATTTCAGACATCCTTTTTGAAGGAAGTTTTGTATGGGGTATTGTGTTTTGTTCCCGAACACATCCCACTAACTTTAAAATCTTTTGAACATGATCTTCAACATCATGCTGGTGTCAAACCAGTCCGGCAATATTGCTCCACAACTGCCGACCTGCGCTAGACACGTCGTCACTGTGTTGAGCCGAGCTCAACTTCTTCGGATCATCATCTCGGCAAGCCAAACAAGAGTCCGGCATCGCGAAGGATAAATCATCACCAACATCGCCGCCCCACGGATTACACGGAGCGGGCATACCGGCATCGCCGCACGGTCGCTTCATTAAGCCGGCATCGAGCATGTCACGACCTGCATCGGCAGGGCCGCACTATTGCTTCTTCAAGCTGGTGTCCATCACGTCGACCTACTTCATCATCTCGGCTGGACCGGGGGCTTCGCCATCTCTTCATCAACTTACTCCGGACACTTCAGCGTCACTAGCCGAGCAGCTACGTCACGTTAGCTGGACCGAGGTCTTTGCCTCGGCGAGCCAACCTTTGCCATGCCGTCGTTTTATCGCCCATCAGGCAATGGGCGTGGATCGAGTCCCAACTTTGGGAGTCACCTTCCTTCGGATTGCTACAACAAATAAACCAGGTGCTATTAATCCCACTATTTTTTGCTTGTTTGGGTTCATTTTTCCCAAGGAATTATTACTCTGGTTTGTCCATCATATGTACACAGGTCTATCAAATGGTGGCCGAATTAACGACAGTCGCATGGTGGTTCGGTCAGTTTCCGTACATAGTCCAGCGAACGCCGCATCTGGAGCTCGGACCGACCTGTGAATTTAGGCTTTGCCACGCCTTTACCGCATCACGCCGACGCCCTGCATCGACATTGACTTCGGCACCAGGCCATATTTCTTTTATTACTCACTTTGCATAAATTATGCAACAATTTTTTATTATCATTATTACTATTATCTCCGGTTTGCACCATTTTTTGTGCACAAGAAAATGATCCGGGGACTTCGGCGTCAATCTGCCGGTCTGCATTGACCGTGCTATGTCACCACTTCGGTGTGTCGAGCTCTCCGCTCCGCCACCTCGGGACCGGCTTGGGGGATGGAACCTTGTCCCGCATCAAGCTCGGACCGCGTCATCAATACCGAACACATTAACCAGCTAAGTCGCTTTCATGCTCAAAGCTTTAATTTCTAACTTGTGTTCGGTTCGACCAAGCGTTATACTTTTTTGGAAAAATGTTGCTTGTAAAAAATTTTCTTGTCCAAACTTTGTTTGTGACGCATAAATTCAAATACCCAATTCATTTGGGGGCTTCCTTCATGAAGCTTTTCCTCTTGCATATGATTATACTTGTACGGCTTCGTTCCTTGTTCGTGTATTACGGCACAATATGCACCATATTGACTTAAGCGATTTGCAAGCTGGGTTGCCTCGCTCATGTGTTTACCCCTACGTTCCCGATTGTTCGGCTAGGGAGTAAAGGGAGCACCTCTGCGATTGTCACGGTCGGGTTATCCGAGTTGGACCTCAGACTCGGTGAAGCCGAAAGCTAGTGCTCTTATAGTTTTCAATGATGGTCGGCACACAACGGAACTCATGAGTACAAAAAATCTATTGCACAAGTCTCATAATAATAATGAGCACCGAAGAAAGGTATCGGTGGGGGTACTATTTTCTTCGAAGATGCTTCTTACACTTCACAGTAATATAGCATAAGTTCCCTGAGCGCGCTTTGTCTGTTACAGCCTTATGGCTTGATTGCCTGGTTATTGGAAACACCGTCGATATTCTCGACAGATGGAGTACATAACACTTTTTGGTCCTTGACCGAAGAGGGAGAAGCTGAAGGTCGGTGAAGACGCGTTTAAAGTTCGGTTGAACATAGATATGATTTAAGTACTTCGGTACATGCAATCATTCTTTTACCCAAGTCACTTGGGGGCTCTTAAATTTGTATGAGCCATTTTATGATAAGTGTTCTTCTTCTTAGTCGTTGTAAAGTTTTATTATTATTATTATTATTATTATCTATCACTCCTTTTTTCGACACGAGCGTGTGGTCACTAGCCGGGGAGCCTAATTTCTCTCTCAAAGCCGCTAGAGTTTACTTTGCTAAACTGGCCTAATGAGAAGTACTCCGCCCTCGGGATAGGAGGTTGAAGCCGTAGGCTGATCCGCTTGAAGTCTTGAGATAGGATGTATCATGTTAAAGCACGACAGAAGCACTTCTTTTACTAAGGCCAATTTTCGGATTGGCACCGAACACTTGATCTCGTTCGGATGTCAAGTTTTTACTGACGTTTTTTGGTTTTCCAAGCTTATGGCACTTTTTAAACTATTTGTGTGTTTTCAGCACAAGTCTCGCAGTGGAACGCCGGACACCTTTAGAGATTCGGAAAAAACATTCTCGGATATTGCTATATATGCATCGGTTTCAAATAGTGTCTTCGGTCAATAGTTGGGTTGCCCGGCTCCTGCGCTTGCCTCCTACGTTCCGCTTTGTTCGGCTAGGTGTGCAAAGGAGAACCATCGCGATTGTGCTTCCAGCTCACATGGTTAAGCACCTCGGTGGAGAAAGCCAAAACTGATCTGTCACAATAAGCGTAAACTTGTCGTGATCCGATGATGGTGTTAAGCGACGGGCCATTCATAACAATGGCGAAGTGTTTACGGCTTGACCTCGATGTCGCGAACACTACCAGGGCTATTAACGGCCTCCCAACCTAAATCCTCGATATTTTACTCTTACATTAGAGCTGAGGTTTCATGATCATGCTTAGCATGACAACCCAAAGAAAGGAACCGATAAGCGGACTATTTTCTTTGGAAGACATTTCTTCTGTTAAACAGTAATATAACATATCTCTGTGCGTACCTTTGTTTATAAAACTGCATGGCCAGATTGCCTTGTTTGTTGTAAATCTTTGCCCTCATAAAGGCTTTATAAAGTAGGACAAACACTCCTCGGCTATTGGCCGAGGACGTGGAAGCTGATGGTCGGTCAACAAAGTTTTGTACAGTGTGGATCCAAGCATTAATGACGTAAAGTACTTTGATACATAGAGTCATTACACATAATTTGTGATTTTACTATGGATATCAATCCTTAATTCGGCCACCCATGCCCGCATTAAGGCTCGGGGGCTACTGGGCTTAGGGCTTATTATTTACAAATATTAAAGGGCACATCGATCCCCGATCTCGGTGTTGCCACCCGACCCGATGTCTCGGGGCTACTGCATTGTCGTCCCAATGCAGAAAATTTTAAGTGTAATACTGATCCGAGGAGATTTTGATCCTCGGGTTGGTCGGCCGTACCCAACCTGAGTCTTGAGGACTGAGCACGCCGCTTTTGTGTCCCAAGTATTCTCGCTGAGCTAGGACTTGATCCTCGGACCGATTTTGCAAATAAACCTGAGTCTCAGCGGCTATGGGGATCAGCGGTCTTATGTCATCCTTCATGTGCATCTCGGGTTTTAGACCGATACCCACCTTGAGGTATACTGGCTATGTATCTCGGCACAGAATAAATTGCACTAATAAAAAATATTGACAAAAATCGCCCACACTCGGGTGGTGCACCACCTCGAAGCGATCCGGCATAAAGCTCGGCGCTAGTGGCTGGCTCCATAGAGGGCATTTCCGGCATTAAGCTCGGCTAAACTCCTTCAAACTTCTTTAAACCAAGGTGATTTACGACACCTCGGATATAGTCCGGCGTTGGAGCTTGGATACATAGTCCAGCATTGGAGCTCGGATACAGTCCGGCGTTGGAGCTCGGATACAGAGTCCGGCGTTGGAGCTCGGATACATTCCGGCGTTAGAGCTGGGAAGCGGTCCAGCGTTGGTGCTCGGCTGCAAAAGATACCTCGAATGCAGTCCGGCATTGGAGCTCGGACGCAAGAGGATGCTGCCACCCGGGAACAACTTCAAACCCGAGGTGTGGCATAAAAATAACAAGGCATTGATAAAGGCCAGAAACTTAAGGGGGCTCCTCGGATACCCGACGTGTAAACTCGTCGAATGCATTTCGGCGATCCTCAAGATCGAAGATGAGAAGATTTGTTGAACCAGTTTTCAAGACCGATGACTGAAGATGAAGAACGGTTCGGAAGAATCGAGGAGCGTCCCTATCTTGAAGACTGGTTCAGGGGGCTACTGACGGTGTCCTGGACTAGGGGGTACTCACCACGTCATCTCCCGATCTGTTAGATTGGGCCGAGGACCCCATGGCCGTATACTCATGGGCCAGTCCGAACAGCTGCCGCATACAAGGAAGATTCCGCAAGACTTGGCGATCAAGACAAGGACTCCTCCCCCACCGGCGAATTCGGCTAGGACTCTTGTTATCCTAGGACTCTGGTGCATTATATAAACCGAGGCCAGGCTAGTCGATAGATATATACAACAATAATACCATAGGCTAGCTTCTAGGGTTTAGCCTATATGATCTCGTGGTAGATCAACTCTTGTAATACTCATATCATCAAGATCAATCAAGCAGGAAGTAGGGTATTACCTCCATAGAGAGGCCCAACACAGGTAAACATCGTATCCCTGTCTCCTGTTACCATCCGCCTTAGACGCATAGTTCGGGACCCCCTACCGAGATCCGCGGTTTGACAATCGACAAAGGACCAAGCATCACGAAGGATTCCGGTCGAGTAGCACCTCTTGCTCGATATATACAGGTCGTTACTAGCGATTCGTTTGTGCCCTATAGTGTTCAAATTGCCCGTTTGTTCCTTCCCCCTCGGGACGGGTCAACCTACTTTGCCCGCTCAGGCGCTCCAAAATGCTCTGACTAGACCGCTGACACCTATGATTTGTCCATCATTCAAAATGGTATTTCGTAAGGGCTCAAAAGGTAGGAGGAATCAAAGATCCTCCATGCAATTTCTCCTAGAGTTAGTTTGATTTTTCACTACTGTCTGAGTGGTGGCTAAACCCTGAAACTTTTCCTTGAAATGAAATAATGATCTAACTTTATTCAAGTAGTGGTTTCCACAAATGTAGATAATCTTCACTACTGGAAACTGGGAATTTGCCATCAGCCAGCTCTTTGCCATCTGCCAGCTGATGGCAAAGAACGTCTTTGCCATCTGCTTATAAAAAACAGATGGCAAAGAATTGACAGACGGCAAAGAACATGGTTGCCATCAGCTAATTCTTTGCCATCTGCTAGTGGATGGCAAATAATCTTTGCCATCTGCCAGCAGATGGCAAAGAGGTGGGTAGGGGTCCAGTGCTGTAGCGGCCTATCAACCCACCTCTTTGCCATCTGCCAGCAGATGGCAAAAAATGTTTTTCGTCTGTTGACAGATGGCAAAGAAGTGGGTGGGGCCCAATGGATAACAGCGCTGAACGGCAAGAGCCCACCTCTTTGCCATCTGCCGACCACAAGCGGATGGCAAGATATGAGGCCTTGCCATCGGCCGGCCGATGGCAAAGAGGCCTCTTCTTCTAAAAATTCTCCTCCCTCTCTCCCAGCCCGGCCCCACCCCTCTCTCTCTCTCCCAGCCCGGCTCCACCCTCTCTCTCTCCCACCTCACCCACCCCACCACTGCTGCCTAAAAACACCCACCACCGCAGCTGCTGCTGCTGACCGTCGGACGGCGTGCAGCACCGCCCTGCCCGCCACCGCCCAGACCGCCACGACCGCCTCCCGCCATCAAGAGCCCTCCCCCCCTCCCCACCACTGCAGCCCGCCCTGCGCCCGTCCCTCCACTGCTCCAGCGCGCGCCCCCCACCAGCAGCCCTCCCGCCACAGCTTTGCCCCCTTCCGCAGCCCTCCCTCCACTGAGCCAGGCTCTCGCCGCTTCTTCCTGCCCTCCCGCCACGGGCGCCTGGCACGTTCCTCGATTTGTGCGTGTTTCGGCTTGGCTGTTTTGGTCTTCTGAAGACGGAGATCAGCAGGGAGTATTTCTGAGATGGATGAGTTGCTTCTACTTTAAGAAGATAAGGATTTGCTCTGTAGTTTGTGCTGGCGTTCAAGTTCCCAAATGTTGATTGTAAATTTTTACTATGGATTCTCTACTAGATAGCATGGGGAAAATGTTTCTGGACAATTTGATCCCGAGTATACTTGCATCCGAACAAACATTTTGACTTAATCATACTTGAACAAAAACACCACTGATTATCGGTTACTCAGAAATGACAATATAACTTTCTGCAAATAAATATAAAATTAAAGAATGATTTAAAGTGCATCACGAATCAGTTTTTCAACGCAATTTAATCTTGCGGCTGTCATCCAAGCCTGATTACCTTGTGCTCCGGTGGTGTGGACTGAATCAAAAGAGTATACCATCAGATAAAAAAAATAACCAAAATGAAGCTGCATTTGTCTTTGTAAATCTTCCATATGCATAGCAGGAGGCCTAGTCTGGAAACAAAATACATTCAGTCTAAACTTTGCAACGATCTTGAGTTTCTCCGAAGTGTCATGACAGCAGTGACCCTGGGCGCTGAACTGAAATTCCAACAAGCTTCAGCTACTCGGGCGAGCCATGGCAGTTGTGGTCCTGGGCACCACCAGCTGCACTCAAGTATGGTTGACAGACGAGGCAACAGCGGCTGCGCGACACAGGGGGAAATCTCCAGCGCCAGTTCCCTTCAAGCCATCCACCTAGCCAACCTGACAGCTTCCCATGGCATGCAGGCAAAACAACCTACTAAAACCACTCTAATCATGCTTAGGGGGTCGTTTAAATGGTATTTAAAAGGTTAGGGGGTTAAGTAACTGGTTTTGGACTTCAGGGGGTGGAGTGGCCGGTTTGTGAAACCTCAGGGGGTCATATGTACTTCTTTCGGAATCCGTGAGCAAGTTCCGAGTGCCGTCACGCGCTGCGCCCCGTGTTGTTTTCGAGTGCGACGGCGATCCGGTTTCCTGTCGGTGCTGTGCTGCGAGGATTATGAATGCCGCACCAGTTCTACGTTTCCGTGATGGACTTGGTTAGTTTATTTTAGGGGATTTAGTGAGGCTTTGGCCTGGATTTTAGGTTTTTTAGCGCGAATTTGCCTGCATCTCTGAAATCCAGGACACCAAGTTCCAGGCCAGTTGTAGAATTCATGGATGCAAACAGTTGTGGGTTCTATAGGCCGGCAGTCACATGATCCAGAATCATGGATGAAATCCTCATAAGTAACTAGTACGTGCATTAGGAACCTTGTATATATAAACTGCATGAATTGGTTTGTTTAATATATAGGTGATTTATTTATAGCAACACACATCACACCTCCATTAATTAGTTGTTACTTCCTTCCTTAATTTTAGTAGGTACTAGGTCATAAGATAACATTCGTTCTGCTCTTTTCTGAAACTGGTAGCTAGAGACATGATCCCTGCACTAGTTACAAGGTTCTGCATTGCATTGGGAAATGTTTTTGTTTTTGTTTGATCACATGCCTCGGCATGCATGCTTGATCATACATACGATACGACTGACTGCCCCAACTAAGATAATCGGCGCGTCGAGTCTCTCGTAGCTCGTATGCCTGTTCTGTATGTGACCAAAAGATTTTATTACTATATAATAAGTAGAACTGTTTCTGACCTGGTGATCTTCGTGGGATTTCCCTCAATGTTTGGCTGTTTGGTGGGTCGCAAGCTGATGGGCAGTTGTTCGTCATGGTCCAGGGTATTTGTGGTTCAGGTTTAGTTGAAACCGGGTGACAGTCTAGCCCGACCCATTTTTAGAAATAGAAAGCATACAGTCGCCGGGGTGGGTTTTTTTGGACATACAAGTGTCCTCTATTTATTTGTCAGGAAATGTGAATGATACCGAATTGGAAAACAATCAAGTACTAAATAGACACTCCCTATTTATTTGTGAATTATGAGTTAGGTCATATATTTTCCAATTTTGTTATGAAAAACATCATATATATTTGCGTTGATCGGGTGGATTTAAATGTGCAGTCGTTTTATCGCTGTGAGGGTATGGTGTTCAACGACCTCCCCGTGCGTTCGACGAGCTCCGCCCCTGCGTTCGTGGGTGAGCACAAATGACATCTCCTCCTCTCCCCCTTCATTTTCTCTGTTCCGGTCTTCGTGCCGATGAAACTTGCTAGCTATAGGTGTATTCAATCATCAGTATGCGTGACCGCTATGCGTCTCCCGTTCGAAAGGGTTACATCTATAAATATGCATTCATTTGCATATTTATAACCGTAATTCTTTCGAATTGTCCAACGTTATCCATGGACAGCCCGAGTATGTGTAGATTGGGTTCGTTTTCCCATATGCTCTGCTCCGGATCCGATGCAGAATTTCGTCAGTGCCTCTCTGTTGTTCTCCGGGTACACATCCTCTCTGCTTATTGCTGAGACGTGTATCAGACTACTCTTTGATTCACTGTACCAGGGAACCAACATCATCGGCACACACATAAAACAAAGGATAATATGAAAAGAGGTAATATCACTAGCAGTCACAAAACTTGCGTCGGATGTGCATTTTAGTGCTAAAACTTGCAAAACTAGATGATACCCCCGCGCGTTGCTGCGGAACTATGAGTAAGCCTTTTGATCCGGATATAGGGTGGATTTATTAAACATGAATAGATGAGTATGATCCAGATAAAAGTACATGTTTTCAATCAAGATCATCTTTGGTTACTCCCTAAAAAAAGTAAATCGTGTGATATACGAAACCAAACTGAAAAATCAGTCTCTTCCGAAAGAGCAACAATCCTTAATGTGCGACAAAATAATATGATTAATTAAATTGGAAGGAAGGGTTCACTATAGGTAATGGTGGTTGTTCAGTGAAAATGCTTGAGCAAGTTTGTAATTTCGATGGTCACTTCTGGCCTGGTCTACCAAAGGTAGCCGAAGAGAACAGAAGAGTTGTTTACATAAAAAGGGAAGAGATGGAGTTGTCAGTCTTCTGAAGTCAATCATGAACCAACACAAATCGGACTGGAGTACACTGTATATTGATCAAAAAGGTAAATATGTCCCCTTGGTCAGAAATAACAATTCACATGAATGAATAATCAGAATGCTTTCAATTTCCATCATAATGAATCAATAAACCACATGCATGAGATAGCTACAGAGCCCACAACACAAAAAAATGGGAAGGTCAGAACAACATACACCTTCATCTTCCAGCATATATTATTTACAGTATAAAATAAACTAAAATTGTTTTTACCTTTGTAAAATAAAAAAGTTTGCGAAAATTCAGTATATTTGAGAACGAAGTATCCTGAAAATCCACATATGCAGCTTCAACATGGGATTACGTCAGAGTTGCACTGGCGCCATCTACTTGGCATCCACTTTGGATGCTCATCGAGAGCGTTCAGATAATAGTTTGACTGCGTACTGGGTATACTTCCTTTTGTGTGTCAAATACTAGAAAACATATATAATATCTAATTTCATGAACTCAGTCAAGAGATCATAAATATTTGATTGCTAACTGGACCACCTTATGGGCCTGCACAAAGATTCAGTTTGCGGTAAAACAAAAGAGTCTTGATTTGATTCTGCAGCACATAGTCAAGAATTAGAAAGATACGTAGTAATAGATCTAAGATAATACGGTGGAAGTAAAACAAAAATTACATTATACTTGAGATGAATGAGCGTTTGTGCACAGATTACCTGCAGGCGTCCAGATGGGGCCCTAGCTGTTCGAGACAAATCCGCGTTTGTGGATAGATCACCTGATGAGCATACATACGGATGACCTGAAATGAGGTGCCCAAATATGGAGGATGAGATCATGACTGCCGGGGCTGGGGGCAACAAATTCGCCTGTGTGAGACAGCCATGGCTTGTATGTGTGCCCACCAGGACTCCGTGGAGAATGGAAGCCTCGCCTGCGATTGATGGCATGCTAATAGGCAGACTCGTAGCTGGAGCAGATTGGGACGGTCTTGGGGATGTAGAACGAAGCCGGGGTTGGGGGCCCGTTTACTATTTGCACAAAGTAGTTTCTTAGTCGTACGAACCAAACCAAAAGTGACATAACTGTTATCACATTGTCTTCTAAATAAGTACTGAACTAGAGACCACAAGTTCATTCATGAACTCCATCACCTAACCAACAAGTTCATTCATAAACTCCCATCAGACTTTCACCTAAAGATGCATGTAATGTAAACTACAAAGACAAAAAGTCATGCAGATCATCAGGCCAACCTTCATCATAGAGATAAGGATCCTGGCTAGCTCCTGGTGCATTTTGGCTAAAAATGACCTCCTCCTCACCCTGCATGAGAAGTGGCAGTTCATGTATTGTGGATCCATCGGGTCCAAATAGCAAGTTGTAGAAACTTGGAGCAGCAGCTCTTGATCCTCTTGCATTGCCACCTCCTCTTGCATTGGCCCCTCCTCTTGCATTGCCACCTCCTCTTGCATTGGCCCCTCCTCTTGCATTGGCCCCTCCTCTTGCATTGCCACCTCCTCTTGCATTGGCCCCTCCTCTTGCATTGCCACCTCCTCTTGCATTGGCCCCTCCTCTTGCATTGCCACCTCCTCTTGCATTGGCCCCACTTGTTGGAGCATTGCTTCCAGTTGTTGCAACATTGCTTCCCATTGCAATATTGCCTTCCCTTGCCTGCTTTTTTCTTGGTCTTGCAACTTTCTCATTGGCAGTCTTTCTCACCCTGCCTCTTGACATGGCTGTTGTAACTCTAACCATAGGAATTGAGTCTCTGGCATTGGCAATGAAGCTAGACTCAGGTAGGGGGGCAAATTCCCTAGCTGCTGGATATGTAAACTTCTCCTACTCACAGAAGTACAATATAAAAAGGTGGGTATGTAAGCACTTAAATGGTAATTACATCTGCATAATTTTGTCATTGTATATATTACCATTTCTTGCATCTTGTAAACCATTGAGTCAGGGGTTTGTGTCGGATCGAGCTGAGGGTAGACTCTGTGTGGCATGATGTTCTGCAACAGGTGAAGCCAATGTATCAATGTTTAAGTATAGTTTGAAGATTAGAGGGGAAAATATATATAAGCAAAGGATGGTACGGCAATTATGCTTGGATTGTCATATTCTTCTTCAATAGTTGTTTCCTCAGTTCTTGTTTGATTAACATGATTGTGGTGGCCCTTCTTGTTATGGTCAGCAGCTCCACAAACAGAATAATGCATGGTCACACCATGTTTGCTCAATTTTTTCACCCCAGTCTTGTCTTTCTTCTCTTCTGGATCTTTTTTCCTGTTCTTCTTAGGCCTGCCCATTACTTTTGTGTACAGGGGTGGGTGAACAGCAATGCCATGCATTTTTACAGATATAAGTTGCATCATAATAATCTTCACATTTTAGTTGCATCATAATAATCTTCTTCTTCTACTCTTCTTCTTCTAACTTTCTTCTTTCCCATTTTAAAGATTTGCTTAAGATCACGGAAGCTTGGGTTGATGGAGTGCTTGTATTTAGTTTTTGTTTTGACCTTGTGAAACTTGCTACCTATGGATGAAACTGTGTAATATTGATGAATTGTGAAACTTGCTAGCTATGGATGAAACTGTGTAATATTGATGAAACTATGTATATGTACGGATGAAACTTGCTACTATTGGTAACATGTGTTGGATACATATGTGTTCATGACTATTGGTAATATGTGTTCAATATGCTATATTGGTCATATAAATATATTTGTGTTTGATTTCTGTGAAAATGAATTGATATAAGAAAAAACAAAATTAAATGGGGCAATATAGTCACTTTGCCATCTGCTGGCAGATGCCAAAGAGCTTTGACATCAGCTGGCAGATGGCAAAGAGGCCTTTTTGGGCTGGCCTATTTGGGCTCTTTGCCATCTGCTGGCAGACGGCAAAGCATACAGCCTTTGCCATCAGCTGGCAGATGGCAAAGCATTCAGCCTTTGCCATCTGCTGGCAGACGGCAAAGAGCCTGCAGCCTTTGCCATCTGCGGGCATATGGCAAAGAGCTTGCAGCCTTTGCCATCTGCTGGCAGATGGCAAAAAGTCTGCAACCTTTGCCATCTCACGCGCGATGGCAAAGTATGTCGTTAGCCTTCTAACGGTGCTAACCCGTTAAGAGGCTTTGCCATCTACCAGCGGATGGCAAAGCCACGAGCTCTTGCCATCAGCCGCAGATGGCAAAGAAGCCTTTACCGCGTGGTATCGATTTAACTATTTGCCATCTGGCGCGGATGGCAAAGCCTTTGCCATCCGCCGAACATGCCTTTGCCATCTGCCATGGCAGATGGCAAAGTGCCAGATTCCAGTAGTGCTTGTTGATTAACACCCACTTTCCATACCATGCAATTCAGAGGCCATCGCCTCTAGTCTTTTAGTAACATATCAGTAAACAAGGCTCTCCTTGTGTAGCTTTTTGTTCTCGAGGAAGAAAATCTCATTGATTACTTATAATGCTGGATGAAGCAACTTACAGCATTGGTTCTTTCGTGATTCACGTATATTGGAAATCTCTTTCTTTAGGAAATGGGATGGCATTCAATTCTCACTTAGGGATTCTCTTCTTCCTAACATTCATGAAAAGAAGGACTCGATTTAATGCTAAAGGTTAGTCTTGGGCCGAGCGTACTTACCTACTTAGACAAGAGGGATACTTATAGATCTCTATGAGCGTAAGGCAAAGTGAGCAAGACTACTTCCACAACTACATTTTCGCTTAAGCAGGACCTGTGAGACCTCAAAGCAACCGTCTACTACTAGTTATATATGCTATTTCTAATTGAATAGAATGGATGCTTCACAGCAGTTCTGCGACAGGCAGGGCAGCCGGGTGAACATAGGCAGCTGTTCCTATAGAACACAAGTCTTTATCTAAAGCACGACCTTCCGATTGGACTAAGTCTGGTCTCTATCGTTTTTATTCCAAAAATGGTTCCTCGATCAAAATGATCTGGTGTCTATGTCCATGCCTGAGGTTGGTACACCCTATATCTATTGCGGGGTGGTTTGAGGAAGGGACAGCTTGTAACCCACGACTTACTACTACGAAGATTCTGCAGGGGAGCTTTTGACATATAGATAGGTCGAGACGAAGAAGCTCCATTGTCAACTAACAGATAGAAAATCCACCTTGTGAACCGTGTTTGTCTTAAAGTACTGTCTGAGAAAGAATATACATGTTCCAATCCCTCTAGTGGCTATACTGATTGACATAGGTAGCTTTCGTAGTCAAAGCTCACAGGGCAAAATGCTCTATTGGAGTAGGCACAAACACACATCAAGGTTCGAATAGCTTCATTTCAATGTTAGGATGACCCGCAAGGTCGTCTAAAATAGCTTCCACCTATCTAGTTTCCATGTGGCACACCAACCACAATCACTTGATCCCTTGGCTTCTTTATCATAGCTGCCTACCTTTTCAGATCAAGGATCAAAGACTACAGGACCTCAAAGTTATTGTCGCACACTTCCATCTAGGAGATGCATGTTAAGCTATCCCTTGGATTATAGCCTAGGAGATCGATTGGCAGGCCTTGTTCTATGAAAAGAGTATCCTTATGGTTTAAGAACCCCAACATCTATTGAAAAGTCTGATGCACCCCTCGGTTTACCAACATTTCCATTCAATCTCATTTAGATTCTATTAACTAACAAGCCGAGATCCAATTCCATTTCAACCACTGAGGTCATTAACGAACTAGAAAAGAGCGAAGGAACTATTTCCAGATACCTAATCGGGTGCTGAACGAACTACTACTTCAATATGTCATTGCAATTTCAAATGGGTTTCGATGGCACTCAAGCAGCCTCACTACTTGGATCTCAGTAACCTAATGATCTCCTCAAACCAACTCATTCTCGGAAGTAGACATGGCCAAGGGTGAACAAGATATGATGGCTGAGAATCTCTATTCCTACAAAATAACATGATTCACATGCTCAATACCCAGGACGGTGGTTCCTCCCGCCTGGCAGGTCTAAGAATACAACCCCTATGACACAGTTGAAACCAATTGTCTCTCACTTCAAATATGGACCCTATGTTCCTTTGAAATTCCTTTGATACATCAATTCTGCACTTTTGAAAGTGAATATCTAGGTCCAAGAGGAATGAAATGAGCATACCAGGAGTTGTCTATTCAGATGTCATATGAAGAATACTTATTTTCAAAGAGTGCCTCCAGGTTCTCTAGTAGATATATCAAACCACAACTCTGTACTAGCCAAGAGAATTCGGTACTAACCAACACACTAGGATTCAAAGATGCAAAAAGAAAAAGGAAGATAATACCACTGCTGTAGATGCACGCCTTCTCTTAGTTAAGAAGAACACAGTAAGAAATTCTAGAAAGTTACGAGACTGGGGTAGGTGAATCCATTGACCTTGACGTAGGGTTTTCCCTCCACCGATGGTGATTGACTTCATCAAGACCAGCCCTAAGCCATTAATGAATTGAGCCTGGTGAACCATTGATATAGCACTCTGCGGGGCGAAGGCTATGCTTATCACGATAGTTTACAGAAGCACTTTCCTGACCCGGAATAGACGAATCCTAACAAGATTCTCAACATACGCGGGATGAAACAACATCTACTCGAATTTCATTCACAAAGCCATCAAGACGGCGCTCAAGAGAGGTTGTAGTCTACCTAATGCCACCCCTTCGATCAGATTGTAATGGCAGTAGCCCCGGTTTCACGGGTTTCGATACCCAGCACTGTGCAAGAACATCCTCGAAAACGTCTGATGTGACTTCACATGAAAGTGCATCTGGAACCGCTCCCAGTGCTGATTTAGATGCTGCAGGAACAAACAAACATTCTGGTGCTGAAACAAGCGGACAACATGATCTGTCCTCTATTGGCGTTTGATCGCTCATTGCTACCTCACCGAAGGTATGGGGAGATAGACTCTGACCCAGATCTCGCTATAGCCGCCAACGGATCAATTCATTAAGGGCACACCCAGGCAGGAAAGAATTCTCAATTAGTTCATTGAGTTTACGAAAGGATGCCAGTTTGGAACAGTTGGTGGAGCATGGTGAAACGCGCTCATTTGGAGTGGCTGAAACAGAAAAGTACTCGAGAGCTACTCGTCTTCCTAAAAGCTCTAGCAATGCAAGACCTATCCTAACGCAATAAATATCGGTCCTCTCGAACTCAATCAGCACAGGTACAGGGCCAGGTGCTTCTCCAGTTCCACAGGTCAAGGTACAATGGTAGAACTTGTCTCCTTGAATGGCTACTTTGGGAAGACAGACCTCTCCCTCGCTTATCGCATGGCCGTCTTTCCCCTCTACGAATGCCCAGGGTTGATTTTGAAAAACATTCCCTCCGGCTATAGGCCGAAACCACGCTCAAGTGCTTCTATAAGTTATTTTTTACTCGAAAGCCGCCTCTACTATGCTCACCATCAACTGATACTGGTCCAGCTGTATCCATCCGTCAACACATAACCAAGAAACCTTCGGAAATCATGTACCTCGACCTTCGAAAAGCATCCGTTATACGAGTCATGGCAATACTCCCGAGCTTGCCCCAGTACTGGGTTATCGGGGTTATCTCACCAACAACTGTACAAAAGAGATTTCGATGTCGGCAAAACTCAGGTATTCCAGAACTGCAACGATAAAATTGTGACGACAACACCTCGGAGCTCAACTCCCCGGGACACTGCCACAACCCCTAAATGTCAGGAGGCACCAAGAACAATGTTCTCGTCACAAAACCATCGGAACGATTCCAAGATACCCGCGTGATCCTAAAAAAAATTTAGTGAAATTTGAGGAGAGGAGAGTCAAAACTTCTACGTCAGGAGACCTCACCAGAGCGACGAAGGGACTGGGGAGTAAAAAGAATCCTACTCTCCGATATATATAATCCTAAGACTCAAAACATTTTGTTCTAGACTCAACAACGCCAGACAAACAATCAGCGAGGCTCCTAAGTCGGGGAAGGCTCTGATTACCAACTTGTAACGCCCTCGATGCGGCTATATCTCCCACGTGTCGAAGCACGACTTAGAGGCATAACCGCATTGAAAGCAATGTCGCAAGTGAGGTAATCTTCACACAACCCATGTAATACATAAGGGAAAGAGATACATAGTTGGCTTACAATGCCACTTCACACAAGACATAAATAAACATCCATCATACAGATTACACTCAAGGTCCGACTACGGAACCAAAATAAAAGAAGATACCCCAAATGCTACACAGATCTCCGATCGTCCCAACTGGCTCCACTACTGATCATCGGGAAAAGACACATAGTAACGACCACGCCTTGTCGAACTCCCACTTGGGCTCGGTTAAGTCACCTGACCGCATCATCGGCACTGCAACTGTTTTGGTAGAATCTGAGTCACGGGGACTCAGCAATCTCACACCCGCGAGATCAAGACTATTTAAGCTTATAGGAAGGACAGAGTTGTGAGGTGGAGCTGCAGCAAGCGACTAGCATATATGGTGGCTACATTCGCAAAAGAGAGCGAGAAGAGAAGCAAGGCACGGTCGTGAAGCTAGTAGCGATCAAGAAGTGATCCTGAACTACTTACGCCAAACATTACTCCAACATCGTGTTCACTTCCCGGACTCACGAGAAGAGACCATCACGGTTACACACGCGTTGATGTGTATTTTAATTGAGGTCAACTTCGGTTTTCTACAACCGGACATTAACAAATTCCCATCTGCCTCATAACGCGGGCACGGCTTTCGAAAGATAATACCTGCAGGGTGTCCCAACTTAGCCCATTATAAGCTCTCACGGTCAACGAAGGATATTCCTTCTACCGAAGACCCGATCAATCTCGAATCCCGAACTACAAGACATTTCGACAGAATAAAACAAGACCAGCAAAGCCGCCCGGTTGTGCCGACAAATCCCGATAGGAGCTGCACATATCTCGTTCTCGTGGCACATCCGGATGAACACTACGACGGCAACCGAAGATGCCCCAAGTTGCCTCGTGGTGGCACCGCAAGTGGTTCTAGTTTGGACCAACACTCGGAGGAGCATTGGCCCGGGGTTAAATAAAGATGACCCTCGGCTCGCGAAACCCGGGAAAAGGCTTAGGTGGCAAATGGTAAAACCAAAGTTGGGCCTTCTTGGAGGAGTCTTATTCAAAGCGAACTGTCAAGGGGTCCCATAAATCACCCAACCGTAAGGAACGCGAAATCAAGGAACATAACACCGTGTGACGGAAAACTAGGGTGGCAAGAGTGGAACAAAACACCAGGCATAAGGCCGAGCCTTCCACCCTTTACCAAGTATATAGATGCATTAATTATAGCAGATATATATTGTGATATCCCCCACCAGTAAACATGTTCCAACAAGGAACAACATCTCCATGTTCCAACAAGGAACAAACTTCATCTTCACCTGCAACTAGTAACGCTATAAGAGGGGCTGAGCAAAGCGGTAACATAGCCAAACAACGGTTTGCTAGGAAAGGATGGTTAGGGGCTGACATGGCAATATGGGAGGCATGATAAGCAAGTGATAGGCATCGTAGCATAGGCATAGCAAAAGAGCGAGCATCTAGCATAGCAAAGATAGAAATGATTTCGAGGGTATGGTCATCTTGCCTGAAATCCCGCAAGGAAGAAGAACGAGTCCATGAAGAAGATGAACGAGAGTAGTCGAACGAATCCTCACAACTCCGGAACGAAACCGAAGGTAACCCGGAAAGAAGCAAACAACATGGTAAACACACAAGCATAATCATGGCATGATGCACAAACAAATATGATGCATGACCGGTTTAATGAGGCATGGCATGGCAAAGTGCAACAAACAATACTACCAGTTAAGTGGAGCTCAATATGCAACGAGTTGCATATTGACGAAACACCACATGCAAGTATTTAGTTCGCTCTCCTTTAGGTACACAACAATATTAAATGTTGTTAAACATGGCAAGAGGTGAAGCATCATGAAACTACCTATCTAGGCAAGTTTAAATGAGGCCGGAAGCAACAAACAACAATTCCGGAAAATCCCCATATGCAAATAATGAATTTGGTACTGTTCTGCCCTAAACCATATTTTATTGTTGTTAAACAGGAAAATAAAGTGCACCATGTTAATCTATGCATTTTTCCACCCCATTTACATATAATGTTTATTTAAAATGGAGCTACGGTTATTTAGTTATGAAATAAATCATTTAGCATGGCATTATGCAAAATAAACACAAACAGCATGTTAAACATTTTTAACATAGATGAAAGTGACATATTATTAATCTACACAATTTTCTAAGCATTTTACATATATAAAGTTTTTACATATGATGCACTGTTAAAAAGTTATTATATGCATGATGAATGGGGGTTTTCAGAAAAGCAGTAAATCATTGGATAATTAGACAAATTCACAGATGCAAAAAAAAAACCTACGCAGGCCGAAACTGATTGGCCCAATAGTGCACATGAGGGGGGATCTGGAGGGGGCTGATCACCCAAGGGCCTTGGGCGGGTTCAGTGGAGAGGGAGGCTGGAAGGGGGATGGGCCTTGGCGCTGGAGGGGAGGCAGCCCAGGCGCGCGGTCAACGGGGAGAGCGGGCGAGCTGCTCGTCCTCTGCTCGATGCAGAGCTGCGGGCGGCACTTGGAGCAGAGCTCCGGCGAGCGAGGCAAAGGGGCGGCGAGGTGAGGGACTTGGCGCGGAGGTCGAGCCGCAGGTGAGGTCCGAGACGAGGCAGTCGCCAGATTCGGGGCAGAGGGGCTCGTTCCCGGCAGCGACGAAGCTGCGGCAATCATGGCGGCTCCTGGAACACAGGGGAGAGGCATGAGAATCGAGGGAGTGAACCAGAGAGAGGGAGGAAGGAGGAGAAGAAGAGGGGAAGGGGCGACGGGTTCCTGGAGGAGCTCGAGCACGAGGGCGGCGCTCGGGGTGGCTGGGTAGCTGGCGCCGACCGGCGGCGCGACCGCGGTCAGGGACGAAGGAGCTGCGGGAGGCCGGACTTGTCCAGGAGGCAGGGGAGGCAGATGCCCGGGAGGACGAGGATCAGGGAGGTGGGAGGCTTCGGGCGCCGGGCATCCACGAGCTCGGGTCGATTTGGATCGGGAGGATCCCGAGGGCAAAGGGAGTTGGTCGGGGCTGCGGTTGGTGGGGATGGATCCCGAGGGGAAGAAATAGAGCGGCGGCGGCGCGGATGGGACAGATGGGACAAGAGGCCTAAAAACTAGGATTTGGACTGATGTATATATATACGTCAGGTGGATTAGGTAAGGGGCTATTTGGGCTCTCCGATCAAAACCGAACGGTCGAGAAATATAGCTTAGGAGAGTCCAACAAAGAAAACGGAGATGTTTTAGGGATGTTGGGGGATGATTCGGACTCATCGGTCATGACCGTGCGGGTCGGGTTCGGGGAAGTTTCGGACAACGGAGAGAACCGGCGGAACACGAACAGATGCAAGTTTTGAAAAACATGCGGATGAAATGCAGATGATGACATGAGACGAGATGCATAACAAGAACAAAATGCAAAACAACAGACAAAAACCCAACCACGGAGGAATTAATAAATCACATAGCCGGAAATGGCAAGATTTGGAGTTACGAATATGGAAAGTTGCATCCGGGGCGTTACACGGGGTGAGGTGCGTTGGGCTCCTGGGAGTGCGGTGAGTGCGATGGTGTGCTCGGAGTCGAGCCAACATGGCTGTGGCCACGACGGCGACGTGCGGTGGCGGCGGCGGGTGCGGCCGAGCTCGGTCCAATCGGTGCGGGGCTCGAGAGCGTGAACGAGAAGGATGGGAAGGTCGCTGGGCTCACGGCGAGTGCGGCGAAACAGTCGGCGAGGTCGGGGACGAGGTGATGCGGTGGCGACGGCGAAGGGGATCTGCGGCGGTGCTCGGTGAAGACGAGCTCGAGGAAGACAAAGCAGGGCTCGCGAGCGCTCGAGGCTCGGGCTGCTCGACGGAGTCGACGACGGCGGAGTGGTTGGACACGGAGGCTCGGTACGGGGACGACGGTGGACGCGGTTTCACGGTGGCGCGGGCGCGGCAGCGTCCGCCATGGCGGAGGGAGAGCGAGAGAGAGAGACAGGGGAAGAAACGAGATGTCAACGGGTCGGGCGGCGACGTAGCCTGGCAGCTGTCCAGCGCTGGCAAGCGGCAAGTTGTTGGCGCCATGCGAGCTCGCGCTTCGCCAGGCGTCGACTCTGTACTGCGTGGCAAAGAAGAAGCAGCTGGTTGGCATGGGCCAGCACAGTGCTGGGCCGCCAGGTGGGCCGGGGCTTGGGTTCGGCCAGGTAAGAGGTTTTCCCATTTTTTTTCTATTTTTTAATTATTTCTATAGGTTTGTTGCATTTCTAAAAATACCTAGGCAACTCCAAAAATCACCAAACTGCACATGGTCCCTAGTTGGAATATATCTAGCATGGAACATTTTAGTTTGGGGTTATTTGAGCATTTGAAATATTTTATATAATTTAAATGCCGAAACTCAAATAGCTAAAGATTTAATCCAGTGACCTTAGAGTGACCTAGAAATTTGTGCATCACTTCTGACAGTGGTTTAGGACCAAGGCAAAGGTGATGAACATTTTTAGAGGGCATTTCCGGTTCATTGAAAATATTTTTAGTAAACCCTAGTAGGCTTCAGAGGGGTTCTGGGGGTTCTGTCTTCCCCATTTCAAATTTCTGATGAAAGGTAAACATGATGCACACTCTAATGCATGGACTAGCTAGGATGTGACACGTATCGCCAAGCTTGCCTTCCACGCAAAGGAAAGTCCCATCCGGACACGGGACGAAGTCTTCAATCTTGTATCTTCATAGTCCAGGAGTCTGACCAAAGGTCATAGTCCGGCTATCCGGACACCCTCTATTCCGGTACTCCCTCAGTTAAGCTAGCTCACTGCCTGAAAGTGGAGCTCGTATTATACACCTTGACCCCACCTTTTTTGAATCCTTCCTCCATATATATTGTTATATAAGATAAGTCCCATAACTCCCTAATTCAGATCGATTCCAGTCGCCGCTACGGTCACAACAATCCATTATGGCTCGGACCCTCTTAGCAGCTTGATCCCTCGGGAAGCCATAGTAGGGATTACGTCAGTATATTCTTAGGCGAGCAGTGGGTTATAGCACCCCTATTTTGTTTTTGACCTTCTTTCTTTTTTAGGCATGGGACCAAACCAAGGTTGATCGAAGTTGAACATTCCTATGGAACTCCCCTTCAGACGACTTCTCTGCGCTTGCCCAGCACCTTTCATTCTATGGACCAGGACCAATTTCACCTCAGACCATGGTGAAGTCATAAGTGACTGGATAACATTCTCTCAAGGACCTGCAAAACTCTCTAATGCGGATGATCAAACGTTGCTTCAGATGTGTATGAGAAGGAAGCGTCTCACAGGACTCTTAGATAGAAACCAGCATAGTCTATGAACTAGCATGAACATTTTATTAAACTTGGTTGCACTCGTAAAGCGAGCGTGAAGAGAGCTGCGAAAGAAGCCCACGGAACGGAGCGGTTATTTTTCCTGACTAGCAAGTGGACAGGCTCAGATGTCGTAGCTGATGTGTCATGCTAGGTATCTTTTATTGGCCAAGTCAGGAAGGATAGTCAAGTAAGAAAATAGACCATAAGCCATCCTTTATCTTTTTTTCGAAGAAAGGAACAATAAATAGCTCATAGTTTCCTTGCAACTTCCCTAAGAGTTGTTCTTCTATCATCAGTGAGAGTTTACTTTGTTGTCGGTGTAGGCAATAATAGATAGATTTCTGTAGATAGGTGGGCCCAGGCGAAGAAATAAATAATAAATGAATTCATGCCCCTTTAGCATATGCTTATGTAGCACTCCTATTTTGAATAAGCTTATGGGAAAATACTATAATATGCTTATCTCCATTCGGAGATTTATATTTTGTCTCCTTATTTTTGAAAATATTTTTTAAGCAAGTGAGCAAGCCATACCATTCATCCTCCACCTCCTCGTCCATGAAGTCCGTTGACTTTCTTTTTCTGGTAAAGGCAGCATATGCCCTAAGAGCCTATTTTTCCACATCAAGAGGAAAGTCCCACACACAACCCCAAGAGAATAAACTGGATGGACCCCTATTCGTGCGCCTATGGACCGATGGTTCCCAACCAATAACTAGTGACCCCCTATGGACCACTCCTATGTAACTCCAACAGAAAAGGGAGACAGAATATAAATGGAATATTATGGGCTTGCTTACCCTAAGCAACTGAAGGAAACCCGTATAGAAATACAGGTTTTGCTTCCGCATAAGAAAGGTCGCTACAAAGCTGGCTCACAGCAGTTCTCTCCTCTAGAGTGTAAAATCATGGATGGAGCTTGATGCAACAGCCACTAGATTCCTACCTTTAGTGCTTGCCTATGGATGGTCCTTCTTTCCCTTCCGGTACAAAACAATGGTTTATTGGCCTTCTCACCAGTGGTCTCAATCCTTGACTCCAGTAGAGTATCTCATATCAGGTGCCCTACTCCTTTTTATAGATATATGCGTCTGGAGACTGATAACGCTTGTGATCTCTTTTTTTCTATTTGTTAAGGAATGCTAATAATGAAATAACTGATAGAGCTGCTAATGGATTTCATGTCCCTCTTGATCTCCATTCTCATTGGATGTTTTGACTTAGTAGCTATGTGATTTTTCACTTTGATCTGCGTACTTTATTTCTTCTTTCACTACTTCCTGTCGTCTCTCTTCTTCGGACCATGTATAGGGAACCATTCTTTTCCCGGTTCCCATTAGAATAGCATTCCTTCCATTCTTCCAACCAACCATATCTCTTATCCCTAGCTCGGCTCTTTTAGAACCAATTTCCATCTTTACATTGACAGCTGCGAAGAGCTCCCCTTCACTAGTTATGGTTGTTTTTGGTTCATAATGGTGGTCTAGGAGAACCCGAAACTAGAGCACACATGGGATATGCATTTTTTCTATGGTTTGTGATTGTTGCAACCACCTGTCTCTCTTTTTTTTACTTTATCAGATATTTCATGAAATGAACTCTCTATGGATCCCCACCATAGAAGGGCAACAAGAGCTAGTGGACTCAGTTAGGGCAACAGATGATAAAGACTCGTCAGGTTCGAACTGACATTATTTATATACTAAGCCCTATATTCCCTGAAGGAGTCGCGAAACTTCTGTTAGGTTCTTATCTGAGATTCCATCTATACGAAGCATATGTTGGTTTAGAATTGCTCGGAAATTCATTGATAGTGACTTTTGAAGTTCTAGGTTTTATAGTGTACTCCTCTTTTTTCTCGATCGAGCCGCTTTCCCTCATTCTACTCGTCAGCCCTCTTTACAACTTGTACAATCAATGCCACAAAGATAGGAAACTCGATTGTTGAATATATAAACAAAGGGGCGATGGTTTGGCACCAGATATCCGGGGGTGTGGAAAGAGTAGCTATGAAAAGCGGAAAAACCATCAAAAAACGACGATTGCTCGTGAAGGTTTCCACAGAAAGACCCCTTGGTTCTGTCAAACAGATCACAATTACAGGTACTTGGGAGCATACCGATGGAATGAACAAAATACGAACAGTTAACATAATATAGTCATAGATCTTAGGTTGTAACTTGATCATGAGCGAATTTGTTGATGTTGCACCCACGAAGTATGGAAAGTGCCAAACATTGGGAACTACCCCGGGAGGAGTTAGGAGTAGGAACAAGGAGAAGCGAGAACCACTTAAATGGAGGATTCTATTGTATTTCTGTCTTTGTTCCCCATAGCAACTGGGGATCGAAAAGCACCAAATTTGATGACTTATTAAGGGAAAGACAAAGTAAGAGCAAGCTATTGAATAAGTTGCAACATATGTCGGGGAGGCTTCCGTTGATTGTGTACAAACAAAATACGAGTCCAAAGGTAGGGTAATAAAGGGTTTAGCTAATGGAGAAATTGACTCTTCCGGGAACCAGTAACACGTAAACCATGTCAAACCAAGACCAATCAATATCTGAACGGAATGGATTCGAACTTCTCGTAGAAAAGTTTCCGGTGCAAAATTCAAAGAAATGAGCAATTCAAAGGAAAAATGAATTTGAGGCATGCGCCGGACTGAAGAGATGATTCCTTTCTGCGGGATCATTTCTTTGTTTGCGTCAGAGAATCCCGCACCCTATTTGCAATCAATGCAAATTAACATTGCTCAAGACCCCGAGAAGGCCCTGATAGAAGTGGGACCGTCTCTTCTGAGCTTTGGAGTCCCTTTTCCGTTTCCGTAATTCCTTTACGACAAAATCCCTGCTAATCCCCAAAGACGCAGCTTGTCCAACCTGGGTTTTAGATAGTGGTTGATTGCCCTGGATTCAGTAACTACTACCCTCGCCCCCAACATCTTTTTATTACGATTCGCTCATTTTGAAGGTTCATTCTGCTTTTGGTCTTCAAGAAATTCAAAATATTTCTGAATTCCCATTTTTTGCTAGGGTCAAGCGTGTCCCCCTCGTAAAATCTGTAATGGGATCGCCCCGAGTAGGTGGGGCGTCCCGAGCGGTGGGGTCCGAATCAATTCCAAAATCCAGTGCCAACTTCATGATCAAAATCAACTATCACCTTCTCGGGACTCGACCTGGAACTTCTTGCACTTTAATATGCCTCGTTCTATGAGAAAGCATCTGATCGAAGAGCAGCACTAAACAAGCAAGCTAGACTTCCTACTTTTGGGGTTTTTAAGGTGACCGATGCCTCCACGGTATTCGTACATCGGATGAGGATTCCTACAACGGTACAACGGATCAATCCATTCAAACCAATGAAACCATTAGGTACGCCCCGGGATCTACTCTATTTTTACATTTGCTAATGCCGAGATCCGATGCGAAAGCAAAGCAAAGGTTGTTATTCAATAGTTGTTGCCGGTAAAGAAACGGTGGAACGGGTATCTTTAGCAAAGCAATTTTGATTGGTTGAATCGTATTGAGTTCCGGTCTCTTATAGTATCTTTCCTCCAGCCTATTGAAACTCATGTTTTTATTAACCAACAACACATGAACTTTGCTAGAACTAAAGAAAAGGTTATTCAGTCCACTAGTGCAACTTAAGTGAAGCAATTACCTATTCTGAACCTCCATAAGAAAGAGCTCAGAACCGCTGCTTGTGAACAGTTCTCCTCAACTGAAGGCGCACTACTGTTACTATCAGTCTAGTCTCTCGAGGGCACTCTTTCGATCTCGAACAAACTTACTTCTCCAGAAGAGATATATTCAGGAAACCCGATTTCCAGTCTTGTCTTAAGAACTCGACTCCAAAGAAAGAAAAAAGAAAAGCGGACTAAAAGAGAACAACAAAAGAGAGATCACTTTCGACGATTGAACATCACTTTTATATCCATATTGGAACTAGACTTGAACCTTCATATCCAGATTTCACTCCACTTTCACTTTCAGATCAGGAACGTCGACTTGCACTTTCAATAGTGAATTTTTCACTTTCCGGAATTGGCTCATATTCACATAGTCCAAGAAAGACGAATAAGACCTTGAACTCCCTATTTCACATATAATCGAGAGACTCGTAATATCAGTGCCTTGGGTAAATGCCTACCAAAGGGAGAAGAATGCCGAACATTTTTCTGTCTTCTTCGCTTCCTAAAATATTTAGGGAACAGGCTGGCTTTCATGTTCATAAGTTCTCTTTGTCACATACATCCATCACTTTCGTCTTTCTTGGCTTACTCAAGTGATCTAATTAAAGGGCAAGCCGCACTCAAAGCAATCCAGTCCCGGAGCTCTTTCTTCTAAATGCGGATTCAATAGCACCGGTGGTGAAAGCAAAGGATATTCAATCCACTTGTCATCTTGTGGGCCTGCTTCTTTCCGTTCTTTCTCTTCTTTTGCAGAGGTGTGTGTTGCGCCACGCATACAAATCGTTTTTTAGCCAAAGGGTGACTTTACCTCTCGCTTCTGGTTCCAATGGATATGGATTAGATGGATGGAGTCTTACATATTGAAGTGGGTAAGGCAAGCAACTCGTCTCGAATAGGCTGATCAGTGATACATGATTTTGGAATAAAATCTAGACGACTCAGCCCTCTTCTCATCTCAAAGCTCGACCTCTGCCACTACTACTGCTTCCCTAGCCAAGCCATACTTCGCATTCTTTGCCTGAATCCATAAAAACAAATTCCGTCGAGTTTCCTTGCATGGGGTTGATTGACCTTGAAGTCCATATATAGATTCCCATAGTTCATCTCAACTTGACCAACCATTGAGATTGGAACAAATAGGGGAGATGGAATTCTTCTATATTGTATTTAACCCTTGCTCTTGCCTTGGCTTCGCCTTCCACCTTCAGCTAAGCACCTAACCCGTGTGACGGGACCTTCGGTCTAGCCTTTGTTCAGGTATGGGACCGACCTGGGATTCTTCCATCCGAGTGAGTACCGCCCTTCAGATTTGGTTTGAGTACGGGACCGACCTTCTCTTTTGTTTGTAATTGGGCTTGCCCGAAACAAAGGAACTTTGGTGTGAGAACCCACCCGAGTTGGTAACCCAACATTTTCACCTACGATTTCTCCCTCGTCTTCTTTGCCTAGTGGGCTAAGCAGAACTCCTCCCTTCGTGTCTTCTTCCTTTCCAAGCTTGTTGCGGGGAATCTGGGCTCTTTTTCAGCCCCTAAGGACTGCTACTTTGATGAATGAGGCCTAACGGTCTTAATTCCTAATGCTGCTCCTACTGCTATTGCTGTTGTTACTGCTTTCGGGAATTCGCATCTTTCTTCATAGGGCCCTAGCCAAGGAAAGCTTTCCCATTAAATGAATGTGCTTGCGTACTCTTCAATTCCTACGGGAAGTGTGGGACTAATTGAATTTCATTCATGTCTGTTAGGAGAATTATTCTTCCTTACAGCTTGCATTCGATGCATCCGCCGTACTAAGAGCTCCTTCTAGAAGAAGCGATTTGGTAACAAGCCCAAAGGAGAATATATCTAAATAAACCTAAAACTCCCATTATGATTTGAGATTGCCTTGCCGTTGCGCCCCTTGCCTTTCTTACTGGATTTCCAGTTGATGTGGAAGGCTTGGCAAAGAAGCTTGTGTCAGAAGAGAAGTGGAAAACTAAGCTGCTTGGGCTTTACGTAAACCTGATTGCCCTAGTAGGAGTCAGAATAAGGCTGAGGCTTGAAGACAAGCAACTGACATCTCGGATCTTGCCATTGCCAGGAGCACGGATGCCCAGAATGCCCTTAGTCTATGTCTGTCTATATAGGCTTTAAGTAAAAAGGCAAGTAAGCCGTAAGCCAAAAATCAAGGCTTTTAAGGACCTTCGACATCTTTTAAATAAGCTAATAACAGATATTTTCCGTCTTTCGAGATGTGAAGAGAAGTAAGAAGGTTTACTTTTGGGATAACGAAGATATGACCATATTTTAGATCGATTTTCAATAGACGAGATCGGATAGCAGAATAGAGAGAAGGATTTCCTGCTTTCTTAAAATGATAGAGAGTCAGGAGAGGGTCTATGTTAATAGATCTCTTTAGATAGGGAGAGGAAAGACGTAACTAGACCGCAGAAAGAATATAATCTTTTACCGCTACATCCGCTAGATAAGAAAACTCAAAAAATGAGATTCCTATCCTTTCTCTAGTTGAAGAATAATCTGGATATTCTCGAAGATGCTTGACTTCGAGTTCATGGAGCGACAGCTTTCTTTGTAAACAAGTGTCCCTTACTCTATTACTTTTCCACTTCATTAATCTGAAAGAAGTGACAGAAGAAAGCTACTGGCATATACCCCTGCCCCGGGGGAACAGGTGCCACCTCAATAGCTATATTCTAAATCGTTAAGCGTCACAACCCTTTCCTTTGTATCGGACCTTTCCCGCTTTCCTTACTTTCCTTCCTCACTCAAACTTCAAAAAGTCCTTCCATGAATCTAGGGAAGGAAAACCACCTCTGACTTCACCAAGTCTCCCTTTCTTTGGTCGAAGGCTTCAGGTCAAGATCCTTTTTCCTATCTATTGAATATGCAAAGAGAGATGCTTCTTCCTCTTCAAGTTGGAAGTGCAAGAAGAAATGTGGTAAATAGGAGTTCCATCTACCACACACTCGCCCAACACTCCAGCTAACTTCAGCATCCATACTCAGCTAGGAGAAAGGTGCCGGGGACACTATGAACAAACATGTACTTGGTTGACTTCACGTTCCATCGCACAACCGGGTAAGATCAAATAAACAAAAAACTTGCTTGCACAATCCCTATTGAGAGGATTTCTTGAGCTTGAACTTCCTTTTATAGCTCCGCTCACTAGGACTTATTTTCATCCGCAATGAAGCTTATACCACCACTTGGTCAGTAAGGCCTGATTCAAAAAATGATCAATCACCCCCTTCCCTACTTCAATTGAAAAGGGGGAATCGCCCTTTCACAGCTGCCCTCCACAAAATTTATACCTATCCTTTCACCTAAGATGATCACGAACGAAGACAGAGAATTGCGTAGATAGGAGGAGGAAACGAACCAACCCGAAAAAACAAACAAAATGGAATGAGAGAAATTATCAGAAAGATTGAAAAAAGAAAGAGAATGGCGGCCCCCTTCTTTTCGCCCAGGGGGCATCATTGTCGGGCACAGGCTTCGAGGGTTCTTCCATATCTAGATATAGAGATAGATGATGATAGAGATCTAGATCTTTCTATAGACAGATCCTTCGAGAAATTTCTACTGATCCGCTTTCAAGATCTATGAACAAGAAAGACCCAAAAAATCTCCATGTAAAAAAGAGAGATGAATAGATAGGGCTGAGCCGGTAGCAGGACTGGGTACGATGATGGGGCGAGAGAGGGAAAAAACCCTTCGGGATGGATCGGGAAAAGTGACCTCCAGCTCAGCCCACGACTTCCTTCCCTTCGCATAGTTCAGGTGACTCCCTTCCCCCTTTTTTGCCAGAATGAATTAGCCCGACGCCATGAATCCTCCCCTCCTATCTTTCTTTCTCATTGAGTGAACCACTGCCTGGGATGCCCCTATACTTAGGAATTCAATGATTTAAGGGCCCCGGGAGGAAACTTCAGAAAGAAAGCCTACTGGTTGGTCTGGTTGATTAAACAGAAAGAGGGTTTCGAGACGAAGATCTAGGCACTTGAATCGTGTCACACCCTGCATTTTGTAACATTTCATTTGCATTAATAAAGCATGAAAATTTGGACCAACAAAAAAACTTTTGCATTATTTGGCTTTTTTTTATTTTGGAGTTGGTTTTCTCTCTGTGATTTTCAAGTGCTCTTCAAAGTCAACACAACTCCACCTTGTATACTTCATCTCCTTGCCCTAAATTTCTGCCCAATGATCATGCCATGTGTATAGAGCAATATAGTATTTTCTTACAAAAATAATTTGGCCAAAAAGTATTTCCTAAAATTAGTTTTTCCAAAAACCCCTAAACTAAGGATTACAGTGCATGTGCTAGATTTGGGGTGTGAAAAATCTTTCAAAAGGTATATTTGAATCCTATTAGATGTAGGACTCCCATAAACCACAAAAATATGATTTTAAAAGCTATTTTCCTATTTTATTTAAAAGCTTTTTCTTAAGGCCAGAAATGGTCTTTAATAGGGGAAAATTATTTTATTGTTTCAAAAATATTTGACAAAAATCAGGGAAACTCAGTGGACATATAATTTCCATATATAAGAGTTTCAACATATGGTCATGATCAAAATATTGGACAAAACCTCCCAAAACCATTTCTGCCCATTTCAAGGATTTGAAATATTTCTACAGGAGATATTTTCATAAAAATCCAAGAAAAATCCAGCAAGTCACAAGTGCATATTGTGATCACCTTGGAAAGCCTCATATCAATTAAAGTCATTTTGGTTCACCACAATGCCCCAAAACCCTCTCTGACCAGAATCATATTTGAACAAGTTTGTACTACCAACTTTCTCCCCATAACCCCAACTTTTGTGAGCATGTTCACATGACCAAATGAGGCCACTACACCAAGTAGTGCATCAAGGAGGAGTGTTATGCTCAACTAGATCTACACAAGTCTATTTCTGCTTATTTCTAGGGTTTACAAAAGTTGCATTGGCAACTTTGCCCAAATAAGCTCCAAATTGGTGGAGGGCCCTAATTATATGTTTCATTTCACCCTGACGAGTATCATGGCATTTGGAAATCATTTTCTTGCTAAAACCTTTGTCAAACAGCTTCTGCCACTTTTCAAAAAACCCCATTTTGACGATTAAAACTATTCTCCTTGAGCTCAACTTTTTACCACAGCTCCTCCTAGACCCCTTTCACCTGCAGTAACAATGGCAAGTCCACAGCTCAATTATTCGATGAGTAAAACCCCACTTTCTCTCTCTGGACAGCCCCTTCCTCTCATTTCCTCACCTCTCTCCTCACCCCAGCGGCCGTCCAGAGCATCCAATGCCTCCCCCTACTTCTTTACTCCACCCTTGAGCTACTGGACACGGTTGGCCGCGCCCACAAGGCATAGAAAATGCCATGCCGGCCATTTGGGTGCTCTGGAGCGCGCTACATTGTGTTCCAGTACTGTAGCCGCCCTCTGCCCGACGCCTCCGACCACCTCGGGCCTCCCACGCGCGCCTGCCGATGCGCCTCGGCGTCAGCAACACGCTACACGGTCGTCCCCCTCCTCTCTCCTCCTCCCCGCGCCTCCGCGCTAGCAAACAGAGGCCGCCCGAGCGCGCCAATGGCGCGGCTCACACGCACGCGCCTCTGACCTCTCCCCACTCCATCTCTCTATCTCACCCGACGTAGTCGATGTCCAGGAGCACCCCAGACACCACGCCCTCTTCCCCCGAGCCCTGCAGCGACGAGCAGGAGCCCACCGGCGCACGGGTCTATGGGACCTCGCCGTTCGCCTATTTAAAGGCCTCCCCGAGCCCTCCTCTCCTCACCACTCGCTCTCTGCACCACCAAACCCTCCCCCTGCACCCCCAGTTCCTCTCCAGAGCCGCCCGAGCTCGAGATCGAGCTCGAGCTCGAGCTCCGCCGCTTCGGCTCGCCTGAGTTCGCGAGGTATAGGCCTCCCCCGCTCCTCCTCTGCCTTGATCTGGAACCCCTGCAGCCCTCTAATCCTTTCCCCTTTGTTTCCCCTCTCTTTAGCTGCCGGAAACGTCCGGAACCATCAACGCCCGAAGCTCCTCCGCCGCAAGACCTCATCACCGGCGAACCAGGCCACCCCGGCGGCCAACACCACCTCCATCCGAACGGCGGATCCTCGCTGAGCATAACGGTACCACCCAAGCACCCTCCCATGCCCTGTATCGCCGCCGGCGAGCTCGCCGTCGCCTCTGTACAGAGGTAGACGACGACGGCCGTGGGCCCTGTCCGTCAGCCTCACGCCCTAACGGGTGGGACCCACCCGTCAGGTTTAAAATGCACGCGCGCGCGTACCGGTTCGCTGCGTCGACTGAAGGCGTATTTTACCTTTACGCCTTCGACGTGGCAGCCTCGCGTGGGCTGAAACCCATTTGGGCCTGCTGCACTGTGGTCCTTCTGGCCCAGTTGCACAGTGCTGCTTCACCTTTTTCTTTTTTGTCTGTTTTATAAAAATTCCACAGGATACAATATTTATCCAAATGAAATAATTCCAGTTCCTAAATTCTTGTAAAAATCCCACCTATTTAATGGTGCAACTTTCATTCAAATCCAACAACCTTTTCTTCACTGTAAATATTTAAATGTGATTTTAAGCATTTAAATATACCTTTGTAAATCCATTCCTCCTATTCTGCTACTCCAAATCCAAAACTAGGAATTTTCCCCTTCTTAGTTTTCAACCTATTATTTAATAAAAATGAGTTGACATTTTTCTGAGCACTTTGGTTTTTCTGTTTTATTATTGCCTTATTTTCTCGTTATTATTTTGCGATGATAGATTGCGTTGCTCACGAAGGAGTTGGACCAGAAGACTTTGAAGACCCAGAAGACTTTGTTGAGCCAGGCAAGCAGCCCTTTGACCATGTTTATGAAACCCTTTTTATGCATGCCATATAGCATTTTTATTTCTTGCATCGGAGTCATGATATTGAGGTGACCACATGGGGTGGCTTGCCACCATTACTTCCTCATTGATACTTGCATTTTGCATGACCCTACCTTCTTATGAGGGTTATGCCGGTGCGAGTAGAGAGGATGCTAAAGTAGTGCTACGCAAAAAGGGACGGGTATATGCATGGTGAAGGAGACAAAGTATTTTCAAAGGACTTTTTGAAAACCCCGTCGGGTGCCACTTATGCCCGAGGGAGATGATGAGATGGGTAACCACTTGATGACGAAGTGGTGTACCGAGCCAAGTGTGTGTGTTGTTTCCAAACGGATTGGTTTAAGTTGCGACCGTTATTCCAACCTTACATGCGCAACCACTCTACCCTTATATGGGAAAGGGCATTATTGATTACCTAGGCCGATACTAGCTTGGAGCCCGCATTACTAGTGACGGGGGAGAGTTGGTGCTCTCTCTCGGGACGGGGTCATGCCAGGTAGGGCGGCCATGACTATTTTCACAGGGCACCGGATACACCGTTGTGTCCCCTCTCGGATGTTACGATCTCGAGTGAGTCTCGTATGATGTATATCGTGAGGATACGGAACAACGAGTGGACTCCTGGTTAGTGTCGTTTAGGGAAAGATAGTGATCGGGTGCTTACCCCGGGTACTTGAGGTACCGCGGGTCGTGGAAGACACGGAAGTTCCCCGGATCTTGTGGGTAAAGTGTGCTACCTCTGCAGAGTGTAAAACTATTCGAATAGCCGTCTCCACGGTCAAGGACAGTTGGGTAACCGCTCTTGGGCTACGTCCACATGTTTTACAAACCAGTGTGTGTGTTTGGATAAGTGGTAAGATCTACTTGGGTCAAGTCAAAGGTTGATATCTATAACCTGTCCACTCTATTTATGTTGATATCTATAACTTGTCCTCGTGGTTAATTGAATTCTCCTGATGCATGTCTTACAAGTTGTTGAACATATTATTGCACTCAAAACTAGCTTTCTGTAAAAATTTACCTATATCATGCATTGCTATATCTGGAACCAAAACATGGGTTGCTTGCGAGTACATTCAAAGTACTCATTGGCTTGCCACTGGTTATTTAATTGGCCAGACATGGAAGAACCAGAGTTCGAAGAAGAGTTCTTTGGATACGAACATGCGAACTAGGACGTTTCCCAGTCAGAATGCCTGTAGGGTTAAGGCAGATGGCATGGGTTCTACTAATCAACGAAGATTTCCGTTGCTTGTGTTTCATTTGGTGTTCAGCCCTTAAGGCTTTATCAATGTAATACTTGACCATAATGGTCATAATTTGTGTAAGACAGTATGTATGGATGTAAGACTCTTGTTATTCAGCTTCTGTGTGTTCAGTGAGCATCGATCTCTGGGATTACTGTACACTTGCATTCGGTGATCACGACTTATGAGTCGGGGTCCCCACAAATCGCCTGATTCCGATAAACGGGCGAAAAGATAAACTAAAACGAAAATCGGGTCAGAGATCGCGATCGAAAATAATCGTGGAAAATCCGAGAAAAAGAAAAAACTAACGAACAGGGTAACGAATGAACATTCGTTGTCTGTAACTACCGAGCGAAAATTGTTCTTTAAAACGAACTTACGGACGAACTTCCGCTAAATAAACTAAACCGAGAAAACCGGCGAACTGATCTAAAAAAATGAACTAGGGTTTTCGAAAAAAACCGGATCGGTTTTAGAATAAACCGAACGGCGGCAGCGGCGGCGTGTACCTCCGGCGAGGCTCTGGCGGTGGTGTCTTGTGGCGCGGCAACGGCGGCGGCGCGCTGCGCTTAAGCGGGCGGGCAGCGACGGCAACGGCGGCGCTGGCTTGGGGCGGCGGCTGGCGGCGGGCCCATGAGCTGGGGGTTCGGTGGTGGTGGGGGGTCCGGGGCGGCGTATTTAAAGGAGGGGGGGTTGCTTGGGGGAGGGGGCAAGGCGGTGCGGGAAGAGTCCCGGCCGGACTCGGGTCACGGTTGGCGGCACTGGCGTAGTCTCCTGGAGGGAGACGAGGCGCGGGGCGGTGGGCCAGCTCGGCTGAGCTTCGGCTCAGTCGGGCGCTGGAGTTTAAAAAAATTAATTTAGCCGAAACTTAAATAAATCCTAGAAAACAAAATAAAAATCTAAGAATGCCAAAACAAAATTTCACCGTCTAAACAAAATATTTAGAACGAGATGAACATTTTCTTGCCCCTAAAATGAAATTTTGAAAACATGCAATTTTTCTAATGCAAATAAAATATCAATGAAATCCGAATAAAATCAAATATTTGATTTTAATATTTTCCTCCAATATTTCAATTATTTTGGAGAAGTCATATTATCTCCGAAATATTTTTGGAGAGAAAATAATTTAAACCAAAATCCTCGTTTCAATATTTGATAAAACTCAAATATGAATATAGGGAAATCCCCAACTCTCTCCGAGGGTCCTTGAGTTGCTTAGGATTTCGAGGATCGCGAAATGGAATGCAGCAAAATATGATATGCATGAATGATCTATGTATAACATTCCAAATTGGAAATTTGGGATGTTACACACTTACACGTAAGTGGGACAGGAAGATGTGAAAATGGTGTTTGTCTTCACTATAATCTTCGAATGATGGGAATATATGCACGTAGTCCCTAACAACATTGAAAGCATTGTCTTTTAAACTGGGAATAACTGGAATGGGGTTCCAATCTGCAGGAATTGGACGTCTCTATAGTTGGGATAGGTCTTCGGCCGATGGACTTGCTGTACTTTTTGCTGGAGTGGGATTTTTCTGTGGTACGGCTGGTGCTATGGCAACTCAAATCGGCATACCTTTTGCTAGAGTGCAGGTCCTGTGTGGTGGGGCTAGTGGTGTGGCCAGTGAAGTATGGGTACAGTCTGCTGGAGTCGGTCCTACGTTTTGTGTCACCGGTTGTACAACCAATATAAGTGGGTGTCTTGTCTAATTTCTCCCACAACCACATTTTTCAAGGACTTTCTTGGTGCTCCTTCAGGTTCGCAATCACCCTCTTCCTTTTGATATCGATGCCCAAGAACAACATTTGAGTGAAAAAACATGGTATGATGATGATGGAATATGTCTTGATAATGGATGGGCATGGCATCTCGACATATATGATGAGTAAACTAAGCAGATGGCGGTGCAACAAAGTAGAAGAAATGCAAGACAACATATGCAAGATACGTGCAATCAATAAAACCATGCCAAATTAGAGCAGGCTCCTTGATGGGTGAACATGACAGGCCATCTGCCTTTGACTCCTCAAGGTTAGAATAGTCATTAGGATCATATTCTGAACAAGAATCTATAGTTGGGGAGCGTATGAGTTTCATTGCATCCAGAATGGCACTCAATGCCTTGGTGCCAATTTTGGAAGTAATTGTAGTGTTCCACAATAATCTTCTGATGCACGGATTCTGATATTCACTGTAATTACGTATAATATCTGAGAACCATGAAAACATAAATAGTTGTGAGATTATCTTTGTAATGCAGAGGATATTCTAACATAGGGGTGCCCCTGTTAACACTTGTGTGCTATCACTGGATTCTTATGAAAGAGCTCATGTGTGATGTAATATGGTGCGAGCATTTATATAATCTGGCACAAGTACACAGAAAATAGGCTCCAGAAGTAAGGATAGTTGGCAGATGATAGGTTCAAAATATAATGTATAGAGAGTTTATTGCCAAACCATGATAACAAGAGCACACATCAACTAGGCAGATCATAGTCTACATAAAAGGGGTACACCATAACCACGATATATAAATCGGGAAAGTGGATCTGGCTTGAAAATACGGTGTTGTATTGCCGCTAGTAATTGAAAGCCTATCGATCAAGTACATTCCAGCTCTATCAGCTGTTGACTTCAGATGTCCCTACTCCCTTCCTGACAAGGAACATACTTTACGTACTAAATACAGAATAACAAAAGAGGAACATGTTAAAGAACAGAAGAAGAAGCATATTCTTGAGGTTTCGCTTAATTGCATACAATGTTGGTTGCCCACTCATGATGAATCACAGCGCCCAAAGAAATGCAATTCCATGTTGTCTCTCTATATGTGGCAATTTTGAACAAGAGTCATTAGGATCATATTCTGAACAAGAGTCAATAGGTGGGGAGCGTACGAGTTTCATTGCATCCAGAATGGCACTCAATGCCTTGGTGCCAATTTTGTAAGTCATTGCGGTGTTTAGCTTCAAGAGTGGACTGCTGCTAATGCGACACAAAGCAGCTACATAGATCATAGTGTAGATATAATGGGAAAACCATAAACATCATAGTAAAATCAGCAAAGTGAAACTTGCTGGAATATATGTGCTAGTATTGCCGGTATGGCTAGAAAGGCTTCGGATACTAGCTCTCTTCAACTGAAGGTGCGGTACTGTTAATATCAGTGTAACTCTCAAAGGCGACACAACTCCCCGCATTTTCTTGCTATTCTTATAGGAATCGAGTGGGCAGGCCACTACAAATCCTACTCCCATGTTTACAAAATCCTACGAATCAAAGAGGCCCGATGAGCTCAAAGTGTCCATACCAACCGACCGTATAGACTTCTACCCTGCAAATGTCCCTGCTCATCTTCACTACAAGGAACATACTGTACTACTACTCCCTCTGTTCCAAAATATAAGTCTTGGTAGAGATTTCCACTATGGATCTCATACAGATGTATCCAGATACATTTTAGAGTGTAGATTCACTCATTTTTCTCCATATGTAGTCCATGGTGGAATCTATACAAACACTTGTATTTACGAACGGAGAGAGTACTTATTAAAGAAGAATGGAAGAGGAACATGGTAAAGAAGAGCAAGCAGATTTTGGATAATAAAATGTTCGTTGTGCAGTGCCCACACATCATGAACCAGAGCGCATTAAGAAAGCAACTCCCTGCTGTCTCTCTATATGTGGTGCACATGCTTTTTCAAAAGTAAAGTAGGAACATTAGCTGACCAATTAAATGTTCTCTATTTTAGTAATATCAGCATCATATCAGATTCCTACTTGAGCAACAAGTTTGGAATTATGAGTGGCAGGTTGTTTAGCTTGATGGATTCAGGAGCAGTGCTTACAGGTACAATGATGGTACTGAATATAAGAGCATGTCTGCATTTGGGTCAGTCGACCATTTCACGCGGTTGGATGAAGATCCTACATCTCCTAACCCTTCTTCTTCCTCGTCTCTGATTCTTCCCATACAGAACACCGCACGGGCCGCCGGCCAAACCATCGACCCCCACCGCCTGTGTTCCTCTGCCACCCCCACCCCCGCCACCACCCGCATCAAGTTTTCTTCATTCGGCGAGGCCCCACCATCGCCCCACCCCCCCCCCCCCAACCAAAGTCCCCAACCGAGCCCCTTCGTTCGCACCGACGAACTCCGGTGAGCTCTGAAAAATCGACTGACCTAATTTTGAAATTTAGTCTACTGTGATTTAATAGTGTGGAATATAAAAGGGGAAAACCACAAGCATTGGGAGTATAGTGTTGAGCGTGCCATGGCGGATCTGAAGGTGCAAACCGGACAAAGGCAACTTCGCAACCAATGTTTGCTCCCAACTAGCAAGTAAGTGATGGACAAGAAATCAGAGTAAAGCAGTGGCGATCTATTTTCTTGCTGCGATAAATAAGTTGAGCAGATACGAAAGAGTACCGCCTCTGGTGCGGCGCCGTGTATGCATCTGCTGAGAATTTGATGGTGCTGCGGTAGCAATGGCTGTCGGTGGTGTGGAAGCACATCTAGGAGGGTAGATGGTGGCGGCGGGGCGCGGTGGACAAGACGGTCGTAGGAGCGGCGCCGGGAAGGTGGACGACGGCGGGGATGGAGCGAGAGGATGGGATGCAAGGATCCTGGTCTGAAGCCGTGGATGAGAGAGGTCGATCTCTTGTAATGGACGGCGGCATCGGGGTATCAGCTCCGGCATGGTGGAGGAGGACGGCGGTGGAAAGTGTGGCGGACGGAGGAGGCTGGGGTGGAGAGAGTGTTTTGGCGCCCACGGAGTACGAATGGGGAAATGGAGGTGGAGAGGAAGGGGGAACCATGTCTTCAGGGCGCGCTTGTCTCAAATGCAAGGAAATTTACAAACTTAGCCCCTATTTCAAATTTGCTACATCACATCAATATTAGTCGGTTGGGGATAGGACGGTAATCTCGCATACACCGAATATTTGCCGACGAGAGTTTGTTTTTGGCGTCCATCGTGTATGAATCAGGGAGGGAGTCGATTTCGGCCGAGGACACACTGTGTTTTGGCGCCCATCGTGTATGAATACGGGTGAGAGGCGGTTATGTCACGTTTGAGTGAAATTACAAACCTACCCGTATCAAAACCTATAGAAATCGAGCAGATAGGCTTTGCGTGGCAGGGATAGGCAGTAGTAATTTCCATCTCGCAGATTTTGGTTTCGGGCGGTTACTGCGACTTTCCTCGCTTTGTTCAAATTTTCCAGAGTGCACATTTACCGTGCCAACTCAATTCGAATCCCGTTTGTATTCTATTTTTCTCGGGAGGGATCCATTTTCGATTGGAATAAAATTCTATATACATCATTTTTTAAATATACTTTCAAAAGCACAACACCCTTTATACATAAATATGGTTTACAAATGACATGATCTCAGATTCATAAGGTTGTAGCCATTAATTTGGGTTTTCAAATATTTGAAACCACTTTATGTTGAAATCCATTGTATGCATTCCTCGCTAACTGTCTCCAATTAATGTGTGTTACATGCGGGGTTTTTTTTTACTTCTCAAACATGTATAATGTGTTTCACACACGCAACATATAGTGTATCCCGTCTAGACATTAGTTGCATATAAACCATGCATTGTTTCTAATTAAAGAATCTATGGATCACCAATATTAATAAACTATATAACATTAGACGTGTCCCGAAATTCAAATGAATATGCATGTTTGATACACCAATTTGCGTTATGATATTATCGATGTCGTGATCTCCAGTTTAAATATTTGAATCCCATTTAATCCAGATATTCGTCTCATATAACTATCACTCATGCTTATATAGGACTATCTCTCTAGACCTATACGCGTTCATCGTCTCTCGGGTATCTCTCGTGCTACCTGTATGTCGACAATGATCTTTTATCTTCGTAACACACTGACGGTACTCTCTCCCTCGACCTTCATCACTCTATCTCTCTCTAAGTATATCTCGCTCCCTGCTATGTGTCTCTAACTATGATTCTCCATGTGGAATCTCTTTCTCTCATACAAACACTCTTCCGGGGTCTCATTTCTCTCTACTATTCCCCTGTGTACAACTCGCACACCCATAATACAGAGATGTCTTTCGCTCCTTAGGTATGAGAACCTACGACTCTTCCTCTTAAATATCTCTTTGTCACAAACAAACACAAACTCTGTCTCCCAGGGTTTCATATTTCTCCACTGTTCTCTTGCATGTCGCTCACACAAACTGTCTCTCCCTAGAGATATCTTGTGTTCCCTCATATGTTTCTCTAGCTATCACTCTCGTTTTGAAATATCTTTCTCTCTCGCAGACACAAAACTCTGTCTCTCGGGATCTCATTTCTCTCCGATATTTGTTTGTATGTGAGTCACATGCACCCTTTCTTCATCTCTCTCACACCCACACCCATAACTCAGCCTTCTGATCCACTCGACTCCTATCTCTAACGCACACTAGCTAGCATCTTTATCTTTCTATTTATTTGTTTCTCCATCAACCTTCTTTCATTTATAGGTTGTTCTCTTTTGCACAATCGTTGTGCCTCACTCCCTCTGCTCGCCATAGATGCATGCTCCAGCCCACGCCACTATCTCTTAAAGACAAAAACACATGCTCAATTGTCGGGCCTTCTTCCCTGCATTCTCGCATGCATGCATATTGTCATAATGATACGTCTCTCCGATGTCGTTGATCTTAGCTTATGACTTATGTCTTCTTTCTTTTATCTCGATCATGCGCGCGCGCGCGCACACACACACACACACACATCCCACGTATACATGTCTACCTCTCACACATGCACGTTCTAGGTCTCTATGTCTCCATACGTAGTTAATTACCCTCAACCCTAACGCCACATCGAATCATTATGTTCTTGTGTGCACATAACTTCCGCCTCGATGGGTAAAGCATACACTCACACTTAACAATCTCCTTGTAGCCACCCCCCTCTCACTATTTCGCTATATCCCCGAAACCAATAAGACTATCCCTTCGTTTAATTCCTGCCTACATGCACCATCTATATATAGTAGTCTTCCTTGGTGTCTCTCGAACAAACACATTCTCTCGATGTCGACTACTCTCACGCGCACACACCTTCTCTTCCCTCTCTACAGGCATTTTCTCTCACGCACCCCGTCGTTGGTGGCCTCTGCCATGCACATCACCTCTCTATGATGAAGCCAAGCACACTTAAATTACATCCGCCACCGAAGACCCAGCAACACACACACACACAAACAAACACATACACACACACACGCACACACAAACCCACCCACCCACACACACACACACACACACACACACAGACACACACACACACACTAAGACTCCATCTCTCTCTCTCCAATACACACACACACACTGAGACTCCATCTCACACACACATGCTCTAGGCGGAGCATTTGCTCCTACCACCCTTCATCCACCCTTACCCGTATGATAAACAATCACCTTAATTTACTTGTATAACATGGACAAATTCCACTTTACTTTAGTAGTTAGCAAACTTATCATTTGTACCCTTATAAAAAACCGAGTTGGCGATGATGGCGTGCCTGCCATCTTGTAATATAGATCATCTTGTACTATAAACCGAGTTGGCGATGATGGGGATAGAAAGCAAACTATGATAATTTTACAAAAGATAGCCGCACCTCTCTCCACATCCTTATCTCTCACTCCTCATTGCTAAGCAATTAAAATAGAAAGTCTCCAGAACAATCAAGCATGGTGGCCGCTGCCGCCTGCCGGCGCCGTCCATCCCCATGCCTCCACCCATTCCGACCACCAGTCACCACCACGCTCCACTCCTCCTCACCTTATCTCTCATCTTTCATTTTTTCGATGACATACTCGAGATACCAGTTTTCCGGATAAAATTCTCGAAATATCATTAGGTTTTACACACGGGATTACTCCTGCATGGGTAAATCACAACATGTGTTTTGTGCAAAAAAAACGGATATTGATGTTTCGTGCAATGCACGAGCATCTTGCTTGTAATTATATAACACAAATCACGAGCAGGAAGTGACATTTTTTTACACAACGAAGTTGACATGGCCACGTAAATCGCTAGCTAAAGTAAATAAAATTATACTTATATCCCGATGGAAAAGGTTGAGTACATGTCCGAAGAGTAGAGTCGCACACATGCACTCTGTCTCTCAGAATCTCACACACGCACACCAGTTACATGACGCCCACTTAACCAGACACGTATGTTACAATTTGTGCACCCGCGGGTACACGTGATGCTACGCATTTATTTAAGCCGGACGGCGAACCCACATTGTAGTTGCATTCATTCCCCTCCCGCCACCTCTTCTCTGGTCGCCGTCACCCGGTAGCCATGGCCCGGCCGAAGGTAACAACATACGCCATAATCCCACCGGAGCGGCTGTTTAATCTGGAAATTTTAGTGGTCATGCATGCATCTTTTTGTGCTAGCACTCCTATATAAGGGTTGATCGGTCTCTTCCCGCGGGCGTGCACGGGCGGTGGAAGAGGAAGGAGAAGGGAAGCCGGCTGTGGAGTAACGTTTTTTACCACAATTTCTTAGGAAATTGAGTGCAATAATTCAGTAGTTTTGCAAACTACCAGTACTACACATGAAACGGTTCAAAACCTATACTCCCTTGCCAGGGCGCGCTTCACGCGTGAAACGGTCAGCGTCTCCCTGGAGCGTCAGTGTCGCATTAATGCCCGGCCAGAGCGGAGGCGACCTCTCACTGGCGTCGGCTTTGAAGCGGCGCGACGACCGAGAGAGCGCCGCTTCCCGGTCCACCGACTGCTCCGCGTCGAGGCTGGCCATCGACCAGGGTGATGCCCCCTTCCGTTCCGCACTCTAATCTGGTGCATGGCACGTATTACGTTGATACGTCTCCAACATATCTATAATTTTTGATTGTTCCATGCTATTATATTATCTGTTTTGGATGTTTATGGGCTTTATTAAACACTTACATATTATTTTTGGGACTAACCTATTAACCAGAGCCCAGTGCCAGTTCCTGTTTTTTTCCCTTGTTTCAGTGTTTCGAAGAAAAGGAATATCAAACGGAGTCGAAACGGAATGAAACCTTCTGGAGAAGTTATTTTTGGAAGGAAAGAAACCTGATAGACTTGAAGTGCACCTCAGGAAAGAAACGAGGGAGCCATGAGGTAGGGGGCGCGCCCAGCCCCCTAGGGCGCACCCTCCACCCTCGTGGGCCCCTCGTGGCTCCCCTGACGTACTTCTTCCTCCTATATATACCCATGTACCCTAAAACGATCGGTGAACAGAATAGATCGGGAGTTCTGCCGCCGCAAGCCTCTGTAGCCACCAAAAACCAATCGGGAGCCTGTTCCGACACCCTGCCAGAGGGGGGAACCCTCACCGGTGGCCATCTTCATCGTCCCGACGCTCTCCATGACGAGGAGGGAGTAGTTCACCTTCGGGGCTGAGGGTATGTACCAGTAGCTATGTGTTTGATCTCTCTTTCTCTCTCGTGTTCTTGAGGTGATATGATCTTGATGTATCAGGAGCTTTGCTATTGTAGTTGGATCTTATGATGTTTCTCCCCCTCTACTCTCTTGTAATGGATTGAGTTTTCCCTTTGAAGTAATCTTATCGGATTGATTCTTTAATGATTTGAGAACACTTGATGTATGTATTGTCGTGCGTATTTGTGGTGACAATGGGATATCACATGATTCACTTGACGTATGTTTTGGTTATCAACTTGCGGGTTCCGCCCATGAACCTATGCATAGGGGTTGGCACATGTTTTCGTCTTGACTCTCCGGTAGAAACTTTGGGGCACTCTTTGAGGTTCTATGTGTTGGTTGAATAGATGAATTTGAGATTGTGTGATGCATATCGTATAATCATACCCACGGATACTTGAGGTGACATTGGAGTATCTAGGTGACATTAGGGTTTTGGTTGATTTGTGTCTTAGGGTGTTATTCTAGTATGAACTCTAGGGCTGTTTGTGACACTTATAAGAATAGCCCAATGGATTGATTGGAAAGAATAACTTTGAGGTGGTTTCGTAGCCTACCATAATCTCTTTGTTTGTTCTCCGCTATTAGTGACTTTGGGGTAACTCTTTGTTGCATGTCGAGGGATAGTTATATGATCCAATTATGTTATTATTGTTGAGAGAGCTTGCACTAGTGAAAGTATGAACCCTAGGCCTTGTTTCCTAGCATTGCAATACCGTTTACGCTCACTTTTATCGCTTGCTACCTTGCTGTTTTTATTGCCCACCAGGCCTCTGCCAGTCATCCCCCTCCTCTCGCCAGGAGGACGAGAGGCGCGTGCCCGGCGCCTGTGGCCACACGCCGTGGCCACCTCCTGCTTCCACCGACGCGGGAGAGGCTCCTGGAGCCGCCACGTACAACCCCGACCTTCTCTCACTCTCTCCTCGTGCCCTCCCCTTTCCTCTGTCTCTCCCCGTCGCTCTTCCCTCACGTGCCTGACCACGCCGCCGTGAGCCGCCGCGCCCACTGCCGTCGCCTTGCCTCCCCGAGCTATCCAGAGCCTTCGCCACCTCTCGCTTCACCGCTGCACCGAAGGAAGGAAGCACGGAGGCCCCGAGCAGCCGCCATCATCATCGTCTTCAAGCTTCGCCCGCGCCCTTCTCCGCCGATTCGCCACTCCGCGCGCCGAGCCCACTAACCATCCTGCAGCTCCGCGGTGAGCCGTTGACCCGATTCCCCCTTGCCCCGTCGTCCCTCGCGTGCTCTAGCCCCGATCCCCAACCATGACCGAAGCATCTCGCCGCCGGCCATGGCGTAGCCGTGGCCACAGCCGCGCAAGCTCGCAACGGAGCTCGTGAGCGTGCTCAGCGAACCCCCAGGAGCACGTAGCACCCTCCGGTTTGTCCTCTAGTGCACCGTAGCATCGCCACCGCTTGCACCCGAACTCCGGCCGCCGTGGAAGTGGACACCGCCGTCGATATAGGTCGTCTCCGGCGACCGCTCCAGCACCAGCCGACGCGGACGAGGCTCAGGGTTCAAACGGTGCCTTCCGCGCATCGAACCGTGGCCTGTGCTGCGTTTCCGAACCTCGCCGCCGTCTCGGGCCTCGCCGGCGTTATGTCCCGGAGTGGGTTTGACCCATTTGACCATGTGGGCCCCGCCCCTGGTCAAACCTAGATTATGAGTTAAACTAATATTAATTTAGTTAGTTAAGCTAATGACACTTACACGCGGGACCCATTGGTCAGTTTGACCTGGGCCGCCCCTTTTGACTTGCTGACGTCACACCGACGTCATGCTGACGCAGTTAATGATTTTCTGGAATTTAAATAATTCAAGAAATTCCAGAAAATAGCTAAAACTTCTAAAAATCATAGAAATTAATCTATAACTCAGATTGAAATGATTTATATATGAAAAATTATCAGAAAAATCCAAAGAATCTGTTTATGGCATTTTCATGCATTTTTGAGCAACCTAAAGCTACTGTATATGACAATTTGAATTAATGGCATTTGAAATGCCTTATGTGGAGTTTGAATTTGAATCTTGCGTTCAAACCAACTCCATTTAAATCATTGCTAGCTGCATTAGCTCAAATCACAGCATATTGGCATGTCATGATCATGCATCATATTATGCATTGCATTGATTGAGTTCTTTCTATGTTGCCGGTGTTGTTCCCCCTCGGTAGACGTTGTTCCGATGCTGAGACCGATGACACCGATGAAGAACTATATAATCTTCAGAAGTGCCAGGCAAGCAAAACCCCCTTGTTCATTCCGATACAATCCCACTCTCTCGCTCCTTCTCTCTTTTACTGCATTAGGAAAACAACGATTCAACTGTTACATGCTGCGGTAGCTGAACCCCTTTCCTCTGCATGACCTGTCATTACCACAGTAAATAGATGAAACCCACTAGCATGAGTAGGAGTTGTTTGACCCCTGATGTGCCTACTCATTCATGCTTGTTTGTCATGCCTGCTATTGCTTAGAGTTGTGTCAGGTCTGATTCATCGGGAATGAATTGGAAAGTGGTGAACATGTCCTACTGTGTGTGAGCTAAGTGTGTGAACACGATTTGGTAAAGGTAGCGGTGAGAGGCCATGTAGGAGTACATGGTGGGTTGTCTCATTGCAGCCGTCCTCAGGAACTGAGTTCTGTGTTTGTGATCCGTGAACAGTTACTACCACACATTGGGTTCCGGTAACTCGGCCCCTCTCGGCTTATTAATCTACTCGATCTCTGTCCAGGAGTTGCAACTAGTTTCTGGTGTTTGTAGGTAGTGTTAGTAGTCTACCAAGTGGCACCCGGTACAGGTGGGCTTGGGACAGACTAGGCACAGTGGCCCGGTGTACCAAGTGGCACCCGGTTGGTGGGCTTGGGAACCCTGTACACATCGTTTGGGGCCGTGAGCGACAACCCGGCCGAATCTCCTTGCGGATGGAACCCGAATAGGCGATAAACCTGGATGAGAGACTTGTGTGGTTAGTCAGGTCATGGCCGACTCCCTCGCCTGGCTTCCGCTTGAAGGTTGCCGAGGTACATGACGTGTACAAGGCGATAAGTGGCGAGAGCATGTGTGAAGAAGTACACCCCTGCAGGGTTATCATTATCTATTCGAATAGCCGGATTCCTCGGATATGGAAACTTGGACCCCATGTATAGTTCATAGACAAGTGAAAGTGGGTACTCTAAAACTCGCAAGATAAGCATGAGTGCTATGGATGGCGTTCTCGTAGGTAGACGGGAGCGGATCCATAGTGGTGTATTGGTATGGTGAATATGTGGACTCGTGCGCCACCTCAAAAGAGTTACTTGCAATGTAGTTCAGATAGCCACCGAGTCAAAGCTGGCTTGCTGCAGTCAAACTCCACCACCCCCTTTGTTGATAATGATGCATATGTAGATAGTTCTGATGTAAGTCTTGCTGAGTACATTTGTACTCATGTTTGCTTATTTTATGTTTTGCAGAGAGACTTCAGTCTCGCTAGTAGTTCCGCGTGGACTTCGACGTTTAGCTTGTTACCTCAGCTACGATCTTGTGCCCTCAGCAGGATCTGGTAGATAGTCAGGCTTCTCAGCCTTTTTCATTTGTAGATGTCTGTACTCAGACATGTTAAGCTTCCGCTTGTGCTTGTTGCTTGTATGCTCTGTATGTTAGGTCATGTGACCCATGTTTGTAATATCGCGCTCCTCGGAGCCTAATGAATAAATACTTGAGTCGTAGAGTTATGTTGTGATGCCATGTTGTATGTACTCATATCGGGCATATTGTGTGTATGATTGAAATGCTTGGTATGAGTGGGATCCGACAATCTAGTTGTTTATCCTTGGCAGCCTCTCATATGGGGAAATGTAGTCTAGTGCTTCCTGAGCGATAGTAGTCCGCTACAGGCCGGTTCACCAGAGTCCTGCTAGCCCAGCACTACTGCTCTGGACACTTGACTGACCGGCATATGTTTCACTTCTGTCGTGGTTCCGTCCCTTCGGGAAATGTCACGCGGTGACATTAGTCCTGCCTAGCTCTGCTACAGCCCGGGTTACGGAGTCGTGTTAGCCCAGTGCTACAGCCCAGATTCATACGTTGATGACCGACATGCTCGATGTGATTCATGTATGCCTGTCCCAATGGGTTAGTGCCGCTTTGGGTTCACGACTAGCCATGTCGGCCCGGGTTATCTGTCATATGGATGCTAGCGACACTATCATATACGTGAGCCAAAAGGCGCAAACGGTCCTGGGCCATGGAAAGGCGACACCCGTGGGAATACCGTGCGTGAGGCCGCCAAGTGATATGAGGTGTTACTGGCTAGATCGATGTGACTTGGAATCGGGGTCCTGACAATGTGATATTAGGCATGGATTGGTTATCGAAGTATGGAGGGAACATTGACTGCGCCAGTAAGTCAATTTTGCTCACCACCCCAGAAGGAAGAAGGATCAAGTATGTATCCCGGCATATGCCGAATAGGACTCAAGTGAATTCCTTATCAGGTGTTTTACAGGAGGAAGTACCAGTGGTGAAGGATTTTCCGGATGTATTTCAAGAAGAGTTGCCAGGCATGCCAACGGATAGAGACATTGAGTTCTTGATTGAGCTTTGTCCAGGCACAGGACCAATATCTAAGAGACCGGGCAGAATGCCCGCAAAGGATTTGGAGGAAATTAAGAAGCAGATTAAGCAGTTACCGGATAAAGGTTATATTCTCCCAAGTTCGTCACCTTGGGGATCCCCAGTACTTCTAGTGGATAAGAAGGATGGATCGTTAAGGATGGTTGTTGATTATCGAGGGTTGAATGAGGTGACAATCAAGAACAAGTACCCACTGCCGATGATCAATGATTTGTTTGACCAGCTGCAAGGAGCTAAGGTGTTTTCCAAGATCGATCTGCAGTCAGGGTACCACTAGCCGAAGATTAGAGAGCAGGATATACCTAAGACAGCATTTACCACGAGGTACGGGCTATATGAGTATACCGTTATGTCGTTTGGCCTGACTAACGCACCTGCCTATTTTATGGACATGATGAACAAGGTGTTTATGGAGTTTTTGGATAAGTTCGTTGTGGTGTTCATTGATGATATTCTGGTCTACTCGAAGAATGAAGAAGAACATAAAGTGCACTTGCGTTTGGTACTTGGGAAGCTCAGGGAACATCAACTATACGCCAAGTTCAGCAAGTGTGAGTTTTGGCTGAAGAAAGTTGGATTCCTTGGACATGTTATATCTGGAGAAGGAATAGCAGTAGACCCCACAAAAGTTGTCACTGTAACAAATTGGGAGTCACCCATGTTAGTCGGAGAGATTCAGAGTTTTCTTGGACTCGCAGGATACTACCGGAGGTTCATTGAAAATTTCTCAAAGATTGCGAAGCCCATGACAGAGTTGTTGAAGAAGGACACCAAGTTCAAATGGACAGAGGAATGTGAGGCCATTTTTCAGGAGTTGAAGAAATGCTCGGTTACATCAACAGTGTTGATTCTGCCAGATCAACGGAAGGATTACGAAGTGTATTGCAACGCTTCTCGTCGAGGACTTGGAGCCATACTCATGCAGGAGGGAAGAGTTGTTTCATATGACTCACGACAGCTTAAACCCCATGAGTTAAATTATGCTACCCATGATTTGGATTTAGCAACCGTAGTGCACGCGTTGAAGACTTGGAGACATTTTCTCATCGGAAACCATTGTGAGGTATACACAAAACACAAGAGTTTGAAGTATATTTTCATGCAGAAGGAGTTAAATCTCTGGCAGAGGAGATGATTAGAACTCATTAAGGATTATGATATGAGGTTGCATTATCATCCTAGAAAGGCTAACGTAGTAGCCGATGCGTTGAGCCGCAAAAGTCATTTCAATACACTCATGACCGGAGAATTACCCAAGGAGTTGGCAGATGACCTTTGTGAGCTATGTTTGGAAATTGTTCCGAGAGGTTATTTAGCAGCTTTGGAGATTCAATCTACTTTGATGGATAAGATCAGAGAAGCTCAGAAGACGGACAAGGAGATAGCCGAAATAAAGGAAAGGATGAGTAAAGGAAAGGCTAAAGGATTTCGTGAGGATGAGCATGATACCTTATGGTTTGAGGATCGCGTATATGTGCCAAATGATCAGGAGATTAGGAAGCTGATGTTGCAGGAGGCCCATGATTCACCATATTCGATTCACCCAGCAAATACCAAGATGTACCTGGATTTGAAGGATAGTTTCTGGTCGACCGGAATGAAGAAGGATATTGCGGAGTATGTAGCAGTTTGTGATGTATGTCAGAGAGTGAAGGCAGAACATCAGAAGCCAGCAGGATTGCTACAGCCATTGTTGATACCCGAATGGAAGTGGGATAAATTAGGCATGGAATTTATCACGGGATTACCCAGGACTCGTTCAGGCTATGACTCGATATGGGTTGTAGTCGATCGTTTGACGAAGGTAGCTCATTTCATCCCAGTGAATAGCACTTACACCAGTGCTAAGTTGGCAAAGATATACATGACCAGGATCGTATGTCTGCATGGAGTTCTGAGGACCATTGTATCAGATAGAGGAACCCAGTTTACCTCAATGTTTTGGAATCAGTTGCATGAAACTTTGGGAACCAGGCTAGATTTCAATATAGCTTTTCACCAGCAGATAGATGGACAAACTGAGAGAGTCAACCAGATTCTGGAGGACATATTGAGAGCATGTGCGCTAGACTATGGATCTAGTTGGGAGGAAAATTTGCCGTATGCAGAGTTCTCTTACAACAATAGCTATCAAGACAGTTTGAAGATGGCCCCTTTCGAAGCATTGTACGGAAGGAGGTGCAGAACACTGTTGTTGTGGGATGAAGTTGGAGACCGACAGTTGTTTGGACCAGATTTGATTAAAGAGTCTGAAGAGAAGGTTAAGCTAATTCGCAATAGACTCAAGGTAGCCCTGTCCAGGCAGAAGAGTTATGCAGATTCTAAGGGCAAGGAGACAGTTTACGAAGTTGGAGACAAAGTATATCTTCGTGTATCCCCACTCCAAGGAGTGAAGCATTTTGGAGTTAAGGGAAAGTTAGCACAATGTTTTGTGGGACCATACCAAGTTTTAGAACGTATGGGTGAAGTTGCTTACAAGTTGGAGTTGCCTGAAGGATTGTCAGGAGTTCACGACGTGTTCCACGTTTCTCAGTTGAAGAAGTTCCACGCAGAGATGGCTGATATCCCTCTGAGAGATACAGTACCACTGGAAGCGATATAGTTGGATAATGACTTGACATATGAGGAGAAACCAGTCAAGATACTCGAGTTTGCCAGCCGAGTTACACACAGCAAAGTAATCAAGTTCTGCAAAGTTCAGTGGAGCCACCATACCAAAGATAAAGCCGCCCGGGAACGAGAGGAAGACCTACGGAAGGATCACCCACACCTATTTTCTTGCCAACCCGAATCTCGAGGGCGAGATTCATCTTAAGGGGGGTAGGTTTGTAACATCCCAAATTTTCAATTTGGAATGTTATACATTAGATCATCATTGCATATCATACTTTATTGCATTTTGGTTTGATCCTAGAACTTCTACGCAACTCAAGGACCCACGGAGAGAGTTGGGAATTCTGTTATTTTCATATTTAAGTTTTTCTCAAATTTTGAAAAGAGGATCGTTTGATTTTAATTATTTTCTCCAAATATTTCTTTTATAAAAAATAAAAGAGAGAGTATAAAATGAGTTCCTCAAAATAAAGAAATTTTGGAGGTTTAATATTAAAATCAAAAAAGATTTTTGTTTGAAGTTTTGTCGCTATTTTAATTGAATTAGGAAAAATATGAGTTTTTCAAAATTGCATTAGAAGCCCAAATAAATGTTCACCTGGTTCGGCTTATTTTTATCCGTTTAGTATTTTTGGAGTCCGACTTTGTCAGATCCGCCTGGGACTCCGCCTGGGGGCTTTATAAGCCACGAGGCCCAGCCGCCGCCGCAGCCCACCCGCAAACCCTAGCCCCGCCCCTATCCGCCGCTGCCGCCCCGCCGCGCCGCCTGTCCTGAGCCCCGCCGCCGCCTCGCCGCCGCTGTCATGGGAACGATTCCTACAATAGAAAGGGGTAGGGTAAAGGAGCATGATCTGTCGAGATGCAAACGGGTGACACGATGGTTTTAGCGAGTTCGGGCCTCTCACGTTGGAGATAACAACCCAACTTCTCGTGCTCCGGAGAGGCTTTGTTTTATCTGAGTATGTATCCAGAGATTACAATGTGTGTGACCGAGAGAGGAGAAACGATCCCCATGCCTGAGCTAAGTCCGGAGACTAGAGAGAGAGAGAGAGAGAGGTAGGCGAAAAGAGCCCCCTAGTCTAGTGGTGGGGGTGGCTTATATAGAGTGCGCCACCCCTCACCCCTTACGTTACACGGTGGAGCATCAATGCCATAATGCCTGCCCACTACAAAACCATCATGCTGACTATTAGTCTTCACATATTCGAGTGAGTTAAACGGTCGAGTGGAATGAGCTCGTCGAGTGGAGTGCCGTGCTCCGCGTGGTTGTTGCCGTCCGAGTGACTTTCAAGTTGCGGTACATCCGGATGGCGATCTGGCCCAGGGGCCCAATACAAAGTGTACGGTGTCCATGGGTAGGGTCTTTAGGTCAGGCCTGTTACCCTACCCCCAATACATGTCCTCATCATTAGCCCCCGAATCGGTCGAGGTTGAGCGGGTCGAGTCGAGGTGAATTCCCAGATGAGTCGAGTGCTAGGGAGGCACTTATGAACTCCCTTTGGTCACCCGGCAGTCTTATCTCTGCGTGTTGCCTTGATGGATTCTAGACTGCATGGTGTCCAAGTGAAATGAGCTCAAACGGGTCCGCGGAGGAGCGTTAAACTCATCTTATAGCAATTGTTTTTGGAGTGATTTGGAGCTGGTCCTGCATCGAGTAACTGATTACTCGGAATTTCTTCATGCCTGGAACGTGTCTTTTTTTGTTGTTTGGATGTCACTCGGACCGGGCGGACCGTTCCGAGTGGATACCATTCCAATGGGGGCATGCTGAGTTTGGAGCTGGTCCTGCATCGAGTAACTGATTACTCAGAATTTCTGCATGCCTAGAACGTGTCTTTTTTTGTTGTTTGGCCGTCACTCGGACCGAGCGGACCGTTCCGAGTGGATACCATTCCTGTGAGGGCAGGCTGAGTGCACCCAGTGGGTGTAGTCTCCGAGACTGCCGTCGACTGTGAACAGTCAGCGGGAGTCTTAGAGCCTGTCTTTTTTGTTGTTGTTTGGCCGTCACTCAGACCGGGCGGACCATTCCGAGTGGATACCAACAGTCGGCGGGAGTCTTAGAGCCTGTCTTTTTTGTTGTTGTTCATCACTCAGACTAGTCAGGCCGTACCGAGTGGAGATTACTCCAGTGGGGGCACGCTGAGTGCACCCACTGGGTGTAGTTCCCAAGATCACCATCGACTGCGGGCAGTCGACGGGGGTCTGAGAGAACTAAATATCATCTTAGCTGGTACTGATCGAACTTGTTCTTCTCTGACTCGGAGGTCGAGTGATTCTGGAGCTTGTTTTGCATCGAGCAAAATGTTTCTTTCCGAGTTCTTTTCCAGTGGGGGCACGCTAAGTGCACCTACTGGGTGTAGTCCCCGAGCCTCCGTCGGACTAGATGAGCCTGGTAGAGGGTTTAAGTCTCCAGGTAAACCTCCATGCAGTCTACATGGTAAATATATTTTTAGACTGAAATTGAGTCAGTCGGATGGAACTTCAGGCACTTGACATGGTAAATAAGCTCAGCCTAGAGCTGAGTCAGTCGGACCGATCTTCCTGCTCTCGGCACGGTAAATAAATTCAGCCTGGAACTCGATCAAGCAGGTGAATCTTCGTGCTCTCGGCAAGGTGAATGAATTCGGCTTTGAAACCTCCGACTGTAGAAAAAAGCCGGACACTCCAGGGAGTAATCGTTCCAGTAGTACTTCTTATATTGACCGTTAGATTTTGCGTGAAAGGGGTATTGGCAAGAGTACATTCTATTCGTAGAGGAGCTTCGTTTTCACCCTTTTGCATGAAAGGGATATTTGTCCGAGTGGACATGCTTCTCGACTAGGGGTATGTTGACTGCAAGAAAAAACTTGGTGGCACTCGTATGTCTCCCGGAGGAGATAGACTAGTGGTCTGACATGGACGTGCAATGAAACCCGAGTGGCGAGGCTAGTGTGTGGGCTGACTCTCCGGAGAGAGGTCACTCATTATCCCGGGGGAACACCAGCACATGCCATCTCTAAGTCCAAGTTTGGGAAACTGATGCCTTGGAGCCTAGGATAAGAGTCAAGTGTATCCGTAGAGGAGCGTTGTTTTCACCCTTTGCAGTCTTAAAGATGACTTCAGGTAATGATTTGGGCGATCGTCCGAGTGGACAGTACTACCCTTATAGATTTTCGGCGGACCGAGCATGTATGGTCAGAAGAATATTCCTGATGTGATCAATAGATTGACAAAATGGGCGTAACCCATGAGGGAGACATGGCCCAGGGCTGTGCGAAGCCCCCGAGTGATGCTCGAAAAAGGTAAGATTGCTATAGAGTGTGATATGAGGTTTTAACATATGAGTAACTTAGTTGTTCCAGTGTTGGGGGTGTAGAGGTGAGGACATGTCCAACTTATGGTGACGGGCGGGGCGCCCGAGGGGCGAGGACGTGTACAACCGAGTGGCGACGCGCGGGGCAGCCGAGTGGTGAAGATGTGCAGATCCGAGTGGCGACGCGCGGGGCGGCCGAGTGGTCAAGACGTGCACAACCGAGTGGCAACGCGCGGGGCGGCCAAGTGGTGAAGACGGGTACAACCGAGTGGCGATACGTGGGGCGGCCGAGCGGTGAAGACGTGCACAACCGAGTGTCGACGCGCGGGGCGGCCGAGTGGTGAAGACGTGCAAATCTGAGTGCGACGCGCGGGGCGGCCGAGTGATGCTAGGCGAGGTGGCCGAGTGAAGGACTAAGTGTCCAGCCAAGTGGCAAAAATGGTCCTTGAAGGAGTTAGCCAGATGCTTTCGAAGCTGATGTAGTGACGAGGTGGGTGTAGTGTGGCTGCGGCGCAACAAGACTGGCGCGACAACTGAGTCTGAGTAGGAACGAAGATGGCGTGCAGAGTGTCTGGGTGATTATGTAATTTGTCAAAGTGACGGATTGAATGTACTTGTTGAAGTGAAGGGTCTGAGTGGTGATGATGTACTCGACCACTTAGGAGAGTGTCATTCCGAATGAGCTACAGCTCCTGAGTGCGGCGTAGCCCCCGAGCGTACTGTAGGCTTTGACAACAGACGTGCCAGAATACGAGAAATATAGTTTTGAATGGATAATTTTTAATTCATCGAGTCGGACTCGGGTAAAGATGAGGAGAAGCTTCCGAGTGATGCTTGAAAGAGGCAAACTCGGAGGGAGTGAAGTGTGCAGTTTAATTATAAAAGGGACTTATCAGTCTCATGCCTGACGAGGTCTATGTCATTGATTTGATGAAGAGGATTCCTCTTATGGGTTGGCCGAATGTGTTTGAAGCCAACAGGTGACAAGGTCGGTGTTGTGGTGCGCTAGGACCGGTATGGTGACTGGGTTCAAGCAGCGAAGAAGTTGGCGCATAGGGCCGTCGAGTGATCGCGTAACTTGTGTAAGAAAAATGGCACAAGCCAACGAAATAATTTCTCGAGGAAATTTGACGTGTTCTGAAATGATTTGTGTAAATAACACCCATAGACACCCACTAGGAGTGTAAGGGGCTTGCTGGTTCAAAACCAACAAGATTCTAAAAGAGTGAAGGATCTAGTCGAACTTGACGAAGTGAAGGATCCAACTGGACATGTTGGAGTGCTGGCTCAAATAAAATGGAAGTGTAGTGTTCCGACTGAGTTGCAGCCCTCGAGGACTGATGCAAACTCGAAATGAAGAACACATGGTGTTCGTGAATGACGTATGAGTTAAAAATGGAAGTTAGACTCAGGAGTGAGTACTAAGCTAGTATGTGAAAATAAGAAACCGAGCGTAGGGGCACACTCGATGGCATGGCCTCCGAGTGAACATGATTTGTGAATTACGGGATACTCAGGCATGGGGAAATAATAGAATGTAGTGCTAGAATGACTTAGCTGTCTGAAGGCGCGCGAGTGACCGAGTGGTGAAGATGTGTTCAACCGATGGCAATGCGAGGGGCGACCGATTCATGTAGATGTGCCCAACTGAGTGGCGACACCCAGAGCGGCCGAGTGGTGATGAGGTGACCAACCGAGTGGCGACGCGCGGGGCGGCCGAGTGGTTACGAGGTGACCAACCGATGGCGATGCCCTAGGTAGCCGAGTGGTTATGAGGTAACCAACCGATGGCGACGCGCGGGGCGGCCGAGTGGTTATGAGGTGACCAACCGATGGCGATGCGCGGGGCGACTGAGTGGTTATGAGGTGACCAACCGAGTGGCGACGCGCAGGGCGGCCGAGTGGTTATGAGGTGACCAACCTATGGCGACGCGCGGGGCGGCCGAGTGGTGATGAGGTGACCAGCAAAGTGGCGAAGCGCGGGGCTGCCCAGTGGTCATGAGGTGACCAACCTATGGCGACGCGCGGGGCGGTCGAGTGGTCATGAGGTGACCAACCGAGTGGTGACGCGTGGGGCGGCCCAGTGGTTATGAGGTGACCAACCTATGGCGAAGCGCGGGGCGGCCGAGTGGTTATGAGGTGACCAACCGAGTGGCGACGCGCGGGGCGGCCCAGTGGTTATGAGGTGACCAACCTATGGCGACGCGCGGGGCGGCCCAGTGGTTATGAGGTGACCAACCGAGTAGCGACGCGCAGGGCGGCCTAGTGGCGATGAGGTGACCAACCGAGTGGCGACGCGCGGGGCAACCCAACGGTTATGAGGTGACCAACCTATGGCGCGCGCGGGGCGGCCGAGTGGTTATGAGGTGACCAACCGATGGCGACACGCGGGGCGGCCGAATGGTTATGAGGTGAACAACCGATGGCGACGCGCGGGGCAACCGAGTGGTTATGAGGTGACCAACTGGGTGGCGACGCGCGGGGCGGCCGAGTGGTTATGAGGTGACCAACTGAGTGGCGATGCGCGGGGCGGCCCAGTGGTTATGAGGTGACCAACCTATGGCGACGTGCGGGGCGGCCGAGTGATGTAGACGCGTCCCATGGAGTGGCGACGAGCGGGGGTCCGACTGACATAGACGCGTGGCGCGGAGTGACGATGCGCGGGGCGTCCGAGTGATGTAGACGTGTGGTGCGGAGTGACGATGCGCGGGGCGTCCGAATGATGTAGACGCGTCCCGTGGAGTGGAGACGCGCGAGGTGTATGAGTGATGTAGACGCGTCCCGCGGAGTGGCGACGAGGGGGACGTCCGAGTGACGTAAACGCATGGCGCGGAGTGACGATGCGCGGGGCGTCCGAGTGATGTAGACGTGTGGCGCGGAGTGACGATGCGCGGGGCGTCTGAGTGATGTAGACGCGTCTCGCGGAGTGGCGACGCGCGAGGTGTCCGAGTGATGTAGACGCGTCCCACAGAGTGGCGACAAGCGGAGCGTCTGAGTGACGTAGACGCGTCCCGCAGAGTGGCGATGTGCGGGGCGTCCAAGTGATGTAGACGCGTCCCGCGGAGTGACGATGTGCGGGGCGTCCGAGTGATGTAGACAAGTCCTGCGGAGTGGTGACGTGCGGGGCGTCCGAGTGGTTTATGGACCAAAACGTCTTTGTCCGACTGCTGTAGTGGTTTGTTAACCATCCGAGTAAATTCATCCGAGCATGCGCGCAATTCATTCGAGTGGACAGTTATTCAAGTGTGCTTTAGTCCCATCCGAGTGAACCTGGGTTCGAACAGAAAAGGGACTATTAAGCAATTGCACAGTAATTTGAGAACTAAATTGTAAAATGATCGTAGAGGATAAGGTCATTAATCCTCTGTCGAGTGGCTGCGGACTTGTTCCTCCGGGTTCGTTGTAGACGTTGCAGATGAGGCTGGAGACTGCGACAAGCCGGACGGCGCTGGTGGCCGTGCGTGGAGGTTCGACGATGGCCTCGCAGACGAAGCCGGAAATGACGACGAGGCAGATGGCGCTGGTGACAGCATGTTGAAGCCAACCAACCGAGTAGCCTGCACGTTAATTGTCAAGAGTGCAAAAATCATCTCCGGGCTAGCCGGTCGAGTGAACCTGTTCGTTAGCCAGTCGAGTGAAAAGGTGAATCGATCGGGTGAACCACAGTTGGGCTGCGATCCGGTTGCCACACCATCAGCCGAGTGGAATAAATGGCAAGTTAGTCAATCGACGTTGTTCGTTTCAGTAAGCCTGCAAGTTGTTACATCCACGAATATTTTTTGATGGACTAAAGTGTCCATGCACGGATGCTATTTTGCAATGATTAAAGACCACAGATGCCGTGCATGCTTGCATGGATGCTAGTATTTTGCAGAGAGTAAAGACCATAGATAGCCGTGTAAGCATGCAAAGATTACTCGGAGTGGAAACCGAAAGCTAAGAAATTAAGCCATTAATTTGCCGGAAAAGCAGGGGCATCAATCACCGTAATTAGTTAACGGAACCCCTACTTAATTGGCCGCTTAATGAGGTGATTACCTTAATGAAATGCTAACTGGCTAATGACATGCACTTGGTTTAGAGGGTTTACGTACTCTCCCATGTAGACGACGCAGAGGAAAGAGGCGCAGGTGATGAGGCAGCGCGTGCCGCTGGAGATGTGAGAGAGGGCCGGCGAGCCGGCGAGCTTGCCGCAGGGCAGCTAGAACGGCGCGGCGCCGGCGAGCTCGTCGCAGGGCGGCCAGAACGGCGTGGTGTCGGTGTTCAAAAATAGGGGTACACTTTTTGTACCCCTATAACTGTGCACGGGCAGACTGAGCCACGGGCACCACCGCACTGAGCAAGGCAAGGGAGGTGAGCCAAGGTAAGGCCGAAGCTCGAAAGGAGCAGAACGACGCAAAGACCAAGACCACAAAGAGCAAAGCAGACGAAGCGGACTCCCCCGGCAAGATCCTTGCCGGGAGGCGGTTTTAGCAAACCCGGCAAGACCCTTGCCGTGGCAGCTCGCCCCACACCTACGGAGCGAATCACCCTTGAGTCCACTTGCCCCATGGGGCAAGGATTCGAGACATCCCGTGGTGGCATGCAGATCTTTGTGAAGACATTCAAGATCGATACACACTATAGAAAATTACGACCCTTGGCGGGATACCAGCCAAGGAGGACCTACAGGCCCCGGCAAGAGCCTTGCAGGGGATGACGATAGGCGCCACGGCAAGAACCTTGCCGGGGACTACGGCGAGGCCCTTGCCAAGAGCACCGTGTGGGCCACCCTCGTGCCCACGCCAATCAAACCTTCACCACCGTTCAGCATGCAGATGGCGACCCAACCAGTTGGGCGAGGCACTGCGTGGCGGCTAGCGGATCTTCGTGAAGACCCACCACCGAGCCACCTCAGCTGCCCTTTGCCTACATGGCACTGCATGGGACCGCCCAGGGCGCCGCGTGTCGACCTGAAAGGAGGGGCGACGACGAGACATGGCTCTCCCGTCCCGATAAAGCAAGGACACCTAAGCAAGGCGCATTAAAGGCGCCTTGTCATGTAATGCGAGGATGAACTCGCATCATCAGACCCTCCCACCTCCCGTGTGCCACTATGGCAACCCTTTCCCTATAAAAGGAGGCCCAAGGTGACCAGGAGGAGGATTCGACTTTTGGAGCTCCTCACTCCCCATTGCTAGTTCAAGAACACGAGATAAACAAACCACCAAAGCAGGAGTAGAGTTTCGCGATCCTCATGGCCCGAACCTGATAAGGAGATCGTGTGCTATCTGTTTGATCTGCTCTTCTCCGACCCAGCGCTCACGACCATAGTAGGGATTCTTGTGATCCCATAGGTGTCGTTCCCACCGACATCTTTGGCGCGCCAGGTAGGGGAGCAGTTGTGAGAATCAGCTTTAGCAGTTAGCCCGACACTCCTTCATCTTCATGACCCTTGAAGAAGAAAGGAGGCCAGAATGTCGACACTCGAGCGATCGCAAACAGAAGCTAAGTTGCACTGAACCATTATTTGTGCTACCCTTCTTATTTGAGGTTATTCCCCCCGGAGATGTCACGCCTTTGTATGAGAAACCTGCATGCCAGGGGGCTCTCCCACGATCGGCAACGCCCTTGCCCTTCGAGTCTGCTCAACAGCTCAAGCGGCTGCGTCGAGAATGGCAGAGTAACCTTCCGCGATCGACAACACCCTCGATTCTGACTCGAGTCAAGCTCGACAGATTCGGCTGCGGCGTTCGAGCGGAAAGGTGGCTCGCCCGGCAGCACGCCAGCATTCCCGGCAGGCCACAGGGATCCATCCCCAAAACACCGCTTAGGCTTCGCGCGGCAAGCCTACCCGATCGGCGTGGGCGCGCATACAAGAGGAATTGAGCGGGAAATAACACATGAAAATTAAGGGTACTTCAAAGTTATATTACATCACGTCATAGATGCGGTTCTAACTAAAGATAAAATTTGTCTTGGTGAGGAACCCTGGCGGCGAAGAAGAGCGGGATGCCTAATCCGTGGCTGGCCTTCCACCCTCTTGATTTCGCCGATGCGATCGGTGATGGGCTTGATGCAATCCTTGAGCACCGTGAGGTCAACACCATCCGGCAAGCTCTTCATCGCGGCCGCGAAGTCAAGGTCGGGATTCCAGTGCGCCATCTTGGTGAGGACCTTGGTCACGACCCTCCGGCAAAGTCGCCGGGCCTCCTCGGCCAGCGTGGCCGTCCTGGTGGAGTGAAGATAGGCAAAGGCTCCGAGGACGCCTTCGAAGAACTGGGTCAGCTTAGCGTTGACGGTCCTGCTGTGCTCGGGGCTATACCTCACGTTTGGCATCCCCATGGCGGCCAATTGCGAGGTGACCCTGCCGGCAACGACCTCTAGATGGCTGATCCACCTGGTCTCACCCACCACATATTCCTGGTGGGAGGCGGCCTCGTTTGCCCGCAGCTGCTTCTCCTCCTCGAGGCTCCTGGTCAAGGTCTCCTCCCGAGCCCTGCTCTCCGACAACATCTTCTCGAGATCCTCCAGCTTCAGCTTGAGGTCTCTGATGGAGTTCTGCGCGTCGGAGAGCTCCCCAGTCCTGCTGATGATTGCTCCTTGCGCCTCTACCAAGGCGCGGTTGGGCGTGCTCTTCTCGCGGGACAACTTGAGGGCTTGCTCCTTCAGCTCGTCCCGCTCTGCTTCCAGCTCCTTCACCTTGCCGGCATGGGCCAGGGCTTGGGCATCGAGTGCCTCTTTGTGCCTCTGCTCCAGCTCGCGAGTCCGTCGTGCGACAAGGGCCTCGAGCTCCTCATCCTTGCCACGGAGCGTTGCGATAAGCTTCGCTTCACGCGCGGAGAGGTCCTCTTTCTGGGAATCCAAGGCGGCTTGATGCTGGTTCAGGGCGGCTTCGGCCGCGGCAGCCAAGTTCGCCGCCTTTTCCTGGGCCTTCTCGACGTCGGCCATTTTCATGGTGAGATCCACATCGCGCTTGGCCAATTCCTCGTAAAAGGCCCTCTGCTCCTTGCGAGTCTGGTGGAACTAGTTCTGCGTCTCAGCGACGCGCGCCTTGAAGTCCACCTCCGTTTTGTCCACCGTTGCCATCCTGGACTTGACCTTGTCCAGGCGGGCACGGTAGAGCACTTGGAGCTTCCGGAAATCGACCCCCATGGCGCGGAAAAGCTGCTCTTCTGGAGAATCGTCGCCGCCAACGCCCGGCTCGTCAACCACCTCAAGCCCAGTGGCAGCAAGCACCTCGCCGTCAAAGGCTTCCCCTTCGGCGGGCGCTCGGCTTGACGCCCCTGGAAGATGGACGAAAAGATCGTCGCCCACCTTCAGATATCTGCCGGGGCCCGTGGTTGAGGAGGAGGGAGGCTGGTCACCCGCCACCTCTTCCTTGGCGGAGGCCTTGCCGGCCTCACCGGCAGGTCCACCGCTGGCGCCCTCGGCAGAAGCCTCGCCGGTCACCTTGGCGGCCCCCGCAGCGGCGTCCTCGGCAGCACCCTTGGCGGCTTCGTCAGCGGCGGCCTCATCAGCATCTTTGGCGGCCTCCTCGGCGGCAATCCTGCTGGCCTCCGCCGCGGCCTCCTCAGCAATGTCTCCAACAACAGTGTCCACGTCCTCCATGTCTGTTGAAGGAGGGCCTGGGCAGCAATGGGAGCAATGAAGCCAAGAAAAGGATAAGGGAAAAACATCGACGAAGGACAGGCGACTCACCAGTACCAGGCTGTGAAGCAGAAGTCCCCTCTCCGCCAGCATTTGGCGCCGTGGCAGGGTCACCAGCGCCCAAGTTCCCCTCTTCCTCCATGGGTGTGGGCTCCGTGCCTAATGCCCTTGCCGGGGACGCCCCCCGCAGCGGCATAGTCGATGGGGGTGGCGTGTTAGGAGTAGCCCTCTGTGGCTCCTCCTGCTGCCGCTCCCCTCCTGCAAACTCGGCAAGGTCAGCATCATGGCATTGAGCGCCTACCACATGTCGAGTAAGAAGAGGGTGACGAACTTACGCTGGGGGCTGCGCCGGGGGCTGCTATCCGGGCTGCTCAGCACCACCAGTTGTGTCTTTGAATCCCCAGCCGGGGACTGACTGCTCGCCGAGGTCCTCGCCCTCTTCACCCTCTGGGAAAATGTCTCTGTCTCCCTGCAAAAGCAAAAATGGATCAAGACAAGCGACCCGATTAGGGAAATGGAAGCACAGTGAGGAGCAGTACTTACTCGTCGTCCGTCTCCTCCTCTTCCACCAGTTTCCTTTTCCTCTCCGGGCTGAGAGGCCCAAGATTGAAAGGGAGCTCCACATCATCATCCGAGTCGACGCCTGCCGGAGGAGGCGAAGAAGGCGGCGGGGTTTGTGCACGCCCGGATGAGGAAGGGGCTGTCACCTTCTTCTTCTCAGCGGCCTTCGTCAGCCCCTTCGCTGTCGTGGCCCTCGTGTGGCGCCCGGACCCCTCCAGGGTGAATTGAGGCAGCGTAGCCTGCGGGCGGACCGGCTCGCGGAGCAGAGACCGCGCAGGGACTCGCCCTCTTCCACGGCTGGCGTCGAGCCCGCCACATTCTCCTCCTCCGACGACTCGTCGGCCGCGTCCTCGACAAGCGGAGCTCCAGCTTCGACGCTGCTGACCTCCTTGGTGGCCGCCGCCCACAGGGTGAACTGCTCCTCCTCCGCAGCTGTCGCGGCCTTGTCCTCCACGCCCCCGGCGCTGCCAGCCTCCATGGCAAGCTGTGCCTCCCTCGCCCTGGAGGCGATGTAGTCCAGCTCCGCCTGGGTGGTGTCCATGACAAGCCACCACTCGACGTCAGCATTGACGTATACCTCGATCAAGGAATCAAAGAATTGCTGCACATCTACGTCTGCCGGCTCCTTCCAGCTCGGGACAGGGCCGTGCGGGTTGCAGTCCGGCATCATAGCAATGATCTCGGACCGGCGTGAGTGATTGCACAACGGGACCACCCCCGCTGGAAACTTGAAGAACGGCCCCTTGACGGCCTTGCCGACCTTTGCGGCAACCCTCGCAGCCTTGTCGGTCAGTTCGACCTCGCCGTCGCGACCCACATCAAGCTGGAAAAGCCGCTGGCAGAAGTGGGCATGCGCCATCACCGTGAAGTTGTGGTCGAGGCCAGGCTGGCCTCCCCTTATTATGCAACGAGGCGATCTGGCGGCGAATGAAGTCCGCCCCGATCATCTCCAGGGTAAGCCCAGCCCGGGTCAGCCGGAGGATCCTGGTGGTGGCGACAGTAAGCCTCCCGTCGGCAGCATCGACATCACTCCAATTGCTGCCGCGGACCTGCGGCGCTCGGTGGACCTTGCAAAATTCCGGCGGGTCTTCGTCTTCAATCCAGCACCACCAGCCACGCCATTCCTCCCACCTCTCCTTCATGGAACCGTCCGGGTACGCCCCCTTGGATCTTGGGATCCAGGCGGCGATCCGGAGGCGGGCGCCTCCGGGCTGGATTCGAGGGAGAAATAATGGCGAAAGAGTGCCGTGTTGGGCTGCACTCTGCAAAGCCTTCACAAAGATCTTGTGAAGAGGCCGGCACGCCACCGCATTCGGAGTGAAATCCAAGAGGCGAAAGTCGAAGGTGTGCATGATGTCGCAGAAGAAATCGGAAAAAGAGGGCATAACCATAAGAAAGGTGTCGACAAAAAGGGATACCGATTTGGAGCAGGATCGGCATAGCGGCGTGAATGACGTCGTCGCGGGTGCCCCGAATTCTCTCCCCCCGTCTTCACTCCCCATAAGGGCTTGAAGGAGGCCCGGAACTCATGAACATCAATCGACGAGGGGAAGAAGAAGGCGGACTTCGTCCGGTCCCCGACAATAGCTCTCCGGCGGCTCCACGGTCCCGAGCCCTTAGCCACCCCCTTGCCTTTGGCGGTTTGGGCGCCATGGCGGCCGAGAGGTCTAGAGGATTGAGGAAGAGGGTGGCGAAGCAGCGACAATGACGGCGGCGATGAAAGCTTAGGAAGGAGGAAGAGAGGAAGCGCGGCTCGAGATTGGAAAAGGTACGAGAGAAGAGGAGAAAGTGAGCAGCGCGCCCATGGTTATTCCTTCTTATGGGGGAAAACGCGGGCCGCCTCCTTTCACATTAACTGTGACGTGACACATGCGTGCAGAGCTCAGCCCCACGATGCCGCCCGTCACGCCGCCTCCCCATGCCGAGCCACGCGTGGGAGGCATGGGAAGCACAGCCAAGAGACTTACCGCAGTAAAACCACCACGCCTGCACAAGACCGTTTTTGGGCCTAGCCCAACAGCGATTATTGCTTACGTGTGGCCCAGGCCCGGGGCTCTGTCGGTGTACAAAAAGAGGGGTACACTTTTGTACCCCAATAACTATGCAGGCGATCTGAGCCGCAGGGGACCACCAAGACTTGAGCAAGGCAAGGAGGTGAGCCAAGGTATGGCGAAGCTTCGAAAGGAGCAGAACGATGCCAAGACCAAGACCACAAAGAGCAAAGGGGACGAAGCGGACTCCCTCGGCAAGATCCTTGTCGGGAGGCGGTTTTAGCAAACCCGGCAAGACACTTGCCATGGCAGCTCGCCCCACACCTACGGAGCGAATCACCCTTGAGTCCACTGCCCCCATGGGGCAAGGATTCGGGAGACATCCCCGTGGTGGCATGCAGATCTTTGTGAAGACATTCAAGATCAGATACACACTATAGAAGATGACGACCCTTGGCGGGATCCCAGCCAAGGAGGACCACAAGGCCCCCCGCAAGAGCCTTGACGGGGATGACAGCAGGTGCCACGGCAAGACCCTTGCCGGGTCCCCAGCAAGACCCTTGCCGGGGCTACGGCGAGGCCCTTGCCAAGAGCACCCGTAGGGCCACCCTCAGGCCCACGCCAATCAAACCTTCACCACCGTTCGCATGCAGATGCCGACCCAACCAGTTGGGCAGGCACCTGCGTGGCGGCTAGCGGATCTTCGTGAAGACCCACCACCGCGCAACCTTAGCTGCCCGCCTGCCTACATGGCACCGTGGGCACCGCTGGCCAGGCGCGTAGTGTCGACCTGAAGGGAGCGGGCGACGACGAGACAGGCTCTCCCCGTCCCGATAAAGCAAGGACACCTGAGCAAGACGCATTAAAGCGCCTTGTCAAGTAATGCGAGGGATGAACTCATCATCAGCATCCCTTCCACCTCCCGTGTGCCACCGTGGCAACCCCTTTCCCTATAAAAGAAGGCCCAAGGCGACCAGGAGGAGGATTCGCCTTTTTGGAGCTCCTCACGCCCCATTGCTAGTTCTAGAACACAGATAAACAAACCACCAAAGCAGGAGTAGGGTTTTACGCATCCACGCGGCCCGAACCTGGATAAGGAGAGCGTGAGCTATCTGTTTGATCCGCTCTTCTCACGACCCCGCGCCCCGCGACCGTAGTAGGGATTCTTGTGATCCCATAGGTGTCGTTCCCACCGACACGCGGGGCTGGTGAGCTCGTCGCAGGGCGGCAAGCATGGCGCAGGGCCGGCGAACGCGGCACAGGGCCGGCAAGCACATCGCCGGGCGGGCGAGCGCGGCGCAGCATGTCACCGCTCCGCGAGCCGGACGGGATCGATCCCTATGCATCTTCATGCGCACGTGCGGCGATGATCCGTCGAAGAGCGGCAATGACGTTCGCACGCGAGGTCGAGGACGACCCTGTTCTTTGCAAAGGCGACGCGTCATAAGTAAAATAAGGAATAGATGTAAGAATTGCTATGAACCGTTCACATTATGGTTCGATAGATGCCTGTCGGATTTCGGGTTCCGGTAGACCCTTAAGGTTCAAACTCTGGGGTGTGCGCGGAGATCCAACCCTCCACCGTCTCGTACCGCACCGAATCGCAAGGACCTAAACTACTAGAAAGAACAGCACAAGAGACACGAGATTTATACTAGTTCGGGCCACCGTTGTGGTGTAATACCCTACTCTAGTTTGTGGTGTGGTGGATTGCCTCTTGGGCTGATGAGAAACAGTACAGGGAAGAACAGCCTCGCGAGGGTCTGTTCTTGGTGGGTGTGATGAACTGCTAGGTGGTGTTCCGTCGCTCTAGGTTGAGGATCGGGTCTCTATCTCTCTCTCTGGATTCCAAATGCCCTACTCTCTCCTCCTCTGAGTGTGGCTACTCCTATTTATAGGCGAAGGCCGTGGGCCTCTTCCCAAATATTGAGCGGGAAGGGCGCCAACAATTGGCCATTTTGAAGGGGAACATCGGGTATGCTTATCCTGACTAAAGTTGGTCCTCGCCTGCCAAAGGCTCTGGTGATGACGCCTGCTTGGGCATCACGATGACTCCCTTCCAGCTGTTGGGGCTGGTCTTGGTCTTGTTGCACCAAAACGGATGCCTTTGCTTGATGCTCTTGCCTGCGCTTGCTCCCTTTTCACCAAAGAGGAAAGGAGGATGCTGCGCGGACTGGCGCCCGACTGGCGCCCTTGGTCGTCATGGCTTGCGTCATGGGCACCTAGCGAGGTACCCTGCCTTGAACTGTCCGCCTCCTCATGAGCCAGCCTGACGAGGCCGTGCCTGAGGAAGCTCCTGGTCGTCCGCCCCGCGAGGTTTGGCCCCTTGCGAGGGTCTTGAGCTTGCGTTAATGAAGATGGGCTGTCCTGGGCCTCCTTTGAGCCACGCCGCAGGCCGCACGCAGCAAGTGCAGGGACCCCGTTCCCGAACGCCGACAGAGCCCCCTGACGCGGGCGCGCCTGAACTTGAACGAAAGGTAGAGGCGAAAGGGCAAGTGCGCAGCGTCGTGGGCCCTAACAGCCTGCGGCCTTGGGCGCCGCGTGGCGGTTGATTGGATGCATGCGCACTGCATCCCCACGATGCCTTGGTAACCACCCGGACTCGACAAGTCCCTGCATGCATGGTCAGTCATGATTACTGGTGATCGTGGAGGCCGGCGGTTGGCCTTCGCCGGCCATAAGTACGGAACGACGTGCGCCTTTCCAGTCTATCCTTCTACTTCTCCTCTTCCTCGTCTCGTCTGGTTGCCATGGCTCCGATCCGCGGTTCTCGAGGAAGAGAAGGAAAGACTCCTCAAGAGGATCTGACCCGCTCCCCCAAAGAAGCGGCTTGCTCTCGGTGTCGGGCGGGAGGCCTTGAGAGAGCGCCCGAACCCTGGTGCGTGCGGCCGCCACCAGGGTTTCCTCTTCCCTTGTACACGCGAATTGGTGGCCCTTGAGGAGGCGAGGCCGGGCGCCACGAGCGGCGCCGCCGTAGACGCCGGCGGGTCACGAAGGTGTGCGTCTTCCCCCCAGGAGTCCACGCCGAGGGATCCTGCCGGGAGTTCGTGCTTCGCGTCGCCGTGCCTCCCAAGTCTTGGATTCTTCTTCCTTCTTTCTTCGCCTCCGTCATCCGGCAAGGGGAGCCCCCGGGACTCGGGCTGCAGCACGCCGGCTGCGGCACCCTCGCGACCGGGGCAGAGGTCGCAGTAGTTGCCCCTGGCGAGGTCTTCATGACACGAGGCTGGAGCGAGGTCGCCCGAGTCTGCAGGACGAGGGGCGCCTTCACGATCCACCTGGAGTATGACGGTGCTTCGGTGGTGTCCTTCAAGGTCTTCGACGCGGAGGGCCGCTGTCTGGAGTGCTGCCCCGGGAGAGGCGGTCAGGACCCTGCTACGGTGAGGCGGAGGCCAACCAACCACTCCCTTGGCAGCTTCTGTGGCGACGAAGGCGCCGGAGGATCCAGCGACTCCGCCGAACTCTTCGCGACGCCGGAGAGGAGCGACGACAGCTACGAGCCCCCGAGCCTGCGCCGCTCCCGGAGCAGGGCGAGCTCGTCAGGTCGTCGCCGCCCCTGATCTGGATGGGGTTGGCTCTGGACCGGGTGGCCCACTGTTGATGATGGCTTGATGCTCGTGAGGGCTTCCTGGTCCCAAGGACCTTGTGAGGGCTTGATGCTCTGCGCCGACAGGTCCCAGTCCCAAGGCGGCTTCAGCCGTTGCTGGTATGCCAGGTCGCGATGCCGTGGTCAAGGCCAGGAAGTGAGCGGCCCGAGGTCCGGTAAGAGCCTCTGAGTCGCGATGCTCAGGGGGCCCCCCTTGGCGCTCAAGCAGCCATCATTCGGTGAGAAAGGAGAGCGACGTTGCTAACACAGATTTGCATTGAGTGTGGGGATGGTGTTGTGATAACTAGTGTGTCCAGAGGGTGACTTATCTCGAGGGTTAGGACAATGCTTCCAGTGCGAAGTGCGGTCCGTGCCTTGGCCGACGAGAGATTGCGTGGCGAGTCGTTTAGTGCTCCTTGGAGAGACCTGCAGGTTCACCACAAAAGAACAAGAGCTCGCTGTGGCGATCGTTAGTCCTGCCGTTAGTTGCTTGGGAGGGGCGCGAGAGGCCTCATGAGGTGTGTTGGGGCACCCGTGAGCCAGCCAGGGACTCACGAGGCCCTACCTCAAGGCGGGTTCCGCTTTGCTCTGGGCCTTATCTTGAGTGTGTTCCTGCAAATTTGGCGGATGCGGTGCTCTATGTCTTGGTCCCGGCTCTCGGGCTGGTCTCGGCCGTCGTTGGCAAGCCAGTCGCGATGCCATGGACAAGACCAAAGGGTGAGGGCGGAGAGCACCAGAGGAGCCCTAGTCGCGATGCTCGTGAACCCCCCCTTTACGCATAAAGCTGGATTAGATGACGCAACTCTCGTCCTCGGGTCCCGGCTCTCGGGCTGGTCTCAGCCGTCGGCTGGCAAGCTAGGTCGCGATGCCATGGACAAGACCAGAGGGTGAGGGCCGGAGGCAGTAGGAGCCCTGAGTCGCGATGCTCGAGCACCCCCTTTAACGTAAGTAAGTGGGTTAGATGGCGAAACTCTACGTCCTCGGGTCCCGGCTCTCGGGCCGCTCTCAGCCGTCGCTGGCAAGCCAGGTCGCGATGCCATGGACAAGACCAGATGGTGAGGGCCGAAGAGCCGGTAGGAGCCCTGCGTCGCGATGCTCAGGCACCCCCCTTTAACACGCAAGATTCCGCCACCCAGGAAAAGGCACCAAATAACAAGCATGGTGGAGCGAGAGCATAATCCTAAGGAAGAAGCGGGAAGGGTACATGCACTGGGATCGCCCGAGCGGCTTGGGGATGATGCAGCCCGAGGGCGCCCCAGTGGATAAGCTAATGACATGAAGTAAAAGGGATACATGCCGCAGGACGGACCTGCGGCACAGGGAATAATCTGACCTGAAGGCGCCCCAGTAGAAATAAAACTTAAAGATGTCACTGGTGATGTTGGGGATGAAGGGGTGTTGGTGTAGCAGACTCGGTGGGCTGCGGGAGCCGATCCTCACGAGCCCCCAGGCCCAGGGACCTCGGGAGGCTCCGGAGGCGCTGGCGGCTCCTCGCGGGCCATCTCCATCTCCGCTAGGGCTGCGGCGTGCCTGACCTCTTGAGCCTCCAGGATGGTCCTCATGAGACGCTGGTGCGCAGCAGCCGCGTTTGGCAGGCCGTAAGGCATGCGTACGTAGTTGTGGGGATGACCCTCGCAACATCCCACTCACGAGGGCCAGAGGCGCTCTTGAGATGCGGCTCGATTGAGCCCTGGTATGTCGATGCAGACGCGCAGCCCACCATCCTCGCCTGGATGGGGGGCCACAGCGGGTAGGCGGCGGCCGCCCCTCATGACCCTTGACTCCTGTAGCTCCTTAATGGCCTTGCTGACGAACTCTTGAGGGTTCTGCCCTCCTTGCCTTGCTCCTGCTTGCGGGAAACGTGCTTCAAAACACGCCTCCACGTGGTGCCCAAGCGCCTCCCTCGAGACCTTGGCGAGGTCGGCGGCCCTCCAGGGGAGAGCCCCGAGCCCTGCTGAGGAGGCGCGCCGCTTCCTATCTCGATGGAAGGAGGCTCCCTGGCCCAATCACGGGCCACGAGGGGCCTGTCTCTTGAAGAGCCGGGCGGTCGATGTCTTCTTCTTCTTGGAGTGCGGCCTCGGGAGGCCTCCTGCTGCTGTGGTCAGGTCTTCCAGCGATGCGGCTGAAAGGCTCGCTCCGGGAGCACACTTCGCGTCTCTTTCTTCACGGGGCATCGTGATGACCCCGCCGCTACCCGCATCTTGAGGCGTTGTAGCCATGGTGGGTTCTGACCATGAATTTGGCCAACGCTGGGTACCCGAGGATGGCGTTATCTGGCAGGCGAATGTGGGCGGCGTCCAAGTCGTTGAGCTCGGTGTGGTAGTTGTCGCGAGCCCCGAAGGTGACAGGAAGGCGGACCTGCCAGATCGGGACCGTGGAGCCGTCGGTGACTCCGGAGAAAGGCTTGGTTGGCTGAAGCTGACTGTAGGGCACTTGAAGATTGTTGAATGTCTCCACGGACAGGACATTGAGCCCTGCTCCGCCGTCGATGAGGGTCTTGGTGACTAGCACATTGCTGATGATTGGGGAGCAAAGCATCGGGATAAATCCGGCTGTGGCTGCGCACTTGAGCTGATCCGCTGAGCTGAACGTGATGGCGCACGCCGACCACCTGAGAGGGCGCGTGGACTCGAGCTTGGGGAGGACTGCATTCACTTTGCGGGCGAACTGCTTGAAGATGCGCTGAGAGGCTGGGGCTTGAGCTCCACCCAGGATGCAGGCGATCGCACACGCTTCCTGGAAGCCCCTAGCCCCCTCGTCCTGATGACGGTCTTCGATTCTTCTTGGCGGCGGCGGCAGCGGAGGGAGGCCTGCATTCCCTTGCGGGCGATCCTCACGAGGCTGATCCCTCCAGCCTCCCTCGTGAGGTGGGTCTTTCCTGCGGTCCTCGCGAGGTTGGTCGCGCCACCCTTGGCGTGGGCCGCGGTCTTCCCAGCGTCCTGCATTCCTTCCTCCACCTCGGCTGTAGCCCTGGTCGCTATGCTCGGGGCGTCTGCCGACCCTTCCTTCACGTACGGCTGGAAGTTCTTGGCAATCATTGGTGTTGTGGGTGTGGAGGTCGTGGTACACGTAGTACCGACTGCCCTTGGAGGACTCGGGCTGATCTCTGCCTCGCTTGGTGTCTGGTTCGGCCGCGAGCACGGCAGCCCCCTTGCGCTTCACGTCCTTGGCCTTGGACCTCTTCTCTTCGGGATCCATGGCAGGCAGCTCGAGGAGGGAGAGGCGCCCCTCCTCAGCCCTGGCGCACTTGGTCGCTAAGTTGAACAGCTCCAGGGAGGTGCACAGATCTGTTGGAAATATGCCCTAGAGGCAATAATAAAAGCATTATTATTATATTTCCTTGTTCATGATAATTGTCTTTTATTCATGCTATAACTGTATTATCCGAAAATCGTGATACACGTGTGAATACATAGACTACAATACGTCCCTAGTAAGCCTCTAGTAGACTAGCTCGTTGGTCAACAGATAGTCATGGTTTCTGACTATGGACATCGATGTCATTGACAACGGGATCACGTCATTAGGAGAATGACGTGATGGACAAGACAATCCTAAGCATAGCACAAAGATCGTGTAGTTCGTTTTGCTAGAGCTTTTCCAATGTCAAGTATCTCTTCCTTACACCGTGAGATCGTGTAACTCCGGATACCGTAGGAGTGCTTTGGGTGTACCAAATGTCACAACGTAATCGGGTGACTATAAAGGTGCACTACAGGTATCTCCGAAAGTGTCATTGGGTTGACACGGATCGAGACAGGATTTGTCACTCCGTATGACGGAGAGGTATCACTGGGCCCACTCGGTAGTGCATCATCATAATGAGCTCAAAGTGATCAAGTGTCCGGTCACGGGATCATGCATTCTGATGCGAGTAAAGTGACTTGCGATAACGAGACTGAGCGAGGTATTGGGATACCGACGATCGAGTCTCGGGCAAGTAACATACCGTCGACAAAGGGAATAGCATACGGGTTGCTTGAACCCTCGACATCGTGGTTCATCCGATGACATCATCGAGGAGCATGTAGGAGCCAACATGGGTATCCAGATCCGCTGTTGGTTATTGACCGAGAGCGTCTCGGTCATGTTCGCATGTCTCCCGACCGTAGGGTCTACACATTAAGGTTCGGTGAAGCTAGGGTTACTAGGAAGACTTGTATGTGATTACGAATGTTGTTCGAGTCCCGGATGAGATCCCTGACGTCACGAGGAGTTCCGGAAGGGTCCGGAGGTAAAGATTTATATATGGGAATTTGTCAAGCGGACACGGAAAAGTTTGGGTCATATCGGTATTATGGAGGGGCCACGAAAGGTTCCGGAGGACCACTGGAGGGGCCACCCCTCTCGGGGGGCCACTTGGGCTGCTTGGGAGGCAGCCAGCCCCTAGTGGGCTGGGCGCACCCCCTCCCCTTGGCCCATGCGCCTAGGGTTGAGGGGGGAACCCTAAGGGGGGCGCCCCCCTTGCTTGGGCAAGCCCCATCCCTTGGCCGCCCCCCTCCTCCCTTCCCCTATAAATAGAGGGGTGAGGGGAGGGCTGCATACACAATTGAAGGCGCAGCCCTCCCTCCCAACACCTCTCCTCCTCCGCGCGCGCTTGGCGGCCTCTGCCGAGAACTGTGACTCCACCATCATCACGCCGTCGTGCTGCTGTTGGAGCCATCTTCCTCAACCTCTCCTTCCTCCTTGCTGGATCAAGGCGGAGGGACTTTGCCCGTACCCTCGTGTGTTGAACGCGGAGGTGCTGTCCGTTCAGCACTTGGTCATCGGTGATCGGAATCACGTGAGAACGACTCCATCATCACCACTCCTCGAACGCTTCCATCGATCTACAAGTGGTATGTAGATGCAAACTCACTCCCTTGACTCGTTGTAGATGAACTCATAGATGGATCTTGGTGAAACCGTAGGAAAATTTTAATTTTCTGCAACGTTCTAACAGTGGCATCATGAGCTAGGTCTATGCGTAGTTCTCTTTGCACGAGTAGAACACAATTTAGTTGTGGGCGTGGATCTTGTCAACTTACTTGCCACTACTAGTCTTATCTTGCTTCGCGGTATTGTGGGATGAAGCGGCCTGGACCAACCTTACACGTGCGCTTCGTGAGACCGGTTCCACCGACTAACATGCACTAGTTGCATAAGGTGGCTGGCGGTGTCTGTCTCTCCACTTTAGTTGGAGCGGATTCGATGAAAAGGGTCCTTATGAAGGGTAAATAGAAGTTGACAAGATCACGTTGTGGTTATTCGTAGGTAAGAAAACGTTCTTGCTAGAACCCAATTGCAGCCACGTAAAAGATGCAACAACAATTAGAGGACGTCTAACTTGTTTTTGCAGCAATTGACATGTGATGTGATATGGCCAAGTTGTGATGAATGATGAATGACATATTGTGATGTATGAGATCATGTTCTTGTAATAGGAATCACGACTTGCATGTCGATGAGTATGACAACCGGCAGGAGCCATAGGAGTTGTCTTTATTTTTGTATGACCTGCGTGTCATTGAAGAAAGCCATGTAACTTACTTTACTTTATTGCTAAAATGCGTTTAGCCATAGAAGTAGAAGTAGTCGTTGGCGTGACAACTTCATGAAGACACGATGATGGAGATCATGATGATGGAGATCATGGTGTCATGCCGGTGACAGGATGATCATGGAGACCCGAAGATGGAGATCAATGGAGTTTTACGATATTGGCCATATCATGTCACTACTATATAATTGCATGTGATGTTTATTATGTTTATACATCTTGTTTACTTAGAATGACGGTAGTAAATAAGATGATCCCTTACAACAATTTCAAGAAGTGTTCTCCCTAACTGTGCACCGTTGCTAAAGTTAAGTCGCTTCTAAGCACCACGTGATGATCGGGTGTGATGGATTCTTACGTTCACATACAACGGGTGTAAGACAGATTTACACACGCAAAACACTTAGGGTTAACTTGACGAGCCTAGCATGTACAGACATGGCCTCGGAACACGGAGACCGAAAGGTCGAACACGAGTCGTATGGAAGATACGATCAACATGAGAATGTTCACCGATGATGACTAGTCCGTCTCACGTGATGATCGGACACGGCCTAGTCGACTCGGATCGTGTAACACTTAGATGACTAGAGGGATGTCTAATCTGAGTGGGAGTTCATTTAAATAATTTGATTAGATGAACTTAATTATCATGAACTTAGTCTAAAACTTTTGCATAATATTTCTTGTAGATCAAATGGCCAACGCCATGTCAACTTGAACTTCAACGCGTTCCTAGAAAACCAAGCTGAAAGATGACGGCAGCAACTATACGGACTGGGTCCGAACTTGAGATCATCCTCATAGCTGCCAGAAACAATATGTCCTAGAAGGACCGCTAGGTGACGCTCCGTCCCGCAGAACCAAGACATTATGAATGCTTGGCAGTCTCGTCTTGATGATTACTCCCTCGTTCGGTGCGGCATGCTTTACAGCTTAGAACCGGGGCTCCAAAAGCGTTTTGAGCATCACGGAGCATATGAGATGTTCGAGGAGCTGAAACTAGTTTTCCAAGCTCACGCCCGGGTCGAGAGATATGACATCTCCGACAAGTTCTATAGTTGTAAGATGGAGGAAAATAGTTCATCGGTGATCACATACTCAAGATGTCTGGTTGCACAACCGTATGACCCAGCTGAATATTAACCTCCACGATGAGGCGGTCATTGACAGAATCCTTGATCGCTCCCACCAAGCTACAAGAGCTTTGTGATGAACTACAATATGCAGGGGATGGTAAAGACCATTCTGAAGTATTCTCTATGCTGAAGTCAGCAGAGGTTGAAATCAAGAAAGAACATCAAGTGTTGATGGTCAATAAGACCACTAAGTTCAAGAAGGGCAAGGGCAAGAAGAACTTCAAGAAGGATGGCAAGGAGGTTGCCGCGCCCGGTAAGCATATGCCAGGAAGAAGTCAAAGAATGGACCCAAGCCTAAGACTGAGTGCTTTTATTGCAAGGGGAAGGGTCACTGGAAGCGGAACTGCCCCAAATACTTAGCGGAGAAGAAGGCCGGCAACACCAAAGGTATATTTGATATACATGTAATTGATGTGTACCTTACCAGTACTCGTAGTAACTCCTGGGTATTTGATACCGGTGCCGTTGCTCATATTTGTAACTCACAGCAGGAGCTGCGGAATAAGCGGAGACTGGCGAAGGACGAGGTGACGATGCGTGTCGGGAATGGTTCCAGAGTCGATGTGATCGCCGTCGGCACGCTACCTCTTCATTTACCTACGGGATTAGTTATGAACCTTAATAATTGTTATTTGGTGCCAAGTTTGAGCATGAATATTGTATCTGGATCTCGTTTAATGCGAGATGGCTACTCATTTAAATCCGAGAATAATGGTTGTTCTATTTATATGAGAGATATGTTTTATGGTCATGCTCCGATGGTCAATGGTTTATTCTTAATGAATCTCGAGCGTAGTGTTACACATATTCATAGCGTGAATACCAAAAGATGTAAAGTTGATAACGATAGTCCCACATACTTGTGGCACTGCCGCCTTGGTCACATTGGTGTCAAGCGCATGAAGAAGCTCCATGCTGATGGACTTTTGGAGTCTCTTGATTATGAATCATTTGACACATGCGAACCATGCCTCATGGGCAAGATGACCAAGACTCCGTTCTCTGGAACAATGGAGCGAGCAACCAACTTGTTGGAAATCATACATACCGATGTGTGCGGTCCAATGAGCGTTGAGGCTCGCGGAGGATATCGTTATGTTCTCACTCTCACAGATGACTTGAGTAGATATGGGTATGTCTACTTGATGAAACACAAGTCTGAGACCTTTGAAAGGTTCAAGGAATTTCAGAATGAAGTAGAGAATCAACGTGACCGAAAGATAAAATTCTTACGATTGGATCGTGGAGGAGAATATTTAAGTCACGAATTTGGTACACACTTAAGAAAATGTGGAATCGTTTCACAACTCACGCCTCCTGGAACACCTCAGCGTAACGGTGTGTCCGAACGTCGTAATCGCACTATTGGATATGGTGCGATCTATGATGTCTCTTACCGATTTACCGCTATCATTTTGGGGATACGCCCTAGTGACAGCTACATTCACTTTAAATAGGGCACCGTCTAAGTCCGTTGAGACGACACTGTATGAATTATGGTTTGGGAAGAAACCTAAGATGTCGTTTCTAAAAGTTTGGGGATGCGATGCTTATGTCAAGAAACTTCAACCTGAAAAGCTCGAACCCAAGTCGGAAAAATGCGTCTTCATAGGATACCTAAGGAAACCATAGGGTATACCTTCTACTTAAGATCCGAGGGCAAGATCTTTGTTGCCAAGAACGGATCCTTTCTGGAAAAAGAGTTTCTCTCGAAAGAAGTAAGTGGGAGGAAAGTAGAACTCGATGAAGTACTACCTCTTGAACAGGATAGTAGTGCAGCTCAGAAAATGTTCTGTGATGCCTACACCAACGAAGAGGAAATTAATGATGATGATCAAGGTACTTGGATCAAGTTGCTATTGAACCGTCAGAGGTCCACTAGGACACGTTCCGCACTGCAGTGGTGCGGCAACCCTGTCCTAGAAATCATGTTGTTAGACAACGGTGAACCTTGAACTATGAAGAAGCGATGGCGGGCCAGATTCCAACAAATGGCTAGAAGCCATGAAGTCCGAGATAGAATCCATGTATGAAAACAAAGTGTGGACTTTGGTGACTTGCCCGATGATCGGCGAGCGATAGAAAACAAATGGATCTTTAAGAAGAAGACGGACGCGGATGGTAATGTCACCATCTATAAAGCTCGACTTGTCGCTAAGGGTTATCGGCAAGTTCAAGGGATTGACTACGATGAGACTTTTCTCCCGTGGCGAAGCTTAAGTCCGTCCGAATCATGTTAGCAATTGCCGCATACTATGATTATGAGATATGGCAGATGGACATCAAAACAGCGTTCCTTAACGGTTATCTTAAGGAAGAGCTGTATATGATGCAGCCGGAAGGTTTTGTCGATCCTAAGAATGTCGACAAAGTATGCAAGCTCCAGCGATCCATTTATGGGCTGGTGCAAGCATCTCGGAGTTGGAACATTCGCTTGATGAGATGATCAAAGCGTTTGGGTTTATGCGGACTTATGGAGAAGCCTGCGTTTACAAGAAAGTGAGTGGGAGCTCTGTAGCATTTCTCATATTATATGTAGATGACATACTTTTGATGGGAAATGATATAGAATTCTTGGACAACATTAAGGCCTACTTGAATAAGTGTTTTCAATGAAGGACCTTGGAGAAGCTGCTTATATATTAGGCATCAAGATCTATAGAGATAGATCGAGACGCCTCATAGGTCTTTCACAAAGCACATACCTTGATAAGATTTTGAAGAAGTTCAAAATGGATCAGTCCAAGAAGGGTTCTTGCCTGTATTGCAAGGTGTGAGATTGAGCTCAGCTCAATGCCCGACCACGACAAAAGATAAAGAAGAGATGAGTGTCATCCCTATGCTTCAGCCATAGGATCTATTATGTATGCCATGTTGTGTACCGGACCTGATGTAAACCTTGCCGTAAGTTTGGTAGGAAGGTACCAAAGTAATCCCGCAAGGAACACTTTGGACAGCGGTCAAGAATATCCTGAAGTACCGAAAAGGACAAAGGACATGTTTCTAATTTATGGAGGTGACGAAGAGCTCGTCGTAAGGGTTACGTCGACGCTAGCTTCGACACGATCTGGATGACTCTAAGTCACAAACCGGATACGTATATGTTGAATGGTGGAGCGAGAAGCTGGTGCAGCTGCAAGCGAAGCGTCGTGGCGGGATCTACATGTGAAGCGGAGTACATGGCAGCCTCGGAGGCAGCGCATGAAGCAATTTGGGTGAAGGAGTTCATCACCGACCTAGGAGTCATACCCAATGCGTCGGGCCGATCAAACTCTTCTGTGACAACACCGAGCTATTGCACTTGCCAAGGAGCCCAGGTTTCACAAGAAGACCAGGCACATCAAGCGTCGCTTCAACTCCATCCGTGAAAATGTTCAGGATGGAGACATAGAAATTTTAAAGTGCATACGGATCTGAATGTCGCAGATCCGTTGACTAAACCTCTTCCATGGCAAAACATGATCAACACCGAACTCTATGGGTGTTCGATTCATCACAATGTAACTAGATTATTGACTCTAGTGCAAGTGGGAGACTGTTGGAAATATGCCCTAGAGGCAATAATAAAAGCATTATTATTATATTTCCTTGTTCATGATAATTGTCTTTTATTCATGCTATAAGCTGTATTATCCGGAAATCGTGATACACGTGTGAATACATAGACTACAATACGTCCTAGTAAGCCTCTAGTAGACTAGCTCATTGGTCAACAGATAGTCATGGTTTCGACTATGGACATCGATGTCATTGACAACGGGATCACGTCATTAGGAGAATGACGTGATGGACAAGACCCAATCCTAAGCATAGCACAAAGATCGTGTAGTTCGTTTTGCTAGAGCTTTTCCAATGTCAAGTATCTCTTCCTTAGACCGTGAGATCGTGTAACTCCCGGATACCGTAGGAGTGCTTTGGATGTACCAAACGCGTCAACGTGGCGGGTGACTATAAAGGTGCACTACGGTATCTCGAAAGTGTCTGCATTGGGTTGACACGGATCGAGACGAGGATTTGTCACTCCGTGTGACGGAGAGGTATCACTGGGCCCACTCGGTAGTGCATCATCATAATGAGCTCAAAGTGATCAAGTGTCCGGTCACGGGATCATGCTTTACGGATCTGAGTAAAGTGACTTGCCGATAACGAGACTGAACGAGGTATTGGGATACCGACGATCGAGTCTCGGGCAAGTAACATACCGTCGACAAAGGGAATAGCATACGGGTTGCTTGAACCCTCGACATCGTGGTTCATCCGATGACATCATCGAGGAGCATGTAGGAGCCAACATGGGTATCCAGATCCGCTGTTGGTTATTGATCGGAGAGCGTCTCGGTCATGTTCGCATGTCTCCCGAACCCGTAGGGTCTACACATAAGGTTCGGTGGCGCTAGGGTTACTAGGAAGACTTGTATGTGATTACGAATGTTGTTGAGTCCGGATGAGATCCCGGACGTCACGATGAGTTCGGAAGGGTCCGGAGGTAAAGATTTATATATGGGAAGTTGTCAAGCGGACACGGAAAAGTTTGGTCATATCGGTATTATGGAGGGCCACCGGAAGGTTCCGGAGGACCACCGGAGGGGCCACCCCTCTCGGGGCCACTTGGGCTGCTTGGGAGGCAGCCAGCCCCTAGTGGGCTGGGCGCACCCTCCCTTGGCCCATGCGCCTAGGGTTGAGGGGGAACCCTAAGGGCGCCCCTTGCTTGGGGGCAAGCCCCCTCCCTTGGCCCGCCCCCCCTCTAGATGCATCTAAAGGGGCCGCCCCTCCTCCCTTCCCTATAAATAGAGGGGTGAGGGAGGCTGCATACACAATTGAAGGCGCAGCCCTCCCTCCCAACACCTCTCCTCCTCCGCGTGCGCTTGGCGAAGCCTGCCGGAGAATCTGTGACTCCACCATCATCACGCCGTCGTGCTGCTGTTGGAGCCATCTTCCTCAACCTCTCCTTCCTCCTTGCTGGATCAAGGCGGAGGGGCGTTGCCCGTGCACTGCACGTGTGTTGAGCGCGGAGGTGCTGTCCGTTCAGCACTTGGTCATCGGTGATCGGAATCACGTAGAGAACGACTCCATCATCACCACTCCCTCGAACGCTTCCGTACTCGATCTACAAGTGATATGTAGATGCAAACTCACTCCCTTGACTCGTTGCTTAGATGAACTCATAGATGGATCTTGGTGAAACCGTAGGAAAAATTTTAATTTTCTGCAACGTTCCCCAACAAGATCTTCATGCATCGCCAGCTCCTCCTTCATCTTGACGTCGCGCACGCCGTCGGAGAAGGCAGAGATGATGGCCTCCTCCGTTACCCTGGGGATCTTGAGGCGCGCGTTGTTGAAGCGCTGGATGTACTTTTGCAGGGTTTCCCCTGGCTGCTGCTTGATTCGGCGCATGTCGCTCACGGCGGGTGGCCGGTCGCGAGTACCCTGGAAGTTGGCGATGAAGCGGGTACGCATCTCGGCCATGGAAGAGATCGTGCCTGGGGCCAGGTTCAGGAGCCAGGTGCGGGCCCCGTCCTTGAGCGCGATGGGAAACCAGTTCGCCATGACCTTTTCATCCCCGCTGGCAGCCTCGACGCCCAGCTCGTAGAGTTGGAGGAACTCCGCAGGGTCAGCCGTGCCGTCGTAGCGTGGAGGCAGGTCTGGCTTGAACTTGGCGGGCCACGCGACGCTACGCAGCTCGGAGGTGAAGGCGCGGCAGCCCGCCATGGCCGCGGGGGGCCTCGGACGACAGAGAGCTTGGTCTTGTGGGCCTCCCTACGCCACGGCTGGGGGCAGCGCAGGGTCTTGAGGTGCCGGAGCGGGGACTTCTTGGCAGCTCTGCTCTTGCCGCGCCGGCACCTGGCGGAACGGGTTCCACCCAGGGGCCGCGCGCCTTGGGGCCAGGGCGCCGTCTTGAGGAGGAGGTGGCTGAGGCGCCCCGGGAGCTTCATCGCCCGCGCGGGGCGGTGTGCGGTGCAGCGAGACGGACGACGCGGGGTCGCCTCCTGCAGCGCGGACGAGCTCGGCGACTTGGTCGAGCCATTCTTCGTAGACGTCGTCGACGGGGTGGTAGCGCAGTAGCTCGTTGGCCGCGATGAGTGCAGCTCGGGCCTCCAAGGCCGCGTGGGGCGCGCGTGACGAAGAACCAGCGGGGGTGAGCGAAGGCGTGGCGGTGCGGCCGTCCCGCCTCATGGACGGGTGCTGGGACGACGCTTGCTGCTCGTTCCCGCCGGGCCGGTGGCGGCGTTGACGGCAGGACGGGAACGACGAGCGCGCCACGACGGGAGCCGTCTGAAGCGACACGGGAGGCGAGGGCGGCTCGGCGCTTCAGCGCGCCCGACGAGCGTCGAACATGGTTCGCGGTGGTCGGGGAAGAACGAGGCGACGAAGCAGATTCCGCGCACCTACACCGGGCGCGCTAAATGTCGGATTTCGGGTTCAGCAGACCCTTAAGGTTCAACTCGCGCGCGCGAGATCCAACCCTCCACCGTCTCGTACCTCGCCCGAATCGCAAGGACCTAAACTACTAGAAAGAACAGCACAAGAGACACGAGATTTATACTAGTTCGGGCCACCGTTGTGGTGTAATACCCTACTCTAGTTTGTGGTGTGGTGGATTGCCTCTTGGGCTGATGAGGAACAGTACATGGAAGAACAACCTCGCGAGGGTCTGTTCTTGGTGGGTGTGATGAACTGCTAGGTGGTGTTCCGTCGCTCTAGCTTGAGGATCGGGTCTCTATCTCTCTCTCTCTGGATTCCAAATGCCCTACTCTCTCCTCCTCTGAGTGTGGCTACTCCTATTTATAGGTGAAGGCCCTGGGCCTCTTCCCAAATATTGAGCGGGAAGGGCGCCAACAATTGGCCATTTTGAAGGGGAACAACGGGTACACTTATCCTGACTAAAGTTGGTCCTCGCCTGCCAAAGGCTCTGGTGATGACGCTTGCTTGGGCTCCATGATGACTCCCTTCCTGCCGTTGGGGCTGGTCTTGGTCTTGTTGCACCAAAACGGATGCCTTTGCTTGATGCTCTTGCCTGCGCTTGCTCCCTTTGCACCAAAGAGGAAAGGAGGACACTGCGCGGGCTGGCGCCCGACTGGCGCCCTTGGTCGTCATGGCTTGCATCATGGGCACCTCGCGAGGTACCCTGCCTTGAACTCTCCGCCTCCTCATGAGCCAGCCTGACGAGGCCGTGCCTGAGGAAGCTCCTGGTCGTCCGCCCCGCGAGGTTTGGCCCCTCGCAAGGGTCTTGAGCTTGCGTTGATGAAGATGGGCTGTCCTGGGCCTCCTTTGAGCCACGCCGCAGGCCGCAGGCAGGCAAGTCTGGGGACCCCCGTTCCCAGAACGCCGACAATGCCATGCCCCAAGGTGGGCGCTACTGTCGTGGGAACAATTCCGACAATTGAAAGGGGTAGTGTAAAGGAGCATGGTCTGTCGAGATGCAAACGGGTGACACAGTGGTTTTTGCGAGTTCGGGCCTCTCATGGTGGAGATAACAACCCTACGTCTCGTGCTCCGGAGAGGATTTGTTTTATCTGAGTATGTATCGAGAGATTACAATGTGTGAGAGAGAGAGGGAGAACGGATCCCCATTCCTGAGCTAAGTCCGGAGACTAGAGAGAGAGAGGTAGCCGAAAAGAGCCCCCTAGTCTAGTGGTGGGGTGGCTTATATAGAGTGCGCCACCCCCTCACCCCTTATGTTACACGGTGGAGCATCTATGCCATAATGCCTGCCCACTACAAAACTGTCATGCTGACTATTGGTCTTCGCTTATCCGAGTGAGTTACACGGTCGAGTGGAATGAGCTCGTCGAGTGGAGTGCCATGCTCCGTGTGGTTGTTGCCGTCCGAGTGACTTTCAAGTTGCGGTACATCTGGATGGCGATCTGGCCCAGGAGCCCAATACAAAGTGTAAGGTGTCCATGGGTAGGGTCTTTAGGTCAGGCCTGTTACCCTAGCCCCAATACATGTCCTCGTCAACCGCCCGCCGCCACTGCTGTTCCGCCCGATGCCGCTGGAGGTAGCCGCCGCCGCCTCGGTTTTCGCGAGAAAACTGATCGGTTTTTTTTTGAAAACCCTAGATCGGTTTTTTTTTCGGTTCGGTTTTTTCGATTTAGTTATTTAGCAGACATTCGTCCGTCCATTCGTTTTAACGAACGGTTTTCGTCCGTTAGCCGCAAATAACGAACGTTCGTTCGTTAGACTTTTCGTCGGTTTTTATTTTTCTCGGATTTTCCGCGATTATTTTCGATCGCGATTTCTGATCCGGTTTTCGTTTTAGTTTAACTTTTTGCTCGTTTATCGGAATCAGGCGATTCAAGCGCCTGGAGTTTCGCCTTGAAACCGTCTTTCTGTTTAACCTACTTAAGCAAGTTTTTGCCACTATAAAAATTGACTTTAGTCCAGATTAGTAAACGAAGCTTGTTTCTTTCGCAGTTTGAGTTTCGTTGCTTCGTTTGATTTGATTCTTTTTGCAAACCGGAGTTCTTAAGTTGAACTTTCTGGTTAGATTCTTATTTGAGTTTTACCCGTGCGTTGTTGCTTGATTGCTTATTGTACGTTTGTTTGTTTGCAATAGGGTACCCGGAGTGCGAAGCGTGCTACTACGAGTCTCTAGGTTTCCCAGATCATCAGCAAGGAAAGTAACACTTTGATCATACCTCTTTACTACCCAGTTTTATTGCATTAGATCAATCCACAAACAATTGCATGGTTTGGATCTAGTTTAAATTGTGGGTTTGGGAAGTAGATGAGGTAGTACCTATTCACCTGTTTATTATCAAACCTATGGGAGTTCTTCTACGTTGCTTATATTGCTATGCTATGCTCGTAGACGTGGTTTGGGTTTGAGAGTATTCATGACAGATGTGAGTATCGTTAAGTAATGGTTAACTTAAGGTGGCAACTTTAATACACATCTGGGTGGATTGAGGCACTTGGGGAACCCAGTGATTGCCTGTATTTTTTGGAAATCCCGGGGTACCGTGTGATTCTCCTATGGACTGCCACCCAGGCTCAAAGGGATCTTGAGATTATTCATGATAGAAATTTCCTTGTGCATCCATAAGCCATTATGGGCTCTGGCATAGTTGAGTATGTTGTGTGACCTCTTTTAGTGGTAGGCTAGCAGATGTATGGGATGTAGGTGGTACTGTCTACCCTGAGTAAAGAGTTAACGCTTCTGAAAGACTGTTTCTTGGTCATCCGTTTCTCAAAACACCATGTAGTACGAGAAATCCAATGGAGGAGATCGTGTCTTGTGGGGAAAAGTGCGCAAACCTCTGCAGAGTGTACAAACTAATCTTGATTAGCCGTGTCCCCGGTTATGGACACCTTGAGTATCTGGTTCTAGGATTATCATGTAGATCTCATCACATTTAATTATAAAATTTGATTGGGTTATTAATTACTTTTAATTGGGATTGAGATGGGGTTTACCATTCTCAATGTTTAACAACCACCATGATAGTTAAATAAAATTTATTCCTTTGTTGTTGGGAAAAATTGGCTTTTCGCAAAACATATTAACCATACAGCCTCCATCAGCCATATATGCATGTAGTGATAGCCTTATTCTGTTTATTATTCTTTGGTGTTATATTGCCAGTATATTCCATGTGCTGACCCGTTTTCGGGCTGCAAAGTATCATGTTGCAGACTTTTCAGACGACGAGTACGGTGCCTTAGGTCGTGGTCTTTCACTCAGTGATGCCGTTGGAGTTGATGGACTCGCTTTATCTTCCAAGCCTTCCGCTGTTATCGTATTCAGATGGCCTTAAGCCATATTATTTGTAATAAGTTCTCTTTTGAGACATTCGATGTAATAAGTGTGTGATTGCTACTCTGTTATAAATCCTTCAAGTACTGTGTGTGTCAGCATTACCAATCTAGGGATGACACTGATGCACAGAGATCAGACTGTTTGAGGTCTGGTCATTACACGAATCAAGCGGAGTCTGGATTCCTATGTTCGTACCAACTCAAATGATTAATGAATTGGATCTTGAGTATGCTCACTTCCCTACTCAGCAAGGGTGAAAGAATGAAAAGGAGACTGACATCACAAAGGATGGGAAGGACCCAATCGCCTGCCTCTTTCTTGGTCCACCCCCCTGGTGGGTACTTTATAGCTCACAACACGAGATAGGCAGATATGTGACATAGAAAAATTGATTGACAACAAGACTCTCTTCCTGATTGGGATTGGTCTCTGCAGGATCTCCTTCCCTATGAGACTCTTGCTTACCTTTCAAAGAGGCAGACCCCTACTTCAATTGTCTTCTGATGAATCTTCCCCAGCTGTGGACTCAGACCTCTCACAACCAAAAATAAATAAAATCAAAATCAAACGAATCCGAATATAACCAATCTATCGCCTTTGATGACTCGTTGACAGCCTCCTCAACCCAAGCTTCCATCTCCTTCTCGAGACATCGGCGCTTGCCCGCGCTAGTCCATGAAAGGTGGATGAAGGTGAGTTTGACTATGAACTCGAGGATGCAGGGAACAATCTCTTTTCGGGGAATCACTCCCGTCGAGAGGCCCTCTTCCTCCCTTTTTCTGAATCAGGGAGAGAGGCAAAAGAGAAGTCCAGAGAGACCTCGACTCTTTCAGGGAAAGGAGGGAGATTGAATGCAAGATGGAGTCCCTGTCGAATGGAATGGACATCCTTGGGGACAACTGCGTAAGACTTAATTTACCATAAAATTGGACGGAAAAAGTTCTTGAACAGAACAGAGCAGCAATTCTAGAAACTTCCATTTTCCATTGATCTGGGTGTTGCTATTAAAAGTGGGTCCCCAGCGTGGCTCACACTTGACCAACCACTTCTATCTAAGGAAATACTTAGGTAGTGTCAATCTCCCTTCGGGGTTTACGCGTCCTAGTCCGAACCATTGGATCGATCAGAAGAAGAAAGGCAAAGGAATTGAAAGGTAGAGTATGAACCATCGCCCAGCAGAGTGATTGAGGGAGTCTTCCCCAGCCCAATGGTCTTCTTTTTGTTTTTCACTCTCCTATTTTCATTTTGGAAGAGTTCTACTACTGTTTCAGTAGTTCTAAGACCATTCCTTCCATTTTCAAGTGCTTTCTATCCCTCTCGCTCTACCCCTCCAGAGGGAGCCCTAGTTTCAGCATAATAGCCTCGTCCAGAGGAATCTTATCGGCATACCCACCTGCTGGGCATGGTTCACTTGACCGACCAACCGACCCAATAGTAGGAGTAGGCTGCTGGCTTCTTATGTGAAGAGAACGGATGGAGAAACAGATGTGCAAAAGAACTAGTCCCTTGGAAAGCTTCATTTTCCTAACCCAACATAAGCATAATGAGCTGGTTATTTGAGTATCAAAGCTGTCGAGTGTTCCATTCTTTCGTATGTAGACCCCAGCGAAGAAGGAGAATAAGAAATTGAACTAGTTGAACACGCATAAGATACCGGTTTTAGGCATAACCCCAGGTTAAATAAAGTAGTAAAGGAGCCCAATCTAGCTAAAGAGGGGCTTCTCCGCCACCATAACCAACTAGCTGCGTAGATGAATTATCCTTGCGTTCAGCTATCAAACCCATCCACTAGAGCTTGAACCCATGCTTGCTCAAACCATCTGTTTTCTCTTCTAACGAGCATGGCTTCCCTGTCACCTACACTAGAGACGTCTCAACAGTTTAGTTTATTCATAAGCCTAGTACACAAGGAGGGTTTCAGCACGCACTAGTTGTACTGTAGTATGATCTGGTATCAGCTGCTGTCTCTCCTTGCTATTATAGTTTAGTATAGGTCGCCTCAAACTCAAACAAAAACGGGTGCACAGTTCTAACCATCTTTTGTGCTTTTGAGTCAAAGTGCAATCACCATTTCATGTACACCATCTTTGTCAATATCTGCAATTACCTGTAGAAAGAATGTGAAAAACAACTCGAGGTCATTTATAGAACGGACGGAAAAATATAAGAAACAGGATACAAAAGGTTCACTTACTAGGGTGGACAAGATGTGAGCATAGATGCTCACGTAATCTTCCACTTTCTCATGTTCTTGTTCTGTCCAGTCCTCATCTCCCCACATGGATTCATCAACATAGTCATCATAATCATAATTGTACTCATCAGGCTATTGTTCTGCATCCCGAAATAAATCAAATGATGTATCAGCGTCATCCTCTAGAGGCTCGCTATTTTCAACAGTGGCTGCTCCTGAACGAGCTGCTCATGCTCAGGCGGCAGCTCGTTAAGATCAATGTCGTGGTTGTTCATCATGGAGACCTGGACCCCTGCAGGTGCCGTTTTCCCTGCTGCCAGGCTCCCACCAGAGAGAGATCCAATTTCCGTTTTTCTAGAGCAAGCTAGAAGCGTAGACCCATACCTTGTACTCTCATTCTTTCGTTTTAGCTAGCCATAATGGTATGTGCTTTGAAAGGTAGTTCTTTTTACTAGAAAGTACTTATAGAGGGCACTGAGGCGCAGCCTCGAGCTAGACGAGATTCTCTATTGTTGCTTCTTATTAGCCAGATCCCGCACCAGGTTTCCCAGGCGGAACAGTTCCGGGATCTTATGAATCTGCGACCAGACGTGAATCTGGTTCAGAACCAGGGATCGCAGGTTAGCCATCCCGTCGTAAGGCTTATTTACACGCCATGGTTGCGGAACAGCCACGACCCTTCTTCCATGAGCTTCTACGAGTCGCCAAGGCAGAAAACTAAAAACAACAAATAGGTTGTCCTCCACCGCTCGGAACGTCACACCTTGTGCCATGTTCCAAGCGAACTACATCGTTGAGAAAAAGGATTGGCTACTGAAGGGATGCGGCGTGGCCACTTCCGCAAGGGCCATCCACCGACCCTTCACTACAAGAAATATGTCAACTTGTGACCTTGACTATTGGTCACCGAATGGTCATTATTTTCCATTTGTGACCTTTTTGTGACCAAAAACAGATGGTCAAAAGCTGGCGGTCGTAAACTGAAATTAACAAACTTCTCTGTGAGAAGGTCGTAGACGTTTACGACCAAAATATGCCTACTGTATTGTTTTGGTCACTAGCAGCCTCCCCAGGCCACGTAGGCATCCGACGTGGCAATCTGATGTGGCACAAGAATCAGCCCGGTCCAATTCAGTGTTTTACATGGGCCAAGCCCGTTAATTCATCCCATTTATATTTTTTCCCTATGAATTTTTTGTTAGCTTCATGGACCAAGCCCAACATCCATTTATTCTTTTAGGCCAGCCTTTTACAGTATACATTTTTTGGGGCCTCGGCGTTTTTCCATCCCACTTGTCAGTTTTCTTTTATTTCTTTCTCATTTTAAAGTAGGTCGCCAGGATCACTCTTTCTGTACCACACATTAGTTCTATATTTGTGCAATAGATAACTTGGTTCAAAAAGAGCCAATAAGGCATAATATTTAATACAACATACAAGCAAAGTAAATTACAATGATACAGATAACTAGTCCAGTGAGCTAAAATGCATTGCTGGTAACACTACAAATCTGGTTTTCAGCTAAAATACAAATTTGGTAACAGTGAGATAATAGTACAAATCTGGTATTTAGCTAAAATACAACTAAATAAATAAATAACTAGTCCAGTGAGCTAAACGCATTGCTGGGTGTGGATTTTATTCAGGATTCTTCTTCCTAGAGCTCCAACTTGTGAAGACTGAAGGCCAACACTGCAAATAATAAATTATGATAAGTTAGAAACAAAATCAAGTGAATCCTGACTCAAGAAACATAACCAGATTTCCTGATGTGTGTGTCGCGTTATACATGCATCAAGAAGATCGTATATATACATAGATTTAATGCCTAAAGCACATCAGGCTTGGAGCTTACGTATATATACACGATTAATAGTTGGAACTAGTGAACAAAGGTTGTGAATGATTTTCATACGAGTATGTACATTCATGGTTCTGGACATGAAAATGTTTATGTACATTTATGAAAGTTTTGCACATGACATGAGCAAGTCTGCAGTCCCTAATTAGATGACATGTTCTAATTATGAGCACGAGAGGAATACATAGACACTGGAATATCCTCATGCTTAAACTAGAAAGAGAACAAAAGAAAACTGAACCTATCTATGTAGCAGAGAGAGATAGTAGGGCAGGAAGACCTATGGACCAACTTGTCCTTCACCAGATCGTTCAAGGGGAAAAAAACAGCAGCAGATCAACTTGCTTGTTCCCGTTCACACAACTAGACCAGAGCAGCCATATCAGAACATAAATATATGGTGAATAGTTTGACACTATCAGCTATGCAGTTATATGGCTCTGGAACATCTACTCAACAAACAAAGAGTGCTACTACTCTGGCACATAGAGTGGATGCATCAGCAAAATATTTCAAAACTGGATAACTGAGATGATTTGCTGAATGAAATCTTGTGGAGATACTTACACCACATAGCTAGCGTACCATTGCACTTACACCATATAACGAGCGAGGGGTCGGGTCGGGGCACTAACCTAGAGTCGTCGGCGCGGGAGCTCACCTTGGCCTTCATCCTGCCGCCGGACGCCAACCTAATCAGAGCTCGCAGAAGCCAAAATCATGAACTGGCTGGGAACTGCGCGGTACCTTGGGATCGGAGCGAGGGCGAGGGGTGGGCTGGGACTCGGATGCTGAGCTCCCTGCACACGGCATATTGTGTTAATGCTTACAGCAACATAAGATATTCACATATAAAAAATGCACCCTAGAAGTATAAAGAGTGCTTCCTAGCACACCAAGAATCCAACAGAAACCAAGCATGTACACCGGTGAGCTGGTGACCATAAAGTAACATGACAAAGACTCAGCAATCACAAAGACTCAGCCCGATCCTAATATAAAGCAATTCAGAAACTCAATGACAACAGAATATATAGAAGAAAGAAAAGCTCATTTGGTTGGAAATTAATTTTCAAATTGCATTTTAAGTTGCTTTCTATTGCATGAACAACAACCACATAAAAGTATGATGAATAAACTATATGTCAGAAGAGAACTGAGCAGATAATAGACACTAAAAGAAAGCGGATAGTATACTCAGTACTTACTACAAATTTCCTCACTGGATACACACACACACACACACACACACACACACACACACACACCCACACTTTGCACATGTAGATTTGCTCCCCGCAAAATCAAGTCTGAATTGTTGGCTATAATAATTACGGCAACGAAATTCCCAAAATAGAGAATATATTCTAATCTCACATAGACAAAATTCACTTCAGTAGTAATAGTACATCTTTACTTGAATATATCTAAGAAGTCCAGTTGGTTCTCATAAGCAAGTGTTTCTCAGGTTAGACTTAACATGGCAGCCTAACTTATATTACTTAATTGTGAGCAAAGAGTACATATCAGTAAAAGGTTAGGCAAGACTGTAAAGAAAGACAGAGGTACCAGAGTGAGAAAAAACTGGTGATACAAGTAAGTAGCATAAGCATAACACAACAACATATAATTGACATATGTATTTCAGTTGGACATATCAAAGAAGTCCAGTCGGATCACAAGCAAGTATTCTTCGCAGGTCAACCTCAATACAACGCCCCAACTTTGTTAATTATCAGCAAACAACACATGTCAGACATCTACCCCCCTTTTTGCATGACAATCCCTACTCACTCACATTGATATCTATTGATGGGCATCTCCATAGCCCATTGATACGCCTAGTTGATGTAAGACTATCTTCCCCCTTTTTTGTCTTCTCCACAACCACCATTCTATTCCACATATAGTGCTATATCCATGGCTCACGCTCATGTATTGCGTGAAGATTGAAAAAATTTGAGAATGTCAAAAGTATGAAACAATTGCTTGGCTTGTCATCGGGGTTGTGCATGATTTAAATACTTTGTGTGGTGAAGATAGAGCATAGCCAGACTATATGATTTTGTAGGGATAAATTTCTTTGGCCATGTTATTTCGAGAAGACATGATTGCTTTGTTAGTATGCTTGAAGTATTATTATTTTTATGTCAATATGAACTTTTGTCTTGAATATTTCGGATCTGAATATTCATACCACAATTAAGAAGAACATTGAAATTATGCCAAATAGCACTCCGCATCAAAAATTCTGTTTTTATCATTTAGCTACTCGAGGACGAGCCGGAATTAAGCTTGGTGATGCCTGATACGTCTCCAAAGTATCTATAATTTTTGATTGCTCCATGCTATATTATCTACTGTTTTGGACAATATTGGGCTTTATTATCCACTTTTATATTATTTTTGGGACTAACCTGTTAACCGGAGGCCCAGCCCAGAATTGTTGTTTTTGCCTATTTCAGAGTTTCATAGAAAAAGAATATCAAACGGAGTCCAAACGGAATGAAACCTTCGGGAACGTGATTTTGAGGAAGATTATAATCCGGGAGACTTGGACCCTACGTCAAGAAAGAAAATAGGAGGCCACGAGGTAGGGGGGTGTGCCCACCCCCTAGGGCGCGCCCTCCACCCTCGTGGGCCCCCTGTTGCTCCACCGACGTACTCCTTCCTCCTATATATACCTACGTACCCCCAAATGATCAGATACGGAGCCAAAAACGTAATTCCACTGCCGCAACCTTCTGTACCCACGAGATCCCATCTTGGGGCCTGTTCTGGAGCTCCGCTGGAGGGGGCATCCATCACGGAGGGCTTCTACATCATCACCATAGCCTCTCCGATGAAGTGTGAGTAGTTTACCTCAGACCTTCGGGTCCATAGTTAGTAGCTAGATGGCTTCTTCTCTCTTTTTGGATCTCAATACAATGTTCTCCCCCTCTCTTGTGGAGATATATTTGATGTAATCTTCTTTTTGCGGTGTGTTTGTTGAGACCGATGAATTGTGGGTTTATGATCAAGATTATCTATGAACAATATTTGAATCTTCTCTGAATTCTTTTATGTATGATTGGTTATCTTTGCAAGTCTCTTCGAATCATCAGTTTGGTTTAGCCTACTAGATTGGTTTTTCTTACAATGGGAGAAGTTCTTAGCTTTGGGTTCAATCTTGCGGTGTCCTTTCCCAGTGACAGTAGGGGCAGCAAGGCACGTATTGTATTGTTTCCATCGAGGATAACATGATGGGTTTTTTATCATATTGCATGAATTTATCCCTCTACATCATGTCATCTTACTTAAAGCGTTACTCTATTCTTTTGAACTTAATACCCTAGATGCATGTTGGATAGCGGTCGATGAGTGGAGTAATAGTAGTAGATGCAGGCAGGAGTCGGTCTACTTGTCTCGGACGTGATGCCTATATACATGATCATACCTAGATATTCTCATAACTATGCTCGCTCATCAATTGCTCAACAAGAATTGCTCACCCACCGTAAAATACTTATGCTCTTGAGAGAAGCCACTAGTGAAACCTATGGCCCCCGGGTCTATCTTCATCATATTAATCTTCCTACACTTGTTTATTATCTTTGCCTTTTTACTTTTCTTTTACTTTACTTTGTATCTTTATCACAAAAATACCAAAAAAATAATCATGAGTTTTCCCCGAACTAAATCCTCAATATTTTCCTCCCACATTGATATTAGGTGAGTTTTCATGATCATGATAAGCATGAAGACCCAAAGAAAGGAACCGATAGCGGGACTATTTTCTTTGGAAGATGTTTCTTACGTTAAAACATAATATAACATATCTCTCCGTGTACCTTTGTTTATAAAACCGTATGACCGGATTGCCTTGTTTGCCGTAAAACTTTGCTCTTGTAAAGGCTTTATAAAGTAGGACAAACACTCCCCAGCTACTGGCCGAGGAGGTTGAGGCCGATGGTTGGTCAACAAAGTTTTGTACAATATGGATTTGAGCATTAATGATGTATAGTACTTGGATACACAGAATCATTACACACAAAATTGCGAGTAAAATCCATTTACTGCAATCCATCTTTTAAACCCCTTGGGGCCTACCTTGGCGAGCTCGGATTTCGACAAGGTCTAAGCTCTTTTAAGAGATCTTTATTCTCTTTATGAGAAGTTTGTGTTAAAGACAACAAAATTTTCTGTCAAACGGATATCGATCCTTAGTTCGGCCACCCGTGCCCACACTAAGGCTCGGGGGCTACTGGGCTTTGTGCTCATTATTTACAAATATTAAAGGGGCATATCGATCCACTGATCTGGTGTTGCCACCCGACCAGTGGCTCGGGGGCTACTGCATTGCCTATTCAATGTAGAAAATTCAAAGTGCTCAGTGTTCGGCATAAACCGAACTATGGACAAGTGCGTCTTCGGATGACAATAGGTACCATAGGGGACTTATCCGGCATCACGCTGACATATCACGGCGACTTATCACGACCCTTTCTCAGGGGCCCGTCCGCCGATCACTATTACCTCTATATATTACACTGTGTTTCTATTCCTATGTATGCTGTCGAGCTAGGAGTTGATCCTCAGGACGATTTCACGACCTGAGTCTCAGAAGCTACTAGGATCAACGGTTTATATTTTCCTTCTGGTGTGTCTCGGATTTTAGGCTGACAGACACCTTGAGGGCTACTGGCAATACATCTTGTCAGCAAACAAATTTATACGCATCAGAAATAAAATCCACAAACAATCAACCCATGACCGAGGTGTTGAGCCACCTCGGATGCTGTTCGGCATATAGCTCGGATGCGAGTGGCTGGCTCCTTAGAGGGCATTTCCGGCATTAAGCTCAGTTGAAACTTTTTTGAGCCAGGATGATCTATGAAACCTCGGAAATAGTCCGCCGTTGGAGCTTGGACACAGGCCGGCGTTGGATCTCAGACACAATCCGGCGTTGGAGCTCGGAAGCAGTCCGGCATTGGTGCTCGGCTGCAAAATATACCTCGAATACAGTCCAGCATTGGAGCTCGGATGCAAGAGGACACTGCCGCCCGGGAACAACTTCAAACCCGAGATATGTCATAAAAATAACTAGGCATTGATGAAGGCCGATAACTCGAAGGGCTCCTCGGATACCCAATGTGTGAACTCTTCGGATTTACTTCGGCGATCCTCAAGATCGAAGATGAGAAGATTTGTTGGACCAGTTTTCAAGACTGACGACCGAAGATGAAGAACAGTTCAGAAGAATCGAGGAACCTACCCAACTTGAAGACCGGTTCATGGGGCTACTGACGGTGTCCTAGACTAGGGTGTACTCACCACGTCGTCTCCCGGTCAGTTGGATTGGGCCGAATACCCCCGTGGCCGTTTACTCATGGGCCAGTTCGGACAGCCGATGACATATACGACGAAAATTCCACAAGACTTGGTGATCAAGACAAGGACTCCTATCCACCGACGTATTCAACTAGGACTCTTGTTATCCTAGGCCTCTGGTATGTTATATAAGCCGAGGCCAGGCTAGATAATTATGAAATTACTCATCATACCCTTAGTTCTTAGACCATAACCTATGATATCGAGGTAGATCAACTCTTGTAACCCTATATTCATAAAGATCAATCAAGCAGGAAGTAGGGTATTACCTCGATAGAGAGGGCCCGAACCTGGGTAAACATCGTGTCCCCTGTCTCATGTTACCCATTGATCCATGATCCACAGCTTGGGACCCCCTACCCGACATCTGCCGGTTTTGACACCGACATTGAGCAACTAGCGCAAAAGCCGATGCGTGTTAGCGCATCCGTTTTCTTGCTCCATGTTATTAGTTTCTATTCTCTCCCTGCATGAACCTCGGTCCAATCAATTTGTTTGGAATTGGGGTTAGTACCGGTTAGAACTCCCATTCCCCGATCGGAGGTTTGAGCTGCTATGGCAAGCTTTTTCTTCCGAATAGTGGGTATGCGGAACCCACCGTACCAACATGATTGGCTGGTGTTGCTGATACCGGACCCGTTATAACCTTGATTGGAAGGGCAGGCCAGTTTGAGGCTCTGGGGATGCGAGGCCATTGAAAGTGAGTATCACATATTCTATGACTAAGATAGAGCATTAATTGCAGTTTTCACCCCACCTTAACGACCAAGCAAGGGACGAAATCTTTCGATGACTAGGGAGACGTCACCCGAGGACGATTCTAGTGGATCACTATAGAATCTTCTAGAAGTAGGTTCTCCGGGCACTATGGTAGGACGTGGATCGATCATGACAAGAATGGACTCCTCCGTCATGTAATGGTTTAGAAGAGTCACAGTCCTGTTCCCCATTGGGCATTTTCCCTTCTCGACTAGACGAAGGAGATATTCATTCCATTCAGACAGGTGAGGACGGGCGGCGTCGGCTTGACCCTGTCTTCTCTCTTGGTCGGGTCGGAGGCTAAGTTTCTCATTCAGTGGTGAGGTGTTCATAGAAAGGAAGGCCTCGCCCAACGAGTGGCGGATTTGGTCTGGACGGGGTCTCGCTCGACGCCGGGAGATCCATAGATCTGGATAGAGTATTTCTCGCTCAGTAAAGAAGAGTACGCACGCTACGGCTTACGCAAGGATCTTCGGGCAACCAACCCGGCAGATCCAATTCTGATCAACAACTTGGAGGTATGGATGAGTGGCTTAAGGCATTGGTTTGCTAAATCGACATACAAGAAGATTGTATCATGGGTTCGAATCCCATTTCCTCCGGCACAGAGGTAGAACGGGCAGGCGAAATTACGTGAGAGAAAGAACCTCAGATTGATGGAGTCCGCCGTCGGACAGAATAGCTGCTTAGTGACTAGGAGCGGAGTGCCCCTTTCTTGTTCTTGGTGGCGTCTATAGCGAAGAAGTCCCTGGCTGGCTCTCGATTCTTGAGAAAACTCCTCCACTTCAGGTAGAATGCTCATAGATGAAGAAAAGAGACATTAGGCAAGTGGTTCTGGTAGCTCAGCTGGTTAGAGCAAAACAAGCAACGGATTGAGCAACTAGCGCGAAAGCCGTTGCGCGTTAGCGCATCCATTTTCTTGCTGGACTTCAAATCCTTTTTTTCTTGTTTCAGTGGGAAGAGTAAGGGGAATTGCCGTTGAAATCCTTTAGTTGTTCGAATCCACATCTGAGTGTCTTTTTTCGGTATGCCGCTCCGCGAGCAAGGAGCGCCGCGAGGAGAGAGAGAGAACAAAGTGGGCTTTGATGATGTCAGAATTTGCACCTATTTGTATCTATTTAGTGATCAGTCCGCTAGTTTCTTTGATTCCACTCAGTGTTCCTTTTCCATTTTCTTCCAATAGTTCGACCTATCCAGAAAAATTGTCGGCCTACGAATGTGGTTCCGATCCATCCGGTGATGCCAGAAGTCGTTTCGATATACGGTTTTATCCGGTTCCTATTTTATTTATTATGCCTGATCCGGAAGTCACCTTTTCTTTTCCTTGGGCAGTACCTCCTAACAAGATTGATCTATTTGGATCTTGGTCCATGATGGCATTTTTATTGATTTTGACGATTGGATCTCTCTATGAATGGAAAAGGGGTGCTTCGGATCGGGAGTAACCACTTTTGAAAGGGCAAAGGGGGGATGGACATAGGAAAGAGGGATGCCTACAAAAAATCAATTGATTCATCATGGTAGAGAAGAAAAACAGCGCACGGACCGTACTCGAGCTTCGGATCAATGTCCCCGAAGCAAGGAGTATGCCTGCGTGTTTCGACGAGAACACCGAAAAAACCTAATTCAGCTCTCGTAAGATAGAAAAGTACGGTTGAGCAATCGACATGATATATTTGCTCACATTCCAAAGCGAAGGTCATAATTGCAGGAACATTCTATAGTCTTAGTCAGAGGAGGTAGAGTGAAAGATTTGCCAGGTGTGAAATCCCATTGTATTCGAGGAGTCAAGGATTTGCTGGGAATTCCGGATCATAGAAAGGGAAGATCTAAATATGGTGCAGAAACACCTAAATCGAAATGAATGGAAGATGCCTCTGGAACTTTTTGGTTCTTTTTTGGGGGCGATATGGAAGCAGCTAGCTCCCTTTACCTCATTACGTTACCATTTCTCTTCGCTATTCTTCGCTTCGAAGGGCTTGACTTACTTAACTTACTGCTTTCCCGAAACTAGCTAAAAAAGGGTCAGGTATACCCGCCTGATGAGGTATGGTTTTTTCTAAAGCGGGAGCTGCTGTCGGTATGGGAAATTTCTTAAGTTCTTTGATTGATTCCGTCCCCGAGTGCTACCAAAGTTCCTCTAATTCCTTAGACAGATATTTCCCTTGCCAAACTTTCCTAGTAGTAGAATCGATAGATGTTACCACGGAGCGGTACCTAGCAACCTTCATTCCTGATTTTCCATCTTGCCTTTGCTACTTGAGAGAATGCCTTTGACCAATCAGCTCTTCCACTCATTTTATTAGCAATCAAACCTCTTCCCTTCAACTCGTACCGAAGGCTATGTCCCAGTAAGCATTTCCTCTGTTTTCTTGTTTCCCACCTCTGACCTTCCGCTATGACATGACCAGTCCACTAATAAGTTAGGTATCTCTGAAAAGTAAAACCGTCCTCTTCCCTTCATCAATAGAAGAACTCCAACCATGCTTTCTTGAAATAGCAGTTATTTTCTTCCTAGTCAGCTTTCGACGAGTGACTCTTGGTTGCGGGGCCAGGGGGACCTACTATCTACTTAACCGCTAGGCAAAGAGGGAGGAGCCAGGAAGCGGGCGTTTAGTGAGGAAGAGACAAAAAAGCATTTCGTCGGTAAAGATGAGTTCTTTCGATCGGCTTGTTGCACTAAAGCTGCGGGGTTCTTTGATCGAATCATCTCTTTGTGTTTACTTTCATCCCATCCCACTCTCTTTCTTCTTTCATTTTAAGAAAAAAAGAAGGAATTTTAAAATCCTTCTTATCCTTCTATACAATCCAATCATGCAGTCTAGCTCTACTTTACAACAATATATCTAGCTTTTAGTTTTGTTGAACTGCGCATATCTCAAGAAATGAGGATAACTTAACGGTGCCCAAACTCATTTGAAATAGGTTTTCTAGCCTTTGGCTTAAATAAAAGATCCAGCTAACTTGTGAGATAGAGATGTCTTCCTGGCTGGAACAGGATGGTACCTTATGACTTCAACTGGAAATGGCTTGCATGGATCCAAAAAAAACTCAAACCAACTATTCAACAATTAGTGGGACCTAGAATGAAACTACCATTGTCTTCCCATACTCATCTACATCAACCACCGGCTACAGAGGGAGCTAGCCTGGAAAGAAAAGGAAATGAATGGAGGGTAATATCCCTTCATTAAAGACACACTCAAAAATAGTTTGTTTCAAAGAAAAGGAAATACCACGGAAGAAGATCTTAGTTTTTTGGTATTAACTGAAAGCCCAAACACTCTGTTAAAATGAGTCATGATACTAGTAAGCTCTTGGATAGAATTCAGATCACCACCGCTGAAAAAAAGATCATCTGCGAAGCACAGGTGGTTGAGTCTGAGCATCAACCAGCCTTTGTCAAAAAACTAGATTGCAGCTGATTTTTATGCTTCAAAGCCCTATATTAGAGTTACGACCGTCCACCAATAGAATAGAGACAGCGAAAGAAAGGGAAAATATATTGGAATCTAAAGCCAGGGAGCTTCTAAATAGCCAGGGAATTATCCTGGATGATGATGAAGACATCTCCCGGGCAGCTGATCTTATTCTATATGGGAAAAGGCGCGATCAAGTCAACTATGCGATCTGGGCCTTAAACCGTGTAACCTCCAAAACCTGGAAGGACTTCCTGGATGAATTAAGAAATTTGAGTTGGTCGTTTAGTATATATAGATGAAATAGGATATGTAAATTTTTTGATCTATTCTGTTGAAATAGAATACCCTAAAAAAGTTTTCTAAATGTGGGCCACCATTTGTATTCTGGAGAAATGCTATCACTAGAAAACAGAGATTGAAAGGATAGTAGAGGAGCTGTTGCAAAATGCTGTAATCAGGCCCAGTACAAGGCCCAAAGCAGCTCTGGTGTTGAAGAAAGATGGAACCTGGAGAATGTGTTTCGACTATAGAAAACTAAATGTAGCAACTATGTTTTCCAAATACCCCATTCCTATCATAAAAGACCGGCACTTTTGGATAGGTGTGAACTAAGATAGATTTGAGGGCTGGTTATCACCAAATAAGAATGAAAGGAAGAGGATATCTACAAAACAGCCTGAAGGACCGGCTTTTTGAATTCAACATGATGCCCCGGCAACCTTTCAACAACTCATGAATAGTGTTTTTAAAGAGATATGTTGGAAAGGGTTATTGGTCTTTTTCGATGACATTCTAGTGTACAGTTCTACCATGGTGGAGCATCTCAAGTTGCTAGAGGAATTGTTCCGGCAGAACAAACCTTTTGTGGGTGAGCCAAATTTCATAAAGGAAATACATTATTTATGAAATTGGGGTATCTACTGATACAAACAAGGTAGAGGGCATGACAGCTTGGCCAGAACCAGCCAATGTCAGAGAACTCCGAGGGTTGTAGGGGTTATTACAGGAGGTTTGTGCCGGGGTATGGAGCTAGCAGTAGGCCTTTAACTGAGTTGTTAAAGAAAGGTGTGGAGAAGAAGCCAGAAAAGCATTTCTCAAGCTCAAAAGTGCTAAGATATATATGGTGATGCCTTTGAACATTGACTAGGAGAGCGGCTCGAAAGAGTTGGGACAGACTAGAAGCTTTGAAGTTTATGTTCTTTAAAAAGATAATAGCAATCTTGACTTACATCCGGTCAAGATCCCCGTGAAGGAATGCTGATTGAACATCGAGCCGATAAAGAGGGAGTACCATACCCAAGATACTCCATTAAAGGAAAGGTATGCTTGTTTGGTTTCTTTGGTCCGAGAACACACACCACAAACTCTCGCAGTCGATGAGGAAACATTAGTCAAACTACATTTAAGTAATACGTCTGGTCCTAACCTCTACGCAAGGAGATCTTACGTATATACCCATGATTAGGTAACTACTTCTTCTTTTATTCGGAGTATCCAATGGAAAGTGGGCCTCTATCTACAGGTCATGGATACCTGGGCGCTAGAAAGGTTACCAAACCAGGGTTAAGTGAGGCTGTTCAAACTTCACGGCCTTCACTATCGGATGTATATGAGTAAAATCAGACATCAGTATCACAACCTATCGTTATCCGATCTTTACGTTGATCTAGGCGATTTTGGGAAGGACTCAAAGATTCTCCCACAAAAGGCCGTGCCTTGAGTTTCTAGCCGACTCATATAAGTCGAGGTGTCAATTTTTTAGGTGACGATCTTTCTCTCGATGTTCTCCGTGGTCTCAAAGGATGATCGACGGATAGCGACATTGGTAAATAAAAAGAAGAAGTTTAGACGCCGGGTTCATACTTCAGTGCCACTTGAAAAAAAAGAGGATCAACAGCACTAATTATTAAATAACTAAAAATAAAGAAAAAAGGAATTTTTGCTATATAACAAGTATTTTAACTCATGAATTAATATTAATACAATATTAAAGAAAATATTTTATTTCGTAACACTTTCCACCTCTAATCTTATTTATCATATTCGATTTTTAGTTATCAAACTATTAAATGATATTTAAATAAGATTATTTCTTAATAGAAACCTATTTCTATACGATAGGCATATTGATAGTATAATGGATAATAACGACCAATATTTAGAATGAAAGAATCACATTTTCTGAACGGATAATGCAAATGGAATCTATTTGATGTCTGACTCAGGCAAAAAGAAAAGAAAGAAGAGAAAGAAAGGAGAACATAACTTTGTATTTGGTAACTCTCCTATAGTTATGTTTAACCTTGAATGCAATTTATAGATTCGACAACAATAGTCCCTCGGACTCAAAAAGTAATAACAAAAATGGCTAATCCAACAGCAGATTCCGCAGCTGCAACTGTTGGAACTAATGAAGCAAATGATTGACCCATCATATCATCCAAAGAAACGGAAAATACCAAAAATTTCAAATTGACAGCTAATAAAATTGATTCAATTGGCATTGACATAATAAGAATATTTCGTCTATTAAGGAGGATTCCCCGAATACCTAAAATAGAGCTGATCATAGAAAAAGTGAAATATTTTATAGGATCCGTTTCGGAAACATGGAATGTCAGAGAAATTCAAATTATGTGAGGCTTAAAAAGAAGTCTTGCATAGAGTCCAGGTAGAGCCTATTTTGATTTTTTTCTCTAGTTACCCTTTTTCCTTCTCATACAACCTGTCTGATTTCCTTCCTTATACCAAAGGAATTCCATCTTTCTCTTGCCAATCACATCACATCCAAGGCATTTCGTCGAAATACATCCTATCTTTTCACCTTTGTAGTCCTATGCATAGTAAGTACTATAGCCTCACTAGTCCTCGTCGAGGAATCTCCTTGTCGCCCTAGAAGTTTGAGATCGTGCCCGACCATTTTGGAGTCTGCTTGGAGCTCCTTGGCGCTGGGATTGACGTCGATCGAGTCGGCTCAACATGAAATAAAACATGGTGCGATAGTCTTCTTCATGGAGCTCCTCTCCATTCTTCGGAGTAATATCACGCAATGTGTCCAGAATCTGGGCGTGACAGGCGCAGCCTTTTGTAGAGAACTTTCCTCTCAAAGAGAGTGAGGTCATCCCTCCCAATCAAAAGAAGGAGGGTTCTGTTCTGTTTCCGCTGCCACTCCAGGCATTGGAGCAGGATTCGGATGCCACTCTTGACTGACCACAGCTTCCGGGGGAGCGGTCTGCTCCCGGGATGCAGAGGCGTCCTCACAGTCAGCCAGAAAAGCTTTGAATAGCTCCTCCGAGTTAGTGGATCCGGAGGGAGCCATTGAAGGGCCTGGGTCCCCCATTCTGTCCCAGTCGTACTTGGAGCGAAGCATCTCCCAACAAGATCCGAAAAATTCATTATCCCCAACCTAGGGCTGGTCGAGTATGAAGAAAAGACCTATATGGGATTCAGATTACCGAAATTGGATTTCCTTATTGATCCATATGTCGCTTAGACTTTACTTTTTCCCCTTTCCTCTATTTCTTTGATAGGGTCTTCACCTCCGTGTAAAAGCAAACTCTCCAAATTTATGGCCAACCTTTCCTTCAGTGATCTTACAACGAACATGAATTTTTCCATTGCAAATGAGTACGGAGCAATCAACGAGTTCCGGTGAAATAGAAGATCTATGTGACCCAATTTTCCTGCTCCTCAGACTTTCTCCACTATTCCTTTTTTCCTGAACTACTAAATGACTCCTCTTGCTGCAAGCTCCCTTTTGTTCCCTTCTCGTCCACATCCTCGTTCAATTGAAATAAGCTTTCAATCAATATCTGCAGGCACATTATATAATTCCTATATGGAAATTCATTTGCGGAAGACCTCCATTCAAACATGAGAAAAGCTTCTGGGCCCGTCCAAGACGGGATGGGAGAAAAAAAAGCTAAAAAAATCTGGATTGTGCATTAAATGGAGCTCCGTAACAAGTAGGTGAACGGTGATGATCAAAACCCGGAGAAAAATCTGAAAAAAGGGGACTTGGATAGGATTTTGACCACGATCAAAAGATAGGAGGGGTTCTCTTTCTTTCATCACCGTCAAAAGCAAAGGCTACCAAAAAACCTTTACTCTCACGGAGATCGTTAAAGAAAACATGGATCCAAATGCCAAAGGGGAAAAATGGTGGAAAAGCTTCTCAAGGCCTCGTCCTCCTCACCGCACAAGCATGGGAAAAACGTTATGTGCTATCGTTGCGGGGAGAAGGGTCATTTTGCGGAGATCTGCAGAAAAGAGGCGACCCGCTTTGTTTGTGGCGCCTTCGGCCACAGATCCTTCTACTGTCCTAGGCGAGGGAAGCAAGGTAACCAAGTAATCCTCTTTCTTGTGCTTCATCCCTTGGAGGATATGGTGAGAAACGTGGAACATTTGAGAAAATGTGTTGTGTCGTTGAGGGGAAGAGCTTTTCTTTCGAAGGCATCTTTCTGAAGGAAGAGTGTCCCCTCCATTTGGATACTGATTTCGATTGTTAGCTAGAATATATGGGTGTATTGTCATTCAAGTTCTATAGATGGTGTCTGTCTCACTATCTGTTTGAGTGCCTGAAGGCCCCTGGAGGAGTCGTTCTGTGAGTTGTATTCAAGCTCGCCCTTAGACCGAGTCAAGTGAGCGATAAGAGTCAGCTACTTTGGCCTTGTCATTTGCTTTGTTGCCATATAGATAGGTTGGAGTGCGGGTGGCCACTAACCCAACGAACGAACTTACGTGTAGGTGTGATCCTATCTACTCTTCCACTATAGGACTGGAAATCCAGTACAACCATGTCCCTTTCTTAGGGGAAAAGCCCTCTCTGAAGGAGAATCCACTTCTGAGCGCCAAAGGCGGGCATCCGACGTTACCAAAAAGAAGGAGAAAGGGATTCAGGCACCGCAAATCCAAGAAACTCCAAATATAGACCGGCACGAAAAGCAAAATGACCAAAGGGATTGGGGCCATTTCGGCACCAACAAAAAGTGTCACTATGCTGAACACATCGAATATCTATATCTTTATGTGGGAGCGAACCATCTTCGCTTACGGGTCTACCGATCCTATAGCTCCGATATAGATTTAAGTAACTTGGCAGAAAAAATGCGGAAAAACGGTTTTGGATGGAAGAGGTAGATGAGAAAGACGTTCCACTTAGAGTCAGAAGTCCACACTAGATGACCGATCTTCATGACCTTGAGGAAAATTACCTATCTTGAATTAATACACCAAAATCGGTTATTTCAATCGATCCACAAAAGGAATTGATCACCACAATAATGTGACACAAGGCAAAATCTGTAATCAAAATCTGTTATGTGAAATAGGTCATTTGAGAAAAAAAGAGAGAATAGGACTATCTATATGTTTAACACAAGCGGTTAAGTCGATAGCTTTCTTAAGGAACAACTAAAGAAAATGCTCTCACGAATCCTATTTTCTGATTATGTATGCTGCTACATTACGATTTGGAGCTTTGATCCGGCCATGTAGAGCACTCATAGAGGTCCGGCTTCATGTCAGTAATCTACCACACCCATGCTGGTATTCAGTAGAGTCCCACGACTCAATCGACAACAGCGAGAAATGAAGTTGTTCGACAAGACTACGATCTAACTTTTTCTTCCTAGCGGAGTTCAATACGAAAATAAAGGAGCTTCGCGTTGGGAATGGCGTACTACATACGGGCGGTATTTCAGGTATAACTAATCAGTGTTGTTCTGAAAGCATGTCAATTGGTGCTTTGGAAACTGAGTGCCAGAGGCTAGTCACTGCTTGGTTTACATAAGGTAAGGAAGAAAGAAATACCGAAGCAGATTCAGTATAGAAAAGAAGAAATTGATACCACTCATTCCAGTTTATTTGATACTCACTTAAAGTTTCTATCAAACAATGTGTTTTTCTTCGAATGTCAATCTCGTAGGAATTTCGATTGGAAGTGTGGTATTGAAAGGAGAAGCCTTTACTCTTTGACTTGTTTCTTTGAATATCACAAAATATTGACTGCGCACTTCGAAAGATGATGGTGTATTCCGAGGATCAGTCTGTTTTTTATTGAATTTGCAAATTGATAGATCTGGATGATTCAAAGAATGATTCTTCCCTGGGTATTTCCACGGTACCATTATTTAAATTGGAGCTTTTCAATTCCATTTTTGAGATTGAGTTGAGGGTTTAAGAACGCTCGTAACGTTTTTTTTTCTTTTATGGCTGGGTGGGCAAGAAAAGGATTTGACTCTTGAAGATATCAACTCATACGCCTGCTTCATACATTGAAAAACATTTTTGGTACTTTCTATGAGAATGGATAAATAGAAATGGGTACATTCCTCTTTTTCTTTCTGGCCAAACTACCCATAAAAAAGAAGAGAGAGAGCTGTAAGAGCGGTAAAAGCAAGCTCGGTGGCCCGGTTTCACTAAAGGTTGATATATCGTTTTGAAAGAAAAGTAAATTCGCTATGCTATAAGGTACCAATTCATCAAGGTATAAAACCACATCTACAGTGGGAGTACCTATCTACTTTTGTTTCCCTTCTTACTGGCTTTGTCAATACATCATACTAATTTGACGCTTCCTTATGCTTTCTTTCAAGAATTGCTTCCAGGACAACGGAGAGTATTCCAAGATAAAGAACCAGAACTGTGGTTGAAACTATTGAAAGATAAAAGAATGGTAGATAGATGGATTCGCACCATCCCAAAACCGAAATACAGACAGACCAAAAAAGACGAAAATAAATACTCCACCACCATCCTACCTACTAGCATGAATTAAGCGAATAGCTTGTATGGTAGTTGTTAAAGAAAAGATGTATGTAGTCCCGAAAGAGAAGCAATTTTCGTATGACCTGTAAGTGTCACTTTTGACTTCCTTGCCGTTTGTGAATTGAGTCAATCGAGTTACGTTTGAAAAATGAATGGAATTCTGGAGTGGACCGAATATCCATGGCAGAACCCCACACTGGCTAGGAACTGGGCTGCACTAAGCCCGACACTTTTTGGGATTCTTCATGAATCTAGTTTTCTGGTAAGGTCAGATCATCTTATTGAATAAATATCTGAAACAAAGCAAAGGAATAAATCGTTTTTCCAATTACCTTCTCTCGAAAACTATAGATCTTCTTGTTACCATTGACTATCTGGCACTTTCGTCTGTAGAGCGAAGCAAGAAATTGCATGGAAGGGCTTTTATGCTAATATCAGCCTTGTTTGGAACAATAGATGCAATCCATTTCAGTGTATGTCACTGAGTTCACCATTGTAGTTGAGACGTTAGGTAATTGAGCATTCCCTAGAGTTTGGTTCAAAGGCTAAGGACTCCCCGCCGCCTTCATAAGGACAATAAGGCAGAGCACGGAAAAGCAAATTGGGCACCCATGTTTTACCAATCCCGGATCTCAAGGCCGTTTTGCCAACCGCCGACATGAACGATATCAAATATCATTGCGGGAAATTAGGATTCAATGAGGGAGGAAAAGGGGGTGGAGAGTCGTACAATGCATTGGTAGGATGAAGGTGCTAGCTTGGCTGAGGTAGGAAGTTTCGATGTGTACGTAGATTTGGTTCTAGTGCCCCCACCCTTTTCGAGATCTGTCCGGATTAGCAAGATGTTCTGGTGTAAACTATAGAGAAATGGAATGAATGAAATGTATCTAAGAAGAAAGGAAGCCATTCTCCATCCTGTTTCTAAAAAGAACATCACCTCCCTTTTTGGTTAGATACCGCTCCGTTAGGTACTAATACTTCTACCTATCACCCGGAGGGTGAGTTTGAGAGCTGTGTTTTTTTTCCAACGTTAAGAGCATTCCGCGAGAAAAGTCATCTACTGATGTTGTCAGCGAAGTCCCTTGTCCATCCATGTATGAATAGCGGTATCCCCCATTTTGAATAGAGGTAGTCGATGCAATTTGCATGTGTATTTGCATTCGGCTTTGCTACTTTCCTTCTAGAAAAGAATGTCCGCTGAATGGAATAGTCTAGGTGGCCCAGGGTAGTCTTTCAATTCCTTTTCGGGTGGGAGAGTTAAGAACCAGTTAAGCTAATAGCTACTGCTTTAGTCACACTAGCTACATCAGTTGATCATGGATTTAGCATACCACCTCAGAATAGTCTACGTGCCCCCTTGTTTTTACTACAATTTGATATAGTGAATCCAGTAATGCAGACAACCCTTTTTAAAGAGGTTTTAAAGCCCCTGACACTCAAAAAGAGCTGGAGGTTTTGCCTCAACTCATTCCATGAATGTTGTTTCATTCCCCACGCGGCTGAATCCAACTCAGTCTTTATCCTGCCTTGGAGTTCTCTCTCATAACTGAAGCCAGGAGGTATTCGATTTATCGGGCTAGCTGCCCTTTTCTTGCTCCTTGCCATTAGCGCAGCCCTTTTCTTTTTCTTAGCTAGCATAGTTTTTCACCTTCAAAAGAAGGTGCCGGCGCTTTTGTAGTGACCCCGTAGGGGTCCCGGGTTGCTTTGGCGCGCCCCACCCCGTCAGTCCTATGTTGTACTTGACTTGACTCTCCCCCGCTTGATGCTTGCTGATCGCAGTGTTCAAAAATGACACGAAGCTAGATATGAGTAGATGTTGTTGGTCAAAAACGTCTTTCATTCACAATGAGACAGAATGGTCTTGCTCGATGCGTCATTTTAGGATGTGTATTTTCATATTAAGAGTTCTTAAAAGTTCTCAACTCAAATTCCAACTGTCAAAACGATGCTATAATGTTCAAAATTATCAACTTAACATGCCCCCTTACTTCCTTCGTGACCTCCCACTACTTGATCTACCGAAATGATTAGGCGGATCTCGTTTTTTCTAGCATTAAACCTGCTCATGATCCTTTATAGAGCATGGAGCAGACAGAGAGATGAAAGGACCACCTGCTCCTGCTTGCTTGATCGGAATCTATTCACATTTAGAATAGCTGAAGTGCTACTTAACTTCACTTAGTAGTTGAAACTCGGAGAGACAAAGAGAGTCCTCTCTCATACTTGCCAATTCCAAGGCTGGTCAGCAAGGGAATTGGCAGGAACCAACCTTAGTTGCCCCTCAGTACAGTGAGTGTACTTAGCGAACTGGCAGGATGCGGAGATCGATTGATCGATATGCATATCGAGAGTTGATGTTTGACTGCCGCCCCCCTTGTCCTGCCCCGGCCGGGGAGGCAAAGGGGATTTCTATCGTCACCCTTTCTCCCGGTGTATGTGAACGAGAAAAAGTGACGCACTTTTTGGATTTTCGGTGTGCGGTTGGTTGGGCTAAAGAACAAGAGTCAGCTTCCTTAAGTCCGTTCATCCTCAGTAGCTCAGTGGTAGAGTGGTCGGTGTTAATCGATCGGTCGAGGTTCGAATCATACTTGGGGAGATTTGATTCATTCAGAATTCGAATTGATAGTTATAGCTTTTCTGACTAGCGACCCTTGTCCTTCTCCTTTTTTTTTCTAAAGACACAGCAGAATCGTCAAACAGGACAACAAAAGTGGGAAGTTGATTGTAGGATTTCTATTCCTCACTCTTGTATAGGTGAACTTGGTTCGGTCAATGAAAAGGGATAAGAAGGATCCACTGGGAATGAAGGGGAAGACTGGGGTAGTATCTTCATTAGTCGGAAGGAATTAGTCTCCACTAGCGTAATTTGAAGAACGAATAAGAAAAGGCGTCTTTAGGTAGGAGGATGGATGGATGTGGTCCAATGGCTAAAGCTCGCCACTTCTTGTAGACCGGTCTTGAGAGGAACCTTAACCCCACAGGTTAGGCCGGTGGGAATGTATACATTTTTTCGCCACAAGTGGGAACTCAGTCCTTGGTAAGAGACAAGGGGAAGGAAGATCTTCACTCATTCATTAAGTAAGTGCTGCGGTGAGACCCACAACAAACGAAGGGGTGGAGGAGATCAAGAAGGAAAAATTTTCTTGAATGCTACGCTGGGATCAGCAACTTCGATGTTTTCAAAATGAGTCGGGCAGGAAGAGGAAGATCGGGCGGGAAAACGGTGTTCGAACCCGCAACTTCAAGGCGTGATGCACCAGCACTCTAACCAACTGAGCTATTTCCCCCTTCGTAATTCATCGTCGATTCAACAAATCACCTACGGTTACCTTTGTAACTATACCAAAGTAGCTGTACAACAGAATGCCCTTCGCCTTTAGTACTTTTCTTTTTCTTTTGACGACAGTAGAAAGATATGGCTCTGCACACTTAGAGAAGGGGCTCCACGCTCTATTAGCTATCAGTTAGTTAGCGTTACGCGCGACTTCAGTTGACAAAAGCGAATAAGATAGCGCTAGCGCCCGCCGAGAACTTTCGTTTGTTCGCCTTCTAAAAGGCCTACTGACATGCCGGTTACAAAACAAATAATAATACGTAGTGAAAAGGTACCAAAAGAACTGAAGCCTACATCCCACTACGTTTGGGTTCCCCCTTCCTATGAACCTTGATTCAATAGGTAGGGTCAGCTATACCAAAGTGGAAGGGCCACTATCTAAGCTATTAGTGGGCTGGTTTGATCTATTGATTTACTGAATCGAGTGAAGCTGTGTTGCCTAACATATAGGTCGCCAAGGCCTAGAAGTACAAGTGGTCGCCTGTCAGGACCCCGATTCCAAGTCGCATCGATCTAGCCGGTAACACCTCATATCATTTTGCGGTCTCACACACGGTATTCCCACGGGTGTCGCCTTACCATGGCCCGGGACCGTTTGCGCGTTTTGGCTCACGTATATGATAGTGTCGCTAGCATCCATATGACAGAGAACCCGGGCCGACATGACTAGTCGTGAAACCAAAGTGGCACTAACTTACGGGGATAGGCATACATGAATCAACATCGAGCATGTCGGTCAGCAGCGTGCGTATCCGGGCTGTAGAACTGGGCTAACAGGACTCTGGTGGACCGGGTTGTAGCAGGCTAGGCAGGACTCGGATGTCACCGCGTGACATTTCCCTGAAGGGACAGACACAAGAACGAAGTGAATCACATGCTGCCACCAAGTGTTCCGGGCGAGAGTGCTGGGCTAGCAGGACTCCGTGAACCGGCTATAGCGGACTACTATGGCTCATGGAAGCACAAGACTACATTTCCCCATAAGAGAGGCTACAAAGGATAAACAACTAGGTTGTCGGATCCCACACATACCAAGCATTTCAATCATACACACAATATGCTCGATATGTGTAAATACAACATGGCATCACAACATAACTCTACGACTCAAGTATTTATTCATTAGGCTCCGAGAAGCCAAGTATTACAATCATGGTCTCATGACCCAACATACAGAGCATACATGCATCAAGCGGAAGCATAATCATGTCTGAGTAAAGATAACTACAGATGAAAAAGGCTGAGAAGCCTGACTATCTACAAGACCCTCCCAAGGGTACAAGATCGTATCTGAGGTAACAAGCTAAACGTCGAAGTCAACGTGGAACTACTACCGAGACTGACGTCTCTCTGCAAAACATAATATAAGCAAACGTGAGTACAAATGTACCCAGCAAGACATACATCAGAACTAACTACATATGCATCGGTATCAATAAAGGGGTAGTGAAGTTTGACTGCAGCAAGCTAGCTTTGACTCGGTGGCTATCCTGAACTACGACTACAAATAACTCTTTTGTGGTGGCGCACACGAGTCCACATATTCACCATACCAATACACCACTATGGATCCGCTCCTATCTCCCTACGAGAACGCCATCCATAGCACTCACGCTTATCTTGCGCATTTTAGAGTATCCACTTCAATTTATCTATGAACTATTATAGGCAACCCAAAAGTCCTTTACCGCGGACACGGCTATTCGAATAGATCATTATAACCCTGCAGGAGTGTACTTCTTCAGACATGTTTCCACCACTTAGCGTCTGCACACGACATGTGCTCGACAGACGTGGGTGTAGACCACGACCTGACAAACCACACAAGTCTCTAGTCCAGGTTTATCGCCTATTCGGGTTCCATCCGCGAGGAGATCTGACCGGAGTTTCGCTCACAGCCCCAAACGATGTGTGCAGGGTTCCCGAAACACCAAGCTGGCGCCCGGTACACCGTGCCATGGTGTATCTACCGCATCATAGCCCACCCCTAGGGTCAGCGCTACGCACGGCCTCCAACACATATCCTACAAACACAAGAAAGTAGTTGGAACTCCTGGACAGAGGGCAGGGGCAGTTAATAAGTCGAGCAGGGTCATATTTCAGGGCCCAACTTGTGGTAGTATATGTTCATGGATCACAAACACAGAACTCAGTTCCTTAGGACGGTTTCAATAAGACAAGCCACCATGTACTCCTACATGGCCTCTCACCGCTACCTTTACCAAATCGTGTTCACACATTTAGCTCACACACAGTAGGGCATGTTCATCACCATTCCAATTCATCCCCGATGAATCAGACCTGACTCAACTCTAAGCAGTAGCAGGCATGACAAACAAGCATGAATGAGTAGGCACATCAGGGCTCAAACAACTCCTACTCATGCTAGTGCGTTTCATCTATTTACTGTGGCAATGACAGGTCATGCAGAGGAAAGGGGTTCAACTACCGCAGCATGTGACAGTTGAATCGTTGTTGTCCTAATGCAGTAAAAGAGAGTAGGAGCGAGAGAGTTGGATTGTATCAGAATGAACAAGGGGGTTTAGCTTTCCTAGCACTTCTGAAGATAGTATAGTTCTTCATCGGTGTCATCGAACTCATCGTCGGAACATATGTCTACTGAGAGGGGACAAATACCGGCAACAGAGAAGAAACACAATCAATGCAATGCAACAATATGATGCATCATCATGAAATGTCAATATGCAGTGATTTGAGCTAATGCAACTAGCAACAGGTTAAATGAAGTTGGTTTGAACCCAAGGTTCAAATTCAAACTCCATATCTTAAATTCAAATGCCATTTATATGATTTGTCCTAAACAGAAGCCATAAATTGTTCTAACATGCATGAAAATGGTACAGATGGATAGATCGGATTTTTCTGATAATTTTTCATATATAAATTATTTCAATCTGAGCTTCGGTTGAATTTATATGACTTTTAGAAGTTTATATCATATCTAGAATTTCCTGGATTATTATTAATCCAGAAAATGACTTACCACGTCGGCCTGACGTCAGTGTGACGTCATCAGGTCAACAGCGTCAGCCCAGGTGAAACCTGACGCTGGGACCCACGAGTCATAGGCTCAGTCATAATTAATGATTTTAGTTAAACCTAACCAAAATCGTTAGAGGAGCTAGGCCCACCGGTCAATGGCTGTGGGGGTTAAGTAGAGCACCATTAGTGGCTAATGGCGGCGACCAAAACCACGGCAGAAGCTCGCCGGATATGCTGCTCCGGCAGCGGTTCGACGCGCTAAGGGCACCAGGCTGTAGCCCTTGCTCCCGAGCATCCAACGAAGGTAGCAGGGGGGCGCAGGGTCATCGGAGTTGGCGAAGGCGTTGAGCCGGGCGGCTGCCCAAGCCACGGGCATGAGGCAGGCATCGCTGCGGTGCACGGGGAGGCCAACCGAGGACTTCTACGACTTCCTAGGGACCTGGAGAGCACGCGGGTGCTATGGAGACGAGCGGAAAAGCTCGGGAGCGCGGGGCTCGCTGGCCATGGCGATGGCTGGAGCTTGATGCTCGCGGGGCGATGGCTGGAGGGCGCGAGGAATAGTGGGAAAAGAGGGAAACGCAGCAGCAGCTCACAGTGGTTCGGTGGAGAAGCATAGCGGGGTTGGGGAGGAGCTGGAGCAAGCGAATCAATGGCGGCGGTCATTGAGGGAGTCCTGGATTAGGGGGTCCTCGGATGGACGGACTATATACTTTAGCCAGACTGTTGGACCATGAAGATACAAGATTGAAGACTTCGTCCCGTGTCTGGATGGGACTCTCCTTGGCGTGGAAGGCAAGCTTGGCGATACAGATATGTAGATCTCCTCCCTTGTAATCGACTCTGTGTAACCCTAGCCCCCTCCAGTGTCTATATAAACCGGAGGGTTTAGTCCGTAAGACAACAACAATCATACCATAGGCTAGCTTCTAGGGTTTAGCCTCTACGGTCTCGTGGTAGATCAACTCTTGTAATACTCATATCATCAAGATCAATCAAGCAGGAAGTAGGGTATTACATCCATCGAGAGGGCCCGAACCTGGGTAAACATTGTGTCCCCTGTCTCTTGTTACCATCCGCCTTAGACGCACAGTTCGGGACCCCCTACCCGACATCCGCCGGTTTTGACACCGACATTGGTGCTTTCATTGAGAGTTCGAGGGTGAGGTTTGATGGCTCCCTCAATCATCGGCAACGATGCTATCCAGGGTGAGGTTTTCCTCCCCGGACAGATCTTCGTATTTTGTGGCTTCGCACTACGGGCCAATTCGCTTGGCCATGTGGAGCAGATCGAAAGCTACGCCCCTGGCCATCAGGTCAGATTTGGAAACTTGAACTACACTGCCGACATCAGCGGAGACTTGATCTTCGACGGATATGAGCCCATGTCAGGTACGCCGCACGATCACGACGAGCATGATTTAGCTCTGTCGTCGGACAGTGTTCGGGAGATTACACCTGCAACTACTCTGGACCTTAATGCGGAACAAATTGCGCCATCCGAGGACGGGTTGTTGGTGTACTAGAGTACGGGTACCCTAGTATCCCGAACTTGTGCACGGGCAGTTGCAGCACCCCGCGGCAAGGCTTGCCAGGTGACCGCCAAGGTCCTCCGTGGTTCCTTTGAAGCCATTCAGGAACAAAGTATTTTAGCCAAGGAGACAAGACCCCGGCAAGAGGATCTTGCCGGGAAGGCCAACCAAGGCACCTAGGAGACAAGGCCCCGGCGAGAGGAGCTTGCCGGGAAGGCCCGGTGAGCGACAAGCTTCCGGACGCGACAAGACAACGACCGCGGCAAGGCGCTTGCCGCGGCAGACTACCACTCTTTTCCTGCGCTCCAGCGCACCCACCAACGTGTTGCCATGGGACCTTTCCAGACGCGCGTGGCAAGACTCTGGGCGGCCAACGGAGCGCAGTGGCAAGCGGTGCTGACAAGATGGCCATCGTGGCAAGCGGTGGCGCCGACAGCCCTCGTTTGCCTTGTTTGGGCGACGAGAGCGGGCATTTAATGCCTTTGTCCCCTGCCGTCGTGGTTAGGTATGATACACTTTGTACAAGTAGTTGTACCAGCCGCACTCTTTTTCCATTTTACCCTTGTCTACGTTGCCACCGCCGGAGACCCTTGAGCATATAAAAGGAGGCCCATGCACAACGTGGGGGGGTTCAAAGGTTGAAGCGAAAGCACCCACGCTTAGGTCTCGTTAGCAGTGGCGATATCTTGTAGCACCCAGCGCTCCTAGCAAGAACACAATACAATCGACATGCAGCAGTAGGAGTATTATCTCTCCGGAGAGTTGCGAAGCTGGGTAAACTGCTCGTGTGCTTCGCCTCGATCTGCTCTTTGTGCGACCTCCGCCACCCGCCGAACCGAAAGGGGCTCGGTCCGCCGGTCCCATAGGTGTTCGTGGGTCAGATCAGCTTCCCCGACACGGGTGGATAGACCCCGCCATGGAGGCCACACTCTCAGTGGCGCTAGAGCCAAATACTGACTTCACCCCGTACGAGAGCCATGTTGCCGAACCATTGGATTCGTACCAGGCCACGTGTCACGCCCAATATGCGACCCTATCCAAAAGGAACTCGACGGTCCCACCAAGGATAGACCCGCATAATTAAACGCTTTTGCAAGGTGGATATCATTACATCAACATTACATAATAGATGGGGATACATACATAAGGCACAAATGCCACAAGAATACATCAACATCATATACAAGAGATCAACATCCGACTACGGATGAAACATAAACAGAAGCTCAAACGACATCCACCCTACTAGCCCAGGCTGCCGACCTGGAACCTATCCCCTGATCGAAGAAGAAGCAGAAGAAGAACTCCAACACAAATAAACATCGCTCTCACGTCATGATCATCGCAAACCTGTACCTGCAACTTGTGGTGTAGTAATCTGTGAGCCACGAGGACTCAGCAATCCCATTACCATGGGTATCAAGACTAGCAAAGCTTAAAGGGAAAGGAAGGGGTGAAGTGGTAAGGTTGCAGCAGCGACTAAGCATATATGGTGGCTAACATACGCAAATGAGAGCGAGGAGAGAAACAAAGGAACGGTCGTCAACTAGTAATGATCAAGAAGTGATCCTGAACTCCTACTTACGCCGACATAACTCGAAACCGTGTTCTCCCTCGATCAACCCCAAAAGAGACACTCACGGTTCGCACACGGTTAGTGTATTTTAATTAAGATCAACTTCGGGTTTCTACAACCGACATTAACAAATTCCCATCTGCCACATAACCGCATGGCACGACTTTCAAAGTTCAAACCCTGCGGGGTGTCCCAACTTAGCCCATGATAAGCTCTCGCGATCAACGAAGGATATTCCTTCTCCCGGGAAGACCCGATCAGTCTCGGAATCCGGCTACAAGACATTTCGACAAAGAATAAAACAAGACCAGCAAAGCCGCCGGATGTGCCGACAAATCCCGATAGGAGTCGCACGTACCTCGTTCTCGGGGCACACCGGATAAGTCAAGCTACGAGTAAAACCAAGCCTCGAGTTTCCCGTGGTGGCCCCAAGAAGTCTGCTCGGTTCGGACCAACACTCGAAGGAGCACCGCCCGGGGCTAAAATAAAGATGACCCTTGGGCTCCGAAACCCAAGGGAAAAAGGGCATAGGTGAGGCAAATGGTAAAACCAATGTTGGGCCTTCTTGAAAAGTCTTATTCAAAGCGAATCGTCAAGGGGTCCCATAAATCACCCGACCGCGTTAGGGACGCAAAATCCGGGAACATAACACCGATATGACGGAAAACTAGGGCAGCAAGAGTGGAACAAAACACCAGGCATAAGGCCGAGCCTTCCACCCTTTACCAAGTATATAGATGCATTAATAAAATAAGATATATTGTGGTATCCCAACAAGTAAACATGTTCCAACAAGGAACAACATCTCCATGTTCCAACAAGGAACAAACTTCGTCTTCACCTGCAACTAACAATGCTATAAGAGGGGCTGAGCAAAGCGGTAACATAGCCAAACAATGGTTTGCTAGGAAGGGTGCAAAAGGTTAGAGGCTGACATGGAAATTTGGGAGGCTTGAGGAACAAGTGATAGGTAGCGCAGCATAGCGATAGATCGAAACAACTAGCATAGCAATGATAGTAGTGAGATCCAGGGTAGCGGTCATCTTGCCTGAAATCCCGCAAGGAAGAAGAACGAGTCCATGAAGAAGATGAAGCCACGAAGGCGAACCAAGCGTAGACGAACGAATCCTCGCGATCGCAACGAAACGGGAACTAACAAGAAGAAGCACACAACATGGTAAACACACCACACATGAACAAGGCATGATGCACAACAAGCATGATGCATGACAAAGCTACATGAAGCTACTCATGGCAAGAGATGATGCAGACAAGAGCAACACATCAAAGCAAGTTTAAATGAGGCCGGGAACAACATATAACAATTCCGGTAAGTCCTCATATGCAAATTTCGAAATTGGTCCAGATCTGAATAAACCTTATGTTCAAGTTGTTAAACAGCAAGTTAAGATGCACCACGATGATCTACACGAAATTCTAGTCAAGTTACATATGAAGTTCATTTAAATCGGAGCTACGGCCAAGAAGATATGAGCAAAACAAGTTAAACATGGCATTGATGCAAAATGCATACAAACATCAAGCAAACACCTCAAAACAAGGATGCAACATGATAATAAGAAGCTACATGCAAAATCAAGCAAGTTTCATATAGAGCACACTCAAAACGGTGCAACGGTTCAACACATACACATGAAACAAGTCATAGCCACAATCTGTCCAAAACAGCAACTAGGCATATTGCAAGCATCAAAACAACATGCTATAGGACCTCAACAAGAAAACAAAATGCATGGACATGATTTAAAGGTAAAGCATGATAAAACATGAACACTGAGCTATCTCCATAAATCACTGGAACATGCTCAAAATGACATGGCAAGATTGCAAATAATAACAGTTTCAGGCATTGGCAGAAATAACATCAGGTTGCAATGTTTAGAGCTATGAAACAACATGCTACAGGGACTTAAAATGGCAAAGAAAGGCATGGCATGAATCTACTAATTGCATATAACAAAAGTATTTTACTGACCATGAGCCAAAAAGGATCAGAAGATATGATGGCACCCATGTAAACATAGCAAGTTATATTACAGATTCATACATGGCAGGAACAACAATAAGTAGGCATGTTGGTGAGCTTGAACCACTCACCACAGAGAAATACATGGCATGGCAAGGCAACTCACAGTAAGAAGACACGGCATAGAAGCTATACATGGCAAGAACAACATCATAGCTTACACGGATCAACAACAACAACCTTGGCAAAATTGAATAACATGTAAACAATCTGCCAGGAAACATTTTATAGCAAAAGTAGAGCTCGATTGACTCAAGCTATGGCACTCCATAATTGCAAAAAAGGGCATGGATGGATAGAGAATAACCATATGTTCAAAACATCCTTACTGAAGTATCTCAAAATATGCATGGATCTCTCTGTAGCATCAAGTTTACATGGCATACAAATATCAGCGGAACAGGGCTGAAATCAGCAACATCATGAAGCCTAGTTTGCATGCTTGTGCTAGTCACCACAGAGATCACAAAAATACATAGCATACACCCCTGTAAAGATGGCATGGCATATTACAAAACACATGTAGGACTCAAGTTCTTAGGATGCACACATCAATCATGGCAAAAATGAAAAAAGTGCATGTTCTGATAAGAATCTGAAACTAACATCACATAGCCCTCTTCTAACAGCATTTAGGGCATCAAGATGAGCTCAAATGAAAACGATGCAGTGAGATGAAATGATCTACTCTTCGAGGCGAACATTTTGACATATTACACGCGCAAAACGGAGCTACGGATGTAGAGTTCTGATGCGACAAAAATGCATGAAAATAACAGAAACTCGGGGACTTAGTGGAATTTTAGAGGGGGGGGAGTCAACCATGCACGGATTTCGGGGATCGCCGGAGATGGACGCGGGGTGGCCGGAGAAGGGCGCCGGTGGGTCGGGGTCGCCGGATCCGGGCGGCGCCGGCCCGGATCTGGCCGGAGGAGGCCGGGCGGGGCCGAGGAGGCGCGGGCGGCCGGACGCCTTCATGCGCGCCCAGCGGCGGCAGGGCAGCGCCAGCGCTGGGCGGGCGGACGGCGAGGTCGACGGCAGCGGCAGGCGGCCGCGGCGGAGAGGCGGCGGGAAGGAGCTCCAGCGGGCGCGGGAGTCGGAGCGGGCGGCGCTGACCCATGGCGCTAGAGAGGAGATGGGCTCGGGGCCCGATCCGGACCTCGCTGGCCGGGCGGGCGGGCGGCGGCGGGAGACATGTGGAGACGCGGGACTCGCCGGGCGCGGCGGCGTGGACACGTCTGACTCGGGACGGACAAGTCCGGCGGTGGAAGGTGGAAGGAGACTAGGGTTTGTACCGCGATTTTCGGGAGGGGAGCACATATTTATAGGTAGAGGGAGCTAGGAGAGTCCAAATGAGGTGCGGTTTTCGGCCACGCGATTGTGATCGAACGACCGAGAGCATGGAGGGGAGTAAGATGGGTTTTGGGCCACTTTGGAAGGGGTGTTGGGCTGCAACTCAAAGAGGGCTTTTGCGGTTACCCGGTTAACCGTTGGAGTATCAAACGACCTCCAAATGTCACGAAACTAGACAGGCGGTCTACCGGTGCTATACCAAGGCCGCTTGACAAACCTCGGTCCATTCCGAGAACTTTTAACACCCGCACACGAAAAGAGGTAAAAGGGGGCGCCGGGAGACATAGGAGTGCCGGATTGCAAAACGGACAACGGGGAAAATGCTCGGATGCATGAGACGAACACGTATGCAAATGCGATGCACATGACGACATGATATAAAATGCAGATGATGACATGATAAAATGCAACTCACAAGCACATGACATGGCAACGACGGCGAATAACTGGCAGACACCTGGCGCATCGAATCCGGGGCGTTACACCACGGGCTCCGAGCCGCCTGCGGCCGCGCCTATCGAATCCGATTGGGCACCGATCATGGAGTTTACCTCTGCAGATATCTTTCAGCACTCGCCTTTTGGCGATGTGCTAAATTCATTATGGTCTCTCTCCTTGTCAGGAGAACCTTGGCCGAACTATGTCCGGCTAGAATGGGATGCGGACGACGAAGAAATTCGCTCCCTACCCACCACCCACTTAGTAGCCACTGTCGACGATTTAGCCAACATGCTTGACTTCGAATCCGAAGACATCGACGGTATGGGCGACGATGCAGGAGATGAACAGGAACCACCTCCCACAGGGTGCTGGACCGCCACCTCATCATATGATATATACATGGTGGATACCACAAAAGAAGGCGATGGCGATAAGACAACGGAGGATGACCCCTCCAAGAAGCAACACAAGCATCGACGTTAGCGGCGCCGCTCTAAGTCTTGCCATAGCAAAAGTAGTGATACCGGCACAAGAGACAATAACACTCTGGATAGTGCCGAAGACGACGACAATCCCCTCTAGCCAAATTTAGAGCGGGAGGATGAATAAGCTAGCCCTCCAGAACAGGCAGCAGATGGAGAAATGGAGGATGACAATTACATGCCTCTCTCCGCAGACGAGGTGAGCCTCGGCGATGAAGAATTTATCGTGCCCGAGGATCCCGTCGAGCAGAAGCGCTTCAAGCGCCGGCTTATAGCCACAGCAAATAGCCTGAAGAAAAAGCAACAACAGCTTCGAGCTGATCAAGATTTGCTAGCAGACAGATGGACCGAAGTCCTTGCGGCCGTGGAATACGAACTCGAACGCCCCTCCAAGAGTTACCCAAAGCGCAGGTTGCTACCCCGACTCGAGGAGGAAGCATTAAAACCAACGTCACCAGCATTTGATGCGGCTGATTGGCCACCTCGTGGCCAAGACAGAGAGGCATATCAGCCCGAAGTCCAGACCGCACCCCGCCGTAGTTCAACCAAAATCACCAAGGCCCGAGGCAACACGCGGGACCTGTGAAACAAAGCAGGGCATACAAGATCAATCTACGGATCACGGGGTCGCGCCGGTGATAGTCACGCTGGATATACCAAAAGAAAATCCGTCCAGGCCGAATACAGCAGACAAGACTCATATGAACTGCGTCGTGATATAGCCCGGCACAGAGGCGCCGCACACCCACTATGCTTCACTGATGAAGTAATGCGTCACGAACTCCCAGAGGGTTTTAAACCCGTAAATATTGAATCATATGATGGTACAACAGACCCCGCGGTATGGATCGAGGACTTCCTCCTCCACATCCACATGGCTCGCGGTGATGATCTACATGCCATCAAGTACCTCCCACTAAAAATCAAAGGACCAGCTCGGCCCCCAGACTCCATTGGCAGTTGGGAGGATTTGGAAGATGCATTCCTTGACAACTTCCAGGGTACTTATGTGCGGCCACCAGATGCTGATGACTTGAGCCATATAATTTACCAGCCAGGGGAATCGGCCAGGAAATTCTGGACCAGGTTCCTAACTAAGAAAAACCAAATTGTCGATTGTCCGGATGCAGAGGCCTTAGCGGCATTCAAGCATAACATCGGTGACGAGTGGCACGCCCGGCACCTCCGCCAGGAGAGGCCGAAGTCTATGGCAGCACTCACGACACTCATGAGCCGCTTTTGCGCGGGCGAGGATACTTGTCTGGCTCGCAGCAACAACACATCAAGGAATCCGGGCACTTCAGATACCAAAGATAATAACGGCAGACCACGTCGTAACAGACATAAGCGCCGCAACAATGGCAATAATGCTGAAGATACGGCAGTCAATGCCGGATTCAGTGGCTCTACACCCGGTCAGCGGAAAAAGCCATTCAAAAGAAGTACTCCGGGCCCGTCCAGTTTTGACCGCATACTCGATCGCTCGTGTCAAATCCACGGCACCCCCGATAAGCCAGCCAATCACACCAACAGAGAATGTTGGGTGTTCAAGCAGGTCGGCAAGTTGAATGCCGAAAACAAGGACAAGGGGCTGATAGCGATGACGAGGAGGAGCCCTGGCCGCTGAACACGGGAGGACAGAAGAGGTTCCCCCCACAAGTGAATACGGTGAACATGATATACGCAACCCACATTCAAAAGAGGGAACGGAAGCGTGCATTAAGGGACGTCTATGCGATGGAGCATGTCGCCCCAAAGTTCAACCCATGTTCCTCTTGTCCGATCACCTTCGATCGCAGGGACCACCCCACTAGTATCCGTCATTGCGGATCTGCCGCATTGGTCCTAGACCCCATCATTGACGGATTTCACCTCACCCGAGTCCTTATGGACGGCGGCAGCAGCCTGAACCTGCTCTATCAGGATATAGTGCGCAAAATGGGTATAGGCCCCTCGAGGATCAAACCCACCAAAACCACCTTTAAAGGCATCATTCCAGGTGTAGAGGCCCATTGCACGGGCTCAATCACACTGGAAGTGGTCTTCGGATCTCCGGACAACTTATGAAGCGAGGAGTTAATCTTTTGATATCGTCCCGTTCTACAGCGGCTATCACACACGGCTCGACTGAACCGCATTTGCAAGATTCAATGTTGTACCGCATTACGCATACCTCAAGCTCAAGATGCCAGGACCTAGGGGGTTATAACAGTCAATGGAAACACAGAACGCTCGCTCCGCACGGAGGAGCACACCGCGGCCCTCGCAGCAGAAGCACAAAGCAGCTTTTTAAGGCAAGCCGCCAATTCGGCGATAAAGCCCCGGGACACCTTCAAGCGAGTCCGGAGTAACCTACAACAGGATCGCTTGGCACGTTCAGAGCTCGCCTAGCAATTCGGCCTCCGTCCTAGTCCCAATCAAGTGATTTAAATTTACGCTCATGCTGCACATAATTATGCACTACAAATACCATGGGCATAGGCGGAGGCACGGCCAGGACACGTCCCACAATGCGGCTCAACTGCCCCAGGGGCTATATACCTTTATAATTTTCTCTCTTTCAGGACCTTACTCTCTGGAAGCCCTTTTCGGCAGTCTGATTGCTGGACGCATTACGGGAAGGAAATACAAAGGAGGCAAGAAGCTAAGACGTACAAGGGAATCCCCAGGTGGTCTCTAATAATGATCGAAATACCTGTTTTAGATACCCATACGCAACTTGCCCCTGGATAGGACATGTCAAATAGTCCTATTTTCTGCTTATTGCACTACTTGTATTTGTATGCTTTGACGTACTATTTAATAACAATGCGTAGCTTATTGCATTACCCCTTCCATTTTTCTTTCTCTTATCTGCTTAATTATGACAGATGGCACCCATACATTCTAGTATGACTAGTACGCCAGGGGCTTCAGTATACCCCATAATATGGCGTGAGAAGTCCGAACACTTTCTACAGTGCGGCACCCCGAACTTATAGCATTATATGCATCATCCCCGAATCATGTCTTGGGTCAATAGTTGGGTTTGCCCGGCTCCCATGTTTTGGTACCTTACGTTCCGCAAAATCGGCTAAGGTAGCGCTAGGAGAACTACTGCGATCGTGTCCCAGTTCTTCCGAACGAGCACCTCAGTAGAGAAAGCCGAAAACTGACAGTCATGATGAGGCAAGAGCTGGTCGCTGTCCGAGATTTTCAAGTCCTTAAAGACTTTTTCTGCTTCGGGCGAGGAGTCGGCCTTGCCCGACTTAGGCATATATAGCGCCCCAAATTCGGCCTTCCGAATACTAGGGGCTTTGCCAAAATTTAAAATTGTAGACTTCTATGTCTAAGTGATGGTGATAAAGCTTTATAGTCCGATTGCCTGGTTCGCTGTGCTGAACACCTCCTTCGAAGGACCCAAAATTGGGATAAAGAGTGTTCAGGTTTGTCCCGAACACCCCAGTACTAGTTACATGGGGGCAGAAGCCGACGACTGGCCAACCCTCAGATTTCATAAATGGCCGCACAGAAGGTAATATTTTAAATCAACAAGCGTTGTATAGCGCAAATAAACTCGTTTCACATTACAGGATCACATGAGTACGTTCATTCAAATATTACATCTTTAGCACATTCCTCCGCAACAAGGCGGGAACCCTTCAGGATGCTGTCATAATACATTTCGGGGGTGGCGATGCTCTTTGCCTTCCGGCGGCCCCTCCTTCACCAGCTTTACGGCGTCCAGCTTCGCCCAGAGCACCTTCGCCCGAGGAAAAGCCCTGCGCGAACCCTCGATGCAGACGGACCGCTTTATGACTTCAAGCCGTGGGCAGGCATTCACAAGCCGCCTCACCAGACAGAAGTAGCTGTCAGGCAGGGGATCACCAGGCCACATCCGGACTATAAGACCCTTCATGGCCTCTTCGGCCACCTTGTGGAGCTCGACCAGTTGCTTCAGCTGGTCGCTCAAGGGCATTGGGTGTTCGGTCCCAGTATACTGAGACCAGAACAACTTCTCTATCGAGCTCCCCTCCTCAGCCCGGTAAAACTCCACGGCATCCAACACACTGCAGGGAAGATCTGCTAACGCTCCTGGAGAGCTCCAAACTCGGGTAAGTAAAAGGAAAGTTTCCTTCGCATGCTTGCTTTGCATAATGAATGCCTTACCCACTGCTATCTTCTTAACCGCCTCAATCTCCTGGAGGGCCTTGTGGGCTTTAGCTTGACGTTTGTGCGCTTTCGAGGGCCTTCTTACGTCTTAGAGTCAAGCTCCACGGACTGGTGTTTTTTGGCGAGAGCCTGGAGCTCTTGCTGCACCTCGCCTACCCAGGCTTCTTGCTTTTCTCGCTCGATGCGCACCTTGGCCGCTTTGTCTTCGGCCTCAGACAGCGCCTTTTTCAGGGTCGCCAATTCGGTCATGGCCCCTGGAAAATTCATGATGATCCTATTATTTTACAACCAAATTTCTTTTTAATATATGGACAGGGTATCGCTTACCTTTGTTCTCTTTGACCTGCCTCTTGGTAAGGCCGAGCTCTTTCTTGGACCGCTCAAGGTCCTACCTCAGTGCAGCGACCTCCGCAGTACGTGCGGCAGCAGCCAGTAGTGAAGCCTTCATATGCACATAGACATATTATGATTTGACTCCCGAGTCATTAATTGATCCTCTATTCGGCCTTTCTTCGCGAATGCCAAATAGAGCATCAGGGGATATTGTCTATGCGGTAATATTTTCCTATAATTTGTTTACTTGTCTGAAAGCCTGTTAGGAGGCTGGCACAAGCTTCAGTTAGTCCGCTTTTGGCGGACTGAACCTTCTCGATCACCGCACTCATGATAGTGATGTGCTCTTTGTCGATGGAAGCGCCGCGGAGCGCTTCCAGCAAGTTGTCCGGTGCCTCTGGATGGACAGAGCTCACCGGGACGGGCGGCTTGCCCCTCTTCACAGGGGGTTGCCTCACAGAGTCCGGAACCATTGGAGGTTCCGGCGCAGTGTTCGGCTGGAGGCCGAATTCGGTGCCCATGGGAGTCTTGCTCCCTTTGTGCCCAGGGTCTGGAATGTCGCCTCGAGGCGCCTCCAGGACTACCTCCCCTCGGTTCGGTGCCCTTTGAGACAACACCTCGACATTGTCTGTAGGGCGAGGGGTGGAGGCGGTCGGAAGTGAATCGCTAGTCATATCCGACGGGTCCAAAGAACCATCCGATGAAGATACGTCTATATGGGCTCGGGACGGACTGCATAATCATGTTCGGTGTGATGTGAAGCAGTGCAATAAAACATACCATGAATTGCTATTGTATCCGGATACTTACGACTTTGCCAGGGGCTTGTCCCTGGGCAACCACTCGTCTTCGATGTAGGCGGCCGTCGTGGAGCAGTCCAGGAGGAGGTTCCTTCCCTTCTTGGACCCTTCGGCTTCCCCGGATGGGGCGGCCTTCCTTTTCTTGTTTCCCCCGGCTGGGGGGGGGAGAACTTTCCTCTTCCTCCTCCTCGTTTTCGTGGGAAGAGTGCGCCTCGGAGTTTTCGGACGATAAGTCTGATATAACCTTGCGCCGGAGACCCTTCCGGGTCCCGGTGGCCTTCTTCTTGGCCTTCTTCACTGGCACCTCGTAAGGCGCCGGAACCAGCATCTCTGTTAGGAGAGCATCTGCTGGATCCTCAAGCATGGGGGCTGGGCAATCGATCTGCTCCGCTGTCTCTACCCAGTCCTGTTAATGGCATGGAGGCTTAGATCCCCCACATGATTAAACTGGGGAAAATAAACATCCTGTGAGATATAAAAAACTTAACGGATTGGCATGGCATTTTGCGCTGAGTCCGCGGTCCTCGGTAAGGGGAGGAGGTACCTCGGCGCCCTTGAACAGCACCTTCCAGACGTCCTTGTGCGTCGTGTCGAAGAGATCTCGCAGCGTATGGTGCTCGGCCGGGTCGAACTCCCGCAAATTAAATTCCCGTCGTTGACACGGGAGGATCCGGCGGAAGAGCATGACCTGGACGATGTTGACAAGCTTGATTTTATTGCTCATCATGTTTATGATGTATTTCTGGAGGCCGGTCAGCTCCACCGATGAACCCCACGACAGGCCCTTCTCCTTCCAGGAGGTGAGCCACGTGGGGATCCCGGATCGGAATTCGGGGGCCGCTACCCAGTTGGTGTCGCGCGGCTTGGTGATCTAGAACCACCCAGATTGCCACCCCTTTACGGTCTCCACATAGGAGCCTTCGAGCCAGGTGACACTAGGCATTTTGCCCACCATGGCGCCTCCGCACTCCGCTTGCTGGCCGACCACAACCTTCGGTTTAACATTGAAGGTCTTCAGCCACAGGCCGAAGTGGGGCCTGATGCGAAGATGTTGAGGATGAAATTGGGGGCCAGATCGTGAAAATCGAGCCCGTAGTAGAACATGAGCCCGCGAACAAACGGGTGCAGGGAAATCGCAGTCCGCGGATAAAGTGGGTAAGGGAAACCACCCTCTCATGGGGTTCGGGCGTAGGGATGATCTGCCCCGCATCTGGCAGCCGGTGTGCGATGTCTGCGGCCAGATATCCGGCTCCCCGTAGCTTTGTGATGTTCTCCTCCGTGACAGAGGAGACCCTCCACTTGCCTCCCGCTCCGGACATGCCTGGAGTGGTTTGAGGTGAAAGACGCGAACTTGGGTGCTGGAGCTCGAGTGTGCAAGAATGGATGAGCATGGAGGAAGAAGGCTTGGGTAAAAAGAGGAATCATTGTCCCTTTATAGGGGCGGAGGAAACTATACGCCTCCCCACCTGCCTAGTAAAACTCGCTTATTCCCCAAGCACCGTAATTGATGGCGCGGTTGGGTTACCCACATCCGTATTGATGAGAATCCCGTGATAAGGGAACACGATCTCTGCTTCGACAAGACGTGCCAAGAAAACCGCCTCACAATACGTGAAGTAGCTAGTTGAGAAAAACGGTTCGAATAATGACCGGGCCGTGGTATGATGTCATACTGCAAAACATGTCAGCAGATTAGATTTGTCGAAATATTATTCTCTCTACGGTGGTATGTGGAACTTGTTTTGCAAAGCCAGACACTGTCCTTGTGTTCAAGATCTTCTATGGAGTATTCAGAGGAAGAACCCACCTTGCAATGCCGAAGACGAATCTGCGCGCTTGACTCATCGTCATTGAAGCCTGGTTCAGGGGCAACTGAGGGAGTCCTGGATTAGGGGGTCCTCGGATGGCCGTACTATATACTTTAGCTGGATTGCTGGACTATGAAGATACAAGATTGAAGACTTCGTCCCGTGTCCGGATGGGACTCTCCTTGGCGTGGAAGGCAAGCTTGGCGATACGGATATGTAGATCTCCTCCCTTGTAACCGACTCTGTGTAACCCTATCCCCCTCCGGTGTCTATATAAACCAGAGGGTTTAGTCCGTAGGACAACAACAATCATACCATAGGCTAGCTTCTAGGGTTTAGCCTCTACGGTCTCGTGGTAGATCAACTCTTGTAATACTCATATCATCAAGATCAATCAAGCAGGAAGTAGGGTATTACCTACATCGAGAGGGCCCGAACCTGGGTAAACATTGTGTCCTCGGTTTCCTGTTACCATCCGCCTTAGATGCACAGTTCGGGACCCCCTACACGAGATCCGCCGGTTTTGACACCGACAGTCATCGGTGCCGAAGCTTGAATACGACGAAGATGCTGGCGATGAGGGGCTCCCGAGGTCGTGGTCGTTGGCTTGTCAACGTGTGGTGATGAGGCGGAGCCGATGGGCACGCTAGCTTTGTGAGGGAGGCTCTATGGGTGAGGCGGCAGTGGACGGCGGCGACGAGCTCCGCTCGGGTGCATGCGGGGAGAGAGCAGAGGAGGGGGAGGAGTGCGGGGAGAGAGCAGAGGGCCGGGGGAGGTGCATGTCGACGTCCCGAGAGGCCAGACCATCGAGGGGGGGCAGGGGCAGGCAGGTGGCGTGGCACCCTCGTGCGTGCGCCGTGCCCTCCCTCGCCTATGCCTTCTGGCAGAGGTTGGGGATGACTGGCACGGGCCAGCAGTGCTGGGCCGCCAGTTGGGCCGCCGGGTAAGCTCCAGGTAAAAACTCTCTTTGTTCTAAATTTTTTTATGTTTCTCTATTTTCTGCTGTTGTTTTTGATTTAGTAAAAATACTAAACCACTTTGTAAAATCCTGAAAATATTTTTGGATGCTAGCTGAATAATTCTAGAGCCCCAGCAAAAGTTTCAGAATTATTGGAGCTGTTTAGAATATATATAGCATTTACAGGCCCCAATTTAAATACAATATGGGTTAATTCAAAAATCCATAAATGGCCAAGAAATATGCTCAACATTTTTGGCAGAGGTATTCACACTTAACCAGAAATCACAAAATTTTCTTAGGGACATTTTGGGTTCATTGAAGATTATTTTAGGTTGAACCTATTGGATTTTATCTGGTGCTAGGGTTTGAACAATCCCCACTTCAAGTTTCAAATAAAATTATACATGATGCATGGATCCAATGCCACTATTTATAAACATGAATCTAGGGCGATGACAACTCACCCCCACTAAACAAGAATCTCGTCCCGAGATTCAAGACGTGAGGTAAGAAGACAGAGGGGACACAAAACTACACAATCTTCATGATCCAATTGTCCTCCTTGGAGATTTTGATTCATCGCACCATATTGATCTTGATGTCTTTGCCTTCGAGAACTTTATCCAACATGATGACGACAGAAAGAAACTCTATTGGAAACGATCTTCTTGAGATCGGGCAACTCAAGATCGACTCATGGAGTGAGACGTAAGAATACCTCTTGAGTTAAGACTCAAAACACACATCAGAGGGTGTCACAGCCCTAGAGCTTGCTTGTAACTAGTGGCATTGCATCCATGCATCATGTTTAATTTTCATGAAATTTGAAATGGGGATTGCCTAAACCCTAGCATTAAAGGAATTCAAATACGTTCAACTTCAAAATATTTTCAAAGAACCCAAATTGGTTTGCAAAAATGTTCATGATTAATGGAAAAGGGTGAAAACCATATCCAGAGATGATGGATATTTTTCCAAGACATTTTTGGATTTTTGAATAAACCATATTGTATTTGAATTGGGGCATTTAAATACTATTAATATTTTTAAATGCTCCAACAATTCTGAAAAATAGTTAAGGGCCTCTGTAATAATTCAGTTAATGCCCACAATTATTTTCAGGATTTATTTAAATGATTTGGTGCTAAACTAAATCAAAACAGAGGCAAACAAAATAGAAAACAGTATAAAAAAAGAGAGAGAGAAGCCCAGCTTACCTGGCGCCACGAACCGGCCCAGCTTCCCCCCCCTGGCCCAGCTGGTGGCCCAGCCCACCACCGCAAACCCCCTCGCCACTCGTCGTCTTCCTCTGCCAGTAGGCAGAGGCGAGGCGTGGCGCGTGCCCGACGCCCACCGGCGCCACCTCCTGCTTCCCGGCCTCCTAGCGACGCCACGACGACGCCCAGCGCTCCCTCTCGCTTTCCCCTCCTCTCCCTGGATCTCACTCTCTCCCCGAGCTCGTCTCTCTCCCGAACCCGAGCACTATCGCCGCCGCCGACGAACACCACCATGGCCATCGCCTCCCCCTCGTCCCCTCGAGCAGCCCACGAGCTCCGCCTCGCCCCCCCTCTTCTTCCTCACCCAGACAAAAGGCGCCGGACGCCCTGGTTGCCGCTAGCTCCGCCGTTCCCCTCCTCGGCCACCGAGGATCGCCGCCGTCAATTCGCTGTCGCAGAAGCCTTCCCGAGCTCGCCAACCCCTTCGTTCGATTCGCTGTGAGCTGCTGCGTCGATCCCCTCTCTTCCCTGGCTCTTTTCCTCTCGCTAGCGCCAATTTCCACCGGAGCCGATTGCTCCTCGCCGCCGGCCATGGCGTAGCTATGGCCACAACCGCGCACGCTCGCTTCCGAGCACACCACCGCCCTCACCGCACTCGCAGGAGCGCAAAACGCCACCCCACGCGCCTCGCCGTGCTCCCTAGCGCCGTGTTCGACCTCGGCCGAACTCTGGCGGCTGCCTAGGTCATCGCCTGCGCCGATTCCGGCCACCCCGACCCCAGCTAACCCCACCAAGAGCTTCGGCTCATCCCCAGCTCCACGTAGATACCCTCCGCGGCCCATTTGGTCGCCGGAGTGGCCAAAACCACTCTCGCCGCCGCGTCGGGCTCGCCGGCGGCTAGACGCCGGCAGCCGACTTTGACTTTGACCACGGGTGGGCCATGGTTGACCCTGTTGAGCCTATGACAGGTGGGGCCAGCCCTGTTAACTAATCAGGTTTAGTTTAATTAATAATTAGCTAAACTAATTACACTTACACACGGGACCCACTGTCAGGTTTGACCCGGACCATGTTCCGTTGACCACTGACGTCAGGCTGACGCAGTAGTGACGCAATGCTGATGTCATTAATCATTTTCTCGTTTAAACTAATCAGGAAATTTCAGAAAATACCCCAAACTTCTAAAAATCATATAAATTCAACCGTAGCTCAGAATGAAATAAGTTATATATGAAAAATGATCAGAAAAATATGAAGAATCTGTTTATGCCATGATCATGCATGTTTGAACAAGTTAACCTCACTGAATAGGATGAATCATGATTAGGGTAATTTATGAACTAGCATTTGGAGTTGGAGTTCAACCTTGTTTGAATTCCACTTCAATTAACTTGGCTTACCACTTCATTAGGTCAATTCAGTTCCTTAACATGACATGTCATTCATGTGAATGTGCATTGCATTGATTGTGTTCTCTCTTGTTTGCTGGTAATTGGCCCCTCTCAGTAGACGACGTTCCGACGATTGTTCGATGACACCGATGAAGAACTATATTATCTTCAGAAGTGCCAGGCAAGCAAAACCCCCTTGTTCATTCCGATATAATCCCACTCTCTCGCTCATGCTCTATTTTACTGCATTAGGACAACAACGACTCATGTGTTACTTGCTGCGGTAGCTGAACCCCTTTATCCTCTGCATGACCTGTCATTCCACAGTAATTAGATGAAACCCACTAGCATGAGTAGGAGTTGTTTGAGCCATGTTGTGCCTACTCATCCATGCATGTTTGTCGTGCCTGCTACTGCTTAGAGTTGAGTCAAGTCTGATTCATCGGGGATGGATCGGAGGTGTGAGAACATGTCCTACTGTGTGTGGGCTAAGTGTGTGAATACGATTTGGTAAAGGTAGCGGTGAGAGGCCATGTAGGAGTACATGGTGGGTTGTCTCATTGAAGCCGTCCTCAGGAACTGAGTTCTGTGTTTGTGATCCATGAAACAGTTACTACCACGCATTGGTATCCTTAATTGACCCTCTCGGCTTCATAACCACCCTTGTCCTCAGTCCGGGAGTTGCAAGTAGTTTCTGGTGTTTGTAGCATGCTGGGGGCCGCACGCAACGCTGACCTTAGGGGTGGGTTGTGTTGCGGTAGGCACGTGGCCCGGTGTACCGATTCGCCCGTTTGGTGTCTCGGGAACCCTGCACACATCGTTCGGGGCTGTATGGGAAACCTCGGCCGGACTCCCTGCGGATGGAACCCGAATAGGCGATAAACCTGGACTAGGGACTTGAGTGTTTAGGTAGGTCGTGGCCGACACCCACGTTGGGCTTCCGCTTGAAGGTTGCCGAGTACATGTCGTGTAAACGACGGTAAATGGTGAGAGCGTGTGTGAAGAAGTACACCCCTGCAGGGTTAATATGATCTATTCGGATAGCCGTGTCCACGGAAAAGGACTTCTGGGTTGCCTATATCAGTTCATAGACAAGTGAAAGTGGATACTCTAAAATGCGCAAGATAAGTGTGAGTGCTGTGGATGGCGTTCTCGTACGGAGACGGGAGCGGGTCCATAGTGGTGTATTCATATGGTGAATATGTGGACTCGTGTGCGCCACCTCAAAAGAGTTACTTGCAGTCGTAGTACAGGATAGCCACTGAGTAAAAGCTGGCTTGCTGCAGTCAAACTCCACCACCCCCTTTTGATAATGATGCATATGTAGTTAGTTCTGATGTATGTCTTGCTGAGTACAATTGTACTCACGTTTGCCTATTTTATGTTTTTGCAGAGAGACGTCCGTCTCGCTAGTAGTTCCGCTTGGACTTCGACGTTTAGCTTGTTACCTCAGCTACGATCTTGTGCCCTCGGCAGGATCTGGTAGATAGTCAGGCTTCGCAGCCTTTTTCATTTTATAGTTGTCTGTACTCAGACATGTTTAGCTTCCGCTTGTGCTTTGACTTGTATGCTCTGAGTGTTGGGTCATGAGACCCATGTTTGTAATATCCTCGGAGCCTAATGAATAAATATTTGAGTCGTAGAGTTATGTTGTGATGCCATGTTGTATCTACACATATTGAGCATATTGTGTGTATGTTTGAAATGCTTGGTATGTGTGGGATCCGACAAACTAGTTGTTTATCCTCGGCAGCCTCTCATATGGGGAAATGTAGTCTCGTGCTTCTGAGCGATAGTAGTCCGCTACAGCCCGGTTCACCGGAGTCCTGCTAGCCCAGCACTACTGCTTGGACACTTGACTGGCCGGCATGTGTTTCACTTCGTTCCTATGTCTGCCCCTACGGGGAAATGTCACGCGGTGATATTCGGAGTCCTGCCTAGCTCGCTACAGCCGGGATACCGGAGTCCTGTTAGCCCGAGTGCTACAGCCCGAATTTATACGTTGATGACCGACATGCTCGATGTGATTCATGTATGCCTGTCCCCATAGGTTAGCGCCGCTTTGGGTTCACGACTAGCCATGTCGGCCCGGGTTCTTTGTCATGTGGATGCTAGCGACACTATCATATACGTGAGCCAAAAGGCGCAAACGGTCCCGGGCCATGGTAAGGCAACACCCGTGGGAATACCGTGCGTGAGGCCGCAAAGTGATATGAGGTGTTACCGGCTAGGTCGATGTGACTTGGAATCGGGGTCCTGACAGAGGGATGGAAAAAATAACAGATAATGAAGGTTCAAGTTGGTAGGCAGCAATTCCAGGCTTGAGTAAGATGGTGCATGGTTTCAAAGTAGCAAGGAGATAATTTCCATGATTCCATAACGTGACACCTTAGGGAAGGTGACTCGTAGAATTATTCCCTTACGTGGCAAAATAATTACTTTTGATACAGAGATCATTGGAACTCTCTATACCAACCTAAGGAAATTCACAAACGACCATTGAAGGAGTTCGGAAGAACGGCACACTCGGGCAAGAATGGATGATGTGGACTACCTTGTAGAAGACAACACAATGGATGATTTTGCTTATCATCATAAATGGATGGGATCCATGGTAGGTCCACTTTGGAAGATGGTCTTGTACAGCAACTGCTGAGATGGGCAGCCCATGGGAAATTGGCACAATGGCAGTGCAAGCTGGGAACAAAATGCAACTGTTGGGAATGTTCCAACCATCATATCTGCCTAAGATTCAGATCCGATTGGTGATAGGATACTTCAGACTCAGCATGTCCGAAAAGAAAGTTTGCAACACAAATCGACGAGATAACATTGCGAGATTCTCGAGATATGAACTACGATTGCAAGATCCAAAACATGAGCTGGTTCTGCTACATACATGTGAGCATGTTATCCAAGACAAGAATGACCACATAGTAGTCTTATAATAAAACACTATCGAGTTCTGGTCGAGAACCATCATCAAGGATTTCGAAGTCTTTACGCAAGTCCATGGATTAGATCCCAAGCATAGAATTCTTTTCCTTGAACAAGTCAATAAGTGGCTTGGTGTGCTAGGGAATATATATGGAGTGGAGGTAATTAATCTACCAAACCATAGAATACATTCGCACATGCATAACTGACTTGGGATTGTTCTGGAGGAAACAAAAACAATCTTTCTCTAACTCACGGCGGCAACATGCACCAAATGCACATGAATTCGAGGAAGTCACTTCTTCCATCCAAGCATAAGCTTCATGAACGGAACACGAAGGCATTGCTTACAAAGTTTCCAACACTAGGTTGATGTTCAACATGAATCATGGAGGAGACAAAATGTTGCAGATGGGCTCAACAACAACTAATCAGAATTTCCATATCGCTGGACTTCCACCATCATTTGAACACGGTGATAGCATTGGTCAGACCAAAAATGTAATGGTGTATGCTCCAGGGATCAACCACGAGTAAGAAAACATTACGAACATCGTTGGTTCTGATTTGACTTGACGATAGCCCATACTCAAGTCAAAGTTTTGAGAAGGCAATAGATCTAACAACTGATCGACAAGGTAATAGATCTAACAACTGATCACGAGGACCAATCAATGGAGATATCATCTTTCTTCAACACACACACACACACACAAAAAGATATCCCTTAACATGAACTAAGTCAGACAAGCTTTTATCTTCCAACTCTCCAAGTTGTTGTTTGGCTTAACCAACTAGCTCAGGGGTATCCAACAAAGATTCTTGGAGAATGGGTGGTTTGGAGGAAAACCAACATGATCACGAACTCAACATACCGGTTAGGTGACAACCTGATAATACTTCCGAGAAGATATTTGGAACATCACGAACCACCGATATGTTACTAAGCTCGAGAACAATCTTTCTTTTCAGGGCAAGACGATGTGACCAAGAAAGTGATGGATTGACACAATCCTATCTCATTGATTGGAGAGTGCACCAGAATATATGGACTAGGTAGCACGATCAATCTTAGGATGATGATTCAATAACTAGCACGCTAAGAGTGAGAGTATTGTCCATTAACTACCAAGAAACGAGGTTGCTAGGAGTATTGATTTCACACATCATAGTTCACTTGTCGGCATTCCGGTTACAACAACTGGGACCAAGGAAAGAATAATGATGGAGAGAAGTATCACTGTGTCAAGAATTCATAAGAGGTGGTGCAATTCTCATGACATTCTTGACATAAAGATGGTAACACTCCAAGGTAGAATAGAGAAAAAGCTGGATTGGCATTTTGATCTGCGGAATACAACTACTTTGACCCAATCCTAGAAATGGACGAGGTACTGGAGTTTGTTTCTCCTAGTCATTCCTGAATAGAATGGCTTGACGGACCATAAAAATAATAGGCATCGATGAACACGAATGCACAACTATTCCTGACTATAAATTGATAGACTAGGGTCAGAATATAGCTGAGGAGGGTCAACTCAAGGAACATATAACATTCTGAGTTGTGGATGCATAGATTAGTATGTCGAAACAAGTTCAACATGTTTCTTCCGGATAATCCATGCAGAAAGGTAGGACTGGCAGATTCACAATGCAGAATGGAGAACTCATCAAGGGCACTCTTATTGTGATGCTTTGGTTCAACAAGGAACTTCTGCCATAAGTAGTTCATGGTATTGGAAGAAAGATCTACCACGGACCTTGAGGACTATCGCAAAGGTTACTAATATCCTAAAGGAGATAACAAACACTATCAACATGAAGTAAGTAGGGTGAATTTTGGGCTCAAAAACCCAGGAGTAGAATACCTACTACTAAGTAGCATCATGGGATGCTTTCGAGAGTAATGGCCAGAATCATCACACTGGGGATACAAAGCATTGCTAGAGTACTGGGTGGTTCTCTAAGACGACTAGGGTCATAGTAATGGATTCAACATATACGTCGAGGCAATGGAGTACCTCAATAGACCGTTTAGTGTTCTTAATCTGGCCCAAAAGGGCATCAGGAACGGGATGAAGGGATTTGCAAATGCATCAGACTGTTTAGAAACCTGGGATGACTCGGACAGCATAACGGCCTTAAATGCTCAGAAAAAGATTTGAGCCATTCACAAGGATTTGCATAGTCACTTAACAACATCATATCAAGGTTGTGGTTCAGCTGACAACATATTAAAGTAGTAGAAACTGAATTGAGGCCTGGAACCAACAATCCTATAAGTCTCTATCATAGTAACTCGTCATCCTAATAGATAGATGAGAAGGCCTAGTTCTTAATCCCCGTAGAAAATAAGAGGATGACTCAGATCAGAGGAGCAAAAGGTATAAGGAGTAAAAAGAGCCTTACGTTCCCTTCCACAATCAATTCCCTTATATAACTAAAGCATTTCTAGACACGACTTCGACCGGTTTGGCTTGGTAATCCTACAGGCAGTCAGGCTCTGATACCAAAGCTGTCAGGACCCTGATTTCAAGTCACATCGATCTAGCCGGTAACACCTCATATCACATCGCGTCCTCACGCACGGTATTCCCACGGGTGTCGCCTTACCATGGCCCGGGACTGTTTGCGCCTTTTGGCTCACGTATATGATAGTGTCGCTAGCATCCATATGACAGAGAACCCGGCCGACATGACTAGTCGTGAAACCAAAGTGGCACTAACTTACGGGGACATGCATACATGAATCAACATCGAGCATGTCCGTCAGCAGCGTGTGAATCCGGGCTGTAGCACTGGGCTAACATGACTCCAGTGGACCGGGCTGTAGCAGGCTAGGAAGGACTCCGGATGTCACCGCGTGACATTTCCCCGAAGGGACAGACATAGGAACGAAGTGAATCACATGTCGGCTAGTCAAGTGTTCCGGAGCAGTAGTGCTGGGCTAGCAGGACTCGGTGAACCGGGCAGAAGCGGACTACTATGGCTCATGGAAGCACAAGACTACATTTCCCCATAAGACAGGCTACCAAGGATAAACAACTAGGTTGTCGGATCCCACACATACTAAGCATTTCAATCATACACACAATATGCTCGATATGTGTAAATACAACATGGCATCACAACATAACTCTACGACTCAAGTATTTATTCATTAGGCTCCGAGAAGCCAAGTATTACAATCATGGTCTCATGACCCAACATACAGAGCATACATGCATCGAGCGGAAGCATAATCATGTCTTAGTACACACAACTACAGATGAAAAAGGCTGAGAAGCCTGACTATCTACAAGACCCTCCCAAGGGTACAAGATCGTATCTGAGGTAACAAGCTAAACTTCGAAGTCCACGTGGAACTACTAGCGAGACTGACATCTCTCTGCAAAACATAAAATAGGCAAACGTGAGTACAAATGTACCCAACAAGACTTACATTAGAACTAACTACATATGCATCGGTATCAATAAAGGGGTGGTGGAGTTTGACTGCAGCAAGCCAGCTTTGACTCAGTGGCTATCCTGAACTACGACTGCAAATAACTCTTTTGAGGTGGCGCACACGAGTCCACATATTCACCATACCAATACACCACTATGGATCCGCTCTTGTCTCCCTACGAGAACGCCATCCCTAACACTCACGCTTATCTTGCGCATTTTAGAGTATCCACTTCAATTTATCTATGAACTGTTATAGGCAACCCAGAAGTCCTTTACCGCGGACACGGCTATTCGAATAGATCATTATAACCCTGCAGGGGTGTACTTCTTCACACATGTTTCCACCACTTAGCGTCTGCACACGACATGTGCTTGGCCGACGTGGGTGTAGACCACGACCTGACTAACCACACAAGTCTCTAGTCGAGGTTCATCGCCTATTCGGGTTCCATCCGCGAGGAGATCTGGCCGGAGTTTCGCTCACAGGGCCAAACGATGTGTGCAGGGTTCCCGAAACACCAAACGGGCGCCCGGTACACCGTGCCACGGTGTATCTACCGCATCATAGCCCACCCTAGGGTCAGCACTACGCACGGCCACCAACACATATCCTACAAACACTAGAAACTAGTTGGATCTCCTGGACAGAGGGCAGGGGCAGTTAATAAGTCGAGCAGGGTCATATTTCAGGGCCCAACTTGTGGTAGTAGCTGTTCATGGATCACAAACACAGAACTCAGTTCCTCAGGACGGTTTCAATGAGACAACCCACCATGTACTCCTACATGGCCTATCACCGCTACCTTTACCAAATCGTGTTCACACATTTAGCTCACACACAGTAGGCATGTTCATCACCATTCCAATTCATCCCGATGAATCGACTGACTCAACTCTAAGCAAGAGCAGGCATGACAAACAAGCATGAATGAGTAGGCACATCAGGGCCCAAACAACTCCTACTCATGCTAGTGTGTTTCATCTATTTACTGTGGCAATGACAGGTCATGCAGAGGAAAGGGGTTCAACTACCGCAGCATGTGACAGTTGAATCGTTGTTGTCCTAATGCAGTAAAAGAGAGTAGGAGCGAGAGAGTGGGATTGTATCAGAATGAACAAGGGGGTTTTGCTTGCCTGGCACTTCCGAAGATAGTATAGTTCTTCATGGTGTCATCGAACTCATCATCGGAACATACGTCTAGTGAGAGGGGACAAATACTGCGAACAGAGAAGAAACACAATCAATGCAATGCAAAAATATGATGAATGATCATGACATGTCAATATGCTGTGATTTGAGCTAATGCAACTAGCAACAGGTTAAATGAAGTTGGTTTGAACCCAAGGTTCAAATTCAAGCTCCATATCTGAAATTCAAATGCCATTTATATGATTTTTCCTAAACAGCAGCCATAATTTGTTCTAACATGCATGAAAATTGTACAGATAGATAGATTGGATTTTTCTGATAATTTTTCATATATAAATTACTTCAATCTGAGCTTCGGTTGAATTTATATGACTTTTTGAAGATTATATCATATCTAGAATTTCCTGGATTATTATTAATCCAGAAAATGATTTACTGCGTCGGCCTGACGTCAGTGTGACGTCATCAGGTCAACAGCGTCAGCTCAGGTGAAACCTGACGCTGGGACCGACGAGTCATAGGCTCAGTCATAATTAGTGATTTTAGTTAAACCTAACCAAAATCGTTAGAGGAGCTAGGCCCACCGGTTAATGGCTGTGGGGGGTTAAGTAGAGCACCATTAGTGGCTAATGGCAGCGCCACATCGGCCTGCCGGAGTTGGCCGGCGGCGACCAAAACCGCGGCAGAAGCTTGCCGGAGATGCTGCTTTGGCAGCGGTTCGACGCGCTAAGGGCACCAGGCTGTAGCCCTTCCTCCCGCGCATCCAACGAAGGCAGCAGGGGGGCGCAGGGTCGCCGGAGTTGGCGACGGCATTGAGCCGGGCGGCTGCCGAAGCCACGGGCATGAGGCAGGCATCGCTGCGGTGCACGGGGAGGCCAATCCAGGGTTTCTACGGCTTCCTAGGGACCTGGAGAGCACGCCGGTGCTACGGAGACGAGCGGAAAAGCTCTGGAGCGCGAGGCTCGCCGGCCATGGCGATGGCCGGAGCTCGATGCTCGCGGGGCGATGGCTAGAGGGCGCGGGGAACAGTGGGAAAAGAGGGAAACGCAGCAGCAGCTCACAGTGGTTCGGTGGAGAAGCACAGCAGGGTTGGGGAGGAGCTGGAGCAAGCGAATCGATGGCGGCAGCCATTGAGGGAGTCCTGGATTAGGGGGTCCTCGGATGGCCGGACTATATACTTTAGCCGGACTGTTGGACTTTGAAGATACAAGATTGAAGACTTCGTCCCGTGTCTGGATGGGACTCTCCTTGGCGTGGAAGGCAAGCTTGGCGATACAGATATGTAGATCTCCTCCCTTGTAATCGACTCTGTGTAACCCTAGCCCCCACCAGTGTCTATATAAACCGGAGGGTTTAGTCTGTAGGACAACAACAATCATACCATAGGCTAGCTTCAAGGGTTTAGCCTCTACGGTCTTGTGGTAGATCAACTCTTGTAATACTCATATCATCAAGATCAATCAAGCAGGAAGTAGGGTATTACCTCCATCGAGAGGGCCCGAACCTGGGTAAACATTGTGTCCCCTGTCTCTTGTTACCATCCGCCTTAGATGCACAGTTCGGGACCCCCTACCCGAGATCCGCCGGTTTTGACACCGACATTGGTGCTTTCATTGAGAGTTCCAGGGTGAGGTTTGATGGCTCCTTCAATCATCGGCAACGATGCGATCCAGGGTGAGGTTTTCCTCCACGGACAGATCTTCGTATTTGGCGGCTTCGCAAGATCAAGGGCCAATTCACTTGGCCATGTGGAGCAGATCGAAAGCTACGCCCCTGGCCATCAGGTTAGATTTGGAAACTTGAACTACACTGCCAACATCAGCGGAGACTTGATCTTCGACGGATTCGAGCCCATGTCAGGTACGCCACACGATCACGACGAGCATGATTTAGCTTTGCCGTCGGACAGTGTTCGGGAGATTACACCTGCAACTACTCCGGCACTTAATCCAGAACAAATTGCACCATCCAAGGATGGGTGGATAGACCCCGGCATGGAGGCCACACTCTCAGTGGCGATAGAGCCGAATACTGACTTCACCCCTTACGAGAGCCGTGTTGCCGAACCATTGGATTCGTCCCCGGACACGGGCTCCGAGCCGCCTACGTCCGTGCCTATCGAATCCGATTGGGCACCGATCATGAAGTTTACCTCCACGGATATCTTTCAGCACTCGCCTTTTGGCGATGTGCTAAATTCATTAAGGTCTCTCTCCTTGTCAGGAGAACCTTGGCCGAACTATGTCCGGCTAGAATGGGATGCAGACGACGAAGAAATTCGCTCCCTACCCACCACCCACTTAGTAGCCACTGTCGATGATTTAGCCGACATGCTTGACTTTGACTCCGAAGACATCGACGGTATGGACGATAATGCAGGAGACGAACAGGAACCACCGCCCACAGGGTGCTGGACCGCCACCTCATCATATGATATATACATGGTGGATACGCCCAAAGAAGGCGATGGCGATAAGACAGCGGAGGATGACCCCTCCAAGAAGCAACCCAAGCATCGACGTCAGCGGCGTCGCTCTAAGTCCCGCCATAGCAAAAGTAGTGATACCGGCACAAGAGACAATAACACTCTGGATAGTGTCGAAGACGATGACAATCCCCTCTAGCCAAATTTAGAGCGGGAGGATGAACAAGCTAGCCCTCCAGAACAGGCAGCAGATGGAGAAATGGAGGATGAAAATTACATGCCTCTCTCCTAAGACGAGGTGAGCCTCGGCGATGAAGAATTTATCGTGCCTGAGGATCCCGTCGAGCAGGAGCACTTCAAGTGCCGGCTTATAGCCACAGCAAATAGCCTGAAGAAAAAGCAACAACAGCTTCGAGCTGGTCAAGATTTGCTAGCAGACAGATGGACCGAAGTCCTTGCGGCCGTGGAATACGAAATCGAACGCCCCTCCAAGAGTTACCCAAAGCGCAGGTTGCTACCCCGACTCGAAAAGGATGCATTAAAACCAACGTCACCAGCATATGATGCGGCTGATCGGCCACCTCGTGGCCGAGACAGAGAGGCGTATCAGCCCGAAGTCCAGACCGCACCCCACCGCCGTTCAACCAAAAACACCAAGGCCCGGGGCAACACGCGGGACCTGCAAGACGTATTTGAAAACAAAGCAGGGCATACAAGATCGATCTATGGATCACGGGGTCGCGCCGGTGATAGTCACGCTGGATATACCAAAAGCAAATCCGGCCGGGCCGAATACAGCAGACAAGACTCGTATGAACTGTGTCGTGATATAGCCCGGCACAGAGGCACCGCACACCCCCTATGCTTCACTGATGAAGTAATGTATCACAAATTCCCAGAGGGTTTTAAACCCATAAATATTGAATCATATGATGGTACAACAGACCCCACGGTATGGATCGAGGACTTCCTCCTCCACATCCACATGGCTCGCGGTTATGATCTACATGCCATCAAGTACCTCCCACTAAAACTCAAAGGAACAGCTCGGCATTGGCTTAATAGCTTGCCAGCAGACTCCATTGCCGAAGTCTATGGCAGCCCTCACGACACTCATGACCCGCTTTTGCGCGGGCGACGATAGCTGTCTGGCTCGCAGCAACAACACATCAAGGAATCCGGCACTTCAGATACCAAAGATAATAACAGCAGACCACGTCGTAACAGACATAAGCGCCGCAACAACGGCGATAATGCCGAAGATACGGCAGTCAATGCCGGATTCAGTGGCTCTAAACCCGGTCAGCGGAAAAAGCCATTCAAAAGAAGTACTCCGGGCCCGTCCAGTTTTGACCGCATACTCGATCGCTCGTGTCAAATCCACGGCACCCCCGATAAGCCAGCCAATCACACCAACAGAGAATGCTGGTTGTTGAACCAGGCCGGCAAGTTGAATGCCGAAAACAAGGACAAGGGGCTGATAGCGATGATGAGGAGGAGCCCTGGGCCCCGAACACGGGAGGACAGAAGAGGTTCCCCCCACAAGTGAAGACGGTAAACATGATATACGCAACCCACATTCCCAAGAGGGAACGGAAGCGTTTATTCAGGGACGTCTATGCGATGGATCCTGTCGCCCCAAAGTTCAACACATGGTCCTCTTGTCCGATCACCTTCGATCGCAGGGACCACCCCACTAGTATCCGTCATGGCGGATCTGCCGAATTGGTCCTAGACCCCATCATTGACGGATTTCACCTCACTCGAGTTCTTATGGACGGGGGCAGCAACCTGAACCTGCTATATCAGGATACAATGCGCAAAATGGGTATAGACCCCTCGAGGATCAAACTCACCAAAACCACCTTTAAAGGCATCATCCTAGGTGTAGAGGCCCATTGCACAGGCTCAATCACACTGGAAGTGGTCTTCGGATCTCCGGACAACTTCCGAAGCGAGGAGTTAATCTTTGATATCGTCCCGTTCTGCAGCGGCTATCACACACTACTCGGCCGAACCGCATTTGCAAGATTCAATGCGGTACCGCATTACGCATACCTCAAGCTCAAGATGCCAGGACCTAGGGGGTTATAACAGTCAATGGAAACACAGAACGCTCGCTCCGCACGGAGGAGCACACCGCGGCCCTCGCAGCAGAAGCACAAAGCAGCCTTTTAAGGCAAACCGCCAATTCGGCGATAAAGCCCCCGGACACCTTCAAGCGAGTCCGGAGTAACCTACAACAGGATCGCCGGCACGTTCAGAGCTCGCCTAGAAATTCGGCCTCCGTCCTAGTCCCAATCAAGCGACGAAATTTACGACTTGATGCCAGTCTGTGCTTGCTGTCAGGCTGGCAAAAGCCAGGGTTTCGGCCGGCTTTACCTACATTGGATTTGAACCAATGACTCTCGCCGTATGAAAGCGATACTCTAACCGCTGAGTCAAGTAGGTCAAGCTGAGTCAAGTCAGAGAAAATCAAAAAAAAGAGAAAGCCAACAAAAGCGCAACCAGAGTTCTCCGCGGGGTGGAGCGCTAAGAAAGAGAAAGCGTTATCGCTATACGAAATGAAGTAGCGGCTAGCACACTAAGATAAACCACTTGGTCTAAAAAACTGCTTAGTGTCATGTGATTTCAACACTATTCCAGAGGTATATGAAAAAAAATTGTGGGAGAGACCTCTATGTTCCTCAGCTTAAATCATTCTATGATTGTTTACAATTTTGTCAACTATTTTACATGAGGGCTAGAGGGTGGTCTTGGAGCAAGAAAAGTGTTGAGTCCAGGTGCATTATGGTACGACTGAGACAGAGTTGGGCAGGAGCAAGCGGTTGGATTGGCCTGACTCTTCAAGACCAAAGATAATCGGCTTCCTCTTCATCAAGTCACAAAATTCGACCCTTAGTTAGCAGCACCAAAACTAGAGCAGGCCCAAGACAAGCAAGAATAGTCAGTTAGCACCAATCAGGCAGGACGCAGACAGTAAGCTAAGAATACTGGAAGAAGGTGGTCGCTCAGCCAAAGCCCTAGTTCAACCAGAACAGTAGGGAAAGCGGTAGAGGCCGCTTCGCAGCTTTGGTCATCACACTCTAATCCGCTTTAGAAGAAGCAGCTATTCTATTGCTTGGCTATAAATCCTATAAGTAAGAACTCTGGGGAAGGAATCCGATCTGCAGATGAAGCAGAAGCAGGCAAAAGGCGAGCGCACAGCGAGGAATTTTCCATCCTAGATTTACTCAACATTACCGAATCTACTCTGAGACTCTCTTCTCTTCATGGTTGGCTGTAAAAAAAGATTCTCTTTAGTCCCCAACTCTACGAATTTTACTTTTGACCCCTGCTCTCGATGTTTTCTCGGGACGGGAGGCTATGAATTAGTTGAAAGCAGATGCAACATTAAAGAAAGTAAATCCAGTAGCCTTAAGTTGTACCGAAAACTATGTCCTAATAGTAAGGGATTTCTTTCAACCCGGTGGTAAGCCGGTGGTACCCGGAGAAAACGTTGCCCGAAGGAAGGGACTAAACCCATCTGTTCAAGTAGTAGCCAAGTAGTACCGAAAGAGTATCTCCGAGTTAAGGAGTACGGAAGGGAAGGAAAAAAACCAAGTGAAAGAAAGTGATCACAATGGTCTAAGATATAGTCAGTGAACAATAACTCAGATCTGATGTCGGATCGAAACAAAAATGCAAAAAGACAACACAAACGTAAAAGATCAAACTCTAATTTAGTTACTGAGTGAGATGTTTTGCTACCTACAAAAGTTTGGTTCTTCCCCTACAACCCCTACCCCTCCAAGGCATACTCTTCATCGGCAAATCTGAATGTCTCGATCCGAGTTGAGACCCACCTATAGAAATTGATCCATCAACGGCTTTTTCAATAGTGGCAGGAAGTCTCCAACTCTTCGATATGCGCTAGCTAGGTAATCCCTTTACTTAATCTGATATGGGATCTCTTGCTACCAGAAAGGAACCGAACTGGCTTGCCCGGAAAGAATGGATTGTGACCCTTGGAGAGCTAATGGTACTAGACGATAGCGACCGATTGAACCGACCCGGACGCACCACCGGGAACCTGTGGCTGGAGAGAATCTCTCGCGATGGAGAAATGTCAAATGGGAAGCTCTTTGGAGGCACACATCATGTCCTTCGTCATCGAAATGGGACTTACTCGCTCGGAACAGAGCACGGATTGAGGAACTTTACGGTGTAACACACCCGTAATGGGGCAATCGACTAGCTGGTCAAAACCCTTTCCGCAATGTTTAAGTGGTGCTGGAAGGAATCAAGAGGGAGGAGGAAAGCTTTATCGTGTGGAAGGAGAAGAGTTGATTGCTACTAAATCGAAACAAGCTTAGTTCGCATGATGGCTCAATGGTGCATGGTCAACTCAAGAAACCTAACATCTCGATCTCCGATCCAATTTCAACCCTATTGAACTCTTAAGAGTAGGTGTTTCAAGAACCTAAGTCCTTACAAAAAAGAATCCATGATCACTATATACCCCGAAGGTACCGAGCCCAAACATCTGAAGCCATACGGATACTCACATCTCAAAAGGCTGAGATTGAGAATTGAGGAATTACTGAAGAATTCACTGATACCATCCTCTACTAGCCCCTTTGCTTCACCTGTGCTCTTAGTGAAGAAGAAGGATGGGACATGGAGGATTTGCATTGAAACCAGGCAGTTGAATGCCAGTACAGTAAACAAGAAATACCCAATTCCGACACATAGATGCCCTATTGGATGAGTGGTGCTAAATATTACAGTAAGATTGACTTAAGAGCTGGCTATCGTCAGATAAGGATTAGAGAGGAAGACAAGCCCAAAATTTCATTCATAACCCTGTAACTCTGAATTCAATGTGATGTGGGCTTACAAATGCTCCTACAACGTTTCAAGCACTCATGAATGATGTGTTCAAGCCCAGAAGATTTGTGTCGGTTTGATGATATATCTTGACAGTAAAACACTGAAGGAGCATGAACATCACTTGCAGCTAACACTTTTTCTGCGAAATCAGATACATGCTAAGATGATCAAGTGTGAGTTTTTACTTTCAAAGGCGGAATATTAAGGGTAAAATGGAAAATAAGGTGGCAGATGCATTTAATAGGAGAAAGGCCGGAACATCTGTGCAGCCGGTCCAAGGTGTGCAAACCGCTTTGTGAAGGTCGACTGAGAATGTTGGACCTAGTAGTGTATTTCGAAGCCTTGTAGGCAAAGCTGCTTTGGCGTGCACTGAAAGGGCGTCTTCCTTTCCTATATTATACTAGAGGTGAGTGCATAATCTGGTGTAGAACGGAGGGGATATCCTAAGTTGATGTGCACAAGTGCTTCCTCTGATTGAAGTTGATTGCCTCAACCAATTTCTTAGTACATCAACACAAGAAGTGGCGAATTGGGGATGGTACTACCTCAATGAAACTGTGGGAAGATGGGTAGGTGGGGCCTCTCAACCAAGACATCATGGTTGGCGAGTGGGGACTCCACTGAATTCTAGCATGAGTGTGGTAGATTACTGACGTGAAGCCGGACCTCTATGAGTGCTCTACATGGCTGGATCTAAGCTATTCTAAAAACTAGATCCATTGGAGTGGGAAGTACTCAAGATGTAGAAGAGGACTCAAGCATGTTTGGTCCTCTTTCTCTGATGTGTTCTTAGAACCCACTACCCTCCCTCCTAAAAGACCATGTGACCATCGGATTCACCTCACGATAGTCAATCAGTGAATCAAAGGCCTTATAGGTATTCACACCACCGGATGAAATTGAAGCCATAATCAAGGAGTTACTCTAGAATGGTACTCTACAACCTAGTTCATACCTCAACGGCTCTTCTTTACAAGAAGAAAGAATGTTCGTGGTGCCTATGCATTATAGGCAACTCAATGCGCAAACCGTAAAAAAGAAATACCCGATACCGATCATTGATGATCTTCTGGATGAGCTACACGGTTATACTATGTACTCAACAATCGTTTTATCTATTCCCACATCAAGTCACCAATCGTGGAACTCGTTATGGATAGAAGGTCCGTAGAAGTGAAACTAGGACGACGGGAGAAAAGAGTAAGTAGTACCGAAAAAAGAAGACTTTGGACTTTCTGCCCACGAAGAAATAGTAGCATTTGAAACTGGAAAGATTTACTTTGGATAGTAAATCCCCAAGGAAGGGCTATAATCCAAACAAAGGAGGAGCTAGTGGACAGTTTGAATTTCAATGATTAGGGAGGGGAATGAAACACTTGTCTGTCACAATCAATTCATTATTTTTTATGTTTAGACACGCGAAGCGGGAGCAAAACTCGCTATGAGGAGAAGACTCAGCAAGAGAGGTTTGAACAAGAGGAACTACTGTCTAGTTGAGTTTGATCATTCTCTCTTTCTATCTCTCTTTCTTTCAAGAGCTGAATAAGGGCATATCTGCAAAGTAGAGATAAATCGGACTTTCTTCTTTACCCCCCTCATTATTCAAGACGTGAATATAAAGTGTATTGTACTCCCTTGGATCTTTTTCGGGATCTCGTCGTTGATCAAGGAAGCTAGAAGGAAGATGGGTGGTAGGGTGAATGGACATTCGTATCCTTTCCAACTCGTCTGTTAGGAGAGTAGCGACCAAAAAAAAATCATTATACAGGATAACTGCTGTAGAGATAAAATGTAGGAAGGAGAAAGTTGGTTTCAATGAGTCATGTGAATTGTAGAAGAAATAGGTAAACAAGGCGGGTTAATATATATCCATTGAAAAGCAAGGGGATGAATTGAACGAAATGAAGAGCAATCCTGAATCCTCTTTTGTATACTATAAGAAAAAGGCACTGAAAACTTGGAAACGGAAGATGTTGTAACTGATATGGGTAGTCACACATTAGGCAAAATGGTGTAGTGGTTGGGGCAGGTAGCTTATTCTTTTGAACATCATTTCATTCTGCTTTGGATGCTTTCTACTATATATCAAGTGATCAAACAAGAGTTTATTTCCCACTACTCATATCACATCTTATGTGTTGATGCAAGCTGACTAAATCAGTAAGATGGTATTCGTATTTGATTAGACAAGATGGTATTCTTCTTTATTCCGGAGCACAACATTCCGGATCTCTATCTTATAGCTTATCCTTCCTATTCTGTATGTATTACGGTCATGTCAAGTCAATGTTCTGTCTGCCCTACAACCGGTCTTGAATGGCTTTAGTGAATTGTTTGTTGAGCCTAGAGAGTGACCTCCTAGGAGGACAATAGACCACAAAATACCCTTACTACCAGGCACTAAACCTGTCAATCATTATAGAAGGGACAGATTTCAAGATAAGACTATCTTGCCTGTTTGGTAGAGAGAGTACCGGGTATTCCGGTGGTTAAAGATTCAAGTCTTACTGGCAAAGGGGACAGCTTTGGCCTGCAACCGTTTCCACTTTACGGCCAACAGCTTGTGTTCTTCGGTATTAACTCAGTTTCTGTTTGTTTGGCTTGTCTCGTGCACCACCTGAATTAAATCATAGTAATGGGACTTTGATAATCCAGCGATGTAGTCAATGCTGAGAATGGACCATGCTTCATCAGGAATGGGTAGAGGATCGAAGAGGCCAGGGAGTTTTTAATGTTCTACCTTAGCTTGCTGACAGATTTGACACTTGTTGACAAAAGATTCCACTGATTGAATGATTCCTGTCCAAGCAAATAGTGCCTTGATGCGGTGATAAGTAGTAGTAATGCAAGAGTGGGCACCAATACCACTAGCATGAAGTGCTTGCAAGATGTTTTTTTCATTTAGAAGTTTGCACCAACCCATACTCTTCCTCTATATCGAATGAACCCATTATGCAATTAATATTTGCTATTCTTGTGAGTGCTCAGGACTGACAATTCAGATAGTAAATTCTGCGTGAATGTGTCTTTGCTGTACCCTGCAACAATATCAGTGAGCCATTGTGGTTGACAAGAAGTAATGGCATTGAGTTCATCTGGCTCATTTAATCTAGATAGTGGTGCATCAACTGCCCTATTCTCTGAGCCTTTTATTCGATGGTATATTGTAATCCCATGAGCTTGAGGAAAGGAAAGCTTTGTGCTGCATTAGTGTTTTAAGTCTTTGATCAGTCAAATGAGCTAAGCTCCTATGAATGAAAAACCAGTCCTGCTAAGCCCAAACTCTAATGTGCTTGACTTCGAAGTAGGCCACTCTTTCACTGTGAGGATCTTCTTTTAGTCTCTAGCCACCCCTTGCTCACTAATGACATGACCCAGGTATTCTATCTGTGTTTGAGCAAATGAACTTTATTCAACTTCACATATAGTTGATTCTGCTTCAGAAGGTCAAATACTTGTTGCAAATGGGTGACATGATCTTTCAAGGATTTGCTGTAGATTAAGATGTCATCAACAAAAACAAGTACACAATCCCTAGTAAGCTCAGTCAGAATTGTGTTCATAGCACTCTGGAGGGTGGGTGGTGCATTTGTGAGCCCAAATAGCCTAAAATTCATAGTGACGTGGGTCTTGAATGACGTTTTGTATTCATCTGCTTCATGTAATCTTATCTGATGGTAACCAGCTCTCAGATCCAGCTTAGTAAACCAGACAGCACAAGATAACTCATCCAACAATTCTTCAACTACACGCATTGGGTATTTTATTAGACGAATCCATCTTGTTTCCTTATTTCTCTGTTTTGGTAGCAACAGAAGTAGTTTGTTCAGCCCGGACTTCAAAGTAGTCTCCCCAGTTGACCTTCTTTTTTAGATAAAATCCTCAATGAGTGGAAAGGACTCCAAAACTTGCTCCACAGTACTATACCATACAGAGCCGCGCCCTTGTGATATGATAAGAAGAAAAGGGGCCAGGTCGCCCTCTTTTCTTTTCCGCACCAAGCCTTCTTGTAAAATCGGGTGTATAGCTTAGTTGGTAGAGCATTGGGCTTTTAATCTAATGGTCGCAGGTTCAAGTCCTGCTATACCCAAAACAAAAAAACCACTCTTGTATTCGTAAGGATGCATAGTAGCCTTCAAAGAGCACTCTTTGGCCTTGATAAAGCCCCTTTCTCATTAACATCTTGACTTCGCTCGTTGTTTGAGGTAAGTATAAAGGAGATCAGATCTGTCCCGGGAATCGAAGGATACAAAAATATGGAATCGAGCACAGATTATAGGAAACAAGCAAACACAACAGGTTGGATCCCATCTTTGGTAACCGCATAACTAATGAATGATGTGTTCAAATAAAAGTTTTAAATATGGGTATTTCTTGAACAAACCTTAACCCCCCGGGAGGGTATATTTTTTTTCGCCACAAGTGGGAACTCAGTCCTTGGTAAGACACAAGGGGGGAAGGAAGATCTTCACTCATTCATTAAGTAAGTGCCTGCGGTGAGACCCACAACAAACGAAGGGGGTGGGGGGAGACCGAAGAAGGAACAATTGTCTTGAATGCTACGCTGGGATCAGCAGCTTCTTGTGTTTTCAAAATGAGTCGGGCAGGAAGAGGAAGATTGGGCAGGGAAAACGGGGTTCGAACCCGCGACTTCTGGCATGACAGACCAGCACTCGAACCAACTAAGCTATTCCCCACTTTTGTAACTACTTTTGATTCAACAGTCACCTACCGGTTACCTTTGTAACTATACCAAAGTAGTTGTACAACAGAATGCCCTTCTCCTTTAGTACTTTTCTTTTTATTTTGACGACAGTAGAAAGAAATGGCTCTGCTCGCTTAGAGAAGGGGCTCCGCGCTCTATCATCTATCAGTTAGTTGGCGCTACGCGCCACCTCAGTTGACAAAAGCGAACAAGATAGCGCTAGCGCCCGCGGAGAACTTTCATTTGTTCGCCTTCTAAAAGGCCTACTGACCTGCCGGTGAAAAGCCGTTTACAAAAAAATATAATAAGACGTAGTGAAAAAGTACCCAAACAACTGAAGCCTACATCCCACTACTTCTGGGTTCCCCCTTCCTATTAACCTTTAGTCAATAGGTAGGGTCAACTATACCAAATTGGAAGGGCCACTATCTAAGCTATTAGTGGGCTGGTTTGAACTATTGATTGACTGAATTGTGTTCTCAGTGCAAAGGGAGTCTTTGAGAACGTTCTGTTTTTCTGAAGAGAGAGAAGATCAATAGAGCAGTTCGGCAGCTGTTCGGGGGTCAGCTTTGGGATTGGCCTGATCGACCCCTGCCAGTGTATTAATCTACAAAAATGAAGATTGAAATTCATCAATTTACCGAATCTATCCTCTTCTACAAAATTTACAAAATGGAAGGGAGAATGTGAAGACCTAAGATGACAACTACTAAGCATAGTCAATTGCAAATCGGCCGGTTGGTTTGCTTCTCTCCAAGTATAGGAGATTTTCCAATCTTCGAAAGACACTTGTACTTTCTTGATCTTATGAAGAAGGGGCTTTCCTTAGCTACGGACTTTGGTATCTTGAGAGTAGACCATGTCTTACGTTAGGGAATCTGAATCAATCCAAATCCTCTGACACTCCTTTTCAGCTCCTATTTGAATACATGTTCAAATGCAAAAGATCTCGACTTCGAGTATGGTCTTGTTCTTAACTGCTTGAGAGAATGCATATATCCCCTTTTTATTGCTAAACCTCCACAAGCCTTCCCATGCTCGCTAATTGAACCGTCCGTCTTCATCTTAATCAATTCGTTTCCCGGTGGTCAACACACAATAGAATATGTTTGTTTTTTATCGGATTGAGACAAAAGTACCATTTTTTAGGATGTTGGCCGATTCTTCCTCTTCTTTCTCTCATAAAACTGGAGATACTAGCTTCTAATCTGCATATTTTTACAAATCCTTTTCCATTTGGATTTTTGAAAACATTAACTTACCTCTAGAATTCCACTATATATAACGTTGATGTTCCGCCAAAATGTGCCAGAGCGAGTGAAAGGAAAGCCTACCCACGATGTTAACTTGCCATCCCCAACAAATCAACTAGCAGCCCATTCAAGTTCCACTTGGAAACAAGAAGCTCTTCTTTATTTGCGTTTTTTGCCCAAGATAAGCCCATTTTCCAGAGCCAATCCTATTATAAGATTTCAACTTCCATATTCGGATGGAGTCCAAATGCTTGCATCTTGAGCTGAAGAATGACCCAATTCCTTAGCTTCCATGCATTAATCATATCCGGGGATGTGGGAATAGGGAGATGCCATACATCTACATGACACTATAGCTTAAGCAAAGAATAGAGAGAGCTAAGATAGAATACAAACAAAAAAGATATTCCACTAGCGTAGGCCTGCCGTAGAAAAGTCTAAAAAAACCTTTTCTTTGTCTGTCAGCGGGAGAGAAAGCAAGCTTACGGTGCTTTGGATTTTAATGTTTTTGTAGGATACTAAACATCTATAAATATACATTGTTTTATACTCCTCTGTACAAGCGTATAAGAGCTATTATGCTCGATAAAAGGAAGTTTATGAATAAGTAAGTCTTTCTTTTTTGAATAGCCGGCGGGAGAACTTACTTTTCCGGTTATCGTATGACCAATGCCGTCTGCTTTTCTTTTTTGAGTTTCCATGGATCTCTCCGACGTAGTAGCAGAAGCATGAAATGCTATTCACGAATGAGCATTGCCAAAAAAGATGTACATTCGAATGAAAAAAGAGGGCCTGTCCGAGAGGAAATAAAGAATATTCATTTGTGATTCTTCCGAACAAGCAACGGATTGAGCAAGTAGCGCGAAAGCCGTTGCGCGTCAGCGCATCCGTTTTCTTTCTCGGGAACGAGGGGACTAAAAAAATTGTCAAAAGCCATCTTTCTCTTTAAATAACTAAGTATTCTTAAAATATGTATGTCTATGAGGTATTTTGACTTAATGGGAAGTAGGCATCTCATTCATAGGCAAGAGTAGGCTGGCCTGAAGGCATGAACTGAAGGCAGGCAAGAAGGCATTAAATGGCTTTTCAGGATTCATTGTAAAGATGCGGAGTACAGTATCTGCCTTTCTATAGAAATATATGGAATCCACCATCGTATCCTATTTTTAAAGTCATTTTTGGATTCAAAATTATTTACTTTCGCAAGAGCACTCAAACATAGATTGAAGATCTTCAGTTCTTGATTACGACCTTGATCGATAATAGCAAGCAGCGTCCCATACTACTTTTCCTTTGAATGTTCATTCTGGAATTGAATGTCACAAACAAGACTCATACTTCAGAAAAAAAAACTGCTTGCATTAGGAGCTGTAATCCGCAGCTTTAGAGATAGATGCGGCAGTCACAGCATTGGCAGCAGTGAGCAGAGGTCAAGAAGAAGAAGCCGTTAGAGCAGTTAGAGAGCAGCGGTGGCTCATCAAACCTTTCTGCTTGATTTACAGCTCAAGCGGTTTGTTTTCAAGTAATGTACTCAAGCAAGCTTTCCTCCTGAAGACAGAGTTTGGGTGAGCTAGCGAGAAAGTCAGCGATTAACGAAAATTTAGGTCAAATTAGCATTTCGTAAGTTTTAGTAAGGCCAGTTATGGGAAGCAGGCCATGGAGAAAGAGAGGAATCAATCGTCCAACCCTATGTTAACAAGTACGTGAAAGGTTTGATTATTCCATAAACTTGAACGCGCTTCTTATCAATAAGTTTCGGAGAGACGAGCAATGATTGATTAACGATCTTCACTACATGAGACTAGACTTGACTAAAGCTTCATACGAAAGAATTTACTGAGCTAAAGCCGTTGAGCCAAGTCAAGCGAAAGACTTATTTGAAGATAGCTTTAAGAGAGTTTGATGTCCCATGCCTTTCTGATGGTGAACCTCGTACTGCTTCTTCCAATTCTGAAACTAGGATTGGCCTGTTGACTTTGCCCTTCCTTTAGACAAATAGCCCCTGAATATGAATCTAAGTAGAATAGTCATTTTTTTATTGATTAGTTTGCACGGAGAATGATAACGTAAAATATTTGACGCAACTATATTATACTGAAACTTAAAATATTAGAAGGTAGGAAACAAGCAAACAAAACAGGTTGGATCCCATCTTTGATAACCGCTAATAAAGAACCTGCCCCGAAGGAAAGCATATTATAGGGGAAGAGCTAGCTTCATTTGAGCTGGATGGGCTAAAAGCTTTCGTTGAGACAAAGCAGGCAAAAAAAGTTCGAGAACAGGATAACTAACGCTTGGAACCAAGAGATCTCATAGTTCTTCAAGTGAGAAGCTGAGAAGGGATGTCACCCATTTGACCTAGAAGACCGATGATCAAGTGTCAAATTCTAAGCCAAGAGATGGCAATGGGACATAGGAGCACGGTACTAAACCATCATACCATACTGGTGACTTCACCAACCGAAACCAACTCAAATAAGTTCAGGGAGGAAAAGAAGACGGTCATGATAGATTGGTGAATGAGGAAGGAAAAGAAAGCCTAAACTATCCAAGTAAGATAGCGAAAGAGAAAGCTGTCTTTAAAGCCTGTTTTGACCAGGCAAGCAAGCTGGAGCACCTTTCACGCTAGCTTCCCATCGCTTGAAGTACACTTCGGGTGCACTTCTCACTGCTCAACCACTTTATCTTTAACCTAACCTCTTTCTAAAACTTCCACGGGAAAGCCAGTAGAGTATACCTTGGTTAAAGAGAGGAGCTCAGGTCCATCTTGTGCTCACAATACATCTTATTTAGCAGGACCTCTGGGCTCTTTAGAGAAAGGCGAAGTCTCTACTTGTTAACCATGGATGCCTATTATATTTACTTATAGAGTGAAGACCAAGCCCACTTTTCATATCCATTTTGTTCGGATGATCGATTGCCTCATTCTTCTTAAAAAATAAGTGCATTTGGCCATTGTGTTTTTCCAACTTTCGTAATAGATCTGGTTATGCATGGTTTTCAATAGATAACCCTAGGCCTTCTTCATTTCCCCAAGGGCATTCACTTCTCTTCAAGCTCGGGATTAGCAAAACATGGATCTGACGCCTATCTATTTTTCCACTTTCCAAGGCTGAGGAACTTTACCAATTGATAAAAAAAAGCATGAGCAGGATCAGTAGAGGCAAAATCGAATAAAATGGCTTAGTTGGGATCAACAGAAGCAAAATCGAATAAAATGGCTTATGTGCACCTTTCTTCGGTAGGCAACGAATCTCACGGAATGTGGGAATCTTTTACAAATGTGAATTCTCGCTTTAACGCTTCGATAACATACTTATCATCAGGTATCTTCGGGAGCTGGGATCGCCCTAAACAGATATTGTCTTTGCTTCCACTGATGTCGCGTCAATTGCCCGAGGGATCATAACACTGCAGGCCGCAATGAACATGCCCGCCGCATCTTGGATAATTGCTCCAGTTGCGCCAATTCCAGTATCCGAGACAGAAAATAGCATCCACGTGAACTTTGACTGTTCATAATATGGGAAATTCGAGGTGAAGGATGCCTGCTCAGGTCATGATATCACTGATCTACACTATGCTACACCAAATCTGAATCCTGACTAGTTAGCAAATCGTGTGCTCTGTACGAATGTCTTTATTAATCTATTTCATTTAAGCCCAAAGGATATTCGAATACCGACTGGTCGTCCCAATCCAATCTCCCTTCTACTTATTCCAATTTTTCCTATTCCTAGCGAATCAAATGAGATTTCTGTTCTTCCATCAAGAGGAGATAGTTATTGATAAAGCAAAAACGAACCAATTGACATAGAATGCAATCGAAATAGAAACAACTAGGCGAAAAAAGGACCGAAATAAGGAACTTCTACTCCCTAGGTGGTTATTTGCCGCATAAGACAACGGTGGAAGCTGAAGGAAAGTGTGGGCTTTGAATCTAGGTATGCTTTCTAAGGATTGCGTTGTGCCTAGCCTACCTTTACGAACATACCTCTATCTTTCAAACAAAGCCCTGTATGTGGAACTACTTAGATTTGTTTTCGAATTGCTAGTGGAACACAAGAAAAGTAACCAGCATAGGAGAGTGATCAGAAAGCATACGACTCGAGGGAGGGTTGGCTAATCAAATTAGAATGAATATTCCGCTCTATATGATAAATGTTGGTTGACTTTGATATGAAGTGTTGATTGTGTTTTCTATTCGTTCAGACCCCGATAGTGCTTCTCGTTGTGACTGAAGAAAGGTTCATTCTTTGCAAGATATATGCTAGTTTACAAGTATGAGACCCTCCTTTCGGGTCGGTAGACAGAGGCCTATGTTCCAACAAAATGGGGAGCAAAAAGAGGTCGTGTCATACCATACAGATGAAATGATTGAAAGGTATTCCTGCTGTTTATGTGCCTATTAGTACTTCGATCTGACCACGCTCGAGGAGTAGTTCGTTTTTCTTTTGTAAAGAGAGCCCAAGGAAATATATAGGAGAAGATAGCTTGTTTTGTAGTAAGTAAATTCAAAGGCTCAAATCTTCTATATCAATGCAAGTATAGCTGGATGGAGTGACTCGTGCTTTCGAACCATAAACTAATGCCGCCTCTCGGGAGCGCCAGACATTATTCCATTCTCTCGAGCACAATCCAACGGAAAAAAGTATGTTTCAACCTACACCTTTAGTTGTTCCAGCTCGTGAGGAAGACGACTATGGAATTCAGATTTCCTTTCTCTCGAAGCAAGCCAGTCCTTAATTAATGATAGGGAAGGAAGGAATTGCTCTTAGGCTTGTGATTCTTTTTATCATATGGATGGGTCGTACAACCCTTACATGGTGTCTTGGCATGAAATTGGGTACTTTTCGTCTATGGTGAGATGGAAGTTATCTGTAAAGAATGCCAACTTAGGACCGTCAAAGTGGAAATCGTATCAACCCACCGAAACTGCTCTTTGGAATGGAATGCATAGTATTGTGCATTGGAATGGAAAAGTCAAATAATCAAGACATGGATCTAGTATCAACATGACCCAACTTCCATTCTCATGACCCAACTTATTCAATCGCTTCCATTATGTTTCCATTGCTACAAATCGACAAAAAAACATTCCTCGGAATTCCTACTCGATAGGAAAACATAGCTCTTCAACCAAAAATAGCAAGCAACATGTTTTTCTTCTCTCTTCTGGGCACACACCCTATCGGGTGACGCCACTGACAAACACCCAAAAGGGGAACGCAACACTTCCTATAACAGAAAAAGCAATATCTGAAATCTTTAAGCAACTAAAAAAGACGTATACTAAAAGATATGTGTTGAAAAGGGATGGTCAATAACAAGATGAACCCAATACCAAATCTTCCCAATAGTATTCATTAACTCTTGAATTGATAGGCTTGTTCATGGCATTTATTGTCTATCTTCACTTTTCACCTTCTCATCCTTAACCTCAGTGATCTGTTCCTCCTAGACATCCTTCTGCGTACAAAAACAGAAGAAGAAGCACGGGCATAAATAAATATATGTACCGTATCTTTTAGCTGAAAAAACTATGGATAAGAACCGGCTCTCGGAGGAGGGGTGGTGCAACAGAGCAATGAAAAGCTGGGATCTTTCGTTACCTTCGGTCATGACGCCTTTTCCTTTTGTATGAGAAAGCGCTACAAAAAATCCTTCTCGCGGGTTATCTTCTACTCAAGCAAGCTCTCGCCTATTCTTCATCCACCAACTAGGAGGAACGTAGGAGCACAAGAGGGTCATCGTCTTCTGAAACGATTGTCTTTCGATTAGCTTTCCAAGAGGTGGTTTCTGACATGACCAGAAAGAGTGGAATTTGTCAGCATGGAACGACACCTATGGGATCACAAGAATCCCTACCACGGTTGCCAGGGCGCAGGGTTGCGAGGAGAGCATGGCTAGTAGACAGCACAAGGATCGTTTACCCAGGTTCGGGCCGCGAGGATGTGTAAAACCCTAGTCCTGCTTTGGTGGGTGTATTTCTGAGAGTTCTTGAGCTCTCGAACTAGCTGTGGTCAGTGCGTGGTTCGAAAGGGGTTGCCACAGTGGCACACAGGAGGTGGGAAGGTCTACAGTGACACGAGGTTATCCCACGTATTACAGGACAAGGTGTATTTAATACGTAGCTTAGATGTCCCCCTGCTTTACCGGGGACGGGGGCGAGGCCCGTCCCGTCCGTCGCCGCTCCTCCTCGCTTTGACACGCGCCTCGGCTAGGGATGCGTGTGGTGCCATGTAGGCAGGCAGGCAGCTGAGTTGGCGCGGTGGTGGAGCCTTCACGAAGATCTGCATGCCGCCACGCAGGCGCTCGATGAGTTGGCCTGGGAGCTGCATGTTGCCACGTAGGTGCCCGCCCAGCTGGTTGGGCTGACAGCTACATGTGAACGGTGGTGGAAGCTTGGTTGACGTGGGCTTGGCGGTGGCCTTGCCGGCGTCTTTGGCGAGGGTCTTGTCGTGTGGTCCGGCAAGGGTCCTGCCGTGGCGCGCTGTCGTCCCCGGCAAAGGTCTTGCCGGGGGTCTGGTAGCCTTCCTCGGCAAGGATCTTGCCGAGGATTGTCATCTTCTAAACCTCCTCTGATCTTGAATATGTCTTCACAAATATCTGCATGCCACCGCGGAGGTGCCTCCCGAGCCCTGGCCCCACGTGGATGATGGCGCAGGGGGGCCGTGGGCTCAAGGGTGGCTCGCTCTGTTGGCGTGGGGCGAGCCGTCCCGGCAAGGATCTTGCCGGGGCCACTGAGGCTGCCCGGCAAGGGTCTTGCCGGGGGAACCTGCTTCGTCCCCCTGCTCTTCGTGGTCATGGCCTTGGCATTGCTTTGATTGTCTTGGGCTTTGACCTTACCTTGGCTCACCTCCCTCGTTCTGCTTGGTGTGGCCGTGGGCGCGGCTCTGACTGCCCATGCACAGGAAAAGGGGTACAAAAATGCGTCCCTATTTTGGTACACTGACAGGAGCCCCCGGGCCTGGGCCACACATAAGCGCGACACGTTGTTGGGCCAGGCCCAAAACGGCGCGCCGGCAGGTGGGGCGGTTTTTACCGTGGTAAGATTCTTCGCGCGCTACGCCCCCCACGACCCGCGCGCGTGGCGCGGCGTGGAGGGGTGTGCGTGACGTGGGAGGCATGCGTGGGGCTGTTTTCACACGCATGCATCACATCGCAGTAAAGAGGCGGCTCACCCCTTCCCCGTAAAAAGAGGGAGGCGTGGAGGCGCGGCTCATTTACTGAGCGGGGCCGTAGTGCGGTCTTCAAGGTGTCCACTCCCCACAATCACGGGGTGGGGAGAGGTTGCCTCACCCGTCCCCTCAGTTCTGCACATCTGCCACGCGTCTTTCATGCGCTTGGGGTGTTAAATGGTGGAGGCGGGAAACCGGGCCGTCGCTGGTTGGGGCAGTGGGTCGGTCCTGATTCCCTGCGCGTCCGGTGTCTGGGTTGGCCGAGCGCGGTGGCCGAGCCTCAACCCCATTCCTTTATAAAGAGGAGGAAGGGGGGATGGCATCCCGCATTCTTCCATCTTCTATCTCCCCCTGCTTCTGCTTCTTCCTCTCACCCGCCATGGAGAAGGGGAATCCTGGTCCCTCGACGGTGGCGGCGAGGGTCGCCGCTCGATAGCGCGTCCCTCCTCCTCCTGAACACGTGGTGGTGGGACCGACCACGAGGGGAAGGGGGAGGGGGCGAGGCCGTGGGCGAGGCCGGGCAGAGGCTGTAGCGCTCGGGGAAGAGGAGGACAGGGCGGCGCGCCGTCCTCGCCCCCGCCAATGATGCCCTTCCCAATGGAGGGCCACATTGACGACCAGCTTTGTGAGTTCTTCATCAGGCTCCGCCGCCCCTCCTTTCGTCGTCTTCGTCTCCCCACCCTGTTCGCTCAGGTGATGGAGCATGCCCCGCCCCAGACCCTCAGGTTGCGCATGAGGGGCTGCGAGAACGGGGGCACATGGGTCGACGTTGACTTCCCGGCTCCTCGAGTTATGTATCTCCGTCGTGGATGGAAGACGTTCGCCCACATCCACAGCCTGACGGCGAGGCTCGTCCTCTACTTCAAGTTAATGGAGGACGGCTTGCTTTCCGTCAAGGTCTTGGAGAGTTTGGAACTCGTCTGAAATGCTGCATGGAGAGCTCCTCTGATGGAGATTCTGAGGAAGCTCGTCCTCGAGCGAAAGTGACGAGGAGGACAGCGGGGCGGATAGCGGGGACGAGTCGGACTAGGCATCGGACGCCCTGCACCTGGGCGGGTGCGGCAGCAGCAGCATCTGCACCTGGCCGCTCCTCTGGCAGAGGTTTGCCGGGGGCGATGCCAGCTCCTTGAACTTCTCGGGGCCGTCTCCTTGGACGGCTGGCTTCGGGAGGCTACGGAAGAGGAAGAGGGCGGGCGGCAAGGCCGTCAACTCAGAGTACGCGGGCACCGACGCCTTCATCGCGTATTGCCGGTCCTGCCGCCTCGTCTTCAAGCTCCTTTTCCAGCACCGTCATCACCGGCCTGCCCGTGGGCAGCCACCGAGGTGTTCTCTTGGTGCTTTCTGCTTCTCGTAGCTCGCCTAGGCGCCCCTTTTTCCCTTTCGCCTCCTTGACCTGCCTCCTGAGGAGAGGGACAAGAAAGGTATTACGAGCATCTTATCTCTTTTTTAGTTTGTAAGCCTGCGGGCCTTTGTTAAATTTAAAACTTGTAATCCCCTTGATCATGTTTTTCATCTCGCACGAACTGTACCTGTATGGGATGTTTTTTAATGAAAAAGGGATGCTTGCCGGGTTTTTCGTTCGCGGGTAAATCCCGTGACAAGGAGCAATCCTTGTTATTGTTTAAGATAAACGTTTTTCGCCCGGCAATAGGCCTTGCTGTCCCCCCACTCCACTCGGCCGTTCTCGCACTCTGGGCGGAGGCTGGGATGAAGTGGGCTTCAGGCTCCTCGTCCCACCTCCTTTCCACTGCGGCTACGACCAAATCCGGACCCATGAAATAATCCTTAGGTGTAGGAAAAAGGGGAGCACGGTAGCCTAGAGATAAAAACGAGGTTTCACATACCCCAGTCTGGTTCCGAAATGCATGACAGAGGATAAAAGACTTATCTGGATCTGCAGCCCCGGCAATCTCATCTTGCCTCGGTTGGATCCTTGTGCTTGCAGCCCCCGACAACTCTGGTTTGCCGGGGTCGGGGCGCCGGTCCGTTTCCTTCTTTCCGAGTAGCTCAGAAGAAGTGCTCATGTGCCCTGCGTACCATAGGAGGACAGAAAACGAACAGATAGACGCGCACTCGACCTCTAGGCTAGGGGTTAGTTGCCACTAAGCACTATCAACCCTAACCAAGGAAGAGACTCGACCTAGCATGCATGCTATAACTTAGGGCGCCAGTGCTTCATTTATTTATGCTTAGGGTCTGCGCCTGGCTCTGTACAAAGGGTCACATGCCTTGACGGCAAAGCTTATACAAAAGGTGGCTTGCCGTGAGGCCCGACAAGCCGCGCCTTATGGGTAAAACTTGTGAAGATGCTCGATGTTCCAGGAGTTGCTCACTGGGACGGCATCTTTGGTCTCCAGGCGGACTGCGCCAGGCCTGGTGACTCGTATTGCCCGATAAGGGCCTTCCCACTTTGGCGTCAACTTGTTGGAATTCTTGGCCGACTGAACGCGCCGAAGAACAAGGTCGCCTTCCTCAAAGCTTTGGGCATGAACCTTGCGGCTATGATAGCGGCGCAAGGCTTGCTGGTAGCGTGCCGCTCTCAAAGTCGCCCAAAGACGATCTTCCTCAAGGAGCGTCGCGTCATCTTGGCGCAACAGCTCTTACTCAAGCTCATCATAAGCGAGCACTCGAGGTGACCCGTATATGAGTTCCGTGGGGAGAACTGCTTCTACCCTGTATACCAGGGCAAAAGGTGTCTGGCCGGTGGCTCGATTTGGCGTCGTCCTGATTGACCAAGGAACTGCCGACAACTCATCAATCCAGCGCCTTCCACTCTTGTGCAGCCTGTCAAAGGTCTTCGTTCTCAGGCCTCGTAACACTTCAGCATTTGCCCTCTCCGCTTGGCCGTTGCTCCGTGGATGTGCCATGGAAGCAAAACAGACCTTGCTACCGAGGTCTTCGATGTACTGCATGAAGGTGTGGCTTGTGAACTACGTGTCGTTGTCGGTGATGACTCTGTTTGGCACACCAAAACGGCAGACCAGTCCTTTAAAGAACTTGACGGCTGACTGAGCAGTCACCTTCCTCACTGCTTCCACTTACGGCCACTTTGTGAACTTGTCGATTGCAACGTACAAGTACTCAAAGCCCCTGACAGCGCGGGGGAAAGGGCCCAGTATATCGAGCCCCCATTCCGAGAATGGCCAGGAGAGAGGGATTGTTTGAAGGGCTTGAGCTGGCTAATGAAGCTTATTTGAATGGTTCTGGCATGCTGGAGGGTGGTGGGCCAGAAGAAATCTTGATGGAACGCCTTCCCGGCAAGGGCCCTTGACCCTATGTGGGAGCCACATATGCCTCCATGCTTCTCTGCCAACAGCTCCAGTCCTTCCTCCCGAGGGATGCACTTGAGTTTCACACCGTTTGGCCTTCTCCGGTACAGGACGTCATCGACGAACTGGTACAGGGAGGACCGGCGGGCTACTTTCTCTGCTTCTTCCTGCTCCTCAGGAAGCTCCCCTGTGTGGAGGAAGTGGACGGTATGCTTGGCCCATGCCGGAGCCTGGGGCTCGACGGCAAGGACTAAAGGCCTTTCTTCCTCCATGGGAGCTGCTATCTCTACGGCCAGGACTTGACGCCCTGTCGGAGCCAGTTGCTCTTCGGCAGGCTCAGCGTCATGGCAAAGACTTTTGCCGCAGCCCTGTGGGGCTCGGTAGGAAAGTACTTGCCGGGACCTGATTTCCTCTACTTTTTCTGCCCTGCTAATGGTTCGACGGATGGTTGAGTTAACCGGAGCAAAAAGGTACCTGGTTCCACAAGTAGCTTGAACGCGGCACGCTTTGACAGGTAATCGGCGATGTCGTTCTCCGCTCGGGGGACGTGCTCCTCCTGGATACCGTCAAAGCGTTCCTCCAGCTTCCTCACCTCATCTACGTAAGCTTCCATCAATGGGCTCTGATAATCCTTGTTGACCTGCCTGACAACGAGCTGTGAGTCACACCTAATGATGAGCTTCTTAACCCCGAGGTCTGCCGCGATCCTGAGACCGGCAAGCAATCCCTCGTACTCAGCGGTGTTGTTGTTGGACATCTCCCTGGGGAAGTGCATCTGGATCACGTACTTGAGGTGCTCTCTGGTGGTTGCGACTAGTAGCACACAGGCACTGGCGCCTTGCAGCGAGAAAGCACCATCAAAGTACATGATCCAGTCGCGGTCTGCTTCCTTGCCGGGGAGAGTGGTCTCCTGGATTTCTTCGTCAGGCGTCGAGGTCCATTCTGCGATGAATTCCGGCAAGACTCTGCTCTAAATTGTCGAGGTACTTTCAAACTTTAAACCGAAGCTTGACAGCTCCAAGGCCCATTTCACAATCCATCCGGTTGCGTCCGGGTTGTGCAGTATCCGTTGCAACGGGAGGCGGGTGACGATAGTGACCTCGTGGGCCTGGAAGTAGTGACGGAGCTTCCTCGAGGCCGTAAGGAGGCCGAAGAGAAATTTTTGCACGCCAAAATACCTCGACCTAGCCCCTGCAAGAGGGATCTGACAAAGTAAACCGGGTGCTGCATCATCTTCTTCTTTGGCACCACTTCACTTGACTGCGCGGGCATTGCCTTTGTGGCACCAGACTCTACCGGGGTTCGCGCCTTGTCGGCACCAGGCCCTACCGGGGCAATCTTTGGCTTGCCATCCACTGGTTCTTCCGCCATTGCTGCCTCCTCGTCGACCTCCCTCTATGCCACTAGTGTGGCGCTGACCACTTGATTCGTCGCCGCCAGATATAGCAGCAACGACTCTTGTGGTTTAGGCGCAACCAGTATTGGCATGTAGGAAAGGTATTTCTTCAGATCCTGCAGTGTTGCCTCGGCTTCTGGGGTCCACTCTATTTGGCCTGCCTTCTTCAAGATTTTGAAGAAGGGAAGGGCGCGCTCGGCGGACTTCGACATGAATCGGCTCATGGCGGCAACGCTGCCGGTGAGCCGACGCACATCCTTGATCCGCTTGGGCGCCTCGATCTGCTCAATAGCCTTGATCTTGTCTGGGTTTGCCTCGATCCCGCGCTGCGACACAAAGAACCTGAGAAGCTTGCCAGACGGAACGCCGAAGACGCACTTCTCAGGGTTCAGCTTGAGGTTGATCTTGCGGAGGTTAGCAAACGTCGCTTCCAGATCTTGCACAAGTGTTGGCCCGTCCTTGGTTTTGACCACTATGTCATCCATGTATGCCTCCATATTTCTATGGAGCTGAGGTTCAAAACCAATTTGGACTGCTCTTGCAAACGTTGAGCCAGCACTCTTCAACCTAAAAGGCATCCTTAAAAAGCAATACGTGCCACATGGGGTGATGAATGATGTCTTCTCTTCATCCTCTCTTGTCATGAAGATTTGGTGGTAGCCTGAGTAGGCGTCGAGGAATGATAATAGATCACACCCGGCTGTGGAGTCAACAATCTGGTCGATGCGCGGCAATGGGAAGGGGTCCTTAGGATAAGCCTTATTAATACCCATGTAATCAATACACAGCCTCCACTTCCCATTCACCCTATGCACCACTACCGGATTGGCCAACCACGTCGGGTGGAGCACCCCTCTCACCAAACCTGCCACTTCCAACTTCCTGATCTCCTCTGTGCTGAACTCCTGCCTTTCCAGAGCATGCTTTCTGACCTTCTGCTTGACGGGCCGCGCGTGGGGGCAGACAGCTCAGTGGTGCTAAATCACCTCCCTAGGAACACCGGGGATGTCGGACGCTTGCCAGGAAAACACGTCGACATTTCCCCTCAGGAAGGTGACGAGCGCGCCTTCCTATTTGCTGTCGAGGGTGGAGCCTATGATGAAGGCCCCTCCCATGCCATCCTCCCCGACGGGCACCTTCTTGGTCTGTGGCGGCTCGGCTCTGGATCTCTTGCTCTTTTCGGTAGAGCTCTTTGGCACGTCCTCAACGGTAGCACAACACGCCGAGCAGGTGCGCTTGCCGGAGTGGGTGCAAGAGGTCTTGTCGGGATCCTTCTTCCCTCTCGGGCCGTCGGCGGCAGGAGCAGGTGCCTTGATGGTAGCTGCTGCAACTGCTTCCCGGTAGAGTTGGTCGGCGCAGATCAAAGCGTCCTTCTTGTCGGAGAGGACGGAGATGATGGTCAACGGCCCGGGCATCTTTAGCATGTTGTAGGCGTAGTGTGACGCCGCCATGAACTTGGCTAGTGCCGGGCAGCCGAGGATCCCGTTGTAGGAAAAGGGGATCTCGGCCACATCAAAGACGATCCTCTCCGTTATGTAGTTCAACTCTCCTCCAAATGTCACGGGCAGTGTGACCTTTCCCTTCGGCTGGCTCCTCCCCGGATTGACCCCTTGAAACGTGCCCATTTCATCCAGGTCTCCATTAGGGATTTGCAACCTTTTGATCACGACAGGCGAGATCAGGTACAGGCCGGCCCCGCCGTCAACCAACATCTTGTTCACCCTGAGGTTGCGTATCGTTGGCGAGACCAACAATGGAACACACCTGACCGCGGTAGTGCGGTCAGGGTGGTCCTCGACGTCAAAGATGAGGGGCGTGCTGGACCACTTCAGCGGCTTCTGAGCGTCGAACGATGGCTCCGCAGCTGTAATCTCACACGCCCACTGCTTGAGCTGGCGGTGAGAGGTATGCAGCGAGGCGCCGCCATCGACGCACATGGCCTCCGTAGCCTTCTGGAACCCTTGTTCACCAGACTCATCGACCTCGTCGTGATCGTCGTTGACGGAGTCCCGGATTAGGGATTGTCCGGATAGCTGAACTATAACCTTCGGCCGAACTCCTGGACTATGAAGATACAAGATTTAAGACTTCGTCCCGTGTCCGGATGGGACTTTCTTGGCGTGGAAGGCAAGCTTGGCAATACGGATTTGTAGATCTCCTCCCGTTGTAACCAACTCTGTGTAACCCTAGCCCTCTCCGGTGTCTATATAAACCGGAGGGTTTTAGTCCGTAGGACGAACAACAATCATACCATAGGCTAGCTTCTAGGGTTTAGCCCCTCAGATCACGTGGTAAATCTACTCTTGTACTACCCATATCATCAATATTAATCAAGCAGGAGTAGGGTTTTACCTCCATCGAGAGGGCCCGAACCTGGGTAAAAACATCGTGTCCCTTGTCTCCTGTTACCATCCGCCTAGACGCACAGTTCGGGACCCCCTACCCGAGATCCGCCGGTTTTGACACCGACATTGGTGCTTTCATTGAGAGTTCCGCTGTGCTGTTGCCATCAGGAAGGATGCCTCATCCCGTACTTAAAGACGGCTCTGTTGCTAAAGGAGCTTTGTCTATCGGCCAAACTCTCTGGCTAGGCGGTTTTCTTATGACCGCCTGCTCGGCCGCCGTGCCGATAATGACTTCTCGGGTCATCAAAAGCAATCTTCACGTCAACTCGGAACTCGCCGAGCAGTTAGATCCGATGGAGCTCTCTTCTTTAAACGAGCTCTTGGATCGCATCGCCGCCCTGGGAGTCGCTACAGACTACGATCAGATTGGGCCTAAACCCGATCTGAGGGAGATTAACTCTCCCCAGGTCACCCATCATGTTGATGTGGTGGAGGAACAATGCGGCGACCCTTCATCTATCTTAAGGACTAACTATGTCCGAATTCCCAATCCCTCCCAGACGGATACCCGCGGAGGGGAGGACGTCACTCAAGACCTGAACTTAGAGTCAAGCAAAGGGCTAGATTCAGTGGACAACATCCAAGAATCCAAGCTTCCGAGTTTGGAAACTCCTTGGCCCTTGAGCCTATGATTGGGCGGGGTTTCGGATCTAATTCCGCCCACCCACCCGAACATAGGCGATCTATCCAATATTAGGAAAGAGCCTGAAGAAACAGTACATCATTACTGGGCCAGATTCCTCCTGGTTATGAACAGGATAAAGGACTGCCGCGAGGAAGACGCAATTTGATTCTTCTGCAATAATTGCACGGACATGGGAATCCTCAACGCCATAGGTCACCGTGAATTTACACTCTTTGCTGACTTGGCGTCCATAGTACGAAAGTACTATGCGATGGAAAGCGCTTGGAAAACTGAAGTAAGATTTTTGGACAATCCGGCCCCAAATAGAAACCCAGTCCTAAACAAAAGGGTGCATTATCGCCAATCACCCGGGTTAAACACCAAAAAACAAAAACCCCCCACGGGGCATGGAACCGTACTGAAGGGATGGCTCAATGGACCCTGTAAAATTCATAGTACACAGGGCGTGTAGGACATTGAAGTAAGTCTAGAGGGGGGGTGATTAGACTACTTGACCAATAAAAACTTAACCTTTTCCCAATTTTATAGTTTGGCAGATTTTAGCTATTTTAGGACAAGTCAAGCAATCATCACACAATTCAAGCAAGCATGCAAAGAGTGTATAGGCAGCGGAAAATAAAGCATGCAACTTGCAAGAATATAAGGGGAAGGGTTTGGAGGATTCAAACGCAATTGGAGACACGGATGTTTTTGTCGTGGTTCCGATAGGTGGTGCTATCGTACATCCACGTTAATGGAGACTTCAACCCATGAAGGGTAACGGCTGCGCGAGTCCATGGAGGGCTCCACCCACGAAGGGTCCACGAAGAGGCAACCTTGTCTATCCCACCATGGCCGTCGCCCACGAAGGACTTGCCTCACTAGCGGTAGATCTTCACGAAGTAGGCGATCTCCTTGCCCTTACAAACTCCTGGGTTCAACTCCACAATCTTGTCGGAGGCTCCCAAGTGACACCTAGCCAATCTAGGAGAAACCACTCTCCAAGAAGTAACAAATGGTGTGTTGATGATGAACTCCTTGCTCTTGTGATTCAAATGATAGTCTCCCCAACACTCAACTCTCTCTCATAGGATTTGGATCTGGTGGAAAGAGGGTTTGAGTGGAAAGCAACTTGGGGAAGGCTAGAGATCAAGATTCATATGGTAGGAATGGAATATCTTGGCCTCAACACATGAGTAGGTGGTTCTTTCTCAGAAATGGTAAGTTGGAAGTGTAGGTTCGTTCTGATGGCTCTCTCCACGAATGAAGAGGAGGTGGAGGGGTATATATAGCCTCCACACAAAATCTAACCGTTACACACAATTTACCAAACTCGATGGGACCGAATCGTTAAACTCGGTCGGACCGATTTAGTAAACCTAGTGACCGTTAGTGATTTTCGGTGGGACTGACATGCATCTCGGTGAGGCCGATTTGGTTAGGGTTAGGGCATAACGTAATCTCGGTGAGACCAATTACACAAACTCGGTGAGACTGATTTGGTAATAAGCTTTCCAGAGAGTTGGTCAGGGAAACTCGGTGGGACCGATTAGCTCCTTTAGGTGAGACCGAAATGTAACAAAAAGGAAACAGAGAGTTTACATTGCAATCTGGGTGGGACCGATCCCTCACTTTGGTTAGACCGAAACATAACGAAGGGAAACAGAGAGATTGTAACCCCATCTCGGTGAGATCGAGATCCCTATCGGTAAGACCGATTTGCTTAGGGTTTGTGGCAGTGGCTATGACTTTTGGAATCGGTGGCGCCGGATAGAAAGAATCGGTGTGACCGATTTTGGCTTTAGGTTTAGGTCATTTGTGGATGTGGGAAATTTGTTGAGGGTTTTGGAGCATATCACTAAGCACATGAAGCAAGAGGCTCATTAAGCAACACCTCGTCCCTTCTTTATAGTATTGGCTTTTCCTATGGACTCAATGTGATCTTGGATCACTAAAATGTAAAATGAAGAGTCTTGATCTTTTGAGCTTGAGCCAATCCTTTGTCCTTAGTATTTTGAGGGATCCACTTTCATCATCCATTCCATGCCATTCATTGAGCTTTCCTGAAATAATAGTCTTGGAATAGCATTAGCTCAATGAGCTATATGTTGTTATGAATTACCAAAACCACCTAGGGATAGTTGCACTTTCAATCTCCCCCTTTTTGGTAATTGATGACAACATATAGATCAAAGATTCGACAAATGATAATAAAATTTAAATAACATCGTCGCTTTGAGAAGTATGTGATAAGCAAGAGCTCCCCCTAAATTTGTGCATAGTTTTAGATTTGCTTTGGACTGCAAATGCACAATGAATTAGGCTCATGGGTTACTCTTCCATGTCACATACATCTTGGTGGATCGCTCAAAATAATAGACAATGAATACATGCACTCATCACCAAGCATAGTGAGTGGTCACATAAGATAGATAGGATAATATCAAGCATGCATAAGTGTAGCTTATGATCAAACACATGATCATCAATGTCTCACAAGCATAGTATCTCAACCAAAAGCAAACAAAGATTGAAAAACCATCAAATAAAGCAAGAGAGAACAAAAGCAACACTCTCTCTCTCTCGAAGCCTATGATCTATACATTTTTATCCCCCTTTGGCAACAAGTTACCAAAAAGTTCATAGAAAATGCATAGTGCTAGATTGAATCTCAGGCTTGATCTTCAGGTGGTGGTGTCCGGTAAACGCCAAGGACGAAAGCTTCAGTTGAAGTAGATGGAGCTGGAGCTGATGTAGATGCTGGAGCTGGTGGCACTGAGGCTGGTGCTGAAGTTGTTGCTCTAGTGTCTGTCACTGGCACTGCATCTGACCTCTGGGTTCTGGGCACTCTGGCAAACACATTGGTGGTAGTCTTGCCCTTCCTCTCCTGCATGTCATCTTGTAGTTCCTCCACTGCAGACTGAATCTTAGTTACTTTCACATCTAAGTTATAGAACTTTTGTTCTATGATTCTCTCCAAGCTCTCCTGATTTTGAGTGAGGGTGGCCAATACCTTCTCAATCCTCAGGGTTGATGCTATTAAGTATCCGAGCTGCTCCTGCTTGTTCTTCAAGAAATACTCAGATGCCTCCTCTTGAGTTGGCATCTTGGCAGCCTTCTCCCTCTTTGCCTTCTCCTTCTTCTCCTGAGCTTGAACTGATTGTGGATCATCTTCATTCATGACAACCTCATTGTCCTCAAAGTATGGATAGAGTGGAAAGTGTTCCTTATCCAACCGATTCCTGTGCCCATTTTTGAGTTTATCAATTCTTGAATCTGAGGTGCATATCCACAACTCCCCTTCTGATCTGCTGTAGTCCTCTTGATTGTTTCAATGATCAGGCTCATGACTTTGAACTTCTGTGGCACATCAAAGACATGCAACATGTTGATGGCATGCCCTCTGATCATGTTGTGGTCACCAGACTTGGGCAACAAAGTGTGCCTCAATATCCAATTTATGGTTGGTATCCTGGACAGCAGAAAGTGAACTGATCCAAACTTGTGGGTTCCTAATGCCTTGTCTGGAATTTCCTTGTACATGTGAGACATTGAATTGTGACCCATCTTCTTCTTTGCATAAATGTCTAGGTCATCCTCATTTTCCTCTGGGGCATTTATCAGCTTTGCCCATTCTTCAACAGTTGACTGGTACCTTGTACCTTCAGACATCCAAACAATTCTTCCATCTGGGTAAAAATGTGCTATGGAGTAGAATTGCATGATAAGTTCATCATTCCAATTTGTGAGATTTTGCCCAACAAAGTCTGCAACTCCACAAGCGACAAAGCTATCTTGCACTCCAGGATAGTGCTGTTCAATCTCCTTCATGTAGGTCCAGTCGACCCACCTCATATCACAAACTATGGGCTTCTTCTACAGCAAAATGGTCTCATAAAAGTCCTGCTGTTCCTTTGTATTGAACCTGTAGTCAACAGCAGTTCTTCTTCTTGAAGCATATGGATCTTCCATTCTCCACAGTCTCAGCCCTGAATCCTTCCTGATTCTCATGTCCTCAGCCACAGGATGGGCATCATTGTGGTCTGGTATCTTGGGCTTGAGCTTCCTCAAAACTTGTCCTTCTTCATCTTCCTCATCAGCATCCTCAGGCACTGGGGCCTTGTTCTTCTCAGCAGTTACAATACTCCTGGTATTCCTCTTTGGTGCAGACTTGGCCTTGGAGGCAGCTTTGGGTGCTTCCTTGGGCTTAGATTTGGCAGCCCCTGATCTAATAGCATCACCCATAAGCTTTGGTGCCTTTGGAGCTGGTGCATCAATTTCATCTTCCTCTTCCATCATGGAAGGCTTCCCAATAACTCTGGTTATGGTCTTCTTGAACCTTTCCTTCCTCTTCTTGCTTTCATTAGCTGGCTCTTTGGGATCAGGATTTTCAAGCAGTTGAGTTGATGCTCTAGCCTTGAGCATAGGTTGCCTTCTTGCAGGCCTTTTAGTCTTCATGCCTGGCTTATATCCTTTGCTGAGCCATATTCCTTCTTGAGCAGACCTTTCTTGGAAGTAGCCTCATCTTCCTCAGCTTTGTAATCTTCATCCTCTGAATCTGAAGTTCTTTTCCTCCTTTGCCTAGTTGCAGCCTTAGGCAAATTGCTAGGAGTACTTCTGCTCCCTTCATCTGAAGTTGAGGGCTAGTGCCCTCACTCAAGTCCATCTGCTCTTCTCACCTGTTCTGGTTGTCACTTTGATCAGACATACTGCAAAAGCTGACTGCTGACCCTGTGAAGAGTTATAGATGAGATAGAAAATATAAGCATCACAAAATGCAGAGGTTTTTGCAAAAGAATGACTCAAAAGTTCAGTCTTAGTTTTCCACAGAAAGCATTTCGGATCCACCGATTTTCAAACTCGGTGATACCGAAGCAGTTTTGGAACCTAAACTGATGATCTCGGTTGGACCGAGTTTCAGTTCGGTGGTACCGAGACTGCTAGTATTTCACAGAATCCTCAAATCGGTTGCACTCATTAGTAATTCTCGGTCAGACCGAGAGTCACTAGTGCAATGGCATAAGCCAAATCGGTGAGACCGAGTTTTTCAACTCGGTGGGTCCGAGACGGTTTCGTCGGAAACCTAAAGCTAAAAATTTGAATCACATCTAATCTATGAACTACTTTGGCTGGATAGAAGAGTTTCAGTCGTGACAAGAATCAATATGAAAACAATGTGCCAGGAATCAGACATGGATAGCACAAAGATTATGTCCATACCCTAACTTGGCGGTGGACTTGCTACGGCGGCAACGGCGGGGACGAAATCCGTTGACGGCGGCGGAGACCAGCGAGAGGAGGCTGCTGGCGACGAGGAGACGATCCGGAGACCACGATGGCAGAGCGTGCTGTTGCGCAGGTGAAGGGTTTTGGAGAAATTTCCAAATTTTTGCCCGTGGCTATAAATAGCTCGACCCTGTCGGTGTGACCGAGTGGAACAACTCGGTGGCACCGAGATGCATAACTGTGTTCACTTACAGCAAATCGGTGAGACCGAAAAGTTCAAATCAGTTGCACCGAGATTGAAAACTCAGATCAACTTGATGATCTCGGTAGGACCGAAATGGAAGGATCGGTCAGACAGAGAATCACTAATAGGTTTTGGAAGTCTAAGAATATGACATCGGGGACTCCGAGTGCTCCTCACACAGAGTGTCACACCCTGATTTTCATGCCACAACACTTAAGTCAATAAATCATGCTAAAATGTGGTTTGACAAAAACTTTTGTGTGTTTTGGTCTTTGCTTGATTTGATTTTTGTCTGCTGTTGGCAAGTGCTCTAAAAATCAAATAAATCCTCCAACTCCTATACTCCTTTCCCTTGATCCAAAAACCATTCCCAATGATCATGCCATGTGTATAGGAGATAAAAATAGTTCCTTACAAAAATAATTTGGCCAAATAATATTTTTAAAAATTAGTTTTCCAAAAACCCCTGAATTGAGATTTGCACTGCAAGTACTTAATTAAGGGCAGTGGACATATATTGTCCATATATAAGAGTTTCAACACATGGTCATGTTCAAAATATTGGTCAAATCCCTCAAAAACCCTTTCTGGATATTTCAAGCTATTGAAATATTTACAAAGGAAATATTCCCCAAAAATTCCAAGAAAAATTCTAGCATGTCACATATGACATGTTTGATGATCTTGACAAGTATCATGTCATGGAGAACAGTATAACCCCATGAAACCCTCTCAAAACCACTTATGTCCTTTTTCAACTTTGAACAACTTTGCACTGCCAAACATGTCCAAAGGTTCTCAAACCTTGTAAACATGCTCAGATGGTCTAATAATTCATCTAGACCAAGTGGCACAAGTTGGAGAACAACTTAACTTGATCAAAGTGCCCCAAAACCCTTCCTGTCCAGAACCAAATTTGAACAACTCTACATTGGAAACTTTCTCCTTTTGATCTCAACTTTTGTGGACATGTTCATAACTTCCAATAATGACACTACACCAAGTGGTGCATCAAGGAGAATAGATTTGCATGACTAAATCTTGGCAAAGCCATTTCTGCTGATTTCTAGGGTTTACCAAAGTTACATTGGCTACTTTGCCCAAATGAGCTAAAACTTGGTGGAACACCCTACTTCTATGTGCCATTCCATCCTGTTAATTCTCACGGCAAGTGGAATTAATTTTCTTGCCCAAACCAGCAACAAACACCTTCTGCCATTTTTCCAAAATCATCATTTTGACCACTTCCACTCTTCTCCATGACCTCAACTTTTTACCACAGCCCCTCAGAGTCCCCTTGCACCTCCAGTAACTCTTCCCTAGCCTCAACTCAATGATTGAGAGGTGAAACCTCCTCATTTACCCCTCTGGACAGCCACTGTTCACCTCTCTCTCCACCACCCCTCTCATCTAGTGGCTCTCTAGGGCACCCAATGCTACTCCCCACTTGTTTACTTCTCCCTGGCGCTACCAGACATGAGTGGGCACGCCCCTGCCCTTTAAACAATGCCATGGCAGCCAAAGGCACGCTCTGAGCTGCTTCTGATCGCCTCCCGACTGTAGCCACCCCCAAGCACCTCCGCCACCTCGGGCCTCCCAGTAGCCCGACGAGGTGCCTCGGCGTCCGCAACACGCCACGCCCCTGGCCCCCTCCTCCTTCTCCCTCCTGCTGCCTCCTCCACACGCGCCCCGACCGCCCGAGAGCTCCAATGGGCGAGCTCACACGGGTGAAGCCTCTGGCACCTCCCCGCTCTCCCTCTGCCTTTCCCTTGGCCTAGGTCACGCCTACAAACGCCCTGGACAAGGCACGGGGTGCCAGTTCGGCCCCTGGCACTGCATTGGCCGCGGCCGTGGATGCCGCCCACGGTGCGCCATGGCCCCGCCTTATACAGCCACTCCAGGACCCTCTCCCCTCTCGGTTCACTCCCTCTTCCCCCCAGCGACCTCCTCGAGGAGCAGCCCCCTCCTCCCGTGCCTTCCTTCTCCTCCTACCACCGCACAGCCGCCGCTTCGGCTCGCTCAAATTCGAGCAATACCGAGCTCACCTCCCTCCCTTTTCTCCACCCAAAGACTCCCCGTGGTCCGGAGACCCTCCCCACCTCCTCGAACCGTCACAGGGATGCACGAATGCCGAGAGCTGCAGATGGCCGACGACCTCCTCCGCCACCATCCAAGCCGTCACCACTATGGCCATCCTCGGCGTGCGTGAAGCACCTAGACAGATGCGTCGCAGCCTCCTGAGCACGCTGGTGGGTAGAGCGTCGCCGGAAATGCTCTGTAGCCCCGGCAATCGCCGGCGGGAGCCGCTCCTCCCCGCGGTCGGAGCGCGCGCGGGGGGTTAAAGGCGACCTGCTGCTGGGCCCCACGCGTCAGCGACCCAGAGGGCGGGACCCGCCCATTTAAGTCGAAACGGCTCGGTAGAATCCGCCTTCGACATCGCCCCGTCGCCCGCGTGGCCGAGCCGCTGGGCCGGCCCAATGTGTTCAAAGGTGAAATGCATACAATGTACGCTTTAGGTATAACCCGAATTTTGTCCTTTTTCTTTTCCAGAGAACTTCAAGAATCCATAAACTATTCAAATAGTGTCCAAATTCGATGAATCAAATTTCTACTGACTCCATAAATCATGTTCTATTTAGTGGGCCACAGTGGACATTTTTGTTGTTCTTAGTTTTCACTGGACCCTTTAAAAAGGTCATTTATCCACATAAGTCCACTTCAAAAATCCATATTATATTCATTTCAACTCAAAATCCAGTGAAACCAATTTCTAAATGTTTCTAAAATCATGCCTGAATTAATGGGTACTTTTACTCATTTTTATAAAATGGCATTCTGTGTACAACTTGTGGATCCATCAAATCCATTGATTCCATCATACTGAAATGTTTAGAAATATCCATTGATCCACTTCCAATGAAATCACTTTGGTCATTCCTCATATGACCAGAGGTATCTAATAAGAGTCAAATTAATATTTTTAGAGCACTTTTATTTTCTGCCTTGTTGTGTTGCTTATTGTGTTGTTTCCGATGTTAGTTTATGAAGTAAACGAAATACTCGGAGATGGACCAGAAGGATTGAAGACTCTGAGGAGCCAGGCAAGCAGCCCTTTGACCATGTCTATGAAACCCTTTTTATGCATGCCATTTAGCACCATATTGTTGTTGCATCGGAAACATGATGAGATGGTAGCCACTTTGGTGGGTTGCCTTCATTCTTCCTCATTGATACTTGCATTGTGCATGACCCTACCTTCTTATGAGGGTTATGCCGGTGGGAGTAGATAGGATGCTAAGTAGTGCTACGCAAAAGGGACGGGAATATGCATAGAGATGGAGACAAAAGTATTTTAAAAAGGACTTTTCGAAAACCCCGTCGGGTGCCACTTATGCCCGAGGGAGATGATGAGTTGGGTAGCCACTTGATGACGAAGTGGTGTACCGAGGCAAGTATGTGTTGTTTCCAAAACGGATTGGTTTAAGTTGCGACCGTTATTCCAACCTTACATGCGCAACCACTCTACCCTTATATGGGAAAGGGCAATATTGATTACCTAGGCCGATACTAGCTTGAAGCCCGCATTACTAGTGACGCGGGAGAGTTGGTGCTCTCTCTGGGGCGGGTCGTGCTGTAGGGCGGCCATGACTGTTTTTACAGGGCACCGGATACACCGTTTTGTCCCCTCTCGGATGTTGCGATCTCGAGTGAGTCTCGTATGATGTACATCGTGAGGATACGGAACAACGAGTGGACTCCTTGTTAGTGTCGTCTAGGGAAAGATAGTGATCGGGTGCTTACCCCGGGTACTTGAGGTATCGCGGGTCGTGGATGACACGGAAGTTCCCCGGATCTTCTGGTTAAAGTGTGCAACCTCTGCAGAGTGTAGAACTATTCGAATAGCCGTGTCCACGGTCAAGGACAGTTGGGTAACCGCTCTTGGGCTACGTCCACAGGTTTACAAACCGGGTGTGTGTGTTTGGATAACTACTTGGGTCAAGTCAAGGGACTTGACATGATTGAGTTGGGTTGGTGCCCACTCTATTTATGTTGATATCTGTAACCTGTCCTCATGGTTACTTGAATTCTCATGATGCATGTCTTACAAGTTGTTGAACATGTCATTGCACTCAAAACTAGCTTTCTGCAAAAATTTACCTATATCATGCATTGTTGTATCTCGAACCAAAACATGGGTTGCTTGCGAGTACATTCAAAGTACTCATTGGCTTGCCACTGGTTATTTTATTGGCCAGGCATGAAAGAATAGGATATGATGAAGAATACTTGTGATTTAACATGCGAGCTAGGGCGCTTCCCGGTCGTAATGCCCGTAGGGTTAAGGCAGATGGCATGGGTCCAAGTTGTGATTGAAGGTTTCCGCTGCGATGATACACTCAAGACTTGACCATAATGGTCCTACTTGTGTAAAATGGTATGTATGGATGTAAGACTCTTGTTATTCAGCTTCTGTGTGTTCAGTGAGCATTGATCTCTGGGATCACTGTACACGTGCATTCGGTGATCACGACTTATGAGTCGGGGTTCCCACACAGAGTGGTTCGAATCTGACTTGATCAAATTTTGTGATGTAGCATGAATAGAGTTTGAGACAAGAAAAGCATAGAGAGCTAAAGAAGGTTCTTAGGCATTCTTGTCCATCCACTTGGCACAAAGAAAAGAATCCAAATAAACAAAACAACAAGTGGATGTCCTTGAATGTGTAAAATATGCACCAACATGCTCACACAATAAGATGGCAATTGAAATAAGTGGCAAAGCATGCACAACCAATTTTAGCAACTATCAAGCATATGGCGATGACTAGGTCATCTATATATGAGTATATTGACTTAGGAGTCAAATGAGAACATTTGATCATAGGTCATACTCATCGTTTAAGCTCAAGTGGGGTTACCACTTTTACATAATGCATTAATGTGTTCACACCATTTGAGTTGCTTTGACTCAATTCTTAGAGTTAAGCTCCCCCTAGATGTGAGATCCCCCCTTAGAGGGATGAACTAACCTTGGGTTTTGTCGATGATGACTTCATGTAGGTGTTGAAGATGTAGATGCTCAATGTTGATGTAGATCATTTGGAGCAATCCTTTGGAGTGAGTTGCACTTTTAACTTGCCTACATGGGTTAGTCCCACAAGGAACAAACAAGAATATCCATAGACATAGAGTGATGCACACACAAGATGATGTCCATGAAAACATTAGGTTACCTTGTCCCTTGCCTTACCAACATGAGGGTTTGTGACTCCTTGAACTAGTGCAAGATGTGAAAGTTGATTGCACTTGTTCTTGCCAAAATGATATGAGTGAAGAATGTTGGCGGAGTCACCCTCAAGAACTCTCTAGTTCTTCTTCTTCGGGATCCACATCATCTTGATGGGAATCCTTGGAGTTGTAGTTGTACTTGATGAAGTAGAACTTGACGTAGTCTTGGGGACCCACTCGAACGAGGCTTTAGGTGCTTCTTCAAATGCATCAATCTCTTCTTTAAGCTTGACCCTGCCTTTGTTCTTGTGGTCTTGTGGTGGAAGATCATCTTGAGCTTGTGTCCCCTTGAAGGATGTAGGATCATACTTCTCTTGTTGAGGAACAAACTTTGTCTTGGGGTATTGATCTTCTTCCCACTCAACTCCATTGGCGTTGAACTTTCATTCAAAACCAACACCTTGATTCTTCCGGTGCCTTCCTTGCTTGCGTACAATTTCCTTGAATTGCTTACTCCTGGCAAGGCTCTTGTAAACACCTTTCTCTATAATTCCCTTCAATAAACTATTTTCTTGCTCAAGTGTAACTTGGCTAAGAGAATCATTAGTGGAATCAAGAGAACTACTAGAAGCAACAACATTGGATTTGACATTATTATTGTTACTACTAGAGGAAGTATCTTTCTTGTACTTGTTACTAGACTTGACTTGAGGCATGTAAGTAGATAAGAGTAAACGCTTGGCAATGTAAGAAGAACTTTTCTTGCGGAGATCATCATTGATTGCCTTTATGAACTCATGCTCTTGCTCAAGATTGAGCTTTTCAAAGCGTAACTTCTCATGAGCCCTTAAAAGTTCTCGATGATCTTCGAAGATAGTTTCATGAGCCAACTTAAGAGTGTTTAGTTCTTTAGTTAGAAGCTCAATTTTCTCCTTATCATTGACGTTCATTTGATTAGCATGATTAATTGACGTTTCATCATAGTATTCATCACTGGAGTTGTCAACAAGTAAACCATCATCCACAAGCAAGTCATCTTCATCACTATTAAAATCAACATACTCGGGATGTGTTACCTTTGGACCTTTGGCCATGAAGCATCTTCCAACACCTTCATTTGGTGAGTCAAATATGTCGTAGGAGTTGGTTGACACAAGTGCTAGACTAGCAACACCTTCATCTTGAGTATATTCGGAGTCAGAGTGATAGCTTCTCTCAGAGTGATTGTCGGAGTCGGAGCCGGAAACCCATTCACCAACATGAGCTTGATGTCTTTGTTTTGTGTAGCTCCTTGATGACTTGTCCTTTCTTTCCGAATCCTTACTTCTCCATGAGGGTCTTCGTTCATAACGATCATCTCTACTCATCCTCTCTCTTGGTGGTGATTCTTCTCTTTTGCTCCTTCTTCTTGGAGAATCTTCTCTTCTTTTGTAGGGTGTCGTACACTCATTGGAGTAGTGTCTCGGTCTCCCACAATTGTAGCAATTGCGCTCTCGACTAGAAGATCTCTTGTCATTGTAAGACCTTGACTTGGAGCTTCTTTCTTTGCTTCTACTTTTGTAGAATTTGCTGAAGTTCTTCACCATTAAGCTCAATTCTTCATTGAAGGTTGGTTTCTCACTTGATGATGTGGGGGCTTCACTTGAGGCTTTGTAAGCACCACTTGACTTGTTGTGAAGTTCCTCCTTATCCTTGAGTGACATCTCATGAGCAACAATCCTTCCAATGACTTCCGTTGGCTTGAGATCTTTGTAGTTTGGCATCATTTGGATCAATGTGCACATGGTATCATACTTTCCATCCAATGCTCTTAGGATTTTCTTGATGATGAATTTGTTGGTCATCTCTTAACTCCCTAAGCCGGCAATCTCATTTGTGATAAGAGCAAGCCAAGAGTACATTTCAGCGACACCTTCACCATCCTTCATTTTGAACTTGTCAAGCTGACTTTGAAGCACATCCAACTTGGATTCTTTGACGGACTTGGTACCTTCATGCATATCAATTAAAGTATCCCAAATTTCCTTTGCATTCTCAAGACGGCTGATTTTGTTGAATTCTTCGGGGCACAATCCGTTGAAGATGATGTCACATGCTTGAGCGTTATATTGCAGCATCTTCAATTCTTCCGCATTAGCTTCACGGTTCGGTTCTCTCCCATCGAAGAATTCACCTTGCAAGCCAATACAAATAATTGCCCAAACGGCGGGGTTATGTCCAAGAATATGCATTTTCATCTTATGCTTCCAACTACCACAATTAGTACCATCAAAGTAAGGACCTCTACGGTGATAATTTCCCTCGCTAGACGCCATACTCTCCTAGGTTGTGAAACCAAGGCTATGACCACCAAAAGCTATGGAAATCAAAGAAAATGGAGACCAAAGCTCTGATACCACTTGCAGGACCTTGAAGTAAGTCTAGAGAGGGGGTGATTAGACTACTTGACCAATAAAAACTTAACCTTTTCCCAATTTTATAGTTTGGCAGATTTTAGCTATTTTAGGACAAATCAAGCAATCATCACACAATTCAAGCAAGCATGCAAAGAGTGTATAGGCAGCGGAAAATAAAGCATGCAACTTGCAAGAATATAAGGGGAAGGGTTTGGAGGATTCAAACGCAATTGGAGACACATATGTTTTTGTCGTGGTTCCGATAGGTGGTGCTATCGTACATCCACGTTGATGGAGACTTCAACCCACGAAGGGTAACGGCTGCACGAGTCCACGGAGGGATCCACCCACGAAGGGTCCACGAAGAAGCAACCTTGTCTATCCCACCATGGCCGTCGCCCACGAAGGACTTGCCTCACTAGCGGTAGATCTTCACGAAGTAGGCGATCTCCTTGCCCTTACAAACTCCTTGGTTCAACTCCACAATCTTGTTGGAGGCTCCCAAGTGTCACCTAGCCAATCTAGGAGACACCACTCTCCAAGAAGTAACAAATGGTGTGTTGATGATGAACTCCTTGCTCTTGTGCTTCAAATGATAGTCTCCCCAACACTCAACTCTCTCTCATAGGATTTGGATCTGGTGGAAAGAGGGTTTGAGTGGAAAGCAACTTGGGGAAGGCTAGAGATCAAGATTCATATGGTAGGAATGGAATATCTTGGCCTCAACACATGAGTAGGTGGTTCTTTCTCAGAAATGGTAAGTTGAAAGTGTAGGTTCGTTCTGATGGCTCTCTCCATGAATGAAGAGGAGGTGGAGGGGTATATATAGCCTCCACACAAAATCTAACCGTTACACACAATTTACCAAAATCGGTGGGACCGAATCGTTAAACTCGGTCGGACCGATTTAGTGAACCTAGTGACCGTTAGTGATTTTCGGTGGGACTGACATGCATCTCGGTGAGGCCAATTTGGTTAGGGTTAGGGCATAACGTAATCTCGGCGAGACCGATTACACAAACTCGGTGAGACCGATTTGGTAATAAGCTTTCCAGAGAGTTGGTCAGGTAAACTCGGTGGGACCGATTTGCTCTTTTCGTTAAGACCGAAATGTTACAAAAAGGAAACAGAGAGTTTACATTGCAATCTCGGTGGGACCGATCGCTCACTTCGGTTAGACCGAAACGTTATGAAGGGAAACAGAGTGATTGCAACCCCATCTCGGTGAGACCGAGATCCCTATCGGTAAGACCGATTTGCTTAGGGTTTGTGGCAGTGGCTATGACTTTTGGAATCGGTGTCGCCGGATAGAAAGAATCGGTGTGACCCATTTTGGCTTTAGGTTTAGGTCATTTGTGGATGTGGGAAAGTAGTTGAGGGTTTTGGAGCATATCACTAAGCACATGAAGCAAGAGGCTCATTAAGCAACACCTCATCCCTTCTTGATAGTATTGGCTTTTCCTATAGACTCAATATGATCTTGGATCACTAAAATGTAAAATGAAGAGTCTTGAGCTTTTGAGCTTGAGCCAATCCTTTGTCCTTAGTATTTTGAGGGATCCACTTTCATCATCCATGCCATGCCATTCATTGAGCTTTCCTGAAATAATAGTCTTGGAATAGCATTAGCTCAATGAGATATATGTTGTTATGAATTACGAAAACCACCTAGCGATAGTTGCACTTTCAGGGCGCCACACCAACTCATAGCCTTAGAGCATGTTGGATACTCCGGCAGGTGGCCAAAAGCGGCGAGGAGCTTCTAACCCTAGCATCCACAGAGCACCAGCCCAAAGATACCAGTACGGTATTAACAGTCTTCGCGACTTTCGCATCAAACAATATGCGAAAACGAACACTCCGCAGCCTTGCCAAAGTCTACCAAGTAGCAAAAATAAAACCATGGAGTGACACGGCTATTACCTTTAATGCCAGTGATGAACCTAAATTCCGAACTGCTCGAGCACTAGGAGCATTTGTCCTCAGTCCAATAGTGGATGGCTTTCGCCTTACCAAGGTACTCATGGACGGTGGCAGCGGATTGAACCTCATTTATGAGGAAACCCTTCGAAAAATGGAAATAGACTGGAGCCGCATTGAGCGAAGCAGCACAACCTTTAGAGGAATAATCTCCAGTCGGGAAGCGAGCTGCACAGGTAAAATCACACTGGATGTGGTGTTCGGCACGCCGGATAATTACAGGTCCGAGGAGGTCACGCCCAAGTGGCCCTGCTCAGCAGCGGATACCACGCCTATTAGGGCGAGAGGCATTCACAATTTTTCAAGCTATACCCCATTACGGGTACATGAAGCTCAAAATGCCCGGGCCCAACGGAATCATCACTCTTGCTAGTGACCCGGACATAGCACTCCGCACCGAAAATAAGACAGCTGCACTAGCCCTTGAGGCACTATCCGAAGCCCTAGCGGCCGAGGAACTAACTGCGCTACGCTCCAAGGTGAACAGGGACGATGTGATACTCGATAAAAGATCCAAGTCCACCTCCTTTAAACCAGCAGACGAAATAGTCAAATTCCAAGTCCACCCAACGGACCCTACAAAAACGGCTTCCATTGGGGCACAATTAAACCCGGATGTAGACGCTGCACTACGAGAATTCCTACGCGAAAATTGGGACATTTTTGCCTGGCACCCTTCAGACATGCCAGGAATCCCACGCCGGCTCGCCAAGCACAGCCTAAACATCCTAAAAGGATTCAAGCCACCAAACAGGCTCTTGGCGTTTCTCCAACCTAAGAGAAAAGCCATGGCGAGGAGCTAGCCAAACTATTGGAGGCCGGATTCATCAGAGATATAAAACATCCGGACTGGCTAGCAAACCTGGTGATGGTACCAAAGAAGGACAAATCATGGCGCCTATGCGTCGATTTCAAGGACCTCAACAAGGCTTGCCCAAAGGATCCCTTCCCCCTCCCCCGCATCGATCAAATTATCGACGCTACCGCAGGACATGATTCATTGTGTTTCCTCAACGCATACTCTAGCTACCATCAAATTAAGATGGCAGAACCTGGTCAAGCCGCAACGGCATTTATCACCCCATACGGCCCATTCTGCTTCAACACAATGCCCTTCGGGCTCAAAAACAACGGCGCAACTGTGGGGACCCCGACTCATAAGTCGTGATCACCGAATGCACGTGTACAGTGATCCCAGAGATCAATGCTCACTTAACACACAGAAGCTGAATAACAAGAGTCTTACATCCATACATACCGTTTTACATGAGTAGGACCATTATGGTCAAGTCTTGAGTATATCATCACAGCGGAAATCTTCAATAACAACTTGGACCCATGCCATTAGCCTTAAACCTACAGGCATTCTGACTGGGAAGCGTCCTAGCTCGCATGTTCGTCACCAAGGTACTCTTCATTATATCATGTTCTTTCATGCCTGGCTAATAAAATAACCAGTGGAAAGCCAATGAGTACTTTGAATGTACTCGCAAGCAATCCATGTTTTGGTTCAAGATACAATAATGCATGATATAGGTAATTTTTTGCAGACATCTAGTTTTGTGTGCAATGACATGTTCAACAATTTGTAAGACATGCATTAGGAGGATTCAAGTAACCATGAAGACAGGTTACAGATATCAACATAAATAGAGCGGGCACCAACCCAACTCAATCATGTCAAGTCCTTTGACTTGACCCAAGTAGTTTTATCAACTCACACACACGGTTGTAAAACTCTAGACGTAGTTTAAGCAGCACCGCCAACTGTCCTTGACCATGGACACAGCTATTCGAATAGTTTTACACTCTGCAGAGGTTGCACACTTTACCCACAAGATCCGGGGAACTTCCGTGTCATCCACGACCCGCGATACCTCAAGTACCCGGGGTAAGCACCCGATCACTACCTTTCCCTAGACGACACTAACAAGGAGTCCACTCGTTGTTCCGTATCCTCACGATGTACATCATACGAGACTCACTCGAGATCGTAACATCTGAGAGGGGACACAACGGTGTATCCGGTGCCCTGTAAAGATAGTCATGGCCGCCCTACCTGGCACGACCCCGTCCCGAGAGAGAGCACCAACTCTCCCCCGTCATTAGTAATGCGGGCTCCAAGCTAGCATCGGCCTAGGTAATCAATAATGCCCTTTCACATATAAGGGTAGAGTGGTTGCGCATGTAAGGTTGGGACAGTCGACAAATCTTAAATCTAATCCGTTTTCGAAAACAACACACACTTGCCTCGGTACACCACTCCGTCATCAAGTGGTTACCCATCTCATCATCTCCCTCGGGCATAAGTGGCACCCGACGGGGTTTTTGAAAAGTCTTTTGAAAATGCTTTGACTCCTTCACCATGCATATACCCGTCCCTTTTTGCGTAGAATCTACTTTAGCATCCTATCTACTCCCACCGGCATAACCCTCATAAGAAGGTAGGGTCATGCACAATGCAAGTATCAACGAGGAAGTACGGTGGCAAACGATCGAAGTGGTTACCACCTCATCATGATTCCATTGCAACAACAATATGGTGTTATATGACATGCATAAAAAGGGTTTCATAGACATGGTCAAAGGGTTGCTTTCCTGGTTCATCAGAGTCTTCAAGTCTTCGGGTCCTTCTCCAAGTATTCCGTCTACTTCGTCAGCTAACGTCGAAAACAATCACAATAAGCAACACAACAAGGCAAAAATAAAAGTGCTCTAAAATTGCAAGTTGGACTTTTCTAGGATACCTTTGGTCATATGAGGTATGACCAAAGTGGTTGCAACGGGATTTATATCTCTGAATATTTCAATATGATGGAATCAAGGGATTTGTGGATTTGCAAGAAGTGTACATAAATATATTTTTGAAAAATGAGCAGAGGCACCCATTTAGCAAACCATGATTTTAGAAGCATCTAGGAGTTGGTTTCACTGGATTTGGAGTTCAAATGAATATTCTATGGATTTGCAAAGTTGACAAACATGAAGAAATGGCTCATTATTTTGTGGGGTACAGAAAGTATCAAGAAAAATGTTCATAAACTAAGTTATGAACTTAGAAGCATCTAGGAATTTGAATCATGGCATTTGGATCAATTTTGAGCTCTCTGTGATTTTCTAAAGTTCATCACAGAAATAGGAAAAACAAGCTTTGATAAATGTTTGTGAAGAAAAAGTCTCTGGAAAAATGTGCATGTTGCACCAACAGGTAGATCATGATTTATAGAGTCACTAGAAATTTGAATCATCAAATTTGGAGTCCATTTGAATAGTTTGTGGATTTTATAAGTTTATAGAAAAGAAAAAAAGGAAAAAGGGTTTTACCCTTATCTTGCGCGCTGGGCGGGAGATAGTAGTGGGCCGGCCCAGCAGCACGGCCGCATGGGTGATAGCGGTGACATCGAAGGCGGATTCGGCGAAGCTGTTTCCACTTAAACCCAGCGGGCCTGGGCGCTGACTCGCTGACGAGCGGGGCCCGACGCTCAGGCCATCTCCTGACTCACACTCGGACAGAGTAGAAGTAGGGGAGGCGAGGCCGAGCGGCGTCAGCGCTCTCTCTGGCGGTACCGGCCACCTCCGGCGACGCCCAGCATGCCGATGGATTCAGGAGAGCGTGACGCACCCGCCGAGGTGCGCCACGCCGGCTGGGGTGGCGGGATGCGAGCGGTGCATCACCTGCGGCGGACGAAGGCGACGGTGAGGTTGGGGCATGGCGATGCAGCCGCGGAGAGGACGAAATGAAGCGGGCGAGATAATATGCATGATGGTGGTGGAGATGTTCTGAGGCCATGAGGTGGAGAGGAGGGGCTCGGGTTGGCACGAATTTAACCGAAGTCCTGCGGCTCGGCTCCGACCATGGAGGTGCAAGGAGGGCGCGGGGAGAGGAGTGAGCCGGTCGGGGTGATGCACAGGGGAAAGGCAGAGCGAACCGAGGGCAGAGAGGGCTCGGGGGTGGCCTTTTATGGCGGGGCGATGGTGCAGCGTGAGCTCATGCGCCGGCGAGGATGTTGCCGTCGCTGCAAGCTACGGGGGCCCGTATGGGCGTGTCTGGGCGTTGGTTGAGGAGGTCCACGCCCATGAGAAGGAAGGGAAGGAGCAGGGGAGGGCCAGAGCACCGCGCGTGTGAGCTCAGTCATTGGAGCCCTCGGGTGGCCGACGCGCGTGCGAAAGGAGGCAGCAGGAGGGAGAAGTAGGAGGGGGCCAGGGCGTGGCGTGTTGTGGATGTCGAGGCACCTCGACTGGCGCAAGGGGGAGTTTCAAGGTGGCCAGAAGCGCTTGGTCGTGGGCGGCTACAGTGCCAGAGCGCACTGTAGCACGTTCCAGAGCGCGTCCATGGCATGCCATGGCATTTTAATAGTGCCATGGGCATGTCTTATAGTGTCTGGGGGTTTTTGGGGAGAGTAAACAAGGTAGGAGTGGCATTGGATGCCCTAGAGAGCCAATAGATGAGAGGGGAGGTGGAGAGAGAGGTGAACAGTGGCTGTCCAGAGGGGGAAAATGGGGTTTTTTACCCCATCAATCATGGAACTTTGGAAGAGGGGGAGCTACTGGAGGTAAGAGGTGACCTGGGGCAGTTGTGGTAAAAACTTGGGCTCATGGAGATTAGTGGAAGAGGTCAAAATGATGATTTTGGAAAAATGGCAGAAGGTGTTTGTTGTTGGTTTGGGCAAGAAAATGATCTACATTTGCCATGAGACTCCACAGGGTGAAATGACACATATAATTAGACCCTAGAAATTAGCAGAAATGAATTTGTGTAGATCTAGTTGAGAAAATCACTTCTCCTTGATGCACCACTTGGTGTGGTGGCCTCATTTGGTCATGTGAACAACCTCACCAAATATGGGGTCAAGGAGAGAAAGTTGGTAGTACAAAGTTGGTCAAATTTGATTCTGGTCAGAGAGGGTTTTGGGGCACTTTGATCAATATAACATTTTCTCCAACTTGTGCCATTTGGTCTAGATGAATGATTAGACCATTTTAGCATGTACACAATATTTGAGAGCATTTGGACATGTTTGGCAATGTAAAGTTGCTCAAACTTCAAAATGGACAGAATTGGTTTTGAGGGGATTTCATGGGGTTATACTATTCTCCATGACATGGTACTTGTCAAGATCATCAAACATGTCATATGTGACATGCTAGAATTTTCTTGGAATTTCTGGAGAAATTTTCTTAGTAAATATTTCAAAAGCTTGAAATATCCAGAAAGGGTTTTTGAGGGATTTGACCAATGTTTTGAAAATGACCATGTGTTGAAACTCTTATATATGGACAATATATGTCCACTGAGTTTCCCTAGGTTTTTCCCAAATATTTTTAAAGCATTAAAATAATTTTAACCTATTAAATACCATTTCTGGACTTAAGAAAAAGCCTTTAAATAAAATAGGAAAATAACTTTTAAAATTATATTTTTGTGGTTTCTGGGTATACTATATCTAATAGGAGTCAAATATATTTTTGGAAAGATTTTTACTGCCCATAATTAAGTACTTGCAATGCAAACCTCAATTTCAGGGGTTTTGAAAAACTAATTTTTGAAAATACTATTTGGCTAAATTATTTTTGCAAGAAATTATTTTTATTTCCTATAAACATGGCATGATCATTGGTTCAAGAGTTTGGAGCAAGGACATGAAGTATAGGAGTTGGAGGATTTATTTGATTTTTAGAGCACTTGCAAACAGCAGACAAAAACCAATCAAGGCAAGGTCCAAATCACTCAAAAGTTTTAGAGCATTTGATTTTATCATGATTGTTAGCTTAAGTGCAGTGGCATGAAAATCAGGGTGTGACAGCAACATATCAGCGCATGATTCAGACATGTCGGAGCCGGATTAGTGTGGGGCTGTCAACGCAGTCTCACGTTCTTCCATGCTCTAGTAACACTTGATACTCCCTTTTAATGAGATGATGCCGTGTGGACCAGGCATTTTAAGTGTAAGAGATGCATAATGCGGTATTGTGTTAAAGCGGGCGAAAGCTTCACGTCTGAGTAGTGCTTGATAGCTACTTTTGAATGGGGCGATGTGGAAGGTTAACTTTTCGCGGCGGAAGTTGTCGGATGAGCCGAACACAACTTCTAGCAGTAGGGAGCCCGTACAATGGGCATATAGGCCTGGCATTACCCCTTTGGGGAGGTGTTGCTATGGCGAATTTTGGTTGGGTCTATCCCCATTTTGCAGATTGTGTCCTGATATAGCAGGTTTAGATCGCTACCTCCGTCCATTAGGACTTGTGTAAATTGGAGTCCGTCGATTATAGGATCTAATATCAAGGCAGTCCATCCTGCGTTCCGGATACTTCCAAATAGTCCTCGATGATCGGTTGATTGGTTTTGACAACCATCGTTGGGACTCTGCTGGGATAGACCGTATGCGGCGCGTGTTTCTATGGGCGCCGCTCTGTTTTTCCTTTTGTCACTTGAAGTGAGTTCACTGTTTTGACATTTTGTGGGAAATTCTTTGTTTTCCCACAGACCGCCAGGGGTTCGTCATCGTCCTCGCTTGGTGTGTCGAGCCCTTGTGTTCGGCATTGAGTTTGCCGTACTGCTTGAAGACCCAACAATCTCTGTGGGTATCGTATGCAGGCTTCCCGGGAGTACTGTGGATTTGGCATATTTTGTCCAAGATTTTGTTTAGGTTGGATAGCTCGTCATTGTTGTCCTTGAGGGCAGGTTTTATGATTCTGCCGGAGCTTCGAATCATTGTTTATCGCCGTGCTCTTCGGCTGTTTCCTTTGTCCGCATCGGTCCTTGCTGCGTCGTGGTTTGCCATTTCCATCCTCGACTTTGGATGTACTTGGGTCGCTGGTATCGTGCATCTTGCCAGCCAACTATCCTCTCCCGCGCAAAAGTGGGTCATGAGGCTTGTTAATGCAGCCATTGTTCTCGGCTTCTCCTGGCCGAGGTGTCTGGCAAGCCATTCGTCTCGGACGTTGTGTTTGAAAGCTGCTAAGGCTTTGGCGTCCGGACAGTCGACTATTTGGTTCTTTTTGATGAGGAACCTGTTCCAGCGGGCTGACTCTCCGGGTTGTTGAGTTATGTGACTTAAATCGTCTGCATCCGGAGGACGGCCATAAGTCCCTTGAAAATTTGCCCGAAAAGCATCCTCGAGCTCTTCCCAACTTCCAATGGTATTTTCAGCGAGGCTTTTGAGCCAATGCCTGGCTGGCCCTTTGAGCTTGAGGGGTAAGTATTTTATGGCGTGGAGATCATCTCCTCTAGCCATGTGTATGTGGAGGATGTAATCCTCAATCCGACTGTGGTCTGTTGTTCCGTCAGATGCCTCTATGTTTACGGGTTTGAATCCCACCGGAATTGTGATCCAGCACCTCATCGGTGAAACACAGGGGGTGTGCGGCACCCCTATACTTGGGTGTGCCGTGATGTTCGGATATTAGGCGTGTTGCATTGCTTGGAAGAGCTTGCTTTCTCGGTCCATAGATGGACCTAACTGGGCCATCCTTTTGATGCAAATCCTTATGAGGATCGCGTGCCGGCTTGTGTGCGGCGCCGCTTGCCGCTCCATGTTTGCCATGTGGTCGTCTATCCGACCGGGCAGCCTCTTTGTTCATTTATTGCGGGGGCTCTACAGCCTCCTCATCGAATTCGGGCAGTAATTTGCGCTTCGGGTAGCTCTTTGTTTGGCGACTGTCGCCGTATTTCTCTGCGGTGTTGAGTACTTTGCTCCATTTTATTCTGAGTGCATCTTCCGCTGTTTTGAGCTTCCGCTTCTGCTTTTTCAAGCTACGCGCAGTGGCGACGAGCCTTTTGTGGAGGTTCTTCTGCTCCAACAATTTGTCCGGCGTGAGGTCGTCCGGACTGTTATCTTCGCCCGGGACGGGTTGTTTATCCAAGTTGTCCTGTTCGGACAGTTGCTCGATATCATGTTCGTCGTCCACCGGTTCGCCCTGCTCTATGGATGGGTCTGTGTGGCTGCCGTCTTTGTCGAGGCGGGACTTGGTGCGGCGTATACGTTGCCGTTGTGACTGCTTTCCAAGGGGTTTATCCTTCGTAGTGTCCCGTTGTTCCTCGTCGTCACTTCCTTTAGGTGTATCCACCATGTATACATCGTGGGATGAGGTGGCTGTCCAGTATCCTATAGGTGCTGTTTCATGGTTGTCTCCTACATCATCGTCCATGCCGTCGATGTGTTCGGAGTCGAAATCGAGCACGTCGTTTAAGCTATCGATAGTGGCTAATAAGTGGGCGGTGGGTGGGCGTTGAATTTCTTCGCCGTCCGCATCCCAACCTTCCTGACCGTAGTCCGGCCAGGGCTCTCTTGATAAAGAGAGAGAATTTAGTGAATTCAGGATGTCGCCAAAGGGCGAGTGCTGAAAGATGTCCGCGGCCGTGAACTCCATAACCGGCGCCCAATTGGATTCGATTGGCGGGGGCGCGGAGGGTTCAGAGTCCGGAGAGGAGTCCGGCACCTTGGAGTCACGGTCTTCGCAGCGACAGGATGGAGTTCGGCTCAATCGCCGTAGAGATCGTAGCCCCCGAGGCGGTGTCCAGCCACTCATCCTCGATCGGCGGAGTCAGCTCCGAGCTAAGGGTCGGAGCGGACGCTGGTGCGGCCTCCAGGGCACTGTTCGGCGGCAGAGCTAGATCGTGCCCATCGAGACAGTGCGGCGCGCTTGGCTATGGCTCGAATCCGTCGAAGATTAATTCTCCGCGGATGTCGTCCGTGTAGTTCAAACTCCCAAATCTGACCTGATGGCCAGGGGTGTAGCTTTCGATCTGCTCCAGATGGCCAAGTGAATTGGCCCGCAGTGCAAAGCCGCCGAATACGAAGATCTGTCCGGGGAAAAAAGTCTCACTCTAGACCGCGTCGTTGTTGATGATCGAAGGAGCCATCGGGCCTAAGGATGACGACACATAGGAACTCTCGATGAAAGCACCAATGTCGGTGTCAAAACCGGCTGATCTCGGGTAGGGGGTCCCGAACTATGCATCTAGGTGGATGGTAACAGGAGACAAGGGACACGATGTTTTTACCTAGGTTCAGGCTCTCTCGATGGAGGTAAAACCCTACTCCTGCTTGATTAATATTGATGATATGGGTAGTACAAGAGTGGATCTACCACGAGATCAGAGAGGCTAAACCCTAGAAGCTAGCCTATGGTATGATTGTTCTTCGTCCTACGGACTAAAAACCCTCCGGTTTATATAGACACCGATAGGGTTAGGGTTACACAGAGTCGGTTAGAATGTTAGGAGATCTACATATCCGTATCACCAAGCTTGCCTTCCACACCAAGGAAAGTCCCATCCGGACACGGGACGAAGTCTTCAATCTTGTATCTTCATAGTCCAGGAGTCCGGCCAACGGTGATAGTTCGGCTATCCGGACACCCCCTAATCCAGGACTCCCTCAGAGAGCTTTATAAGAAAAGCACCACTGGAGTCCTTCAAAGGTGTATCTTAGAAGAGGAAGGGCGGAATCTTCTGGCTTAAATTCATGCCGGACTCGGCGGGCACCACGCCGCAGCCCGGGCCCTTGTAAGCAAGGCCTTCCGTACAGGATTCTATTGGCCGACGGCCCGGGCAGATGCTCAGGACTTAGTCCAACGATGCGTCGGTTGCGAACTCTTTGCTAATCAAAGCCACATGCCACCCACCGCCTCCAAACTATACCCATCACCGGACCTTCAGTCAGGGGCTTGACAAGGTTGGACCCTTAAAGGAGGAACCCACAAGCAAAAATACCTACTGGTCATGGTGGATAAATTCACCAAATGGATAGAGGCCAAGCTCGTTAAGACGGCGAATCCGGACCGTGATAGACTTCATATCGGGGTCGACATCGTTACGGCGTCCCCACAAATCATCACCGATAATGGCACGAACTTCACGGTCGACGAGGTCAAACTCGTGCAAAAACATGGGCATCAAGCTCGACTACGCTCAGTCTATCACCTCAAACTAACGCCAAGTCGAATGAGCAAATGGTCTAATCATGAGCGGCATCAAACCCAGATTAGTGCGGTCCTCAAGGAATCTAACACGACTTTGGGTAGAGGAGCTCGACCAGACTGGGGTTGCGGACCATGCCGAATCGCACTGCTCGGATTCACACCATTCTTTATGGTATACGGCGAGAGGCAGTTCTGCCTGCGACATAATTCATGACTCACCTCGGCGTGCACATGTAATGAAGAAAGAGAAGCCGAGCTCGATCGGCAGGACAGTTTGACGCCTTGGAGGAGGAGCATGACGTGGCCAAAGCCCGCTCCGCATTCTATCAACAGCAGGCTCAAGATATCAAAGCGAGAAGTACGGGCCAAAACTTACAATGTTGGCGAAGTTAGTTCTCGCTGCGGACAAGAAAAAGGACAAACTCAAGCCCAAATGGGAAGGTCCCTTTATTATCGACCAAGTCCTGACCGGTGGAGTGTACCGTCTGCGAGATGCATCGGATAACCGACTCGAGCCGAACCCATGGAACGCAGCCCGTCTCCGAAGATTCTACGCCTAGAGCCGGATTCTGAGTTCGTCTCCTTCCTTTGTCTATTCTTTACACATTAGTTGTCTTATGTTTCTCTCCTTCTCCCTCTTTTTCTCTTACAACCTTTAAAGGCTCGTTCGCGCATTGTTCGCACACACTTGACGTGCTATCCGCGCTCATTATACCTGGGGGCTTCTCTAATAGAAGCTTATTTGTACGGGCTTTATGCCTAACACATGTGTAACGCTTCCGCATGTACCTTTTATTCACCATTATATGCATCGATATGACTTAAGTTTTGGCCAAGCTGGGTTGCTCGCCTCTGTGCTTACCCCTCGCTCCCGATTGTTCGCTAGGTGGTAAAGGAGCACCTCTGGGATTGTTACTGTTGGGTCACCGGATGTGTACCTCGATCGGGTGAAGCCGAAGCTAGCGTTTTAAGGGAATATTCGATCGGTGAACTAAAGATGATTTCTCACTTATTTATTATCCGCCTCAGATGCTTTTTCTGCTTTTTCACAGTCCGACATGCACTTTAAGGCATGCCTCCTGTGAAAGGAACCCTAACTAAACTATTCTCCCTGGAAGATGTTTCTTACTAACCATGTAGTATAATATAACTAGTTGGGCACTTGTCTGTTAAAGCACCAATGACCCCTAAGCCTGGTCTCCACGCATACCCCGGTTCTTACATAACCGTGATGGTATTCGGACACACTCCAGACTATAGGGTCCCGAGGTTGAAGCGAAAAGGTCCGCCATGACAAACAATCTACAATCCGGCTAGAAGGCATTTTTACATGTCATTTTAAATTACATAGTCAATTTGACTGGGTGTATTCCTCCGCAATACCATCTAATAGACTTTCTAGTTTACAGTCCTGTTGGGAATACTTTGCGGCCAATTCTACTTGGCCGTACACTAAGCTCACAGGGACCTCCTTCCCATCAGGCCCCACAGTCCGACCTCGCCATGTGGTTTGGGTCAGCCGTGTACAGCTGCCTTAACTATGGCCCAGCCTCCTCGGCACCTTGACGGCAGGCCGATATCTTCCATAATCGGAAGCGACGCTGCGCTCCCTTAAGCCTCTCTGCAAGATCTCCAAGGCCTTCGGGCAGGGAGACAGATGGCCACAAGGCCTGGGCAACGCCCTTCATCACCTGCCAAACTCGTTCGTGCAGTTGTAAGAGCTCGGGAAGAAGGTCACCCGTAGAACCGGGCATTTCCTCTGCTGGACGACCTGTGAGCATACCTACAGACATAACTCTATTAGTCGACTTCTTCGCCGAACTCTTCTTCAAAGTTCATTCAAGCACTTACTAAAAATGCCGCGTCGAAGCCGTCGATTCTCCTTCACGGAGTCCGCCAGCTGGGCACGAACATATTTGAGTTCCTCTCCCAGCTGGGCACGAACATATTCTTCTCCTTCCTCACACTCGTAAGCACGCTCTCCCTGGCTTTTAACCGGCGCAAGAGTTGTTGCTTGTCCGGATCTACTCCGGCACCATCTGCAATGATATTGTCAGATTTACACATACGCCGCACTTCACAACATACTTGTCCTTTGAAGCGTATATTACCAGAGGGGGTCTCCTTAGCCTCCCCTGCAGCGGCTAGTGCGGCCTCAAGTTGGGCTTTGCACTCTTCAAGCTACTGGGACAGTTGGATATTGTTTTTTGTAAGATCCTACATAACAAATGATCCTTAAATCAGTTATTCTAACTATTTTAAGTCTCGGGGGCTACTGGTATATATAACCATCAAATTTTCTCACCCGTATGTCTTTCACATACTGCTCCGTGGCTCTGGCTAGGCCATTTTGAGCGGCACGGAGGTGCGCATCTCCTGAATTGAAGGCATCCAACACCTCTTGGGAGAAACATGTGTCACGAAGAACTGTCCGGCGACGCCTCTAATTCATGGCACTCTCCACCTCGGAATTGGTGGCAGATAGCCCGTCCGCATCCTCTGTCGGAGGAGTGTCCGACGCATGCCTCGTGTTCGCCTCCGCTTCTGGACCTAGCTTTGGAGCCTGGCTGGTGGAGGCTCGATTGGCAGCCTCGCCGGATATAGTCCGGCGAGCGCTCTTTTTCCTGAAGGGAGCACGAGCATTAGTATACCTTCCGGGAATAAAACCTTGGAACAAGATGGCATGCCATACCGTTGCACCGGCGTCTCAATCCGGACGGCACTTCTTTTCAGCCTGCTGGGCCTTGCTGCGCCTTGTTGGCTAGCCACCACAGGCTCGGCCCTCCGCCTCGAGGGCTCCCCCTGCAAAACACCATTGATTTTTGGTGATCAAAGGTAAGCACGGATGGATCATTTTCAAAGTATTGGGACTTCGGTCTCAGTTACCTGCGAGGCTGGAAATATTCCGAGGTAATCGGCCGTAATGGCAACCAAGGCATTGTCGATGCTCAGTTGGTAAAATACCCCATTGATCAGCTCCACGGATATGTCCGGATCCTCTTGGGAGGCCGGATCAAGGGTCCTTTTCGGATCCTCGGGTTGTGGAGGAGGACTGTTTATATCCTTTGCGGCCCGACACAATTCCTACGTTGAAATCGCAAAATAAGGTACTTAACTATGAGAATATGGAATGTATGGGCATAAAGAAGTGTCCGCTTACCCAGCTTGGAGGATCGTACTTTGAAAATCTGCCCTGAGGATTGACGCGGAGGAAATCCTCCTCTTCTCCCTTGTATAATGCGGACAAGGCCTTCGTCAGAGCAGCAACCGATCCCGGCCCCTTACGGCCGCAGCGGGTGGCATCATCCTCCCCATTGAAATCCTACATGGGGTGGCCTCTATACTGAAGCGGCTGCACTCCCCGCATGATGCATGTGACCATGACCCCGATCATGGTCAGTCCGGAATAAGCTAGTAATCTTATCCGGCTCATCAGGTAAAGGACGTCCCTGTCATTTTCCTTCTGAGGGCTCCGTGGGCGCCAGCTTAGGCGCTTCTTCAAAGGAGCATTATTGAACTCAGAAGGCCGATCCAACAGGGTCCGCAGGGGACATCTTCTATATAAAACCATTCTGAAGGCTAGTCTTCGGACGCCTTCTTTGGGGTTCCGGATAGATATTCGGTCCCGGTGATGCGCCATAGTTCAGCTCCGCCCACTTGATATATAGACCCCTCCTGAGAACGGGGCACAAGGCAGAACAGCTGCTTCCACAAAGCGAAATGAGCCTCGACGCCCAAGAACAGCTCGCAAAGGGCTACGAAGCCCGCGATATGCAATATGGAGGCAGGCGTAAGGTTGTGCAGCTGGAGGTCGTAGAACTCTAGGAGCCCCCGGAGAAATGGATGAATTGGAAATCCGAGCCCTCTTATTAAGTAAGGGACAAGGCATACCCGCTCTCCTTTGGAGGGATTGGGGACGCTCTCCGCCTGCTTTCCGCCATTATAGGTGGCGAGTCCGCTCGAACCTGGACCATGAAGGCTGGGGAAGAAATCCCTTGGTTTGGAGCGCCACTAGCTCATTGTGTGGACGGAACATCTCTCCCAATCTCCAGGCTGAGGGCTGGTAGGGCGAAGGAGGAGTTGCGCCGACCGCCATGATGGAATGGATTTACATCGGATGCGCTCCGATGAATGCTCGCATGAAGGAAGATGGTGTGATTTGGATCTAAATCCTCATCTCTTTTATAAGGCAGCTTATTTGCGCAGCTACGGGGGTAAAAGTAAAAACACCCTGGCTTTTCGCATTCGTTTGACACATGGAAGATGGCCATTATTGGGCGTGGAAGCCAAGGAGCGCAATATTCACGAAAACCCGGACACTATTCAACAGGTACACAGAATTTGGAGAAGAACCCGCCTTGCAATGCTGAAGACAAATCTGCGCGCCGGACTCATCGTCATTGAAGCCTGGTTCGAGGGCTACTGAGGGAGTCCCGGATTAGGGGGTGTCCGGATAGCCGAACTATAACCTTCGGCCGGACTCCTGGACTATGAAGATACAAGATTGAAGACTTCGTCCCGTGTCCGGATGGGACTTTCCTTGGCGTGGAAGGCAAGCTTGGCAATACGGATATGTAGATCTCCTCCCATTGTAACCGACTCTGTATAACCCTAGCCCTCTCTGGTGTCTATATAAACCGAAGGGTTTTAGTCTGTAGGACGAACAACAATCATACCATAGGCTAGCATCTAGGGTTTAGCCTCTCTGATCTCGTGGTAGATCTACTCTTGTACTACCCATATCATCAATATTAATCAAGCAGGAGTAGGGTTTTACCTCCATCGAGAGGGCCCGAACCTGGGTAAAAACATCGTGTCCCTTGTCTCCTGTTACCATCCGCCTAGACGCACAGTTCGGAACCCCCTTCCCGAGATCCGCCGATTTTGACACCGACAGTCGTCTTCTTGTTTCTTGTCGCAGCCCCGGGCGGGCCTCTCTTGCTAGTTGTCCTTGCCGGGGCTGCCTGCTTGGCCGCCACGCTTCTTGCCGGATCCCTCAGCATCGTCTTGGTCCTTCTCCTTGTCCCGCCTTTCGTACTCAGCCTTTTGCTTCTCAGCAAGCAGCTCGACTTGTCGGCAGTTCTGGAGGTCGTGGCCCTTGGTGCGGTGGATCTTGCAGTATTGCTTGCCGGAGCTTCCTTGCTTGTCGGTAGCCGCTAGGGCCCGGCAGGCGGCCCACCCGGCAGTCTCCTTGCTGGGGGCGTCAGCCTTGACCTTCTTGCCGGCACCGGTATCGTCAGATCCCTCAACGGCAAGCACGGACTTGCCTTTGCGTTTTCTGTTGCGACGCCGGCTCTTCTTCGTCGGGGTGGCAGCGTCTTCATTGGTAGATTCGGTTTCCACGCCGGCGTCTTCGCCGGGGTACTTCCTTCCCTCTTCAGTCCGGGCGCACCTATCGGCCAGAATGTAGAGCTCGGCCACATCCTTAACCTTGGTCATCGCCAGCTCCTCGCGCATCTTGTGATTGCGCATGTTCTGGTGGAATGCGCTAATCACAGTGGCAGGATGAATGTCGGGGATGTTGTACTGCACCCGGCTGAATCTCTGGATATACTTGCGCAGGGTCTCCCCTTCCTTCTGGGGAATGATATGCAGATCACTGGCCTGGCCATGAGCTTGGTGGCCTCGTGTGAAGGCGCCAACGAACTCATGGCACAGATCCGACCAACAAAAAATGGAATCCACCGGCAAGTGCATCAACCAAGACATCACATTCGGCTTGAGCGCTAGCGGGAAATAGTTGGCAAGCACCTTATAGTCGCGAGCCCCAGCAGCCTGCATCGTGATGGTGTAGATGCTGAGGAACTCAAACGGATGGCTCTTGCCAGTGTACTTCTCGCCGACGTCGGGCTTGAACATGCGGTGGGACGGCCACTGGAACTGCCTAAGCTCACGGGTAAAAGCCAGGCATCCCACCTCGTAAGGTAGGCCGCTGGGGCCCCCCGGTGCCGGGTGGTCCATAGCGGGTCCCGCCCGCTTGTCCGACTGGCGGCGTGTTTCGTGCCGGCGCTCGACGGTGGTTCGAGCGTCTTCTTGAGCTCGCTCCCGAAGGACCTGGAACTGGTCGTGGAGGGTCCGCGGGTTGGACGATGCTATGGAGATGTTATCACAAGCGTCGTCGCGACGGGCCGACGCGCACGGCGGCTGGCGAGGAGGAGGAGAGTGCACCGTGGCCGCAGCTCCCGTGGTCCTCCCAGCGCCAGCATGTGGTGGCTCGGTGGAGCGCCGACCAGAGGGCCCCGCCGGTCACGGATCATCTTTGTTTGCGACGGCGATGAGGCTCCGGATGGTGGCCCTCCACTCATCGAGCTTCTCCGCGGCAGGAGGGAAGTCGAGGAGCAGCTGTGTGCGCGCCAAAGCTTCCGCTAGCGTGGGCGGCGGCGACAGCTGCGTGGATCGTGGCGTGCTTCGACTTCTCACTATGTAAGAAGGAGCTCCGTCACGACCCAACGGCTGCGTGCCATTTTCACCAGCGCTTCTGCGAGCGTGCTGAACCCCTTTATCTTGCCGATGACGCACATGGCTCTTCCCACGGCGGTGCCCAGGGTCACCAATGTGGTGACGCTGCTCGGCGCGCACACCATGGGAAGAATGCGTGGTGGTCGCCGGTGTAGGCGTCCTGGAGGTCACCGCGTCGCCCGGAGCCGGCAAAACGATGCCCCTGGAGGGCCCCGCACCGCTTGGGGGGGCCCAGCTCCGTCTTTGGATCCGGCGATGTGTAGCCGGTCGTCTGGCGCGTGAACGACACCGCTCGCCAGGCTCCGACTGCCTGGGCGATGTTGGTGCTCACGGGCTGCGACCCAGGTCCTGTCTGCGATCGGTCCGCTACTCGTCCGCACCGGCACGGGTCGTTCGGCTCCCAGCGAGTCGACCGCCGTGGCTGTCTTCTTCTTAGGGGCCATGGCGACGAAGAACTGCTAGGCTAACTCCTAGACCAGATTCTCACAATTGCGCCCCTACCTGGCGCGCCAAAGATGTCGGTGTGGAACCACACCTATGGGATCACAAGAATCCCTACTACGGTTGTCGGGTCGTAGGGTTGCGAGGAGAGCGGGGCTAGTAGACAACACAAGGATCGTTTACCCAGGTTCGGGCCGCGAGGATGCGTAAAACCCTAGTCCTGCTTTGGTGGGTGTATTTCTGAGAGTTCTTGAGCTCTCGAACTAGCTGTGGTCAGCGCGTGGTTCGAAAGAGCCGAATCCCTCTCCTGGTCGCCTGAGGCCTCCTTTTATAGGAAAAAGGGGTTGCCACAGTGGCACACAGGAGGTGGAAAGGTCTACAGTGGCACGAGGTTATCCCTCGTATTACAGGATAAGGTGCATTTGATGCGTAGCTTAGGTGTCCCCCTGCTTTATTGGGGACGGGGGCGAGGCACGTCCCGTCCATCGCCGCTCCTCCTAGCAGCTTTCAAACACAACATCCGAGACGAATGGCTCGCCAGACACCTCGGCTGGGAGAAGCCGAGAACCATGGCTGCATTGACAAGCCTCATGACCCGCTTTTGCACGGGAGAGGATAGTTGGCTGGCAAGATGCAGTACCAGCGATCCAAGTACATCCGAAGTAAGGGACGGAAATGGAAAACCACGATGCAGCAAGGACTAGCGCCGGATTAAGGGGAACGGCACAAAGAGCGCGACAATCAACACCGGATTCAAAAGCTCACGGCAGAACAATGAAAAACCGCCCCTTAAGGACAATAGCGATGAGCTATCCAACTTAAATAAAATCTTGGACAAGATATGCCAAATCCACAGTACTCCCAGGAGGCCTGCAAACCATATCCACAGAGATTGTTGGGTCTTTAAACAGTCCGGCAGACTCAACGCCGAACACAAGGGGCTCGACACACCAAGTGAAGATGATGACGAGCACCACAAGCAGAGCCCCGGAAAACAAAAGAATTTCCCACAAGAGGTTAAAACAGTAAACTCACTTCACGTGATCAAAGGGAAAAATAGAGCAGCGCCCACTAAAATGCGCACCGCACAAACTACCCTAGTGGAGTACCAACACTGGTTGTCAAAACCAATCACCTTCGACCATCAGGACTATTCCGAAAGTATCCGGAACGCGGGATGGACTGCCTTGATATTGGATCCTATAATTGAAGGATTCCAATTTACACAAGTCCTCATGGATGGCGGCAGTGACATAAACCTGATATATCAGGACACAATCCGCAACATGGGGATAGACCCAACCAAATTTCGCCATAGCAACACGTCCTTCAAAGGGGTAATGCCAGGCCCATATGCCCATTGTACGGGCTCCCTTCTGCTAGAAGTTGTGTTCGGCTCATCCGACAACTTCCGCCGCGAAAAGTTAACCTTCCACATCGCCCCATTCGACAAAGAGCTATCAAGCACTCTCAGCGTGAAGCTTTCGCCGCTTTAACGCAATACCGCATTATGCATCTCTTACACTTAAAATGCCCGCACCACGCGGCATCATCTCATTAAAAGGGAGTATTATGTTACTCGAAACACGGAAGAACGTGAGACTGCCTTGACAGCCCCACACCTATCCGGCTCCGCTAATCAAAGCACCTGAATAGGTCATTCAAACCCTGGACACGGCTAGACGAGTCCGGTGCCAACTAGCAGCATGCCCCCATACAAGGGGCTGCACGCATGTACAACAAGAGACAATAAAGCTCAAATTTTTTCACCTTTCGAATCGTACTCTTTTTATTTAATATAAAGTGGCTGTCCAGAGAAGAAAAATGGAGATTAGTGGAAGTGGACAAAACATACATTTTTAATTTCATAATTCTCTTTTTTTAATTGATACTGATTAGCTGTAAATCAATTTGATTTTGTTATGCCATTAAGGAAACACTATTTGGGATACAATATCCATTTTAGAACCGTTCACTACTAACAAATATAAAATATCAAAATAATAAATAATAACAAATAATATAGTTAATGGTTCCAATTTTTCCTAAATTTGGCAGTCTGTGACTGGAAACCCTTTCTCTTTTCAATACAAAGAGAAGGTATTTAAGCCATGTGTGTTTTTAGATACAATCAATCAAAGAGAATAAAACTGGGTCCAATAAAAAACAGGAATGAATTTATTAAAAGGGACTGGAATGGGATAAGTACAAAGGGATTCCACGATCTAAAAAAATGAAGAAGGGTTTAATAATCCCCTCCTATGAATAAAAAATTAGTAAAATAATGTGGATGAATAAGATTTTGCTCGATTTTGGATCGGATTTGGCGGCATGGCCAAGCGGTAAGGCACGGGACTGCAAATCCTTTATCCCCAGTTCAAATCTGGTTGTCGCCTAACCAAAAAAGTACTTAGGATTTCTTATTGTACTGATTGAACTCGACAAATTCTTGCCCTGCATAAGCAAAGGAAAAGAACTAGGCCTGTCGATACTGGATTTTACCATAGTTCTAGTTCTAAAAAAGACTGTCAATTTCTTCTTAAAAATAGGGATCTAGCAGGGTTCTGGGTAGTGGCCCAAACCGATACCAATAGGGATGAGGGATATACACTTATGAATTTCATAATTGATTCTATTCCGCAATTCGTAACTACGAAAGTAAGAGGTCGGAAATCTTGCTTTCCAAAGGTCCCTAAAGGACATTCCTTTTTCGCTCCTAGGATTGAAGAAGAGATTATACGAAAGACTATCAAGACTTCCTAATTATCTGACACTACCTACACTAAAGTAAGGTCTCTCGACTCTGTGCGAATTAGATTGGATAGGTTGATGGGAAATTTAGGAGTTGTGGAAAGAAGAGACATTCTTTCCATGCTTACGAGAGACTCCGAGTACTCAAACATTCAATCAGGATGGTCGGTTAGCTCTTATCTTTTAGAATAACTTAGTAAAAAAAGTAAAAGTAATAAATAAAATGAATCTCCTAACTCGGTAGCCCACGAGGTTCCAATGGTTAGTTTTGGATTTTTTCAGGCAAGAAAGCAAAGAAGAAGGGAGGATTCTCTATTACCAACTTCCCCCATTGTCCTGTCCTCATTGGGCATTCATCTTTCCCGATCTAGTGCCATCGTTCTTCATGTGATGGAGGGTTTGCATCATACCTACTACCCCTCCCCCGAGCTTAGTTTAGAGTTGCCTCAGCGCGCTCGAGTAATAACTGGGAAAATCAAGGCTGGACAGGTCTTCAAGCCAACTTCAGGAAGAAATGCAAGTGAAAGAGAATGCTCTCGAGGGCGCAGGAGTCTTTCTGTCTTTCTTATTTGAAATCCAAATCAAAATGCATCAACTTGATAAATTGACTTATTTCTCACAATTCTGCTGGTTATGTCTTCTCCTCTTTGTTGGAAGATGAGTACACATCGGGTAATCCGCCCATGAGAGCCCAATCACAAGAGGCTCATACAGAAAGCAATCATCCCATAGCCCAATATCGAGACCACAGCCTATTATTCAAACGACAAAGGATCCGTCTTTCATCATCCAATCTTCTCGATCGAACATATTGGCAGCAATACTCCTTTCCATGGCCATTCACGGCCCGCAAAGCTCAACCACTCGTGCCCGAGATCACTATCCAATCAAAAACAAGACTTCCAAGATCCATCTCACTCAGACCCTTTTGAATGTAGCGGATAACAACGGAGTGGGGCTATCGAATTGATATGTATTCGAATCTTAGGAGCTGGTAATCACTGATATGCTCATATTGGTGACGTTATTGTTGTTGTAATCAAAGAAGCAATGCCCAAAATGCCTCTAGAAAGATCAGACAGAAGTAAGACGAGTTGTAATTGTACCTACATGTAAAGAACTCAAACGTGACAGTGGTATGATAATACGATATGATGATGGTTGTCATTGATAAAGAAGGAAATTCAAAAGGAACTCACGTCTTTGCTGCGATCGCTAGGGAATTGAGACTTATGAATTTCACTAAAAGAGTCTCATGAGCTCCTGAGGTATTAAAAATACTAGTAGTAGAGACTATGATATAGTAGGGTATCAGAATATAGATCAATTAGTAGATTGTGTCTGACGCATATACATGAACAAAAAGAATAATTAGATAATAATAAGAATAAGAATTCGAATCTTAATAAAAGGAAGGGTTCGCATAGAATCTAATAATATTACCTGTACAGTGAAAGAAAGAGATAGAGGTTACATGCAGAACTTCAATAAAACGGGGAGAAATATCGATCATTCATTAGTTAAAATATAACTAACATTCTCTTTTCCTCTTGGTATAGTTTGCACTTCAAATATTAAGCGAAGAAACATCTTCTTGGTTCATTAGTGGATTAATATTAGGCACTATCTTTAATAAATTAATTAATATTAAGAGGAAAAGATAGAGGATGGTATTCCAAAGATCAATAAATATGAGTTTGCTTAAATATTTTACGTTATCATTCTCCGTGCAATCCATTATCTTTGGTATTCCTCTATATTTAGATCATATTATATAGCTATTTCACAGGTTTTATTTACATACCTCAGTCATGTTATTTGTCTAGCCTTCAATCAGAATAGCCTCTCCACCGGTTTCGAAGATTCTTTCGGCATCAATGTTCTTTTGGAATCTTGCTATGAAGCAAATAACATTCTGGAACAGTTTAGGACAGAACATGCCTCAGTAGAAAGCGAGCTTTTTTCGCGTATGGCCACCTCGAAGCCCAATTAGCGCACGGGCTGCCCCCTCAACTCAACCCTGACGAGTACGCAAACTTGGCCAGGGAGCATTTAGATGGTGTAGTTAGTATTGACCACTACCACCAAGTACATAAATCACAAATTGATGAAGTCCACATAATGGAGCTCAAAAGCCGATTAGCAAATCTACTTTTTTAGCATCTTGAAACCGCACATAAGAAATATTATGAATGAATCACCTTACAATAATATACGAGAGATAGCTTTCTATTTTGTCGAACAACAAGTCGAACCCAATGAACAATTCCATTATAGAGGTTTTTCCACTATATTCACGATATTTAACAAAATGGAATAAATTCTTCACAATTTCTAGAGTTCCGGGATTACTTCACTGATATTGATTTTCACCTAAGCACGGCCTCTAGGTTAGTTCAAAGTGTAATACAATGAATTATTGATACACCGAAAACGGGTCAAGATGGATACATAAAATTGAGACATTGTGGATTACCCAAATTGGGACGACGATAGGACATTTCACTTTCTTTCGCAATATTTCTGATCATGACTCAACCACTAGGAAAGGGGATTGCTTACTCTTAGCCATGTTTTTGCTTATGCTTAGTCAAGTGAGGATTCCATTCGAAGTAACGTAACGGGAGCACCATCTTCAAAACTTCTCGGGATCCGGAGTTTTTCGATAAAAGGTCCCATCCTTCAATATCATGATTGGGTCAACCAGGCCAGATCATAAGTGAAATAGTTTGATCAGGTCGACCAGGTCAGGCCCGATCATGAGTGAATAGAAAATCGAAAACGTACATAGATGTTCCAGCGGAAATACTTTGTTTAATTCTACCACTTCTACTAGGAGTAGCCTTTTTAGTGCTAGCTAAACGTAAAGTAATGGCTTTTGTGCAATGTCGAAAGGGTCCTGATGTAGTGGGATCATTCGTATTGTTACAACCTCTAGAAGATGGTTTGAAATTGATTCTAAAAGAACCTATTTCACCAAGTAGTGCTAATTTCTCCCTTTTTTGAATGGCTCCAGTGGCTACATTTATGTTAAGTCTGGTCGCTTGGGCCGTTGTACCTTTTGATTATGGAATGATATTGTCACATCTGAACATAGGGCTACTTTATTTGTTTGCCATATCTTCGCTAGGTGTTTATGGAATAATTATAGCAGGTTGGTCTAGTAAGATGGGGGTGGCCATTCGGTCGCCTATAATATAGGGACCAATTGGTCAAAATGGGTTTGTGCCGCAGGTGTTCAACGATCTACTCTACACAGGTGTGGGCTTACAGGGCTAGGGCTCATAAACCCTTTCTTTCATTCATCAAGGGGCCGGTCACTTTTCTAGGCCGGGATCGAGAAGTGGAAGCCATAAAAAAGAGATGTTTATCTTCGCACCTCATATCAAGAGGAAAGGTAGCTTGTCAAGCTGGTCTCACTATTGGAAATTCTAGCTTTCTTTTTTTTTCACCGGCTCTTCTTGTTTGTCAACGCTACTAAGGACCTGACGGTTCGCCAACTTGATGGATGAAAGAACATGAGAAAGGGTTCTAAAATAAAAGGCTGGAAAGTCTACTACAGTACAATCAAAGTCGGCGGCTGAGTTTGCCTAGCCTCGCCTACTCATTTTTATAGGCGACCGAGTTAGCGAAGAGGCTGAGGGATAAGAGATTGTCGGTGTGTACGTAGCCTTCATTCTAGTATGCTACACAAAGTCACTTAGCTCAACGTTAATTAAGAGAGTAAAGGAGGAATACCCTACATAGAAGAACCACAGTTCGCTTACAAAGGTATAACCTCTAGCTCCCCGGGGCTAAGCTGATTCGCACCACTGATAGTTAATTAAGATTCCATTTCAAAGGCGCTACTTTGTTTATGCCTTTGTCATTGTCACTCAACTAAGGTTGGCCCTCGGCCCCTTCGAATCCGTAAATCGAGAGCATGCCACAAAAGGATGGTCCCTATGCATTTCATTCTTTCCGAACATAAAGAATTAAAGTACTGACCCCCATCATGGTGAACCTCTCCTTGTGATCGAGATGAGGTAGATGCCTCCCAGCCGGGGGGCGGATCGAATCAGAGTTTCCTTAGGTAGCCACCGACCTATAGTTCTCCTTAAACTTTTGTGCTTGGTGGAAAAGAAGCGAACAAAGCTACGCTCGCTTGATGTCTTGTTCTCTGCCGCGGACTGGGATCGCTCGCCACCTAGGCCCTCTAGAAAAAAATTGGAGCAACATTGTATGAGAACATATTACCCATCTTCGAGGACAAGGGGCGGAACGACCTCTCGATCTACTTATTGCAGCCCAGGACGGGCGTTGTCGTCTAGGCGTGACTTCTTGTTTTGATCTCCCCTACGCCTAGGATGTTGTCTGGGCCAAGAGCCATAGTTAGTTGTTGTTTCCATTTGTTTCTTCTTTCTCTTGTTGATACTGACAAGACCCAGCAAGATGATGATGTCTGCTGGTTGGTAGGGAGAGAACTCTTAGTACAAGCAAAAAAAGGGCGCTGGTGAAAAAAAGCAATCTTTTGATTTAGTTTCTTGCTCTCCCTTAGCAGCGGGAAAAGGAGTCTATCTATCTGCCTAGCTTTGGTAGATTTCCCCCGCATAATTCAAAAGCGGAAATTCCATGAATCCACGAGGCGGATAAGTCGGCGACTCGGCAGTAGTCTTGGAATTGAGTTTACGGTCGATGGATCTGATCTATAGTTAGGGGGCAATACATACCAAAAGGTTCGAAGAAGGAAGGCGTAGTATATAACCAACCCACCCATAGCCGGTCTAACTGCTGAGAGAGAAAAGTGCTTTTCTCTCCCTAAGAGTCCTGGAGTACACACAGCTATTGCGGATCCTTTCCGAGATAAGGATTTTTGATTCATAATTTAGAATCAATCCATGTTAGGTCAACATCAAGACAAAGCATCTCAGTTGGCTCTGTCAAGGAAGTGAAACAGGCATTCCTAGGTTGAGGTTACCATTGGATTGACCCTCAGTCAGGCCTCCAATTCCAAGGTGTTGATTCAGCAAGTTCCCCGCGCTACCCCGCAGGAAGTCTAATCGGATCATTCGGTGGTTCCGTAATGAGTAGTCGAATAAACATTGAGGGGGCCTTGCCTCCTCCTTCCCGCCCACACCTTTATTCTTTTCCTCCTAGCCTTTCATCTTACTTTTCCATCGGGTAATTGTTTGTTTTCAACTGGTATGGATTCTGAACCAAGAAAGATAGGCAACTTTCACTTGAAAGAAAGGAGCTTCAGAACTCTTGTATTCCATCGAATAATAATAAGAATAAGAATAAGAGCAATAAGGGGCTATCTTTGTGAAGGGACCGACACCAGAAAGTAGATCATATGGCCTTTCTTTTGCAGAAATCAAGTAAAGCCCCGGCCCAAGAAATGCAGCAAAGCAAGTCATCTTTGGTTTGGAGCTAAATTCTCGGATGTATAGGCTTGATCGAGTGCCTTACCTGAAATCGACGATATAAAGTGGGCTCTTTAGCTTGCTCCGACAGAGGTCTCCTTCTCCCTTAGCAGCGAGATCAGTCCCTACCTCTTTTCAACCAATCATTCATACCGTATGCCTTTTCTATGCCTAAAAAAAATTCATGTCTCTCCTCTCTGAAGTCGGACCTTATTGAAAAGTTCTTTCGTGGTGTTCAGGATCCCATGCTTTGTAGTTCACGCATGGCTTTCTCTAGCGAAGCTAATGCCGAAAATTAAAGACCTTAAACAGAAAGACACATGAGGTGGCGAAAAATGAAAAAAGAGAAAGAGCTTACAAACTTCTCTGAACCCGGTAGCCAGTGGAGCCCTTATTCATGGGTTAGGGACTAGCATTGAACAAAGTTGGTGACAGCCAAAGAAAAAGTGAAAGGGCAAGTAAATAATCTAAACATGCGGGTAAGCAGCAAAAAAAGAATAAAAGTAATGCGCCCTACCTGTTAGTAAAGTAAGGCCTTCCAGAGCCGATATATCTAACACAGACATACACGCGGATCAGGACACAGAAATAAATGGACGTCAATCCGGTAATGAAATTGCATAGCAAGAAATGCAATATGTTCATACTTGATGAAACGCACATCATCCAATTCATGATTTAAGAACAAGAGAATGAGATATTGACTTTTTTTTACATCTGTAACTACATTCTCACATTTCTTTTTTGATCTCATGACTTTTTATGCAATCGGAAAACGAATGAGATCAGAAAGATAGGCGGACGACTTGACCATAAGTTCGGATGTTTCTGTGAGCAGTAAGCAGCAGATCTCCCCTTTTTGGGAGAAAGTTGGTTAAAAAAACTAGGGATAGCTAGCAGGTATTTTATAAAGGTTCAAAAAGAAGGTATTTCAAAAGGGCTTTGGCAAAGGAGGTTCACCTTGCCTGCTTTCCTTGTCCTCCATTCATCGATATCCTATACTGGATACCTTTGTCTTTTCTGATTGGAGGCAGTAGGCTATTCTCGTTCTTAGCTTTATACGCTGAAACATGCCATTGCGTAGGCTCATAGGTGTAATTCATATTCGTATTTGTTATTGGCGTACGTAATTTCCTTACTACGTCTATTGCTCGTAGGAATATCTCTAAATAGGAATCATAGTCCTCGTATGTACATCTTTCGTATTGTGATAAAGCACCTATGCCGCTAGAAATAGTAGCGCCCTAAAGAAGGCGTTCCAGGTTCTTTTTCCCCTGGTTTGTATCAGAGCTGACCACTGATAATATGAGAAATGAAACATTTGGTGTGTTTTAATTCATTCTCAATCTTGTTTCCCCTTGCGCTCCGAGGGAAATAAAGGGGAAATCACTAATTCATTTGGAGTTGTCTTCTAACTGACTCATTGACATGAGAGATTGGATGCGATGCGCCAGTCACTCGTACTATAGCGAACAAAGGTCACCGACAAACGACCGTTCCATAATGGAACCTGGCACTACTGTTTTCCCTAAGGGCCGACCCACCTTTTCAGAGAAACAGACACATGACATCACTATATTACGCATTTTAGAGATAAGAAAGTGGAGAATGCACTCTTCCCTTTTTTTACAATTTAAACTCATGTTCATGGTATGTTTTATTCCCAATTGTTGCCCGTGTGAGAAGAAAGAAGAGAAATTGGGCCATGTTTCCCGAGAGAGATTGCCTTCTCTCAGGCCAGCAGTCTTATACTTATAGTTGACTGCTCTATGACGATCTGACCTCTTTCCTGGGCTCTGCTTGCTAGTCTACGCTCTGACCAATTCAGTCAAAATCGAAAAAACGATGTTTCCTTGAAAAAGTCTAAGAAATAGTAGTAGTAGTCAAAAAGTGCACTTTTTCCATATATTTTGATTTATAGGGATCCCTATCTTTATCTCTATCCACAGAGATACCTATGTATATATAGAGAGATTTTTCTCAAAATTGATCTAGACTATCCTCTATCTAGATAGATATGTCCCTATGAGCGACTAGGCCGATCTTTTTTTATATGTTTTGGCCACGTCCGTTTCCGCTCCGAAGAGGAAGGTTTGGATCTTTCAATCTTATGTCTTGAGGGATGTGACCTATGTTAGGTCCACAAGATACCACAGCTTTTAGTGTTCTATGATTCACCTCCGAATAATGAGTAGGTAGTTCGATCCTTTTGATTATTATCTTCCTACTAAACGGTGATCCGGAGCAATAGGTCGAATTAATATATAAAGAAGACTTTTCTAGAAAAGGACTTATTGTTCGAGTAGGAAGATTTCGGTTTTTCTCCTTCCCTCTTTTCAATAAGAAGAACTATTTGAAATGAAACAAATTCCTCTTCATTCTATTGTGCTCAGCAAATGAATTGCCTAAGCATACTTTTGCAGATCCGAACTTCTCTGTTCTTTCAAAGTCTTCTTCTTGCATATAAGAACGCAACTTTTGCAATTCCTTGGATTTGAGTAGTAAGCGGCATCCCCTATGTGTTGTGAGTACGCTGAACCATTCCTTTTTTGTTCTTCTCTAGATTCTGGCCGGTAGGAATTTGCCTATGATTTTTCCAACTAATATCTCGATATAGAAAGATCTCCTTATTTCAAAACCGCGGGTTCTCGCGTCATATTCTTTAAAAGATATTAGATCATCGTGGTAAACTTTCAAATGATTAATGGTTACCAGTCCATTATTCAAACAAACCCTTCGATGACTTATCGGCTGCATTGCTTGAGGAAGAGTGTCACTAAAATGGAGACGAACTGGAATCACGTCCGATCTTGTTGCTTGATTGAGTAAAAAAGGGATATATGAAGTTCGTTCTATTCCTCTGTGCATCTCCCTTATGGGTAAATCCCCATAATAAAGAGACAACTTTCGTGTAGTTTGTGATTTGATGTTACTATTTAGATTTTCTCTCCAAGAAAGATTTCTTTCAATGGATCTCCTCTTGTTCCTCAATCTTCGGAGAATACGGCGTTGGATTAGAGAAAGTTCTCTGTTCCGAAAATTTCCTGGAAGTAGACGACACATTTTAAATCTTAATGCTGGCATGGCATATTTCGTTGAATCAGTCTTTTTCGCCACATCCCGTATAAAGGGGATCGAACCCAACTCTTCCACGAACCCCTCATGAATGGCCCTCCCTTAATTCAATGAACTATGAGTATTCCTTTTTTTCAGTTCTCATAAGTCCTTGATATACTAGCAAAAACTCAATATTTGACCGACTGCGTCACAGTGCTCAGGTAAAGTGGCAGTGGTTGAAAGTGAGCGGAAACGTCAGTGTTTTCTGTGCGTTACGATAGTAGTGGTGAAAGAAAATCCAATTAAAATATCTCAACGTAAAAGGAAAATCGTTTCACTTTGAAAGGAAAGATAGCTATATGAGATTGAAATCACTCTATCTACGATATTCGTTGCACCATGATTGAAGGACAATGAGGGGCAGGAATCGCTGATAATGACACCACGTCTGTAGCATCTACTGCTATTGCAAGGCCCCACTGATCTATCTCCCATTCACTTAACAATTCCTTCGGCTCTCTCCGACTATTATTTGTCATTCCCAAATCCATTCTTGTCTAAGCTGCTCATGGTACTACTTTTTTTTATTTTGCGTTATTTTATTAGGCGGAAGATCAGGAAAATTAGGTAGTATCTAATATGTCCACGAACTAAGTATAATCTCGGAAACCCACCTTAATCCATTTTATATAGAATCTTTCTCCCTCCGTAATCCATTCCTCCATTCCACACTCTTCTTATAGTTATGACTGAATCCGAATCCTCAAAAAAATACCGAAGACAAAGAGAAGACATCAGAGAGCGGAGAGAGAAGAGAGCGGTTGTTGGAACAGCAAGCCCTACTTCCTTCACTGGGACACTGTCACCAAACAAAAACAAAACTAGACTACCCGAACAACAAGTCCTGCCCCTTCCTCCCAGATCTGCACGTTGAACAAACAAAGATACTCCCCCTCATCCGATAAAAACAAGTATTATTTCTCAGCTGGCAACAAAGAAACGCCTAGCAGAAGAAAGTAGTTATTCTTGCATCTCCACTACTTGGAAAGTAAGTCATTGACAAAGGACCCAACCCTTCTTAATTCGCTGAGCGAGACCTAAGATCTGAATGAACATTAGTCGAAACCCTGAGCCCATCGTGTCTGCGAGCTATGCAATGGCTCTACTGGAGATTCTGTAGGGAGAGCAGTCGCTAACCTTTCCTTCGGTCAATCGCGAGAAATTTGCGAATTGAATCCGTTGTCATTAGATTGATCAACTATATACGCTAATTATTCAAACAAATGCTCTCCGGTGGAAATGAACCACGAGAGACTAAGCCCTGCCGATAGAAGTAGAAGCGTTAGCCACAGAGTGACTTTTTAATTGACACCTACTAGTGGTTTGTTTCTACTTCCAAGTTGACTGGACCAGGTACCACATTTACCATAGGATATGCTTATCTGATGAGGTCCCTCGAGTCATCTCTGCCACTTTGAATTTCTTATGAGCTGTTCTTAAATGATCTTCAAAGTACTCAAGCTTCAAACTCCTTGCTAACAGATAAAAGGAATCAAGCTTAAAGGACTATATGACTAGCTCTTCCACATCCTCGCCACCATTCATAAGGCTTTCAAGGAATATTGAGATATCTCGTAAAAGAGAAACAAACATTCTCGGTTGGTCCACTATTAGCGAGGCCTAAAGTCTTCACTTCATTAGTCTAGGAATAACACTAAAGTAGCACCCTCACTACATTCTTGTTCACCGAACATAGATCTATAAAGAACGATTACCTTTGGTACACGATATGATCTGTCGTCATGACCCATGAACTGAGCTTTTCACTAATCGAAATGGTCCTCTCAGCATGTTTCAAGGGAAGCAAGAGATCGTTTTCTCAGGATATTAGTCACCCAATCTTCCCAATAGTATTCCTTAACTCATGAATTGATACACTTGTTCATTCTCTTTATATTTCCACTAGTTTCTTTTGTTCACTTGCAATGCGGCATTTGAATCCATTTTACTCCACTTCTCTCTCTTTTCTTCCTAATGAGGGTGATGTACTCTGGGTTCCTGATCATCATGACTGGAATTCAAGAGGATTCCTTGAGTACTCGTTACTTCGAGGTCAAATGGTGCGATGGTATTCATCCAAATTAGGAAACTTGTAGCGACTTGCATTTTATGGACTCTTCCTTCCTGTAGGAATAGGGGATAGTGGTAACGTGAGCCACCTTTCCTATATAGAGCAGTAATAGCACATGTAAGTTCCTAGGGTTTATATAGCGAGTCAAGGATCATAAAACAATTAGCAAATCATCAATGGACTCCAAATAGCTATTTCATTGAATCGTACACGTGATTAGGCGGGGACATGATTCGAACCTGCAGTCTTCAGGTCATGAGCCTGATGAGTTGACCAATTCCTCTACCCCGCTTTAGTCTAAACCTTTCATTAACATACAGAAAATAGAGTTCGATGCCAGGCGGATACTTGACATGTTCCCCTCGGGATAGCTTCTTCTTACATAAGCATCTGTCTCTGAGGTTGACATAACAGATCTAGCTAATGATACAGGAACCATTGGCCGGATGAAAGGAAGCAGGCAAGTCGATTGATCAAGGAGAAAACCTTGATCTTTCCTTTACCCCTAGATTTTGGATTATCCGGAAGGAGCACGAGGAGATTTGGCACATTAGCACGCATTCCTACTACTTGTTAAAACAAACTGCTAGCATGGCGAAGCTCTACTAAGCTATATCAATAGGCTCCACTCCTTTCCTGGACTGGACTGAAACTAATAGGTTGCTTCCTCGTCCGTACTTCAACTAGGAGGTTGTTGATATCACTCTAGATTCTCGAAAGGATATTGGATTGATTTCAAATCAAGGAAACTGTTGAAATCGGGTAACGGACCTATTGTTCCTTATTATTTTGTCATCCTCGGCTCTAGTTGAACAATGCACACACCCCGCTTGAGTTGCACATAATAAGGTGATCCGTGAGGCGGGTAGCTATTAGTTAGTGCGATGTGCAGTGAAGTAAGAGATCTCTCTACTCTAGTAGACCGGATGAACTAGCTGCAACGACCAACATTTGATTGGGAAGACAGAACACATCCGTTGACGTGCCCAGTTGAGCTACTGTAAGGTAGTCTAGTTAAGGAAAGGAAATCGGCTATTCCCCTCACGCTAAGGGTGCGATTCCTTACTCTCGCCAAGATTCATTTTTCTCCCCAAGCTGGGTTTAAGCTTTCTATCTGTCCTTTCATATTTGAACAATAAATAATGGAATTGTAGGGCCCTTGATTTATGGGATAACCCGACCAAAGCATAACGATAGGATTCCTAGTAGAAGGCAGGGCAAGTGAGTTCTACACAATATTCGATAATGAAACGAGCCTTCCTCCTTCCTGGAACCTCTGGATCCGAGGCCCCGACACCCGAGTAAGTTATCAAACCTGTTCTGTTTGCTTGTTTCCCGTAATTCATAACAGAGGCCTTTGCTGGCACTTCTCATCTCACCTAGCGTGATGCAAAGTTCAGTAGCAGACCAGAAACAAATATCGACTTCTACTCTCCAAAGCAGACCAGAAACTAGTATCGACTTATCCTCGGGGGGAAGAAGTCTTCATTGGGCCCATTGTCAAATAGCTCTAAGGAAAAGGCTGCACTGAACTAGAAACCACTAGGTTCGCCTTGCCCTGGAGGACTTGATCTTCTTGATTCAGCAGATCAACGCATCCCACTATCTGAAGAAAAGAAGGAACGCAACCTTTCTATTCTCCAGAACTGGACGGGGAGAGTAGTATCCTGCACTAACCAATTAGAAGCAAGAGCTACGGGCATACTTAACTAGAACCCCCTCTTAATTAACTTCACTAACCAGCCCTAACTTAATGGAACTTACCTTAGTACACTATTTCTATTATACAGAGCAAGAGAAAGAAAATGATCTTCTTATCTTATCAATCCTAAGTCCTGTTAGTGAGTGGTAAAACAATATATCCGACTAAACTAGTCCTCTTAGATTCAAGTAGTGGATCGTTGCAATGGTTGTCTTCTCCTTTTGTCCGTAACATGTCCAAAACTCAAGACTTTGCACACCCACCAGTCACTAAATTAAGGAAGAGAAGCGGGTTGTGAAGCCCCTACTTTGAAGGGGCTATTCTGCCCTGACTTTTTGTCACTCATACACGAAGTCACTAGTGAAATGGGTTCCCCTACTGTAATCTTTCACTAGCCCCAATGGATACGCACATTCGATAGAATCATAGTTTCCCCTACTTTCAATTGCTAATCGATGATGAAGCTCTTTCCCCTTTCTTCGACCTCCTTCCTGATATCCCTTAACTAATACTTGCCCACCTCCTCTCATTGACCACTGTCTTCAGCAAAAGCAGGTTTCTAGTTTGCTTTGTTTGCGGACAAGAAGGGACAAGTGAACTATTGACTAAACCAGGACTCGTACTAGCCCATTCCTTCCCAGAACTGCACCGACTACAAGATGTATGAACCTATCGATCGACTTGTAGGGAGGATATTGTATTTCTCTTTCGAGCGTTCAAAGCTCTAACTGCTAGAATCAATGGATGCATGCCCAGCCCCAAATACAGATGCAAACCCTCCAGACGGTGCTGATTCGGGAAGTAGTTGCGGTCACGTTTTCTTCTGGTGGATGGTATCGATCAGCGTTTGAAGGAAGCTCTGTTTTCCTATCAGCATTAGTCAGCTTTCGAGTCCGTCAAGCGAGTGCCGCGGGGAAAGGAAGAGTATTTCATCATGGCCATTTATTAGGAATACTTGGATAATTTAGGACAGTTTCTCTAAGGCAACTATTGAGTTAGTCGGTTCATAGGTTGTCATAAAATATAGGTGTAGGAAGCCTGGACTTTGATTACCGATTATGAAAGCGAGTACTCTTTTTCTCTCCCCCCATTAACGGAGAACTATCTTAACCTCCTTCAGCAAGTTCATTATCTACAAGTAAGTTAGAGAATTCTTGTTGTCAAGCTAGTTATCTTATACAAGACTTTTCTATAAGGTCTGCAAGTAGGTTCAGGTGGAAGCAGGAAAGTAACACCACCTGGTTTTAGACTGGGTGTAACTCTTTCTCTTTAGCCCTTTATGCTAGTCTGTTCCCTAAGTAGGATAAGTTCATTATGTTATTACAGGTAGTATTGCTCTCAAAGCTAGGAAGGAAATGTAACGAGCAAGCTTATTTAGTAAGATCCTAGAGAGTGGAATACTTTGAACGAGCAGGGGAGCGAGCGGAGTACTTTACGCAAGTAGTGGTTTACCAGGAACTCGTATAAGAGCTAGTCATATAGTCCTTGAGGATTATTCCTTTTATCGGTAGGGCTGTTAGCAAGGAGTTTGAAGCTTGAGTACTTTCAGCTTTCCTGTCTTAGCTAGGAATGAAGTTGGTTCAGAGGTGTCAAGTAGACTGGTTAGATCTTCTCTTCCTTCTCATAATGCGAGTAATATCTCTACGACACATTCCACTTTATGTTGATCAGTTTAAGCATGAGCAGCTCGTTCAGGAGCAGCCGCCTGTGGAACTCTTGTTTTGAGGAAGCAATGAACATTATTTTTTTTCATTCTCAATAAATGAGGAAGGAGGGGTCAGGTCCTCACCTGCGAGTGAGGCAAGGCTTTCTTTTATAATACATCCTACCCGATTTTGGTTGACGATTGCGTTCTATTCCAATTATTCACTTGTTTTTCTTGTCACTATGGCGAGACCAGATGAGAGAGAGAACTATTTTCCATTTACGCATGCACCCGAGCGAGGTTGGAACAAGTCTTTATTTTCTTGTTGGTTCCTTCTTTATTATTTATTCCAAGTTTTTCTCTTCCATTGCGTTCATTAAATTTAGGAAAAATAGAAGCTGCAGAAATGCTTGCTTCTAAAAGTCTTAAAGGCTCTGATCAAGGTAATGAACATTTTGCACTTGGAAACTAATAAGAAAGGAATTCAAATCATAGTTCAATACAGACTTTTTGTCTTTTAGGAAGGTGAAACTTTCCTTCAATACTTGTGCGCTCTACCCATCTCTCTTGAAAAAACCCACTACACATCGAGTGGCGGGGGTATGTGTGTAGGCATTTTCAAGGACATTGAAACAACATGTCGATAAATTGCTATAGAAAGTGGGGCTAGATCGAGAGTTCTAACCTTTTAAGTGGGTTGGGTGATCTTCAAACTCTTGTTTTCTAGCGAAAGAACGCCCTTACGGCGATGATCTCCTAGAAGCGAGTATAGTAAGGTTGACTTCAATTGAGACAGAAATATCACTGGTCAGCTCCTTAGCGTGACAATTAACATCACTTTCTTATTACCTAAGAGATTAGATAAGGGAAGAAGGCAGGCCAAAGATTATAGATTCATAGATCGTACTTCTAACGTTTTGTCTGAGTCAGTCCTACGAACCCTTCCAGGTGAGACACGAATCCTAGCCTATCAGAGTCGCAGAATGAAGGGCTCTTTAGAAGGCGCCACCCAAGTCTCCTTTGATACTTCGGAGTCAGGAATTGTTTTCCAAGGAAGGCGGATTTTCTGCATTCTGCAGACTGAACAGGTGTCTGAAAGATCGATGTGCCATCTTTCTAACCACCTTCATTTGTTGTATGATCGGTAGGGAAGGAGCCTTTGATTAAGGGACCCCAACAAACAAATCTCTTGTCTCGGAGCGGCACCAAGCTCAGTCAGCGGAACTAGAACATTTCTTTGATTGATAGGTCGATAGGAAGCAGGCAAGCAAACCAAGTTATAGGTTTGGAATTTAGAACTCGGAAAGGTTGTCCTGTGACTACCTTTGAAGTCTTTGGGTAGGACACCAGGCAAAGGTCTTATGATGAACCACGCGCATATGAGGTTTACTGTAGCCCTAAAGCTTTGTCCCCTATCCTACCACTAGATCTGCTATGCCGGAACATGAACAGAGAAAGTTGTGAGTGTAGTCTAAGGAACGAACCCGGGGTTGCTCTCGCAAAAAGATTGTACTAAAGAAAGCTAGAAAGCTCAATTCCAAGCTTTAAACCTCTGGTCCATGGGTCGGTGAACGAATGGTTTTTGGGAAATAGAGAACATGGACTCGATTGAACAAAGCTGGCACCGGAATGAATAGCCCACTTGTTTCAGGCAAGAATGAATGGGACTGATCGACTCGAGTTATCGAGCGATCTCCACTCTTCAACTCGAGCTTTCACTTCTACTCTTCTCTTGTTTTGATTTATTAGCTTTTTAGGGAAAGAAGAGGGTCTGAAATACAACTATGTCTACGAGTGTCGTGAATGAACCTTCGGTTCTTCCCAAGAACAAGGAGACACGAACTAAATAACTCGTATCAGGCTATGGGAATAGTGAACGGGAAGAAGGAACTAGTGAGGCTTTTGTTGGTCAAACAATATGCCCTCCTCACTTGAGGAGAGTGAAGGTCATGACTTATTGAAGCAGAGCGTCAATTGGCCAAGAGAAGGGGAACTCCTTATGTCGGTAACTATTGAATTTCCTATCTAACAGTGGAGCGAAGCGGAACGTTGAATGGGAAACTCGTGTCGTTGGTTATCCAATTTCCCTCCTTTCTGTTTCGACAAAGAAAACGTTTAGGTATTGGTAATAGGATTCCCACTATGATTTGCAGAAAAAGATAGATTCTATAATAATCCATAAATAATATATAGAATCAGGCTCCGTAATCAAGTGCTCATTGTGAGAAGAAGATCTCTGAGGCATGTACCCATTTCTCCTGCAAAATAAGTTTGAACCCGAGTGAGTATGGACCATATGCTCATCTTTCTTCTCAATCTACACCTCGTTCATGAGACCTATCCTCGTTTGAAATAAAGGACCGTAGTGAGGATCGATCCGGATAAGCGAGTCGATGTAGGGACGAGAGGCTGATGATTCTAAAGGTGATTTCTAACTACAAGATGACTTTATTTGAAAATGAATCCAAATATCAACATAAAGATGAATGCAAAGTCTTGTCGATATGAATTGATCTTCAACCCAACGACAATGCTTCGATTTCAATCTTGACTTCTTTCTTGGATGCCTGAAGTTTGTGTTCGCATTTCATCAAAGGAAAAGTGGGATGTACCCACATGAAGAAAAGAGTTTCTCGTGTAAAAGCAATATCTTCTATTTGACTTATCTAGCTGTGTCTTGTCTTGCACATACCCGGCTCGGTGAATGGTTCATCTTTGATTGGCATGGTCCTTTGGATGTAAGAGATCTCGTTTGCTGGACAGACCCTTCCATGAGTTTAGATCTCTATGTATGAATTTGTTATGAAATCCCATACTTTTTATCACTTCAGAACGATCAGCATACTGTGTGACTTCTGCGTGACAGTTCTTGCATTTCATTTGTTGCTTTGCATGAACATTTAGATATTGGAAAGAGAACTCCCTGAATTAGGAATTTCATAGATAGAGAAGGACGGGCAAAAAGAGAGAGACTGACTAACTACCCGGATCAATGCTGATTGACGACTGAATAAATAGCCAGAAGCAACAACTGCACGAGAGAGAAAGAGCAGATCCAACTATGGAAATGCAGTACATGTTCTGTCGGAGCTAATCAAGCAAAGCTAGCGTAGCTCCAGCCGTCGAAGTGAATGAATTCGAAAGAACACAGAAGTAAGGAAATGAGACGAATCTTTCTTGAATAATTTCATAAGAACATCTTCCCCTCCACACAAATCACGAGTTTTTTTATTCCTCTCATATATCGTCATCACGCCCTTAATGATAGGTTTTGAAAAAGATTTTTCATGTCATTCCCATTTAGGTTCGATTCGGATCCCTCTGTTGTTTCCCTTTCCTCCCGAACCTTTTCCTTGAAATGATAAAGAATCTGGTACACTCGAATTGTATTATTTAAGTGCTTATTGCTTGCCAAAAATCCTACTTCTACAATTGGTAGGCCACCGGGTTATTCAAATAAGTCGTGTTTTCCGTGCTTTTCCCATGTTACAACTTCCGTACCAGTTCGATCGATCCGGAATGGATCGGTTAAACATTCTATTAGGGAGACCGGTATTGACTCTTCTGTGTGGTATTCATTCTCGTTTGGCTCTTGGAATCACATCCAGAAGTGGTTGGAACAGCTCGCAAAATCCAACCACTTCACCTACTTTATTGCCCCCAACCGTTTCCCGTACCTCTATGGAAACAAAAGGGTTTCATGTTCTTTCAACGATTGGGTATTCCTCTCCTTTTGTATCTTTTTATCCAATTTTGGTCTCGATTAGTTCACAAGATTGAATGGCCAAGTCATGGAAAAGCCGTAATTCGATTGTTTTAAAAGAATGTTGAGCCGGGCCCGGGTATGTAAGTTCAGCGATGTACAAACAAGGATTTATTTTACATCCGCACCTAGGTTGGGGGGTTCTATTTAGGAAGAATAAGGAAGAGGAATAGAATCTCATTCATGTGTTCATGCTAACAGAAGAGCGGATCCAATACACATAAGGCATCGGTTGTTCTTAACAACGACGGCTATTCATTTAAGTCTTCGGGTAGCACCACCAAATCTTCAACAAGGTGGAAATTCTCGTATTTCGTATGTACATGTTCCAGTGGCTCGGATGAGTATAGTTATTTATATTGCGGCAGCTATAAACAGTTCCTTGTTCCCATTAACAAAACATCCCCTTTTTCTTCGCTCTTCCGGAATCGGTATAGAAATTGGTGCTTTTTCTACTTTGTTTATGTTAGTGACTGGGGGATTTCGGGGAAGGCCTATGTGGGGTACCTTTCGGGTGTGGGATGCTCGTTTAACTTCTGTATTCATCTTGTTCCTCATTTACCTAGGTGTACTGCGTTTTCAAAAGCTTCTGTCGAACGGCTCTGTTTCAATCCGTCTTTGGACGATCGATATACCAATAATAAAGTCTCCAGTCAACTGGTGGAATACATCGCTTCAACCTGGGAGCATTAGCCGATCTGGTACATCAATACATGTTCCTATGCCCATTCCAATCTTGTCTAAGTTTGCTAACTTCCCCTTCTCTACCCGTATCTTGTTCGTTCTGGAAACATGTCTTCCTATTCTGTCGGATTTCGGGTTCCGGCAGACCCTTGAGGTTCGAACACTGGGGTGCGCGCGGAGATCCGACCCTCCACCGTCTCGTACCTCGCCGAATCGCTGGGACCTAAACTACTAAACGGAACAGCACAAGAGATACAAGATTTATACTAGTTCGGGCCACCGTTGTGTAGTAATACCCTACTCTAGTTTGTGGTGTGGTGGATTGCCTCTTGGGCTGATGAGGAACAGTACAAGCAAGAACAGCCTCGCGAGGGTCTGTTCTTGGCGGGTGTGATGAACTGCTAGGTGGTGTTCAGTTGCTCTAGCTTGAGGATCGGGTCTCTGTCTTTCTCTGGATTCCAGATCCCTCTACCCTGTGGGTGGCTACTCCTATTTATAGGCGAAGGCCCTAGGCCTCTTCCCAAATATTGAGCCGGAAGGGCGCCAACAATTGGCCATTTTGAAGGGGAACAGTGGTACACTTATCTGACTAAAGTTGGTCCTCGCTTGCCAAAGGTTACTCCGTGATGGCCTTTGCTTGGGATCCACGATGACTCCTTCCAACCGTTGGGGCTGGTCTTGGTCTTGTTGCACGAAGCGGATGCCTTTGCTTGATGCTCTCGCTGCGCTTGCTCCCTTTGCACCAAAGAGGAAAGGAGGACACTCGCGGGCTGGCGCCTAACCGGCACCCTTAGTGCGTCATGGCTTGCGTCATGGGCACCTCGGGAGGTACCCTGCCTTGAACTCTCCGCCTCCTCATGAGCCACTGGCGAGGCCGTGCGAGAAGCTCCTTGTCGTCCGCCCCAAGGCTGGCCCCTCACGAGGTCTTGAGCTTGCGTTGATGAAGATGGGCCGTCTGGGCCTCCTTTGAGCCACGCCGCAGGCATGAGCAGAGCAAGTCTGGGGACCCCGTTCCCGAACGCCCGACAGTAGCCTCCGGGCCTGGCGCGCCCGAACAGCGGCGAGGCGAAAGGGCAAGTCTGAAGCGTCATGAGCCCTAACAGCCTCTGACCTTGGGCGCCAGCGTGGCGGTTGATTGGGCGTGGTGGCCTTTGTTCCCCACGCCTCCTTATTTCGTGCCTTGCTAGGCGGACACGCTGCTGTACACATCTGTTCCCCTCTCTGCTGCTCGTGCGCCTCTGTCCTTCCCCCTCTTGAACTCCAGCTTCCATTTTCAATCCAATCTCGAATATTCCCCCCCCCTTTCAATCGCCATGGCTCCGACGAAGAAGGGGAAAGGGAAGAAAACTGTGCCTCCGCCTCGCTTGCCGCCGCCGGCGGCCTCCGCCGTCGACCCGTCGATCATACTCAACCTAGAGGGCTTGGGCAAGGTTAGTTCGGCTCTGGCTACCACCTTCAACGAATGCGGGAGGACGACGGCCTGGCCCGCGTCCCACTTCTCCATCGACAGGATAGTCACTGAGGTCCGGTATTTTGCTGACGCCCTGTGGGCGGGGTTGGTTCCCCCTTTTTCTGATTTCTTCAATGCCGTGCTCTCCCACTATCAGATCCACATGATGCATCTGGGTCCTGAGTCCATCACTCTCCTCTCGGTCTTCGCCGTCGTTTGTGAAGCAATGATGGGCATCCTTCCTTCGGTTGCCTTGTTGCGCCACTTCTTCTCTCTATGCCTTGACGACCCCACCCAATGCTCGGCGTGCGTGAGCTTCGTCGCCGCGCCCGAGACAACGGCCTCAGGGATTGACTTCAGCCTGCCTCCGCCCGCCACTGAATTCCGCGAGAGGTGGTTGTACGTGGATGTGGGGGTGCCCAGCCCCCTGCTATCGGAGCCAACCTCGCCTACTGTCCCCAATTCAGGTTGGGGCCAGGAGACGCTTTCAAGCCCCCGGCTCATTTTTTTTCTGGCACCGCTTCGAGTTCCTGAGAAAGCTTGGCGTGACTGCACCCAAGGTGGTGAAGGAGTTCCTGACGTGCCGTTGCTCCTCTCCAACGCCATTCCCACCGGATGTGGGCCTTCAGCGGGCCTGGTGATCGTATGAGGCTCCAGGAAGAAGACTTGATGCATGAAGCGCTAAGGAAACTGCTCCTGGTCCTGACCTGCGACCCCAACCCCGATGGCGTCCGGCATGGAGGGGCCTTGCTGTACCTTTGCCAGAATAGGGGTGATTTTGTGAACCAGATGCCTATCTTCGATGAATGGGGGCCGCGCCCCGCTGTCCTCCAGGTGCCTCGCGAGAATCCAGTGATGGTGACAGCCCTTCCAGTCGGCCAAGGCGGCTCCTCCTCAAGTGGCGGAGCAGGAGGCCTGAGCCGCCCGAGGCGAAGGACCCCGCCCGAGGTGACAGCCGCGGCGGCGCTCATGAGGGAGCAGCTCCTGAGGCTCATGCCGCCGCGGCCGAGGGCAGCAGGCAGCCGCCCGCAGCGCCTGCGGATGGAGCCCCCGAGGCCCCTCCTGCTTCTCTTGGTGAGGCGACCAGCAGCGCGCGTCGGTGGGCGTCCACAGCGCCAGTCGCCTTGATGCTTCTCCCTCGCCGCGAGCTGACCCTAGCGCTCAAATCTTGGGTCGTTTCAGCGTGAACTTGAGGCCCTCCGGAAGAGAAGGAGGCCACTGGCGATGATTACCCTTGTCTTACGCTAAAGCGTGGGAAGTACTTTGCCAGCGATGAGTAAGCCTTCTCCTTCTCCGGCTCCTGATTCTTCTGCTGCTTGTACTGATCCTTGCCCGGCAGGCCCTTCTGCCGAGCTCACGGAGGCAGGTGAGTGCCGCCCAGCGGCCGCCCCCTCCGCTGTCCACGAGTGAAGCAGTGGAGCCCTTGTGGTGAGGCGACGGGGAGGTGAACCATCCCGAGGCGTCGTGGCCTGGCCTGCGCGCCTGCGACCCTTTCTCGCGAGCCTTCCGAGGCATAGCTAGCCTGCCGTGGGCTTCTCGCCTGGTCGTGGATGGCGATTGGCTGGCGCTTCTGCGCCCTAAATGCGGGGATGGGCTGGCTCGGGGCGGGCTTACAGCGCAGCGCGCCCGGCCGTCGCGAGTGCCAGCCCCAGCCCCTGCCGGAGGGGGAGTGCTGATCGTGGCTCCGGCGCCCGCTGGGCGGTTGATGGTGTGGAGGGCGTGCCTGGCGGCGGCGGGGCGCCGTGCCCCCGCCAGGATTTCTTTGAAGAAGCGGTGGCGCTGAGCCTTCTTGGTGAAGAGCTTCGCTGACAAAGACGCTCCTTGAGGCTGAGGGCTGCGCTGGCATGAGGCGTGGTGGGCGTTATCGCCCTGCGCGCCACCAGCGATCTTGATGATGAAGAGGCCAAGGCGTCGCTGGCAGCCTCTCGGGAGGCCTGTTCGCGGGCCGCCGAGGAGGCCCGGGAAGCTAACAGGCGATGAGAGGCGGCGGAGGAGCAGGCACGGGAACTCCCGGCCCGGTGTCACTCATTGGAGGAGCAAGTGGAGCTGCGTGAGGCAGGCCTCGCGTCGATGAAGGTGGCCTCCTGTCACAGCCCTAGAATTGTTTGACATTAGTTGCATTAAGGCATTCATGTCATCATGTTAATTTTCTCAGAAAGTTGAAATGGGGATTGTTGAAACCCTAGCACCAATTGAAATCAACTAGGTTCAATAAAAATATTTTCAATGAACCCAAAATGCCTTTGGAAATGTTCATGATTTTGATAAAGGTGAAAGCCTCTCTTAAAAATGATGAGCATATTTCTTGGCCATTTATGGATTTTGAATTAATTCATGAAGTATTTGAATTTGGGCATTGAATGCTATAAATAATTTAAATGCTCAAATAATTCTGAAACTAAATGTGGGCTGTTGCATATATTTGAGAAGGTGCCCACAATTATTTTCAGGATTTTAGAAGTGCCCAGTATTTTAATAAAGCCCTAAAACTACAGAATAATAGAAAAGCAAAACAATAAATTAAAGAGGAGAGTTACCTGCACAGCCCACCTGCAGCGCCCAACCGCCCAACCTTCTTTCCCCTCCCTCGGCTGGCCGGTTGGTGGCCCACCCTCAACGAGCGCCGCTCGTCGCCTACCTCTGCCGATGGCGAGAGGAGGGACTGGCGACAGCGCCGCGCCACCACCTCCACCCTGCCTGTTTCCCTCCCCCGGCCTCGGGCGCCCTCGCGACGCCACGGAGACAGCCACGCGCCCCCACAGGCCCTCTCACTCTCCCGTGCCTCTCTCCCTCCTGCCTCGCTCTCTCTCCCGAACCCGAGCAGGTCCGCCCGCCCGGCGTGCACCGCCCACCCACCCTGCCCTCTGTCGTCCCCAAGAGCTCCGCCCGACCCTTCTCCGTCTCCACCGATCTACGTGACCCCGGGAGGCCATCAACGTCGCCATCGCCGTCGTCTTCCACCTCGGGCTCCGGCCACCATCGTCGTCGATTCGCTGCACTCCGGCCGCCCCCGAGCCCACGAACCCTCCAAATGGACTCACGGTGAGCCCCGCATCGTCTCCCCCTTCTCCTCTGGTCGCGCCGCCCTCTAGGCCGTAGCCCCGCCGTGGCCGAGCTTCCCCTGCCGCCGGCCATGTCGCCGCCGCCCCCACAGCCGCTTGAACTCGATTCGGAGCGCGTCACCGCGCTCAGGAAGCCACCAGGAGCATTACGCACACACTAACTAGTCCCCCCGTGCACCGCAGCCCCATCCCCACTTGCACCCGAACTCCGGCCACCGCCGCGAGCTTGCCTCCGGCGAGCTCGGGCCACCTCAGCCCCCGCTTTCGCACATATGGATCGGCGAGTCCCAGCTCCACGTAGGTGCCCTCCGCGCGTTTTAGCCACGGAGGAGCAACCTTGGCGCTCGCCCGCGTCCGCGTCGCCGGCGTCAAGCCGCCGGTGGCGTTGACCCTTTGACGGGGTTTGACCACCCCGGTCGTCGGCGTATGGGCCCTGCCCTTGACTAGTTTAATTAGAACTAACTAATTTAGCTAACTAAACTGAACAGCGACATGTGGGCCCATACGCTAACGACTGGTTAGAGTTAGTTTAGCACTAACTAACCCGGTTAGCCGACGAGTCACTGACGGTGGGACCCCAGGTCAGGTTTGACCTGGACGGCGCTTTGACTTGCTGGCGTCACCACGACGTCGGTATGACGATAATATTCTTTTCTGGATTTAATTTAATTTAGGAAATTTCAGAAAATACCCCAAACTTCAATAAATCGTAGAAATTCAACCGTAACTCGGATGGAAATAATTTATATATGAAAAATGATCAGAAAAATATGAGGAATCTGTTTATGCCATGATCATGCATGTTTGAACAAGTTAACCTCACTGAATAGGATGAATCATGATTAGGGTAATTTATGAAATAGCATTTGGAGTCGGAATTCAACCTTGTTTGAATTCCACTTCAACTAACTTGGATTATTATTGCATTAGGTGAATTCAGTACCTTAACATGATCATGCATCATATATGTGCATTGCATTGATTGTGTTCTCTCTTGTTTGCGGTAACCCCCTCTCGATGAGCGACGTCTGAAGCGATGAATTCGATGACACCGATGAAGAACTATTATCTTCAGAAGTGCCAGGCAAGCAAAACCCCCTTGTTCATTCCGATATAAACCCACTCTCTCGCTCCTGCTCTATTTTACTGCATTAGGACAACAACGACTCATGTGTTACTTGCTGCGGTAGCTGAACCCCTTGATCCTTTGCATGACCTGTCATTCCACAGTAATTAGATGAAACCCACTAGCATGAGTAGGAATTGTTTGAGCCATGTTGTGCCTACTCATTTATGCTTGTTTGTCATGCCTGCTACTGCTTAGAGTTGAGTCGGGTCTGATTCATCGGGAATGAATTGGAATTGTGATGAACATGTCCTATGGTGTGTGAGCTAAGAGTGTGAACACGATTTGGTAAAGGTAGCGGTGAGAGGCCATGTAGGAGTACATGGTGGGTTGTCTCATTGCAGCCGTCCTCAGGAACTGAGTTCTGTGTTTGTGATCCATGAAACAGTTACTACCACGCATTGGGCCCGAAACCAATGGACCATCTCGGCTTCTTGACCACCCTTGTCCTCGGTCAAGGGAGTTGCAAGTAGTTTACGGTGTTTGTAGCATCTTTGGGGCATACATTAACGCTGACCTTAGGGGTGGGTTGTGTTGCGGTAGGCACCGTGGCCAGTGTACCGAGTGCCCGTTTGGTATCTCGGGAACCACTGCACATCGTTCGGGGCTGTATGGGAAACCTCGGCGGACTCCTGCGGATGGAACCGAATAGGCGATAAACTGGACTAGGGACTTGAGTGTTTAGGTAGGCCGTGGCCGACACCCACGTTGGGCTTCCGCTTGAAGGTTGCAGTACATGTCGTGTAGCGGTAAGTGGTGAGCGTGTGTGAAGAAGTACACCTGTAGGGTTTAATATGATCTATTCGAATAGCCATGTCATGGAAAAGGACTTACGGGTTGCCTATATCAGTTCATAGACAAGTGAAAGTGGATACTCTAAAATCGCAAGATAAGCGTGAGTGCTATGGATGGCGTTCTCGTGAGGGAGGCGGAGGCGGGTCCATAGTGGTGTATTGATATGGTGAATATGTGGACTCGTGTGCCCACCTCAAAGAGTTACTTGCGATCGTAGTTCGGGATAGCCACCGAGTCAAAGCTGGCTTGCTGCGGTCAAACTCCACCACCCCCTTTTGATAATGATGCATATGTAGTTAGTTACGATGTAAGTCTTGCTGAGTACAATTGTACTCACGTTTGCTTATTTTATGTTTTGCGAGAGAGCGTCGGTCTACGCTAGTAGTTCGCTTGGACTTGACGTTTAGCTTGTTACCTCAGCTAGGATCTTGTGCCTCGGCAGGATCTGTAGATAGTCGGGCTTCTCAGCCTTTTCCATTTATAGTTATGCGTACTCGAGACATGATTAGCTTCGCTTGTGCTTTGACTTGTATGCTCACGAGTGTTGGGTCATGAGACCATGTTTGTAATATCTAAGCTCTTGGAGCCTAATGAATAATATTTTGAGTCGTAGAGTTATGTTGTGATGCCATGTTGTATCTACACATATTGAGCATATTGTGTGTATGTTTGGAATGCTTGGTATGTGTGGGATCCGACAAACTAGTTGTTTATCCTTGGCAGCCTCTCATATGGGGAAATGTAGTCTCGTGCCTCGGCGATAGTAGTCCGCTTCTGGCCGGTTCACGGAGTCTGCTAGCCCAGCACTCTTGCTTGGACACTTGACTGGCGGCATGTGTTTCACCGTTCCTATATACATCCCTTGAAATGTCACGCGGTGTTATTAGTCCTGCCTAGCTGCTACAGCCGGGATACGGAGTCTGTTAGCCAGTGCTACAGCCCGAATACATCGTTGATGACCGACATGCTCGATGTGATTCATGTATGCCTGTTCCCATAGGTTAGCGCGCTTTGGGTTCACGACTAGCCATGTCGGCCCGGGTTCTTTGTCATATGGATGCTAGCGACACTATCATATCGTGAGCCAAAAGGCATAAGCGGTCCCGGGCCATGGTAAGGCGACACGGTAGAATACCGTGCGTGAGGCCGCAAGGTGATATGATGTGTTACATGCTAGATCGGTGTGACTTAGGATCGGGTCCCGACACCTCCGGCAACCCGGCGGAGCTCGAAGCGTGAGGCGTTGGCGCTTGAAGCCGCCGAATGTCTTGTAATCTGGCGCTTGAGAGCGAGGAGTGCTTGGCGGCAGGCGAGAGGATTAGGTCGCTGCAGGAAGCCCGCGTCTGGAGGAGGTCGGGCCGCCGGCGGCGGCAGCGCTCGAACCTCAAGCGCGAGTTTGAGGAGAGGCTGGGGTTGATCAAGGCGAGGCTGAGGCAGGACTGCTGCCTTGAGGGCCAAGCTGGAGGAGGCGGCGGGGGGCGATGCTCTTGAGCCGCCCTCGAGGTGGCGCAAGGGAGTCAACCACCTCTCAAGCCGAGGCTCCTTCTTCGCCAACGGGTGGAGGAGGCCGAGGCCGTCAGCGCGAGAATGCAGGCGAGATCGTCGTGGCCGAATCTGGAGCATGAGCACGGCCCCATGCTGCATACGCTCGGAAAGAGCCAACGCAGCCTTGGGTAATATCTGCGGCGGCGGTTGGCGAAACCGCACGCGTTAACTCGCCGGCAACCTTGATTCTTCACCGGCGTGGTGGCGCGGCTGGGCCTTGATCGGTCGAGGGCCAATAGGTTGGTGGAGGAGAGGAGCAGCGCTGCTTGGCGCTCCTTTTCTCGTGTCTTCAGCCATCTCCGGACATGGACCCCCGCTTGACTTTGGCGCAGCTATCGCCCGATTCGCAAGGCCGTCAAGGCGACCTGGCGCCTTGGGTGGAAGATAATGTGGATGCTCTCGTCGGGCCTTCGCCCGGACAACGGCAGGCGTGGTCGTGGCCGCCCGATGAAGCGGCGTGGTGAAACGGCCCGAGCGCCGCCGGCAACCCCTTGACGATGTGGCGAGAGGAGGCCAGCGACGCCGACAACGGCTCGGGAGGTGCTCACGAGGGCGCATTAGAGTTTATCCGGCTGATTATGTATTGTCCTGTTCCGTTACCCTACATGAATAGAAGTCAGGTTTGGCCTGATGGCTGTGAAAGCATTTTGGGAGGGCCCTCATGTAAAACTTGTGTTCATCGTATTAGCAGGTGTTACATCGCCCATCGCCCAGCGCCAGGTGGTTGGCTAAGCGGCGTGCTGGTTGGCTGGTTTACCTTTGTTTCGTCTGAGCCACGAGATAGCTTTGTGGGAAGCTGCGGCGATCTGAGTGTCTCTGATCGAATCCGTGGGATCTGCAGTAAAACCCTCTGGAGAGGGCCAGCGGCTGACAATTTGGGCTCTTGCGCAAGCTAGGCCTGGCCCGGCTCGCGAGGGGCTCGCGAGGGAGGCAGCTGGGCGGAGTGGTACCAAAATGCGAGAGATTTGCTCGAGCGAGACTAAGCACCCTTCTCCGAACACATGCAAATCTCAAATTCGAATCCAACTTAAATCCAGCGGGGAAAGCGACAACCAAATGGAAAGCGAAAAAGCGAGAAGAAAAGCGCGTCCGGCACCTAGTCTAGTCTTGGGCGTCTTCTCACCAGTGCGACTAAGTGCTGCCATTGGGCGTGGGAGGAGCCCGGGGCTGAGGCCGGCACCCTGAGACTCAGGCGTGTACAGCCCCTCATTATTACGTGAGAGTGTCACGGGCAGCGAGCTTCACGAGCCTTGGGCCTTCTTCACAGGTGCCAGCCTTGCTTCATATCGTAAGCGAGGTTCCCATTGCGCCACACTCTAGTGCCATCAACGACGACCGGAAGCGAGGCGCGCCCGATGGGGTAGAGCGGTCGCCAGTGGTTCCCCGGCGACCACGGGTCCGCCGCCCGAGGCAGGCCTGGCGCCTCCCGGCAGAGGCCTACCTCTGAAACGCCTTGCTCCGAACGCCGCGGTGGTGATGTCGGATCTCTGCCCCTCTCCGGCAGCCCCCTGCGCCCCCTCCCGAGGGGTAGGAGACTGTGGGAGTGGGGCAGCCGCTCGTCGTGGTGACCTGTACCTCCTGCGACCTATGGTTAGCGTATGTTTGCTCTTGAGGAAGTAGCGGTACCCGATAATCATCGCCCCCGGCATGACCAGTGGGACCGTCTCGAGGCTCCTGGAAGAGCTCGGCATCTGGCGCCTCATCCCCCCAGCTCGGGCTGAGGAGCGAGCCTTGTTCTCCCTCATGCGGGTGCCCTTGGTCCATCATGTGGGGCACGTATTCTTCTGGCGCCGTCATCCGAAGGCCATGCGGTAGTCTTGGCGTGCCATGCTGCTTGCTGCATCGCCCACCGTGGGGTGGTGGCGCGGCGATCCACCAGGGCCGTGAGTTCGTCGAGTCCTTCTTCTCCAGCGGGCGAAGCGGGGGCAACCCGCCGCCCGGCCCGTCTTTAACCGCCCGGTGTTGGGTAGCTTTGGAGCCAGCGAACGCGCGTGGAGCCCCGTGCGGGCCGCCCAATGCACGAGATGGAAGCTGGGTGCGAAGGGTGAGCCCCGGGCGGCGAAGCCAGGAGCTCTGCCACTCGCTCCAGCAACGCGTCGCGGCCGCTCTCCGGCCTGCTGCACTGCAGCAGCTCGGGCCACTGTGGCGCCGCCCTCGACCGCTTTGCTCGGCGGGTGTACGGTGATTTGGTCGTGGCGTGATTGGAGCCCTGCTGCCGACCGCGCCTGCCATGGCGTGAGCCGTCGAAGCCTGTCCGCGTCGCCATGACCCGCAGCGCCCTGCGGACCGCGAGCTGCTCGGGCGCAGGTCGCCCGGGCGGCGGCTCTGCGTGGGCGAGACCCGCCGCCCAAGGATCTGAGTTGCCGGCTTAGTGGCGGACATGGTGATGGCGATGCGACGGGACACGAGGTGGTAGAAGGTGGATACCGACGCACCCCTACCTGGCGCGCCAAATGTCGGATTTCGGGTTCTGGCAGACCCTTGAGGTTCGAACACTGGGGTGCGCGCGGAGATACGACCCTCCACCATCTCGTACCTCGCCGAATCGCTGGGACCTAAACTACTAAACGGAACAGCACAAGAGACACAAGATTTATACTAGTTCGGGCCACCGTTGTGGTGTAATACCCTACTCTAGGTTGTGGTGTGGTGGATTGCCTCTTGGGCTGATGAGGAACAGTACAAGCAAGAACAGCCTCGCGAGGGTCTGTTCTTGGCGGGTGTGATGAACTGCTAGGTGGTGTTCAGTCGCTCTAGCTTGAGGATCGGGTCTATGTCTTTCTCTGGATTCCAGATCCCTCTACCCTGTGGATGGCTACTCCTATTTATGGGCGAAGGCCCTGGGCCTCTTCCCAAATATTGAGCAGGAAGGCCGCCAACAATTGGCCATTTTGAAGGGGAACAGCGGGTACACTTATCCTGACTAAAGTTGGTCCTCGCTTTGCCAAAGGTTACAGTGATGGCCTTTGCTTGGGCTCCACGATGACTCCTTCCGGCCGTTGGGGCTGGTCTTGGTTGTTGCCTTGAAGCGGATGCCTTTGCTTGATGCTCTACTTTGTGCTTGCTCCCTTTGCACCAAAGAGGAAAGGAGGACACTGCAGGGCTGGCGCCTCTTGGCGCCCTGGCGCCCTTGGTGCGTCATGGCTTGCGTCATGGGCACCTCGCGAGGTACCCTGCCTTGAACTCTCCGCCTCCTCATGAGCCAGCTGACGAGGCCGTGCGAGAAGCTCCTTGTCGTCCGCCAGCATGAGGCTGGCCCCTCGCGAGGGTCTTGAGCTTGCGTTGATGAAGATGGGCCGTCCTGGGCCTCCTTTGAGCCACGACGCTGGCCGCAGGCAGGCAAGTCTGGGGACCCCCGTTTCCAGAACGCCGACATATTCCATCTTTTCCCGAATCTCCCTTAACGGAAGAAATAGAAGCTTGAGAAGGAATACAACTAAAAACCTAGTTCTCTCTCAAATAAAAACCTAGTTCACTCGCTAAAGCATCCATGGTTTAATGGTGAAAGCGCCCACCAACCTAGAAAGGTGAAATGGGTCAAAAACTAGGTTCGATTCCTGCCGGATGCACTGCCTCTTAAAGACAGAAACAGAGGAGGGAAAGAAGGTAGTATAGGGAACTTGCTTTTGGATTCTTATCGAAAGTGAATCCCTCTAACTCTTCTATTAGTGTTTTATGAGAAAATCTTTTATAGACACAACAAGTGTGAAAATCCTTAGTCACTAGGCAAGAAAGCTCGATGGGAACAAAGAGGATAAAATTAGTTCAGTATCAAAAAATGTACAATTTCAAAGGAAAGAAGGAATGGCAGGTTTCCCTCCATTGAACATCAATCAATCTAGAAATAGGTAAAGGAAGGCGTATCACATGGGTATTTCTCTCTTTTCATTCACTTCCGTGGGGTTCTAAATTGAAAACATGAACACGAATGAAATCATATTGACATTACATAAAAAAAGAAAATGGAGGAGTAGCTCTTGGTTTAAAGAAAAGGTAGGAGATGGATCGAATTCAGTCTTTTTCCTTTCTTTGATGATCTTCAACACATCTATTTGAATTCCCTGCGAGTGAAGGATTTCTCATATGGAGAAAAACTTCTTGAGCGCTATCTGATCTTATTTTTGTATTTCAAATATGGGACCTGCCTTTTTAATGGGACATCCTGGCAATAGGCCTACTCATGCATGTAGCCAAGTACTTGACCAATCCTCGGAGCGAAGGGATGAACAAATTTTCGAGGTCTGGTTCATTGAGGTCAGCATCACATGAAACCTTTAGCACTTCCGTTCGATATTGGATGGAGTATGGCTGGAAGGTCAGCCTAGCTAGTCATGTCAATCGGACCTGATTCGTCTTCTCCTTGGTACCTACCGCTATTGAACTTCGGTACCTATATTCCTGAGACAAGACAAAGCTTCATGAAGACCTTCTATTTTGGAATAAGATCGGGCATTTCCACATTGAGGTGAAATTACATATGAGGACAATAATCCTGGACTACGAAAGCTGCCCTTGCGTGGTAGAACCAGGTCTTCCACAGGAGGTCAGCCAAGTACTGAAGCCCCTATCTTGATATAGAATTGAAGTGAGTTCACACTAAAAATAGAAGAAGCCCTATGATTTTTTAGCCCTCCTATCAACCACTTCGGTAAAGGGATCAAAAGATTATGATCTTATAGAGATTTGAGTCCCTTGTGTGAGTACGTGCTGAAGAGCAAGGAGTGAAAGTGCGTTCATCTTTCTTTCTGCTAGTTGTTTCCTACTAATAGTGATTAGTGAGTGCCCCATACATAGCCAATGTCCGCACGTGTTCACATCCAGTCTTCTCTGTCCACTAGTGCAGCTTCCAGCACTATGCTATGTATGGTAGTCGTTTGACTCAGGAATCCCTGATAAAAGCTTTTAGTCCGTGCCTGGCAGTTTCAGGCGTGGTCTAGTCCAGCAGCCTCTTTTCGATCCAGAGTCGCATGCGAAGAAAGCTTCCGGTTAGCTTCAGTTAGTGTTAGTTAAATAGAACGGGAACCTCGTAACTGTGCCAAGCCCGATCTTGGTTCCAATGCTGCAGAGAAAGGTTGTGGGTAAAAAGAAGGTCTTTATCCTGGTGCTGCAGAGACCGGTGTTGCTGATCGAACTCATTTTCTTTCGAGGAGATTGAAAATCTCTGAATTTCTGTGATTTATTTTACATATTTATTGCGAGAGGCTTTGAAAAGCGAAAGTATGAAGACTGATTTAGATCCTCTGAAAGCGAAGGAAGTATGCCTTTTGAGATTTTTCTCGACCCACCTCTGAGCATCGTGTTGGAATGGTCCTAGGAAAGACTACGTACGAGAAATCATTCTCACAGCCAACTTTCCTTCTTCTGAGCAAATAAATGTAGTATTTAGTCCAACCAATCATTGGTGAATCTATGTCTTTCGTGAAAAGTGGAGTATTTGTGCCCAAGATCTTTCTTTTCCCTTCAGTAGGTGCACACATCTCGTATGGTAAATATACCTTTGTGCCCTATAAGGTAAGATTGATTGACAGAGTCAAGAGATGGAGATCTTGGTTTAGCAGCGGCTGCCTGTCCTTTTCTTTCGTGAAAGGTATGATCTAGAGTGTGATTCTGATCCCGTGATTGTGTGCTTGGCATAGAATGAGTGGAGCATACTAGGAATGCCAAATGCTCGCTCTATGAGGGAGCTCTGTTGGAGAAGAGTGGGACTAGAAAGAGCGAATACCCATGTCACGCCATGTAGGGCCAATAGTTGAGGTACCTGGATCCAGACAAAACTCCAAACATGTAAGAATCTACCTTGAAGCAAGCTTTCTACTAGTTAATGCATTCCACCCTATTGATGACAGCTAATGTTACTAAAAGCTTAGTTGAAGAAAGAGCTTCTGAGCGAAGGCTTGTTGGCTTTGGTTGTTGGCGTGGATTATCTTGTTAAGCTCTGCAGAGATGGTGAGCGTGAAGAAAGGACACTACCATCAAAGAAAGACAGCTCTCAAATGGATTTGCTGGTCTATGATGACCAAGTAGAAGCATCCGTTCCACATAGGTTATTTTTATAGAAGCATATGCGTAAGCTCTTCTCAAAAGAATTTCATTTATAGGATTCAGTCGTCCGTCTGTTTTGTTTTGAATTGACATAGAGAAATCCTTCTCGCGTTCCCTTAATTCAGGAATAGGTGGCGAAGGCTACTTGTTCCTTTTATATATATAAAGGAAAGGGTTTATTTTTCCTTTACAGCAATAAGAGTTGATTCCCTTGCTTGTAGTTTTGGATCGATTCCGTGTATTTCACATATTTAAGAGTGGTTAGGAGAGAGAATCAATGTTTATGGGAAGAGGAAAGAAAGATCGGCAAAGAAGCGGGGTAGAGGAATTGGTCAACTCATCGGGCTCATGACACGAAGGCTGCGAGTTCGAATCCTGTCCTGCCTAATCATAGTCAAAATCTGAGTTTGATCCTGGCTCGGAAGGACGCTAGCTATATGCTTAACACATGCAAGTCGAGCGTTGTTTTCGAGCAGCTGGGCGAGAAGGAAAAGAGGCTCCTAGCTAAAGTTGTCTCATACCTTCAAAACTAAAGAGGCGCTTCTGACTTTGACGTAACAGCCTCCGTTGCTGGAATTGGAATAGTTGAGAACAAAGTGGTGAGCAGATTGCATAACGTGTGGGAATCTGCCAACAGTTCGGGCCAAATCTGAAGAAAGCTCAAAAGTGATGTATGATGAGCTGCATAGTTTTAGGTAGTTGGTCGGGTAAAGTCTTACCAAGCCAATGATTCTTAGCTGGTCTTTTCGATGATCAGCCACCTTGGGGCCGAGACATGGCCGGACTCCCACGGGGGCAGCGGGGGGAATCTTGGACAATGGTAAAAGCCCATTCTAGCAATATCGCGTGAGTGAAGAAGGGCAGCGCCGCTTGTAAAGCTCTTTTGTCAAGTCTTGTGATCATGACAGGACTCGAGGAAGAAGCCCGGCTAACTCCGTGCGATGGCTTGTGATAAGACCGGGGCAAGTGTTCTTGAATAACTAGGCGTAAAGGGCATGTAGGCGGTGAATCGGGTTGAAAGTGAAAGTCGCCAAAAAGTGGCGGAATGCTCTCGAAACCAATTAACTTGAGTGAGACAGAGGAGAGTGGAATTTTGTGTGTTTGGGTGAAATCCATAGATCTCTGAAGGCATGCTAGCGAAGGCAGCTCTCAGGTCCCTCAGACGCTGGGTTGTGAAAGCATGGGGCGAACATGATTATATACCCTGGTAGTCCATGCCGTAAGCGATGAGTGTTAGCCCTTGGTCTCGCGATCGGGGCCCAACTAGCGCGTGAAACACTCCTCCACAGGAGTGCAGTCGCAAGACCGAAACTCAAAAAATTGACGGGGCCTGCACAAGCGGTGGAGCATGTGGTTTAATTCGATACAATCGAAAAACCTTCCCAGCCCATGACATATGAACAACAAAACCTGTCCTTAACAGGATGGTACCGACTTTCATACAGGTGATGCATGGCGTCGTCGGCTCGTGTCGTGAGATGTTTGGTCAAGTCCTATAACGCCGAAACCCTCGTTTTGTGTTCTTGAGACATGCGCCTAAGGAGAAATTGCCACCGAGTGGCGTGCAGCGCTACTACTTGATTGAGTGCGGCACGTGGTTGTGCTTTCAGCAAGACTTTCACCATTGGGAGCCGGTGCCTTTCTAAGCACTTTCACGTGTGAACCGAAGTCGTCTTGCCCAAGACCCACGGAGACCTACCTATAGTGACGTCAAAGTACCAGTGAGCATGGAGGTTTGGTTGAAATTGGTTACGACGACGTCGAGTAGGCGGCGGAGTAAGACTCAGCATGGAGGCCAGAAAATGGTGTGGAACGTAGTGGTAATAGTATGTGCCCTCCTCCGAAACAAAGAAAAAGGTGTGTGCCGCACTCACGAGGGACTGCCAGTGAGATACTGGAGGAAGGTGGGGATGACGTCAAGTCCGCATGGCCCTTAGGGGCTGGGCCACACACGTGCTACAATGGAAATGACAATGGGAAGCAAGGCTGTAAGGCGGAGCGAATCTGGAAAGATTGCCTTAGTTCGGATTGTTCTCTGCAACTCAGGAACATGAAATTGAAATCGATAGTAATCGCGAACAGCATGCCGCGGTGAATATGTACCCGGGCCCTGTACACACCGCCCGGCACACCCTGGGAATTGATTTGGCCCGAAGCATCAAACCAATGATCACCCATGACTTCTGTTTACCACTAGTGCCACAAAGGCCTTTGGTGGTCTTATTGGCGCATACCACGGTGGGGTCTTTTACTGGGGTGAAGTCGTAACAAGGTAGCCATAGGGGAACCTGTGGCTGGATTGGAATATTATTAGATGCTATTCCAAAGATCAATATTGTCGTAACTATAAACTTTTATTAATTTTCAAAGATCGAATATTTTATCTAGCCTTCAATAATAATATTAAAATAATTTATTATAATTTATCATTAATATTTTAAAAGCCCTGTACGCAATCTCGATTTGACACAGCAACACTTTCCACCTCTCTTCCTTCCCTTGGATCAGATAGGAAATCCTCACTTTTCCAATACAGAAGAGAAGCAAGCAACGGATTGAGCAACTAAGCGAAAGGCGTTGTGTTCGCGCATCCATTTTCTTGCTTGGATTTTATCACGATTTTTGAGCAACTAAGCGCGGCCGTTAGCGCGTTAGCGAATCCGTTTTCTTGCTTGATTTTTATCGATTTTCTGAAGTGATCTGTCCAACTAAGTGAAAAGGACACTAGAGTGCGGCTACCGTGGTATAGGGCTGCTCGTCCTGCACAGTATTGAGGAGCTAAAGTGGAACTCTCACATACATGTTCTTAATTTTTTAGCTCGCTAAATGATACAATCCTCGCTGATGGATCGGCAAGTACTCCACGGTCAGCGGCTACCAGGCCACTGTTGTGGTGTAATACCCTACTCCAGTGTGTGGTGTGGTGGATTGCCTCAGGGGCTGATAATGAACAGTACAGGGGAAGAACAACCTCGTGAGAGATGTTCTTGAGCTGGTGCGATGAACTGCTTGGGTGAGTTCGATCGCCTCTCTCTCTCTGGCTAGGGTTTTATCTTATGCCCTCTACGGTGGTGGCTAGCTCTATTTATAGAGGCCCTGGTCCTCTTCCCAAATATTGAGCGGGAATGGCGCCAACAACGGCCATTTCGAAGGGGAACATCTAGTACAAGTTATCCTGACTAAAGTTGGTCTTCGGCTGCCAAAAGCGCTGGCGATGACGCCGTCTTGGGCTCCACGGTGACCTCCGTCCTGCCGCTCAGCTGGTCTTGGTCTCATTGCACTGAAATGGCAACCTTTGCCTGATGCCTCGGTACTCCACGTCTGAGATTGCGCCCTTTGCACCAAAGAGGAAACAAAGACACTGCGCAGGCCGGCGCCCGCCAGGCGCCCGCCTGGTCTCGATCGTCATGGCTTGCATCACGAGCACCTCGCGAGGTACCCTGCCTTGATCTCCCTGCCTCCTCACGAGCCTGCCTGGCGAGGCCGCTCCTGAGGAAGTCTTGTGTCGTCCACCCCGCGAGGCTTGGCCCCTCGCGAGGGTCTTGAGTCTTGTGCTGATGAAGATGGGTCGTACCGTGCCACCACTTGAGCCACGCCGCAGGCCGCAGACAGGCAAGTCTGGGGACCCCCGTTCTCAGGACGCCGACAGGGTTATGCTATGTTTTATCCCTGTTTCGATCTTTTTTTCGACTATAGGGGTTTTGTAGTAGCCCAGCAGCATCCGAGTGACAGAGAGTCATATTAAGGATATAATAATACTTTCCCCTTGAACCCCTTGCAGAAAAAGTAGGAAAATGGACTGAAATTGTTGGATAAGTGGATTTGCAGTATCTCAACAATCAGAATAGCGAATATTCCATCATCCAAACTAAGCTTGCTCAGATCATAACCCATTGGTCATTATCGAGCCTCGTGACTCCGGCTGTGTTGATATGTTCGTATTACCTGTTATCATTCTATCTATCTGGTTATTGCTTTATGTGTTGGTTGGTATTTCACTCAAAAAAGCTGTAGTAGAAGTGATTTCTTCCTCATTATCTCCATTTTGATTATCATTTGCATCTTGTGATGAATGAAGTGAACTTGAGCTCTCTAGTGCTTCTATTTTCTCTTCGAAAGCATTTACTAGTATTCGATGAGATTCTGAAAGACCAGAAAGACAAGTGATATGAACTGCTTTGTATCCACCCACTTTCCTTCCTTATCTTCAACTCTTTCTCTTTTGGTAGAGGAAGGCATTCCCAGTATAAATGATGATTCTTGCTTTCGTATTGTTAATCTTTTCAATTGTACACGGAAGGGGTTTGTGACCACTACCATTTTAGTAAGGGATTTATCCTCATATTGTTGGAGAAACCATTCTTTGCTAACATGGCCCATCCTAGCAATGGCTGGGAATTTCTTGTCCCAGAATGCAAAAAAAATGTCCGCCACTTTGTTGCTTTCAGCTTGTTTTCCAATGAAGTCAAGCCCCTTCTGGATGTCCGCTGCTGCACTATGAAGTGTCTTACCATAAACAAGAGGCATATACACCTTCTTCACCAACTTTCAGTTAAGGTGATGGCTAACGGCTTCCTTGACACTAGCTTACAGATATTATGATGGAATCTCCTCTTTGAAGTCCTCTAATAGTGAGGAATATAGGTCATATACTTGATCCTCACCATTAACCCGTCAAAAGTTAGTACGCACTGCTAAATCCTGGAAATAGCTCATTATATGGTAAGCAGACGAGGATGCATCACATATATATGTGACATCCGCAACCTTAGATTTGGGTTTAGCATTTACCTGTTTCCTTCAATCCAATCTGGGAAGGGATCCCTCCATGTGCTCTCTATGACACTTGGCCTGATTGTTACCACCGGTATATCTCCTCGCATGCAGTTGATGACCATCTCGCCCATCACTACAAAAAAAAGACACATCCGTGACATTTTGGGCCGAACGAATATTTTTTCTGTCATACATATGACACTTCTATGACGATAATTGTATAAAAAACCCGGTATCATCATAGATGTGGTGGGCTCCTACTTCTATGACAAAAAATCATGACAGAAAATGGGCTTTTAAGTCTGGGCGGGCTGGAGACGCAGCTGCATGACATTCTTTGGGCCGTCCATGACGGAAAAACCATGGTAGAAGCGAGGGAGGAAAATTTGGGGAGTTCCGATTACGGTGGGAGGTCGGGGCGAGCGATCGCGTTTTCTCGTACACGTCTGCTGCGTGTGTGCGGCGTTAGCTCTAATCGAACCCGGCGAGGCCTTGGGCTCTAATCGAACCCGGCGATTGCGCTGCAGCTACGCGTTGCTTGAACCCGAGCGATCGATCGATGGCTGTTAATGAACCCGATGGGCGATTCGCCGCTACTACTACTAATCGAAGCCGATCGATTGGATGAATAATGGCGTTGCGGGGGGTTTGCATGAGCGGTGGCGGTGGCGTTGCCTCTGGATGAACAGGACCCGTGGTGTGGAGGGCTGGATGAGCGATGAAGCGGTGGAGGGTGCCCGTGGAGGGTGGTTGAGCGATGGCCGATTGAGTAGCGCGTGGTGGAGGCTGGATGAACAGGAGCCCGTGGAGGCTGGAGGAGGTCGACGGTAGCCCGTGGAGGCTGGAGGAAGTCGACGGTGGAGATGAACATTATCCTGTGGAGTCCTGTTTTGCGGTGCGCCACACCCCTCCCGATGAACAGGACCCCCGTTTCGACCGTAGCGCTCCAACACAAATCCGTTTCATCCGTATTGCTGTACGCCACACCCTTCCTGATCAACAGGACCCCCGTTTCGACCGTAGGAGGTCCGTTTCGTCCATTTTGCGGTACGCCAGACCCCTCCCGATCAATAGGACCCCCGTTCGACCGTAGGAGGTCCATTTCCTCCGTTTTGCGATACACCACACCCCTCCCGATCAACAGGACCCCGTTTCGAACGTAGGAGGTTCGTTTCCTCCGTTGTGCGGTACGCCAGGCCTCGTTTCCATCGCCTGTTCCTTCCAAGCCGGTTGGCTCCCACGCGTTCCGTTGCTTCCCGATGAAGACGACGCATTCGGTTGCCTCCCCATGAACACGACGCACTCCGTTGCCTCCCCATGAACACGACGACGACGATGTTTCTCCGTTCCGACCCAGCCAAGTACACGAGCCACGGCCGTGCGTATCGCGAGTAAGCGTTCGAGACCCGCGCGTATGTACACATACGTGGCGTATTCTTTCTTGCACCCTGGGCGCTGTGCGTGCGTGTGCGTGCTACGTCGGCGCCTCTACTACGACACGCGCGGCGCCTCTACAACGACCAAGTATGTACGTACGTTCGCGACCAGAATGACAACGCCACGCCCTTTTCGACCGGTGGGTCCCGACCGTCAGCACTTCCTTGCGTGCGAAGATGTAGCTGGTGGGTCCCAGCGGTCGGGGAGAATCGTTTTTTGCGGACACACTTCCTTGCGTGCGAAGATGTAGCTGGTGGGTCCCAGCGGTCGGGCGAATCATTTTTTGCGGGACGCACTTCCTTGCGTGCGAAGATGTAGTCGGTGGGTCCCAGCGATCGAGGGTGAATCGTTTTTCGGGACGCACTTCCTTGCGTGCGAAGATGTAGCTAGTGGGTCCCAGCAGTCGAGGGTGAATCGTTTTGGTTTTTAACGGACGCACTTCCTTGCGTCGAAGGTGTAGCTGCTAGGTCCCAGCGATCGAGGCGAATCGTTTTTTGCGGACGCACTTCCTTCGTGCGATGGTGTAGCAGTGGGTCCTAGCGATCGGGCGAATCGTTTTTCGGACGCACTTCCTTGCGTGCGACGATGTAGCTAGTGGGTCCCAGCGGGGGCGAAGCGGTGTTTTCGGACGCACTTCCTTGCGTGCGAAGATGTAGCTCGTGGGTCCCAGCAGTCGGCGACTCATTTTTTCACAAATCGGTGGCCCGTCCGGTCGGTCCCCTTGTCGGTGGAGTAATAATAATTTTGCGCGTAATAAGGAGGCTCTTCCTTGCGGCTGCCGTGGACCCAGCTGTCAGCCTCTCCACGTACAGTCCACGTCCGATGGAAGTCGTACCTTGACCACGTTGACCACGCCGCGCCGAGAGCCCCACGGCGTTGGACGACTGCGAGGCCTAGGAAGGGGACGACACGGAGCCGGGGAAGACGCGGCGGTGGATGCACACGCGGAGAGGAGTACGAGGGTTCACTGGTTTGGCTGCGCTGCCATCGCCGCAGAATAAGAGGAGGTGTGGGTGAGTGGAGGGATGGCCTGGCCAGTAGTGCGAGTAGTAGGGGGCGGTGAGGCCTCCGCGGCAGCACAGCCGGCCATGGGAAGCAGGAGCAGGCGGCACGACCGGCGCTGCTTTGGGCAGCTGGAGCAAGAAGACCAGAGGTTGAAGAAGCACGACGGCCGTTGGATGGACATCGTACGGTCACTACAGCTAGAATCGTTTATATTGACTAAGTTGACAAAACCCTTGGTACGTCAACTTAGTAGGCCCACAGGTCAGCTTCCGAAACGGTGCGCCCCAGATGTCAGGGGGAGGAATCATTTTTTGGGCGGGTGAAGCTAGATATCCAAAATTGAAGAAGAAGCAGGGCATCCGTTGGATGGACATCCAACGGCCACTGCTGCTAGAACCGTGTGTTGACTATAAGTTGACAAAGCCTTGCATAGGCGTCAACTCTGTTTTTTAGGGACGCGTCAACTTAGTAAGGCCGTAAGTGTGTGGCGAGAACTTATAGCCCATTTGAGATTTGTAAGAATGTGTAGCCCATTTTGAATTCTAATGGAATTTACTACAGCCCATTTATAGTTTGTTAAAAGTACAGCCATTTCAACCAACCATTCAAAACAGAATTCAATAAAATTTCCCACATTTTGATGGGATCCAAATATTTTATCCCAAAATTTCTAGTCAGATTAAATACAATTTCAATATAAATTTATATTACATAAAATCCAACGAAACATTACGCTCAAGAACAATTAATGAAATTAAAATTTTCAATATCCAAAAATAATAATTTATAAAGTAATCACGTGTTTGGTGCATTTTTTATAGTTACTGCCCAGTTTTTACAATTACATTCCATTTATTATTTCTTGAAGCCCATTTTCTTGTTAAGCCTAATGCATCCCTCCTAGGAAAGATTTGCAGCCAGTAGCAGAGAGAATAACAACTTGACCTTGCACAGGTATTCCTAAAAAAAGTATAGCTGGGCTAGGCATTTTCAGCTTGAAAAAAATTAATATCTGGGCTGAATATCTGGCCTGGGCTAGACGGGCCACAACCCGCCAAGTTAATACCTGCAGCGATGTTTTCGTTTTTGTTCAGAGGAGAAAAACTAATATCTGGGCTAAACATCGAAAAACTCTGCACAAATACTGCTCGAGCTGCTTGGTCCCAGCTCTCGGCCCCTTCTTGTGCAATTCTCCTGTTTATTTACTACTCCAGGAGGTTGACAATGGTGTGGGACCGTGATGTCAGGAAACCAGGAGGAAGCAAAATAAATTATAGTTATATATATATATATATATATATATATATATATATATATATATATATATATATATATATATATATATATATATATATATATATATAAAATAAGGAGGCACTTGCGTACGTGAGGCTATGGACCTGGTGGGTCCCCATTGTCATCCTCTCCAAGTAAAGTCATCTCCTTGCCCGCGCGTGCTTTACGCCCGAAACAATCAGCGCCGCCCGCCCCGCTTCCCGGTGCAGGCGATTGCTCCGCCTTCAAACGACACAAGTGCCATTCGTCTGTCCATCTGCCGCCCACATTAATGATATGCGGTTGTCGAGGTGGCTACTCCGGCGCCACACATCCATCTCTTTGCCCGCCCACCATTGCTATATAAACTGTTGCGCCGGCCATAGCCGCAGTCATCCGCATATGTTCCCTTTCTCCTGTCCACACCAGTACTGCCCATCATGGCTTCCTCGCGCTCCAGCGCTCTTCGGGACGGGTGGACGACGGACCACAAGGAGATGGCAGCCATTGCTGCCGACCGGCTGGCCGGCAGGCAGCCGGAGGACGACGACGTCCTAATGGAGAACATGGTAGTCGACGATCCAGCACCAACCCCCTCCTCCGCGCCATCCTCGCCGGTGCATTGCACCATGACCATTGGCGAGGCCCGTGCCGAATATATGGACAGAGTGAGGCAGATGCGTGAGGAGCAGTTCCGGGAGGCGCAGGCCGATGCCGCCTACAACCACCATTTCCTCCAGGAGCACATGCAGGCGGAGGAGCAGATCACCGCGGAGCGGGCGGAGCAGGAGGCGCTACTCGACTAGTACCACTCCGCCCGCAAGGGCCGCCTCGAGGGCTGGCGGTACCTCATGCGGGGGGCGGAGGCTGCGGCCGCCTACAAAGAGGCTAGCAAAGAGGGCGATGAAGCGGGCGAGGCGCTATTTGGTGAGATCGAGGACGAGGCAGAGGACGATGCCGGCTCTGACGAGTCCCCACCCTGCCGGCAACATGGGGGAGGATTTCCACCGCTCCGCTGAGGCGCCGCCCACCGGCAACGATACAGAGGACATCGCCGGCTCCGCCGAGGCTCCTCCCCGCTGCAAACGAGGCCGCGCCACATAGAAAACAAGGAAGAGTAGAACACGGTAGGTCACCGCCGCTCGGGTCCAAGTAAGGCCACCGCTGCTACCCTCCGGTTGAAGCCAAGCTAGGCGGGATGACCATTGATGGCCAGTTAGCTTCTTGGCGGCGACGTGGAGTCGCAGAGCTGTGCTGGAGAAGAATGCTGCTTCTACTTAACTGCTGGTGCAGTTGGCTGACTGACACGTGGGCCCAACAGGCCACATGTCAGTTATGCAACTGCACCTGCAGTTAAGTCACTGAAGTTTCCGTTCGGCTCAGCGGGACACAGGTGGGTAGCTTCGGTTAATTGATTATACCTCCAGCGCACCCCTTTTTAGTTGAAGAATGTATGAAATGTAATGAAATCCGGCCGTGTATTAATGAATTTATTTCGATTAGTTCGAATTCCTGTATCACTGGCATTGGATGAACATGCAAAACAATATGTACTAGCATTATTCCCAGGGTGATTACCTCGTTTGCAGCAGTTTCACATGTACTCCCTCCGGTCCTTTCTAGTCTGCATACAAGTTTTTTCTGCAGTCAAAGTATCTCTACTTTGACCAATCTTATACAAAAAGTATGCACTTTCACAATGTGCGAAGTAAAAGGAATGTATGAGTACAAAGAGTTTGAGCAGCTTTTAGCATTTCAGACATTGCAATCAAACACACAGCCTGGCAATTCATAGATAACATTCAAAACAATCAATGATTATGCTCTCAGTGACTCACATGTCAAAGGCAATATTTACTTCACAACTAAAGAATAGATAAAAAATTGATCGACGCTGCTGACAGCAAAGGGCGTCCCATTCGAAAATATCAAACGCATGTCTTGCTAAAATCAATGAGCAAAATTTGACAAGTTTGTCCCATTCCAAAATATCAAATGCCTAAGATTGTGGAATGGGCAGGGTTTGCCATCAGTTCGGGCATTGACATGGCACCTCATGCTAAATAAACCAGCTGTTCTTTTTGTACAGTTCCACCAAAATCAACCAAATTCGCGTGTAGCTTGTATGATTTCGCCCTTATATGTTGCAACGCCTTGAACTTATCGGCACCTCCTTTCTTGTGGTGGAAATGAATGATTCGATGTATTCGTGAACATTTTGTGCAGTTCCCATTGAAATCAAGCTGAGCACCCCTGTTTGCACAAATACAAAAAAGTGATTAGTATAAAGCAAACTGTACTATGATTTGACAGTTTCAACATGCACATACATGGCCCATGTAGAGCACACTTTTATAAAAATGGAACTCACCAGAAAGAATCCTAGAACAACATTGTACTCGCGCATCACAGCAAAAATATGGAGATTTGTCAGTCCTTCTGAGTTGAAGTTAGTTTGGTCTTGTGGGGAGTAATGTAACCATCCTGGCATAATCGGAACTAGTCACTTCACGTACTCCATATTATTCTTCAGAGGAAGATGATCCTGTTGTGCAAAGACAAGAGGACTACTAAATGCTAGCATCCATGTTTGCTCGAAAAAAGGAAAGGAAATATTTAAAACAGCACAGATGAAGCACTTCTCAAGGACTATACCACTTTTTCATGACAGTATCTAAACAGTAGCACAACACCAATAGAGATGACAAAGCTCAATCATATGGATGAAATCAGTGGGCGAGTACCAACCTTTGTTAGGAGGCTGATTGTGTAGAGCATACAGATGAAGCACTCCTCCGGAACCATCTGTTGCTATCTACGGGGGTGGACATGCTTACTATATACTCCTCGATTAGTTAAATGTTTCCAACAACTTCTTGTGCAGTTTCACTAAAATATATGGTATCTTCAAAGAAGATCCCTATTTGCACAAGTAGAGATAATTACGCATGGCATCAAATCAGTGGCAAAACAATTGCTAGTTCCAGCCATAGCAATAAATTAAGATGCAAAACTATATCATTACTTGTGTCATCACAGTTCCAGTGCTTCATTACAGCATCGGGAGTTGATTTTTGTTTTTCTTCCGCTTGTTCTTCCCCTTCATCACTTGGTTCAATAATAGACAAGCTTCGCCTTCAATGTAATATTTGGCATGTCAATTAGGGGGCACAAGTATACTTCTAAACTTAATTTTCTGATGTAAGTGGAAAAATACAGGCCAGCAGTTGTGAAATATCCTTATCTTACCTCAATGGGATATTATGGTGCATATACAGATTGGAAGTCTTGTCTTCATTTGTGCAGTTCACTAAAATGAAGCAACATTATCGTACAATTCGCACAACATATGAAAGCACACTGTAGAATCATGTGAAAGAAGGCTAGTACTGACCTCTCATGATGCGGAATTCAAACAACTCACAAGAAGAAGATCTGAGCCAAATTCGCCTTAACGGATAGGAAGTAAGATCTCCTCTTGTGCATTTCCATAAGATCAAGTAATCAAGCAACGTTGTCGGTGTGACATTTTGGTTGAACTGCACAAAACACTCTTAAAACAAAAGTGTTTTGTGAAGTGCAACAAAAGGTCACAATGGAAACGAGGTGAAGTAGATAACCATGTTTATACAGAGGTGCAAAGGAAACAATTAGTGGTCAATAACGGTGGATGACACAGAAGCCAACAAAAAGAAGCATCTACCTTATCTAAATGGGAAAGAAAGAAAGATAGTAGCATTTCTCAAACGAGGGCATTGATTAATATTAACATAGAGATTATATTGACAATAAAATTCGTTAAACATATAATTTACTTTTAACTGTGGCATTGCATCAATTTTCCGGTTGCATTATTAGAGGGTGTTTGTTTAGAGGGACATTTTGGTGTAGGGACTAAAAAAACTCCGTGTCAGTCCCATCTAAACTAAACAGGAGGGACTTTTAGGGACTAAAAGTGGGCATTTGGGACTATAGAAAGAAGACCCCGAGGTAGTCTTTTTTGGGACTTTTTCTAACAGTTGCCCCTGCCACTCATCACACCTTGTTTCTATTATTTCATTACTAGGGGTAACATGGTCTTTTAGCATGTCATTTAATAACCTCTAGTCCATGTTTAGTCCCTGGAACCAAGCAGGTAGGGACTAGGGAGTTTTTAACCAAACAGGGCCTTAGATTAACAACAGCTAATGAGTTGCACGGGACAGTGGACGCACCAGCACCATGTGCATCTACCGATGTACTATGGTCATGCACAGTCTGTTGCAACAAAGAACAAACAACCAAGGAGCATATTTGTGTTGGTCCCAGTTTTGTTATCTTTAGACACCTTTCCCTATGTGAGCGCAGCAAATCTAGTCCTGCTCAAACTCTACAGCCTTGTCCCTTCCTTTCCTTTTTGAACTAGTACTTTCGCCCCTTCCTTTCCTCATTGAACCACGTCCTAAATTCATGCTATACAACTTTCCCCCTTCATTTCCTCTTTGAACCACATCCTAGATTCATGCTATATATACAACTTTTCCCACTACTTTCCCCACTCCTTTCCTCTTTGAACCACGTCCTAGATTCATGGTATACATGCAGCTAGAGCAATGCATGTGGAGTAAGTAAATTATACCTTAAGGTTCTTGGGGCGTGGTTCGGTGGGCGACGGGACGACAGCGAAGAAGAAGGGGTCGGAGGCACTCCCGCGCCGCCACTGGGTGGAAAGTGAACAGCTGCGCCGTTAGTGGATTCCCTCCCTTGCCGACGGCGACAGCGTTAAGCCTCCTTCCCTTCCCGGCGGACGGATCCTGCCGGCTCTTTGAGCAGCAGTGAGGGGAGAGAGACAGGCCAACGGAGTCTTGTTTAGATCTGGAGAGGGAGAGAGAGTGTGAAGAGAGCAACTACAAGCGTTAAGGCTCCAGCGGGAGAGGGCGAGAGAGTGTGAAGAGAGCAACAACAAGCGCTGAGGCTCCAGCATGTATATATATACTGGAGAGAGAGTGTGAAGCGTGCAAAACCTTGAAATCATTTTGACCAGTCAAAGAATCCTCCTGGCAAGGATTATGCTCAAGTGTAGTTATCGAACCCGAGACCTCAAGTTTGATGAGCGAACAGGCTAACCAGCTACACAATCCTCCCGTTATGTTCAACGAGAGGAAAATAACCTTTTATACATTCCTGCATTCGTGTGACAAACATGTCGTGTTTTCTTTTGTGTGTGTGGGAGTCATTGGGATTTCAATCATAGTTGTGTCATGTGGCTTTGGTGGTAAGACTATCCACAGTGGTGCAGAAATAATGCAGCCTTAGTCACCTTACCTCTGTCCACGTAGTACATTGGGTTCCACCAGCCAGAGGGTGAAACAAACAAATTAATAAGAAAAATTAAAAGCGCCAGTGGTGTATCTTACCTCACACATCTCGCTACTCCTCGGGAACACTGTCCCTCTGTTCGCTCACGTGCTATTTTAAGTGAATCCTTATTATAACATGCACACATATTTTGGGAACTTGTATTCGACTTAAGTCAGTGTGCCACCGTATCTCGTATACTTACTAATCCCTCCGTCTAGGTGGAATAAGTCACGTTAGAAGGTGCAACGGGACCAAGGTGTGTGCGTGTGCGTGTGTGTGCTTAACAGCATGTGTGTGTTAGAGAGTGCGACAGATCGACCTACTCCTACAGAGAGATGGTGTGTAGTGTACAATTTTAGCCGCGAGAGTTGGTGCATCCTCTCATTTCCAGGCGTGTCCGGTAGGGACATGCGGACAGCTTCCATGCCCGCTCCTGACAAGCTTGGCCCACCCAAAGCCCCTCCATCGCCCGCGTGCGCTTCCTGCCTGAAACGGTCAGCGCCGCTCCAAAGAATCGGTGCTGCATTCATGCCCGGGCAGAGCGGATGCGACCTCTCACTGGCGCAAGAGTGACGGTTGCTTCGTCCATCCAACTTACTGCTGGGTCTATGTGATTTGATGGCTCATTGGTGTTTATTACTGAGGTGGTAGGACTACTGGATGTCCCACGCTTTCTGCGTACTAGATTACAATTTTCTCTATTCTTACAGCGGAGGAGTTCAAGAGCAGTGAAAACACGCAGGCTCAGTGATTACATGGCCCACCCCACACTATCACCGTGCGACACCTAACTCTTTACATAGTATTCCCTCTGTTCCTAAATATTACTAGATGAGTCCCCGCGCTTTGCCGCGGAACAGCAGTATATCTCTCTGCGCAAATTTATCGATTTCATAGAACTAAAAAAAAGTCTATAACCGCATGACAAATGTGGTAGCCAAACTAAATAAACTCCCATCATCATTTAGATCATCCCACGTAAGGAAAAAAGATCAGCCAACTCCTACTGCATAATGGGATTATATTTTTCTTTTTGACATGTTAATGGGACTTAAAAGCTCACTTACATGCATGCTACCGGTGCATGCTTGCATGAAGACATGTTGATGTGATTTAAAACCCACTCACATGCATGTGCCACGGTATTTCTGCATGCTTTCATGTGGCTTAGTGCGGAGCCTCTCAACGTCTAGATCAGACGGCTATTATGGACAGATTTACTTCATCTAATGGCTACATCAATTTTTATGATGTGGCTCAAGGAGAGGATAGAGAATTCCTAATAGTGGGGGCTAGCTATTACTAGTAGATAAGTATGTGTAGAGATTCCACTAGGTGAACTACATACGGAACAAAATGAATGAATCTACAATTAAAATGCATCTATATACATCCGCATGTGGTTCATGGTGAAATCTCTACAAAGACTTATATTTAGGAACGGAGGAAGTACTAGTATAGTACGTACTGTAATTTATCAGCGGGATAAATTTGTACAATGCTGTGAAGCTTCCAGCTTCTGTTACATGTATCTTGCGTCCAAGGTTGCCCGTTGCAATATTTCATCAAATACAAAGGAGATTAACATGCATGCTATTGCATCTCAATGATTGACAGATCATAGCAAATATGTACTCCCTCCGTTCCAAAATAAGTGTCTCAACTTTGTGCAAACTTTAGTACAAAGTTGTACTACTACTAAAGTTGACACTTATTTTGGAACAGAGGCAGCTAAAGAAAAAAACGATCCATGCAGTCCCTAGCCCTTGAACCGTGAACCCTGACCAGCCTTCAATTTGCTGGCAACGTTCGAGCCTCCTAATAAATGAAGTTTGCAACCTTTTGACCATCGGATCATTTTGTGCAGTTTCACCAAAATCGAGATCAACATCCCTGTGGCAAAGAAATTGAAGAAGCGTGATTAGAATAAGATTACTGGGACTAGTTGATGAGACATAAACTCATCACAAATACAGTACGTAGAAGCCAGTAGAGGTATGTGCGGAGCAAAGAAGTAGAGAAATATCCATAGGGAGTGATGTGGGCAGCTGGAGCAGTGGTGGAAGCCGGCTGTAAAGGGAGTTTTACCTGAGGGATGTAGCTCAACCTTGAGGAGAGCGGCGGGAGGCGGCAACTGCCCACGTCGCGGCAGTGAGCAAGGGACGAAGGCAACCTCACCGGCTTTGTGAGAGAGAACGGCGGGGACCCCTGATCAGGACGTGCCGACAGTGGGTTTTCGCCGTCGGCGACAGCCACCGCATGTACACTAAGCATTCACCCTTTCCCCAAGCGGACGTGATCCGCCGGGATGTTAGAGATGTGGCCACAGTAGTTTTGTGCGAGAGATTGTGAAGAGAGCAACCCCAGCAAGCAACCGTGTAAGCTGGCCCGTCCTGACTGTGTATATAGTGGAGTGGTTTCCTTTTCTCTCCATATGAACCTATGATATTGCGTACATGCCACTGAAGAATAAAAAAACTTTATTTATAAATGACGAGGCACCTACTACTCGTTCTCCTATAACCTTGCGCTTGGCATCTCCAAAATATTAAACTTCCGATTGGCTCTTCGCCTCTTCGGGAAGTCGAGCAATAATGGTCGTGCAGTATATATCATTCTGGATATATGAGACCGAATGAATTGCTGCACGTCCACCACGTGGGCGAGGGTCGAGGGGTGAGGGAGAGTGCTACATACGGAGCAAAATGAGTGAATCTACACTCTAAAATACGTCTATATACATCAGCGTTTGGAGTATGTACTAGTAGTGCATATTGAAATCTATTAAAGGACATATATATTCAAAAGAATATGATATAATCTCTATAACCAAGGTAGTAGGGACAAGGAGTAAACGGAGGGAGTAGTAAATTTTTCTCCTCGTCCTGCGAGCCACCGCTCGCATGGGCGAGGGAGCGGGCGTAAGGCGGAGCAAGCTTCACCTCATCCTGCGAGCCACCGCGCCTGTGGGCGGGAGACGCAGCGACTAAGCAAGCTTCTCCTCGTTCTGCGAGTTGACGGGACACATCAAAAGTCTTGCCTCTAAGGTAGGCCCCACATGTTTTGCCTCTTTTCTTAACATAACACGTCAAGTCACAATTTGTTTGTTCACCCGTGGTAGTTGATCCTCCCTCCACCAAGTGGACAACCAGTACACATGCCAAATTACCACGTGGGCTGCCTTTTTCGTACAGAATTGAGCTCCACCGTGTATCCGCGCGGGTGTGGTTGGGAAAGAGACGGGAGTACGTGCGCCGTGCATGCACCTCTTCTCTTCCTGCACGTCCCCCACCTACGTGGGTGTGTGAGAGATACAAATCGCGTTCGTGAGTGTTTTTTGTTTTGGGGTGGGGTGGGGGTTGACTTCGTGAATTATTTGTGGGAATATGTGTCGATGACATCTCAAACAGAATTTTGCATGCAATGTGTGTGAAATGGAGGCCTATCCATATCATACATAGAGGGTCGGGCAATCCACGAGAAGAGAGTGAGGGGTCATAGCTATCGATAGAGTCGAAGAGAGGATCAAGTGGGTGGGTGCGAGATTGATGAAGAGAGCCATCGAAATTGTGTGTGTGTGCAAGTCAAAGATATAGGCCGACTGCCCTACCAGAACGTTAGAGGGCACATGTCATGTTTGTGTGTGGCAGGGAGACATGACTAGAGCGCTCGATGTATCGGTGTGTGTGGGGGAGGGTGTGGGGGGAGGGGTAGGGAGAGGCCTAACTATAGAGGTAGAACGACTCGTATATGTGTTGAGAAGGAGAGACCCAACTATGTGTTGAGGGAGACCGGTCGGCATCCATACATAACTGAAGGACGGGAAATATGATGGGACAGAGAGAGAGGAGAGAGAGAGAGGGATGGAGAGGGAGGGAGAGGGGTAGAGTGCTGGATGGGTGATGGAGTTGCTTCTCGGAGACGGTGGGAGAGGCCTACTAGAAAAACTGAGGGTGGAACTGCAATGTTATCAACAAGAGTGGGGATGTGTTTCTGTGTGTGCCTGTGCGTGATAGATCTGTCGGGACGCATCCATGGATGATGAAGGGGAACCATGTGTTTGGTAAGAAACCTAACTAGATCGGTAGATCAAGTGTTGTTTGTCGGAGGAAGGGAGAGACACAACTAATGAGGTAGATCGATCGACGTGTGGGTAAAAACGAGTTATAAGGACCTAGCTAGCTATATGTATAGCGAGAGACCGGTCGGCGTACGTCCATTTGTTAGAGGCAAATAAGGCCCAGCGAGATGGATAGACAGAGAGAATGGAGCTAGGAGGTGGTGCGAGAGGCCCAACTACTAGCTAGATAGGGGGAGGAGTGTGCTGTTCTGAGATCAATGAAAAGAGGTGCGAGAGTTTACACATGTGTCTGATCGTATGAGAGACACGAGGCAAGGACACATAAAGGAGGAGATTGGAGGTGTGTGTGTATGTTGTAGGCAGGCATCGCTGGAGAGGTTTATCGATCGGTGTTTGTCTGAAAGGAGTTGTGGAGACTCTGGGAGAACGACCTAAAGAAAAAAATGAATGTGCCCGGTGGATAGAATGCCAAGGGAGGGGGAGGGCGAGGAGGGCGTGTGCATGCACGAGAGAAAGTTAGTGGTAGCTACAAAGGTTAGAGGATTGTGTGGGTGTAAGAGACTAACAAAGATCATAATTTGTTATGAAAGCGGATTCATATATCTGAACAGGAGATCATAGTGTTTTAAACATTGCATGCATGAATATAGCAGTGATACACGTGCTATGCACGTGTTATACCATAATGTGATAATGCATGGCGTTTGCAACTCACAACTAAATGCCGGACAATCTAAACCATACTATACATCAAACAATATCACATTTTATTTGAATTTGTGATAATGTGTGGCGTTTGCAGCTTACAACTAAATATCGAACAATCTAAACAATACTATATATCGAACATTCTCACATATTATTTGAATTTGTGGTAATGTGTGGTGTTTGCAACTCACATCTAAATACTTGTAGGCGTAGGGGGCGGGGCACCATACATAATGTGATAAACACATTATACATATGACACATGGTTTAGATTATGAAGATCTAGCTAGAGCTAGAAATGTGATGTGATTTGAAATCAAAATAAAGTGGATTCCAAAAATCTAGTTTGAGTTCATATAGTACACATAGTTCATATGTAACTAGAGACTAATCATGTGGTGTGCTGTGAAGATAATAAACAAATGATGGTTTAACTTGACAATAATGATGACTGTAGATCTTATTAAAACAGAGAAACAGATTCAAATGCTTTGACTTCACAACAATCATTACTGTAGATCTTATTCAAATAGAGAAACGAATTCAAATTTATTTCATATTGAAGCGGTAGTATATACGTTTGGAATGCACTAAAACGTTCATTTGAGTAGTAGGTTGCATGCATTATACACGTAGCGGAATGTTTTAATTGAACATAACATGACTTCAAAGTTTTGAATGACATTTGTAGTGCGCATTGATTTGGTACAGTACACGTTAGGCTTGTCCGGAAATTTCAACCCGCGCCTTGCTAGCCCGAAATATTTAAGATATATCTTTGTCTCCTTGTGATGCGACAACTCCCTCCATCTCAACTCGCGCCTTCCTATTCCAAAATTACAACGCGCGCGAAAAATCCCACCTCCTGTGAAATCCCGACACCCGAAATGCCCGTGGTACCCCTGAACCGAAAGCACCGTCTCAAATCAGTGGGGGGTACTTTTGTAACTTACCCCACATTTCGGACAAGCGCGTCTCCAACCCATGGTTCCCCACTGCCATCCCATCTGCCCACCCATTCGTACACCGAGGCCGCGAAAACCCGCGACGAAACCCCACACCATGCTTCGTCCGCCACCCAGCCGGAGCCTCTTCCCCGACGACGTCGTCCACAACAACACCTCGACGTCCCTCATCCACCGTACTGGATGAGGATCTGTCGTTGATCTCATCGTCCCGCCAGTTCAGCCACCCCGTCCTCCACCTCCAATGAGCTGCCCCGATGTTCCCCTCGTCTTTCGCGCCACCTCAATTCCCACACCGCCGTCTTCACCTGCACCACTGGAAGAGCATCATCATCACCGTTTCCTCGGATGAAGCTGCGGCCTAATCGGCACCACCAAAGAGGTTGTACACTAACGCCGCATTTTCTTCTTGATTCGATATCGCGGTGCTGCCGGCGCTCGGTACCGAGACGACACGGCGCGGCTCCATCCACGGCGGCGTCGTCGGCCACTTCCTCCACGGTGTCGCTCCCTCGGCGGCGACATCCACATCAGTAGGAGCTGCTGCTGCTTTAGCTCTCGCTCGCGCTGCTGCTCTGCTCTTGCTCTCTGTCCCCTGCCTGGTCTGCTCTTGCTATTGCTCTTGCTCTTGCTGCTGCTCTCGCTCTTGCTCTTGCTCTTGCTTGTGATGCTGCTCCGAGTTAGCTACACTTCAGTCAACTGAATCGACCTTTGGGTCAGTCGATTTTCAGGGGTGGGAGGGGGCTCGCCGGGGTGAAGAAAGAACCAGCCGCAGCGGGGAGGGGGGCTCGCCGGAGAGGTACCCCACTATCTATCTTAGGGTTCAGGATGGGGCGGTGGTCGCCATGGCGGGCGTTGGTGGGGCGCTGGCGTGGGGATCGCCGGAGAAAAAGCTCGGCACGTGGGGGCCTAGAGGGATGGCCGGGGCGTCGGCGGACCTGCGGTGGGGGTGTTTTGGGCAGGCGGGCGGCGATCACCGTCGCCGGTGGCGGGGCTGCTGTTTGGCCGGTGGTGGCTGGCAGCTCGGGGGTGGAGGTTGAAGATGAACCGCAGGCCCTTGATTTCAGATCCAACGGCTGCAAAATCGACCGACCAGAGATGAAAAGTCAGAGACCGACGTGTAGCCTCACCTTGCTAGTGTGTTCAGTTTTGACAAAGAAAATTCAGTTTCGCAGCAAAATTCAGTTTCGACGCTTAAGTTCAGTTTCGACGCTTAAGTTCAGAGATGAGCGGCTGATGTATTTTACATCTAGCACTTTGTGGTTATGTATTTTACGTCATGTATTGAGATGCTATTAGAATTCCACTCAGGTTAACGTTGTTTGTTGTCTCTCTTGTCCTGCTTCAGCCTCGGCGTCGTACAACTCACCGGAGCTGCTCCAACGACGAAACCCTCCATCACAGCGGAGCAGTACCTCGGGCTCCATCTCCAGACGCCAAAGATCTTCTTCCCCTCCTCCGATAGCAAAGTCAGCCGGAGCATCCTCATTGGCCAACCCAATCACGCTGATATCGACATGGCTTCGCCAAAGAGGTTGTGCACTTGTTGCATCTCTTTTTTACTCTACATGTTATATATATTGTCCACTGAGCACACGGATTTGTTCCTTTAGTGTCTCCTTGAAAGAAAAAACGTAGGAATTAATTTTCACGTGTCCTCCTTTTCAAATTCCTATTCATGAAGCAGAAGACTAAGAGATAGTAGCATAATAGCATTATAACCGTACATTTCTTGTGGTTTGACTTAATCTCACCATGCTTCTTTGCATCCTGTGATCTTCCAATTGTTGTGAATCAAACACCCAGATTGGCTGAAATCCTGTGTTTTTAAATTCTCTGTTTTGCACGTGCATTCCAATCCTATTCCTGTCTATTTTCTACCCCTGCATTGTTGGAACCCTCCAATTCAAACGAGTACTTACAGAATTAGTTCTCTTACAGATAGTTGTCAAAGAAAACCTTGCGTGGTTTGTCCCGCTCTTGTTGTGCCGTCGTCCACCCCAGCTCAGCTGCTTCAACGACAGAAGGGTCTAGCACAGCAGGGATTCGGCCTCCAGACTGTCTTTCGCCGCCTCAGATCTTCTTCCCCACCGCTGGCAGCCATGAAAACTTCATTACCATCATCAACCAAGCAGATGACCTCGAGGACTACGCGGGTCCGCAAGAGAGGTCGCACTCTTTCGTGTCTGCTTACGTTATGCATCACTTAATATTACATGCTACTTTATCGTCCTGTTTACCGATTAGACTCTGAGTCAGCTCCAAACTAATGGTCAAACTTGAGTTTTTAAATGGTTGTGTGGTACATATCAGGGCCGCTATCAAATATATCTATCTACTGTCTGGTTAATCTCCGGTGTCTACTATGAGTTTCATGTTGGGTGGGAAACAAACAATAAAGAAGCCATTATCTGTATTTTTAACTGAAACCATTATATGCCTGCTATTATTGGTTTTGGGTCTATCCACAGGTTGCTACCATCACTCTGGATTTCTGCATGCACTCCTTACATAATCTCACTATGTTTTATTCCTATGCATGGCAGTTATTGTAAACAATGGAACTGAACATGTAGAGCAAAAGAGACGAGCCTTGCGTGGCAATAAAATTTCATGCAGACGTCGCTCCATGGTAGGGGCAAAGGCAGCCCCCCCCTCCACGCATTTTGGATTGTAATCGAGAGGAAGATATCTGTTCTGAGGGGGATTCAGAAGGAGAAAACAACTCCTATTTACCCCCTGAGGTCTTCGCTCTAACGTGGCATGCTGATGTTGGTTATATCATGCATATGGTGTCTTGTATTGCTTACTTTGTACATCAAATATGTCATCTGCTTAGTTCAGACATCCTTTGTGTGAATTCCATCTGTTTAGTTTATTCATCGTTTATGTGAATTATGCAACGCCATGTTGTTTAGCCAGGCATCATATATGTGAATTTTGCAATGCCATCCTGCTTAGCCAGTCATCTTATATGTAAATTATATCAACCATCCTTTTTTTGCGTTACATATTACATTTGTCAACAATGTTAGTACATTCAACTGCTCTTCGTGCGCATCATCCATTTGACATGGTGATGGCAAATTCTGGAGTGAAAACAAGGTCTTCAGAGCAAACTATGCTATCTGACGAAGCGCATATCTTGCTGGTTACGGATAGCTCCTCGAAGGAGGATTAAGAGACAGATGACTAGTCCTATCCCCCCCTCGAGGTGTATGCTCTAACTTGGCAGGGTTATGTTGCTCATATCGTGCGTATGGTGTCTCACATTGCTATGTCATTTGATTAGTTTAGACATGCTTTGTGTGAATGCCACCTGTTCAGTGTCTAGTTACCATATATCTGAATTATGCATTGCCATCTTGTTGCAGGACATTATATATGTGAATTATACAATGCTATCTTGTTGCAAAGGCATTATATATGTGAATTATGCAATGCCATGTTGTTTAGCCAATCATCATGTATGTGAATTATATCATGCTATCATTTTTTTGTATTACATGTTCCATTTGTCGACAACGCTTGTATATTCAACTACTCTTCCTGTGCATCAGCCATTTAAAGCGGTGATGGAAGTATCTGGAGTGAAAACAAGGTATTCAGAGCAGACAATGCTACCTGCTGAAGCAAACATCTTGCTGGTTACAGAGAGCTCCTCAAAGGAGGATTCAGAGACTGATGACCAGTCCTATTTCCCCCCTGAGGTCTATTCTCAAACTTGGCAGGGTTATATTACCCATGTCATGCATGTTGTCTTGCATTGCTTAGTTTTTACATCATATATGGATTGCCATCTGCTTACTTGCTTAAAATATAAATCATATATTTGAATTATATCATGCCATCATGTTTACATAGTACATACACATCATCTATCTGAATTATGGCATGGCAACCCATTTAATAAAGACATCATATAGTAATATCATCTCATCCTACTTAGTGTTTATAGTCATCATATTTTGAATTATGGCATTCTATCCGTGAATGTATGTGAATTATGGCATGCCAACCTATTTAATAAACACATTATATAGTTATGTCATGTCATCCTGTTTACATAGTATCATATTTTGAACTATGTCTTTCCATCTTTTTTAGTTAGCCATCATAATGTGAAATTGTGTCATGCTATCCTGTTTAGTTAGCCATCATATATGTGAAATTGTGTCATGCTATCCTGTTTGGTTAGACAACATAAATATGAATTATTTCATGCCCTCTTTTATTCCCCACTATCCATTGCACATGTCAATCATACAATGTCTATACTTTCAATTACTTTTCTTGTTTATCAGCCATTTGAATTGGAGAGCGTGATGGCAGATTCTAAGGGAGTAACAACACGGTCTTCGTAAAAGATAGTGCTACCAGTTGATGCAGATAGAACCACGGTTGTACTTGCCCAAGGACCAGATCCACCACACATAACCTGCACTCTTGCAGATTGTACCCCTACCCAGCTTGGACAGAGAACCAGCTACACCCCTTCTAACCCCAACCTGCATGAGATAGTAACCCAGTTCCAGCTTGACACAAGACCGCCTCCACCACAGAGCACCCAAACACGAGCAGTTAGTAAGGGAACTGCAGTGCCCAAAGCACGAGGTCCACCACTCCGAATCCCAACTCAACGCTTAAAGGAGAAGAAGATTTGTTCTCAGGTCAGGTTCTGTAGCTATGGTTCATAGTCCTTTGCTGTTGCATTACTGTATTTACTCATACCAACTATTTTCTAATTTGAAGGATGGAATTGAAACCTGTTTCTTTAACTAGTTTGCTGTTGTAACCTGCTCTATGTTGATTTCAGTTTCAATTGAATAAACAGTTATGTTCTTATGTCATGCACATTACAAGTGTTGTTATTGCTCTATAGTTACCCACACTTATATTCTGTCTATTCTGCTTTGTCTTGAACAAATATTATTTGAACTGTGTCTCTATCTTGATTTGGCAACAAAAACTAGAATGATATAGACCATAAAGTGACCATGGTACGTAGATATATGTTTGTTTCATGCTATTATCCTTTCCACTTTACTACTGCACTCATTTACCAAAATGAGTTTCATATACAACATGGTAAACATGTGATGGGTCTGCTTGTTTCTCTTTTAGAATGCGGACAAAATATTTGAGAACAGTACCGCGTTATCCAATGGTAAAGGAAGTAATGCAGATAAGGTTCAAGATAGTTAGACATCCCTATTGGTCTCCATGAAAGCTGATAAAAACTATCTTGACGACAATGAGGGAACCCAAAAGTCCTGTCTTGATGTAGTGTTCGAAGTCTTCGCCACTCATCGCTAGCACAAGCTCTTCGAACTCGCTGCCTGACTCAGTTCGTCTTCTTGAGTCTAAACTTCAAGTTGAAAGACATCGATCAAATGTGTTCCGGTAGGAAGCTGAAGGACTGAGGAAGTCCCTGCAGAATTCAGATGCATATTTTGTGGTGCAACAGCAAGCGCTGGAGGATTTAAGCGCCAAACAAGAGAAAGTTAATAAGCTTGCTAAGCATCTTGCCAGCATTATGGGTCCCCAGGATATTGTTTCTTGAGATCTTCTGAACTGGTTTCAGTTCTGGATTTGTTTTTCTGCGGCGTTTATTTGCGCTGGTCGCCAACTTTGACAACCAGTGTATATGATATGCTGCTTTGTTCCCTATATTTGCACTGGTGGCGAACTTTGATGCCCAGTGGATGTAATATGTGTAATAGCCATGATATCCTAGCATAAGTTGCTTGCTTATTTATTTCCTTATTGTCTTGTTTTTTTGTTTGCTTGTAGTTAGTGCAGTTCTTTTTCCGCGGTTTGCTAGTGGCTGCAATAACCTATTTTTTAAAACTAGGCCACAATAACCATGGGCTAATATTTACTTTAGTGACACTGGGCCTCCTACGGGCCATAGAAACAGTGGGCCTTCTACGGGCCGTAGAAACAGTAGGCCTTCTACGGGCCGTAGAAATAAAGGGCCTTCTACGGGCCATAGAAACAATAGGCCTTCTACGGGCCGTATCATCAATGGGCCTTATACGGGCCGTATGATCGATTTGCCAAACATGGGCCAATAATAGGACGCATTATGGCCGTAAACGGGCTAGAGTTGGAATTGCCCGTTCATGGTCCGACCATAACGGGCCATCGTTAATAGGCCGTATTTGATGACGCTATGAAAACGGCCCAGCGTATTAACGGACCACAAACAGGCCGACTGTAACCATGGGCTGAATTTGGCCCACAAGCGTAAAAATGACAAGAACGGGCCGTAAGTAAACGAATCGCCGGAAATGAGCCCAAGAATAAATGGGCTCGAGAAGGCCGAAGATAACATGGGCTGGAAACAGCCCAACTGAATAATGGGCCATTAATGGGTATAAAGTGATACACTGTTCATTACGGGCCAGTTTCACCACGGGCCGTTAATGGGTGTAAAGTGATACATTGTTCATTGCGGACCAGTTTCACCACGGGCCGTTAATAGGCCAAGAGTTACATAGGGCCTCATATGGGCCGAAAGACGTCACGGGCCATACATGGGCCAGAATTGAAAACGGGCTAGAGTCATATTGGATGGCCCACATGACGCTACTGGGCCTAATTCGGATAGGGCGTAACAGGCCTTGGGTTAGCGGGTTGTAAATGGGCTATATGCGAACAGACCGTTAACAGGATTTCCATGGGCCGGCCTGCCACCTTTTGAGCAAGTCAAACGGGCCGGCCTTTTCATAGGAATGGGCCTCTGTTGGGTCGTGCCACGTGTCGATGTATCATAGGCACCTTCTGTCCAATGGGTGGATGACATCTGCCCCAACGATGAGCCGACACGTGTTTCCTCCAGCCAATGATGATTTTACATGTGGAAAATCCCCATTGGTCGGGGCTGTTAACGGGTTATCGGATCCAAAACCCGACCCGATAGCTGAACGGTGTTCCGTTACGGTGGATGCCACACGTGTAGGTCACCCTTGACGAAAGCACTTGTGTGACGCGCGAATTATCGTCATGGAAGTGGACACTTCCGTGATGATAATTTTGGTAATGTCATGGAACACTTCTACGACAGCACAGGTATGACTATCTTGTTTCTGTCATAAAATCGTCATGGATGTACATGCATGAAAAAAACGCGACCTACTATGACAAACACGTATCATCACGGAAGTGTATTTTTTTGTAGTGCATGGCCTTTGTGAAGACATAAGTGTCTTGCCAACAATAGAGTTTGGCCCTGTGAAAAATTAAATTGCACAAAACAAACACTTCATGTGTGTATTCGTACCTACAGACATGAGAAAGTAACAGGGAAATACTAGAATACCTCTACTACCTAACTCTTTCATTTCTTGAGTAACAGAAGCAGAGGCAGAAGAATGCCTTCTGGAGTCAAAAGCCAACTTGATCACAGCCTCGATATCCAACATGGTATTCTTATGCGCCGAAAAATCTGAGGAACCTCTCCCCTTTGGTATGGTATCCCCTAAGCAAAATGGCTTCTCTAGTATCAAACCTTGCCTGTGCACATTCACATATGTTGTTTGGCCAAAAACAAGACATGCAAACATACTGCTAAAGCTTGTTTGTAAGCTTTTGAGAATAATAGAAATAGGTTACCATTTGATTTCGACCACAAGAAACTCTTATTTGGCATTCTGACCTGTTGATACTTGCAAGAAGAGATTCAGTATTTGAAACCGCTGTGCGATACTCATTATCCGGAATGGCCCCACGGTGTTAATGTCTAGTGCTACATCATACCTGCAAGTTGCAATACTTTTATTGCTATGGAATGTGAACTTACACATTTAGTAATGGAAGCAATCCTTGGTGCAAGACTAGTATAGCTTCACGAACCTCTCATCAAAAGTGGTATTTTCTGCAGAGTTTACGATAACATCCACTTCTTACGCGATCTCTTTGGCTAACTTAGGAGCAATGCCAATGTAGGCTTCCCTGAAATTACCAACGATTGGAACCTGCTTGCTTAATACAAAGCTGTTGTAGTTTTTCCCATGGATATCCTGTAAACATCTGAACAACTTAGTATTACCTGTATTGCAGACGGAAAATATGTTCATTTGCATGAAGAACAGAAAGTAGTCCGAAGTGATCAACATACCTCATTCTTCAATCTTTTCATGGTTGCTTCATTGTCCTTGGCCTTGATCAACACGTATATTTTACCAACATCTGGATTTGTCCTTAAAATGGGATCGATAAGAACTAATGACCAGAATCATACAAAGTAGAATGTAATAACAAAGGAAGGAAGTCAGGTAGCTTAGAGCAAGACAAAGGTAGAATGGAAGAATAGCCTAAAAGTGGGGGGCCAGACAGAAACCGTCTCACTCAAACTGGCATTTGAAAATGCTACCCGCCCTTCCCCTATTTCTGCATTTTATTCTTCTATTCCTTTTGCTTGTTTTTCTAGTTAAGCTCACTCAGCTACTGTTTTCTTTCTATAATTGCTCTCTAAGGCCAAGTAATGGATAAAGTATAATCCTCTTCCCAGCTCCGCCACCTCCTTTCTACCGAGTATGTCTACTTGAAACAACATATTTATCAATAAATAAGTGCATTACTATATTCACACAGCTACAAACTAAGCCTAATTTCCAATATGTCATATGTATCACTTTGATGTTGTGGGATCACTGGCTTCTTGCTCAACGGATTCCGCTTCTGCACTTGACTTGAGAAGGGCGAAGCCTTCATGACTGGTACCGGTATCTGTCCAAGAAGTTAGTACTTATGCGGCACTGAACAAAGGGTGAGATCGATGAAATGCAATACATGTTTGAATATTTCCTATCTTCTTCGAGCCATCAAACTTGTGCAATTCGTTTTCTAGAGATCTATGGAATAGTGATATCGTACTTGAATCCACATTCCCAGTATTTGAGGAAGAAGTAGAATCTTAGTCCTTTCGAATTTCTAAGTTGGGAATTTGATATCGACTAAATCAAGAAACTCGATTTCACTATGATATGACCACTGAACACTTTGATGCAACATTTCTTGTTTCCAGAAGATCTCAAATGGTTTCTGAAGCTTCCATGATCTTGTAAAAGAAAGAAACCCTTTCTATAAGTCATGAAGATGTGGACCAAAAGACTAATTAAGAAACTGCACAATCTACTAATTGACTGAAAAACTCAAGCTGAGTAACTTGCTTGAATGATTGCTCCGGCTCTGGGCCGTCTGTTCTTTGGGATGCAGAATAGGGGATAGCTTGCCAACCGTTAGTTAGGACCAGTGAAAACCCACGCTTGGTGAAGGCAAAGTTAAGTTTGGAGATCTAACAATTCCTTATGTCGTGTATCCTCGATTGATGCAGCCTCAGATGCTTCAATTGTAGTTTTGGGTATTGAGCAAAAGGTTACACCACCTATAGGTTCTGTATTACGGGCCAATCCTACTCCACTTGTACCAATAGGCGGCATAGGGGAAAAAGAACAACACCTAGGAATAGGAATCAACAACAGAAAAACTTTCTGAGAAATTACCAAGCAAGAAAACGTATGTGCGTGGGCGCAACGGATTTCGCTCCCATGCGCTCATCCCTTGGTTGTTCTTTCGGACTAGCACTCTTTCCCTCTCTTTGAAGTAGATTTATCAGCTCCACGAGTGAAATGAAGTAAGGAGAAAGGCCCACTACTTCTTCATTCATGGCTTATTGATTTGATTGATCCCCCTTTCGCATTCATTCGACCTGAGGTGAGGTTGGAACAAGAGTTTTCATAAAAAGAATGGTTTTTTTATGCAACTATGAACGGGCAGGCCTCTTGTGGATTCATCCAACTCTATGAATGAAGGGGGGAGTATGAGGAAGGCCGATTTTCTTTCTATATGAAGATGAAAAAAGGATCCGGGTCAAACATTTCTTACTTTTGTTGAGTATGAATGAATGAGGAAGAGCTCCTTATGTGGTATCACTTTACCACCATTTGAAATACGTGAAACTCCGATTGGTGGAAGCCAGTCAATGAAGATTCTCCCTTCTCTTACGTAAAATTCCCCTCTTTCGGTAAGCATCCAGTATCTCAGCAAATTAACATTTCTCTAAGCTTATCCTGTAGCTTATACGTCGTTTGAAAGCTGCTCCAAGGATCCAAGGAATAGCTAAGGTTTGTTGACGATCCGTGGCTACAATCCCAGGAACATCATAAATAGTACCTGCGACTCCTACTTTGACCACTTCGCATATTGGCTTTAAATTATCTACGACGTCAACCATAAGTTTTATTACATCGCATTCAGTTCGAGCTAGGCGGTGAAAAGTTTTATAAATAATAGCACGAACTCTCGTTCTTTTACCATCGATCATGCAAAAGTTTACCAATTTCTTGATCAATTCTTTTTTCTCACCATCAAAGTCGCCCATATAGCTGAGAATTTCTGAGCAATTGGAAGCCGCTTGCGATGACGAGGCCGATAAATTGATATTGCACGACCATTACTGTCCATCTTTTTCAACTCTGCTCACGAAAAGAGAAAGGAAAGGAGACTGATCTTGACATCGGCGATGGTTTTTCCAACGGAAAACAAGAACATTCTTTCACAAACTTCCATGACAAAATGCTAGTTGCCTTGTAGCGCATACACTGGAGCGTTTGTCCCATCGACGAAGGCCACTATACGCGTTTTCTGAAGAGCAGCATTCTCTTATAACCAAACATCGCAAAGACAGAAAGGAGTATCCTGAACATAAGGCCAATGGCTAGCATACTTCGCTGAACACTCACGATATTCAGCTAAAGCTGGATGCATATTATATTCTATTATATTATATTATATCTTGCCTTGGTAGAGCGAAACTTTGAACCCAACATAAGAAACTCTCCCGGTTTAGCGACATTGATGGGTTCCAGCCTCATTCCACTAGCCCTAAAAGCATTCTAAATATATAAAAGAGGGGAATGGATTCTACAAGAAAAGGCGGGCAAAGGTAGTTCAGGGGTTAATTCTTGGAGCATAGCTCATTTCTAAGTCCCGAACCCATCACGTGCTCGTGCTGTACGCGATCGGATCTTGCGGCCGGATAGAGCAATGGAATCACCGAGTCGTATGAAAAGAGGGCTCTTCTTTTTAATCTTAACACAAAGGCTAGCTCCCCTGGGGGTTGTCATATTACAATCAGTTTTATTACTTTCCTACCAATCCTGAATTAGCTATGATCCTTATAGCGAGCCTCGCTTTACCGTTTCAGATAGAAACATATGGCGCTCCTAAAGTCGATTGGATACTTTCTTTTTTATTGAATTAAGCTAAGTTGTGGAATTTCTCATGTGCAGAACTCCTTCTTATGAGCTCAAGGACTTGATCAATGCTAGTTCAAGTTCACATCATATTAGGAAATTAGTTCATTAATTCGTTTATTTGCCAACGAAGAAGCCTTGCGCTACTCGGAAAGTACTGACTAGAGGGGGGCGTGTGGATCCACAGTCCTAGCCATTCTCACAATGGGATAATAAAGCGAACAAAGACCATGAGAAGAGATTACAACATCCATAACGAAGCCTGTCAAGCCAACCTTCCCTCACTGCGAAAAAGCAACATCCGCGTACTCATTGGCTTTGACCTCAGATTCATTACTTGCGAGAGAAGTAGTTTACATAACTGTCACCGCTCCAATGCGATAATCATGTTAATCAGCAAAGCAGCTAGCCTAAATAAGGAGTTTACAATCGCTTGACTATAAAGTAAAGAGCGGCTAATGGGAGATTGCTTGAGTAGGCTCAAGAAGGATTACCAGCAAGGCAGGTGAAAGAGCTTTCATTAATAGTATGAACTGGCGGATCAGCAAGATAGCTAGAGCTCCTTAAAGGAAAGCAAAATCCAATTCTATATTATATCAAACTATCAAGAAAAGATGAGGAAGTTGCGCCTTTAATCGCTCGAATTAGAGGGAAAAGGGGATATGCAGCAGTAACAACTTTTCTTTCAGTAGTAAGCAGGAAATGCAAATAAGAGAAGGGTAGAAGAAGCGATCCACGCATTTCCTTATTTCACAACGGATTTGACTCATTAGAGAAATCATTTCTTAGGTATTCTACATTCTTTGAAGAAAGAGTAGGTTCTGCTATTTAAGACTTAGAGGAAGTGATTCTCGGGAACTAGCAGACCAAGCCAATCAACAAGGAAAGCCTGTCAAGCAAGGAAGCCACCAAGCAGACCTTTAATAAGCATCTCTAGCGCAGTCACTTCTCTATAGAAAGAAAAAACCTGCAGTCAAGACTAGTCACATTAGTGAAACAAGTGATGCACTGACACTCAATTCAAATAGAAAGAGTAGTCACAGCTGCGACAAGTTGCTCTAAGAGGAAGGAGTTGACTTACTTTCAATTCCTAATACAGCAAGAGCGGATTTTTTTCATGTAGCATTTATACCCCTATAGGATTTCCCATGTTAACCGAGAATGGGTGCAGCCCACCCCATCTAAACTAGCCTGAAATTCTTTCCTCTACAATCCAGAGCAGTCCGAACATGTACCGTGATCTGGATGGACAAAGAATGTCATACACTTGAGTGACCCCCTTTTCTGTGACCACCACGAAATTCAAAAGAAGAGGTGATATCACCCTGAAAAATCCTTTGTAGCTCTTAAAATATGGGCCAACCTCTCCATTAATATTGATACTCACTGCACCTCCTTCTACCACTTGTTTAATCCAACCTCTCCACTTATTACTAAAGAAAACCCTTTTTAAGCAAAAACTCTTGTAGAAAATCCCAATTCACCCTGCCATATGCTTTTTCAAAGTCTAGCTTTAGTATGACCACCTCTTGTTTAGTCCTCCTAAGCTCATGAAACACATCACGGATAGTGACCACCCCATCTAAAATATTTCCTTTTTCATAGATGCCGTCTGACTCTTACTCAACACCTTATCTGCAACTCTCTCAAGCCTATTTGTCAGTACTTTAGTCACAATTTTCTAACAAACATAATATAAACATATTGGCCGATATTGCTTGATAGTTGCAGCATCTTTCGTTTTAGCAATCAAAGTAACCACCCCCATAATTAAGTCTTCTAAGTTGCAACTCCTCAGCATGCGGGCTATCAAGCATTCCTTTGACCATCTCTTTAACCATCTCCTAAAAATGTTTCTAAAACATTACTGGCAAGCCATCTGGGCCAGGAGCTGTATTGGTTTTTATCTCTTTAACTACTAACTCTATTTCCTCCATAGTGAAAGGCTTAGTCAACTCTTCATTGTCTAGTTCTTATAGCATGTGCTCTGTTGACCAAGGGGCTGCAACCAAGAGATATGTCCACCCTGTCCTCTGAACCAAATAGTCTCTTATAGAAATTTCCTTCATGTTCCAAAGAAGCAATATTACATTTTATGTGTCTTCCATTGGCAGCACTATGGAAGAATGAAGTATTTGCATCTCCCTCAAGTAACCACTGACAAACTAATAGACAATGTGGACTGCATCAGCAATGTCAGGCCGGGTCACAGTGAGGTACACAAGGCTGCCTACAAGGTGATGATAGCGAGTGGTATCCCTCAAGAGGAGTACCATCACTAGGGCGCAATTGGAGATGGAGCTCCATGGGTGTAGCGGCAGTGTGTGTATCAGTAAGACCTGAGCGTGAGATCAAATCCTGAGCATAGTGATGCTGAGAGAGATAGTAACCATCATTAGTTTGATCAACCTCAATTCCCAGAAAATAACTGAGAGAAAATCAATTTGACATCTTGAATTTCTCACTCAACATTTTCTTCACAAAAGCAATGTAATTCTGATCATCTCCAGTGATCAACATATCATCAACATAGAGAAGAAGCAAGGTATGACCGCGGTCAGATGTATGAGTGAAAAGTGCAGGGTCATGCTCGCTAGAAGAGAAACCAGCAGCTCGAACCACAGAGCTGAACCACTCAAACCAAGCACGAGGTGGTTGCTTTTTTCCCATAGAGGGCCTTTCGAAGGCAACAAACATGACCATCAGGAATTTCAATACCCAGAGGTGGCTCCATATAGAAAAAACTCAGGTAGATCACCATGAAGGAAAGCATTTTTCACATCCATTTGAGAGATTTGCCAAGATCGAGCTGCAGCCACAACAATCAGAGTACGAACAGAAATTGAAACAACGCAACCGTACTATCTATTTACAATAATTTGATTGCTGACAACACGACAACATCACGCTTCTCTTTCTTATTCTTATTTATATAACTGTCACTTTACCGGCCCGGAAAGTGACACCGCCACGCCTCGTGGTCGTATGCCTCGGAACAAGAAGGGTCGCACAATTTCAAGCGACATACAAAAGAAGGAGGCGACCTCCCTACCCCTCTTTGTCTTTCCACTTCCCTCATTCAGGAACAAACACTTCGCCAAATTCTTTTGAGTCACGGACCGGTTTTTCCCCACTAACCAATTACGTTACGACCACTGAACAAACTTGGTTGACGAACATGGTTTATGCGCCAGTATTCTAGTGGATTGTCAAGCATTTGACAAACTCACACCATCCATTTCAAATGGGATTTGTCCCGTGGACACACGAGCAATCCAACCCGTCGGATTTCCTTTTCCTCTTCCCATTCGAACTTCTGCAGGTTTCAAAGTAACAGGAAGATCTGCGAGAACTCTTACCCATACATTACAACTTCTTCGGAATTGTCTGCTCATAGCACGATGGAATTGTCCGATTGTAGCCAGACGCGCTGCTTCAATGGCTCAATATGAAAGACGATCAGCTCTACAACTTTTGGTGCCATATCTTCCAAAACCAAGTTGTGTACCATCCGGTTCGCGACCCCTACTACATCTGCATTTAAAATATTTACTATATTTCGTATGTTTCAGATATAGCACGTCCCTTCTTATTTTGACTATATGAGATCCGCACTTTGACACCTGAAATTCCGTTACGAGTAGATACTTCCGCAGGAGCATAATCGATTTTCTGGTTAAATACATTACAAGATGTTTTTCCATACTTTCCGCATTCAATTCTAGCTATTTCCGCACCCCCTAATCGACTAGAACAACAAATACGTATCCCCTCCACCCCTTTTGGCATTATTAATGGAATATCCTTCACTATTTTACTAAAAATGGAACGAAATGAGATTGGATTGTTCCTCAGTTGAAAAGAGATGTCTTGAGAATCAGAGAAGCACTTTGATAAACAGATTTGATCTTTACTGACTCAATTAAGATATTAGTATTTGTTCTATTAGACAAAAAAGATTGCATTTTTTGCACTTCGTTCAAATAAGAGTTGTACCCATACGGAATTATCCTCCTTCTCAGTGTGATGTCTATCGTCATCTCTATTCCCTTTATCAATTTTCCTCTTCTACCTAGGTCTATGAATTCTCTATCAATTCCATTACCTTATCCTTACCCATGAGGTTCCTATATTTGAACCTAAATTGAGTTAGGAGTTGTTTCCGGGCATACTCAAAAAAAGGGTTATTATACACCCCAACCCCGTCCCTTCGAAAAAAGAAGGTATCACCGAAGAAAGGAAAGAGCGATATGGTAGTTTTTGTTGTTCCCGCGAAGTGAAGATCATTCGATTGGCGAATGAAGTGGATCAACCTCTTTTTTCTCGGGCCAAACACTTTTTCAAGCTGGTAGAGCTATCTAAAAAAAACGATGTGAGAGTGTATTCTCTTATCTAAGCTTCCTCCCTTCGCTCCCCCGTCGTAGATGGTTCAGCCACACCCGGTGCCACGAAATGATTGAGAACTAGGACGGGGTTGAAATGCATTTTATTCTTAGTATTAAAAAAGTATTACATGACCGAATAATTCAAGGAGGGGCGCACAGCGGGGAGGGTCCTTTTTAGAAGATGACTCGTCGGGCCGTCAGAGCGGGACTTCTTTGGTAAAAATAACTTGATTATTCCTTTTTAGTAAGGAGGCAGCGTTTCCCATAATGAAAGGTATGTCATTTACAACCCCGGCGTATTGAGGCCGCTTGAAGGACCCGCTCACCCGAAGTGATTTATCAAAATTCTTCTTTCTCGATGGTGATCGGTCATGGTATCCGTAATGTTGCATCTTTTTCGGCCAAATCCAGATTTCGTTTTGCTTCTCCCGGTCGATCGACTCAACTCTTTTCTCTGCCCCCCGGACTCTCACTTCATTTCGTTCTTCCTCTGTACTCTCGCTTGAATGAAGACACCCGATCGGCCCGACTTTCCCAAATGTCGGCCACCAGCCCTTGTCCTGTAGTACGGGTCTTGATTTCTTGTCTTTTTTTCGTTTTAGTCGTGGTGATCGCCTGGGAAGAAAGAAATGAATGAATGTACTTTTGGGAAAATGTAGAATAATACACCTACCGAGACAAAAGCCAAGGGCGAGTTTCGTAGGTGTACGTATCGAACTAAAATAAGATCTAAGATTGACATCTTGATACAATGATTTACCATAATAATAAATATAGTCAATGGTGATAGAGCCGTGGGAAGAACCGCTTCTTTTTCGCGGCGCGGGCTTCCATTCACCAGCGCAGACTACATACATGTGCTCTCAGAACCATGCTAGATAGTCACCCATCACACGGCTCTCAAACCAAACCTGTGGTGGATCCCAGGGGACAAAGCAAATTTAAAGCGCTTGATCCTGTGCCCATACTTTCAGATCTTCCTCCCCGCCGATCAAGCAGCAACGCAGCTCATGATAGGCTTAGCTTAAGCTGCTAACACTCGGTTCGGATAAGTAAAGTCCCTTGGGTATGTTCGCTCAGGTGGTCTTCCCTTATTTTCCCTAACGTTGAGAGTTGTTGTTGTTTGAGAAAGGAGCACCGCCAAGTCCACTACGGGCGCCCTGATTGAATAAGAAATGGATAGCTGAGGCCAGGCTTGCGTGAAAAAAGAAGATAATAAGTTAGATGTATACACCTGAGGTTGGTAAGAACTGAGGGATAATGTCCCCCCTCACTGGGCCCATCAGCGAAAGCAACTGCTACTTAATCGTAGGTTTGCTTTGCAAGGCCCCGCTGCCGAACAAAGGGTTGTCATTTTCAAGTAAACGCCCGCCCCTTTCTTTGCCCGCCGCCGCCTAGCTCGTTATTCTATGAGATCTGGATAGAGTCTCGCTTGAAGGGAAGCATGGATTCGATAGATCTATCGAATCCATGCTGCAAGCAGCAAGCGTAGGCTAAAAAGGCAATAGTGTCAGGGCCCCGACTCAAAGCCAAACCGATCTAGCATGTAACAACCCATATCACTTTGGCCCTCACCCACGGTATTCCCACGGGTGTCGCCTTACCTTGCCCGGGACCGTTTGCGCCTTTTGGCACACGTATATGATAGTGTCGCTAGCATCCATATGACAAGGAGCCCGGGCTGACATGGCTAGTTTTGAACCCAAAGTGGCACTAACTTACGTGGACAGCATACATGACCCAAAGAACGAACGTGTCGGTCATCACGAGTGAATCTGGGCTGTAGTAACTGGGCTAGCAGACTCAGTAAACCGGCTGTAGCAAGCTAATAGGACCCCGTAGACACCGCCGACATTTCCCGAAGGATGTACACATGAACGAAGAAGGACACATGCCGCCAGCCTAAGTGTTCCGTGCGGTAGCAAGCTACCAAGGCTCAAAGGAAGCACTAGGAGACATTTCCCGGTAAGAGAGGCTACCAAGGATAAACAACTAGATTGTCAGATCCCACACATACCAAGCATTTCAATAACATACACACAATATGCTCCATATGTGTAAATAAAACATGGCATCACAACATGACTCTACAACTCAAGTATTTTATTCAAAGGCTCCGAGGAGCGAGATATTACAAACATGGGTCTCATGACCCAACATTCAGAGCATACAAGTCAAACACAAACGGAAGCTTAACATGTCTGTCGGGGAAGCTGATCGTGACCCACGAACACCTATGGGACCTGGCGGACCGAGTCCCTTGTGGTTCGCAGGGGGGCGGAGACTGGACGAAGAGCAGATCGAGGCGATGCACACGAGCAGTTTACCCAGCTTCGGAGCTCTCCGGAGAGATAATACTCCTACTGCTGCTTGGTTGATTGTATTGTGTTCTTGCTAGGGAGCAATGAGAGCTACAAAACCTAGCCTGAGTGAGTGTGGTCTCGAATGAGTCGAATGAACCGAACGGAGCCGAACCCCTTTCTATGTTGCAATTGGGCCTCCTTTTATAGGCTCAAGGGGTCACCGACAGGTGGCAACGTAGATGAGGGTACAAATGGAAAATCAGTAGTTGGTACACCGACTTGTACAAAGGTACAAAGCATATACCTAACTCGACGGCAAGGGACAAGATCAATAAATGCCCGCCCCTATCGCCTAAACAAAGGCAATAGGGACCGCTGGCGCACCACCGCTTGCCACGATGGTAAGCTCTTCAGGCCGCTTATCGCTGCTCCTCGCTGGCTGCACAGCTTCTTGACACGCACGCCTGAATGGCCCCATGGCGACACGCTGGTGGAGGAGCTGGAGCGGAGATGAAGAGAGGTTGCTGCCGCGCAAGCACCTTGCCGTGGTTGAATCCTTGTCACGCCGGAGCTTGTCGCCACCAAGCCTTCCCGGCAAGCTCCTCTTGCCGGTCTTGTTTCCTTCGTGCCTCGAGTGGCCTTCCGGAAAGCTCCTCTTGCCGGGTCTTGAATACTTTGTTCTTGAACGGCTCCAAAGGAGCCGCGAGGACCTTGGCGGTCACTAGGCAAGCCCTGCGCGAGGGTGCTGCAATGCCCGTGCACGAAGTTCGGGATACTAGGGTACCCTACTCTAGTACACCGGCAGAGCCCCCGGCTCGGGCCACACACGGCGCCGAGCTCATGGGCAAGGCCCAAAACAGTGCACGGGCACGCTGCCTAGATCGCGCAGCTACTCGCCTCGACCCACCACGCACTTCACTTAACGGCACACTCCGCACGTGGCGCCGTGGGAGAGATCGGGGCTTTTTTAATTGAAAGCGAACGTCCGCCTCTTCCTCCTTATAAACAGAGGAATCGTGGACAGGACGCCCACCTTGCCATTGCTGTCACATCAAAACCATCGCCGCCCCCTTCTTCTCAAGTACAGAGAGCGACGCCCGCTTCACCGCCACCGGGCGCCACCAACGCCGCCGGATTCTCCACCACCTCCGCCATGGCTCCGAAATCCGACAAGGGGAAAGGCGTGAAGTCGGCCGAGGCGCAGCGGCTCGCGGCGCTGCGCAAGGAGCGGGCCCTCTTCGACCCCCAGCTCGACGCAAAGGAGTTGCGGGAGGCGACTACCTCTTCTCGGTCGACGGAGACGCGGGCGCACTCCGCAAGACGAGGGTGATCTCCGCCACGATCCGAGAAGGTTTCTGTCGGGTATCCCTTCTTCGCGCTTTTCTTCTACTGCGGGCTCTGCCTGCCCTTTTCCGAATTCTTCTTTGATGTCATGAACACCTACGGGTTTCGCCTCCTTGATTTCACCCCCAACGCCGTTCTGACCATGGCGGTTTTCGCACACCTCTGCGAGAACTTTGTCGGAGTCCACCCAAATGTAGCCCTTTTCCGCCACTTCTTCATGCCCCGCATCGAGAGAGGAGAGCCACTTGCCGGAGGGATTGCTTGGATCTCCAGGATCGGCAAGAAAGACTCCTACCTTGAAGGAGAGCTCCGTAGCAAGTGGGAAGAGTGGAGAGCCGATTGGTGTTGGATTGTAGAGGAGGACCCACAGCCTTTTACTGCCCAAATAAACTCCCATAGTGTGCGGCAACGATTGAGCAACTTGGCGCGGAGGATGCTAGGTTGAAGATAGCTGTGACCGGATCTTGCGCCTCGGGCTTGCCGGACTCACCGAGGCGCAGTTGGCGAGATTTCCTTCGCCGCCGCGCTTCCCCTTGCAAGAGAGGAGGAGGCCTGCTTGGGAGTTCCAAACCCGGCAGATATCATGAGGTTGCGCCTGGGCCTCAATTGGAACTTCACTGTCTTGGAGTTGGACGCCATGCTGCTGGAGTTGTTCAAGCATGACCCTGACCACCCCGAATGGTTTATGTTGCTGAGGGGGGTCGTTCCTTTGTGTAATAATTCTCCTCTTGACCGCATCCGCGCCATGATGCCCTTGTGCGATTCCCATGGGATCGTTCCAACCTGGCAAGAGCCTTCCGACGACATCGTGCGGTAGTTCTTCGACAGCTTGGAAGAGGTGCCGATCCACGCCGACGAGCAGAGGTTGCTCACCCACGACACCACCGAGCAAGAGATGGCGCGCATTGCCACAAGGTTGGAGGAGGCGGCAGCAGCTGCTGCCGCTGGCGTGTTTGGGTTCACTGTGGAGGAGGCGGAGGCAGCCGAGGCGGCAAGCCTTGCCGACCGAGAGGAGCTTGCCGGCGAGGAAGAGCAGGCCGAGCCCGATGCTGAGCCTAACGAGCCTGCCGGGGGCGCCTCCCCTCCACCTTCAGATAACTTGTCGCGGGAGGAGCCCGCAGCTGCACCAAGAAGGCGACTCCGCAAGACTGGGGAAGTGGCGGGGCGGCAGACGGGCCAACAGCCGTCACGCCGCGCGACGCGCTCCACCGCGGCAAGCTCCGTTGCCGCGGGAGCGCCTCACGCCGCCACAGCAACTGGAGCGGGGTCTTCTGGGACCACGTCTCCCGCACCCGCCAAGCGTCCGAGGGAGCCCACTCTTCCAGCTCGTCGCACCGGAGGTGGAGCGGAGTTCGACTTCTCCGCTCTCAGCTCCGAGGAGGAGGAAGAAGAGTAAGATCTTGTCGCTGTACTTGTAATTCTTCAATTTGCTGCTTTGTCTTGTATCTGATTTGCTTCATTCTGAACCCTTTCCTTCTTCAGGACGCTGGCTCAGAGGGCGTCGAAGAGAGCCAAGACCCCGGTGGTTGTCATCGAAGACGATCCCCCCGTGGCTACAGGAGGCGCGTCTGAGACTCCCTGGCCGGATCCGGCAACCCTTCTTCAGAGCAGCCCCCAGCACAGCCCCCAGCGTAAGTATTTGGTATATTTCTTACGGTTAGGTGTGCATGGGCGCTCCTTCTTCACTGACATCTGACTTGTTGATTTGTGTAGGAGCAGAGCAGCCTCATCAGGAGGCCCCGGAAGTCACTCCCGAAGTTCTGTCTGCTTCAACTACGCCGCCAAGGGAGAATTCTCCGGCAAGGGAGTGCTCTCCGGCAAAGGAGGCCTCTCCGACAAGGGATGCTTCTCCAACAAGGGGCAGCGCCAGCGATCGTCTGGTGGTGGAGACCGTGGCTACAGACCCCATCGCAGGTAATCTCTTTGCCTGAAAATTTCCCTTGGGTTCCTTTTCTTCTGTTCTTCTTTTCGAACATTTGTTTGACTGTTCTTTCTTTTTCTGATCATCAGATCCATCTGCCGGAGAGCCGATGGAGACTGAGGTTGTCGGCGAGGAGGACGCGCGCGGCAACAATGACGACGCCGCCAACATGGAGGAGGAGGCTGGCGCCGATGGGTCCGCCGAGAGAGGAGGCCGCCAAGGTTGCCGCGCAAAGGCTGGGAGGGGTCTGTGATCGTGACCGACGACCCCGAGGCCGCTCGAGCGCCAGCGCCACGCCGACCGCCGATCCCTCCGCCACCGATGCAGCACCAGTTCAAGAGCCCTAGCCCGCGCCTATCTCAAGGCCGCGACGATGTCTTCATCAAGCTTCCATGGGCGCCGAGCTCCGGGCGCTGCTCGAGGGAGAGACCTTCGACGAGGAGCTGCTCGCCTCCGCTGGGCTGTCGCTAGTTGACGCGCCAAGCAACAGCAGTGCCGAGTCTGAGGAGGAGCAGCTGCTGAAGAAGCTGCTGTCGCTCTACCGCGCCCGACAAGCTAAGCTGGAGTCCAGGGAAGCACTTGTCGCGAGGGAGGGAGCTGACATGGAGAAGCGCGCAGAAGAGCTCCGGCGTGCCAACAAAGAAACTCTCCGGGATATAGCAGAGGCGCGGGAGCAACTCTCCGAAGAGCGCACAGCCTTCATCCTTGAGAAGGCCAAGGTCGAGGAGCAGGAAAGGCTTGCCGGCGAGAAGCTATCTGCGCAAGAAGGTGAGCTGGCACAGCGGAAGATCAACCTCGACAGCTATGAGGAAGATCTTGCAGCCATGAAAGCAATCAATTGGCGGAGCACTCAAGGAGGCAAAGGACGCTGCCGCAGCTGTCGAGGCCGCCAAGAAGGAGTTAGAGACGAGGGTGGCGCAGCTGGAAGCCACCCTCCAGAAGAGCGGCGAGGAGATCACCGCACTGAAGCACGAGCGCGAGAAGGACGCCTACACTCTTGGCGAGTTGCAGGGCCGTCTCGCTGAGAGGATCAAAGAGATCGACGCCGCCAAGGATGCCAAGGCGGGTCTTGAGCTGAAGCTGTCCACCCTGACGGAGACGCTGGACGGCGCCAAGGAGCGGGAAGTGGGTTTGCTGGAGAAGATCAAGGCTAATGAGGAGCTGATGGCGACCTCCACGAACGCCCACACTACCTTCAAAGAGAATGTGATGCACTGGACGGAGGGCCTTGTGGATACTGCCGCCGCCATTGACAAGGAGCTGATGGAGATGGGGATGGTGGATCTCGGGTACTCCATCGACGAACATCTCCAGCCCAGCGCCAAGCTCAGCCTATTCTTCAAGAGCGTGTTGACGGCTCTCCAGCGGCTCCGGGAGGAGATCCCAAAGCAGCTGGCCGACGAGTCGCGCCAAATCTGTGCAGGGGCTCTTCAGAAGGTGCTGATGAAGGTGGCCTTCCGCAATCCAGGCGTCAGCTTCGCCAACGTCCTCAAGCCCCTGCCGCCCACTGCTGACGTTGAAGCGCTCAAGGCCCTTGTCGCACCCATTGTGGACAGGGTGAGCGGAGTCAAGAGGGTTTATGGCGACCCGCGAGACTAGGCCGCTAAGTTTATCTTTCCTTGTCGCTGCGCACCATGTTCGGAGAACAATTTATTAGATCTGCGACAAGTCATTTTGTAATATACTCTATCTTAGGCAACGATCGCAATGTTATTTCCTTTACTCGATTTCTTCCTTTGTATGTTTGTGCCCTACGCTTTTAGGGAACTTTTCGTGCGGGCACCTTTGTCATGAAGCGCTGAGTGCGGACGTCAAGAGCCTGTCGGCGATGCCGCCTCCGACAAGCAACCTTGTCGCAACTGGTTGCAGCTCACTTAAGTTGTTGAGGGACTCAAACAAAGTAAGGGCGCAAACCAGCCGCGAAGTTAGTTCCTTCACAGCACAGGTTTTCCATACAAAGTACTATCGCTCGAGGAAGATAACTTAAAATTTAAAACTGATTGCTCAAACTTTGGCAACTTAGCTTTTCTCGTTGTTCGCTTCCGGCAAGGCGATATTTCCTGGAGCAACACTTGGCGGCCCACACCATTATCTTCTCCTTCCCCCCGCTAACTTGTGGGCGAAGGAACCTTCCTTTCTTTGAGAAGAAAGAAGAGAAAATAAGTTATGGAGCCTAGTGGCTCGTTATTGCTTAATCGGGCGGATGCTGCAGAAAATGTCGATAACTCATGCAAATTGATTATGAAAGCATGAAATTGACAAGTTGTGCGCAACACATGAGCTTTATCGATGCACGGGTCTCGCGCCCGCTTTGTACAAAGGATTACATGCAACAGCGGCAAGACTTGTATAGTAAAGTGGTTGCTTGAACGGGTTCCGCAACCGCGCTTCTATGGGTAAAACTTATGAAGATGCTCTATATTCCAGGAGTTGCTCACCGAACGCCATCTTCGGTCTCAAAGGCGGACAGCGCCAGCCTAGTGACTCATTTCACCCGATAAGGGCCTTCCCACTTCAAGGCCAACTTGTTGGAATTCTTGGCGGATTGAACGCGCCAAGAACAAGGTCGCCTTCCTCGAAGCTTCGCATTAACTTTGCGGCTATGGTAGCGGCGCAAAGCTTGCTGGTAACGAGCAGCTCGTGACAGCGCCTGAAGACGATCCTCCTCAAGGAGCAGCGCCATCTTGTCGCAGCTGCTCTTGCTCAAGCTCATCATAAGCGAGCACTCGAGGTGACCCATATACGAAGTTCCGTGGGAGAACTGCCTCTGCTCCATAGACTAGAGCAAAGGTGTCCGGCGATGGCTCGATTTGGCGCCGCTCGATCGACCAAAGAACCACCGCAGCTCCTCAATCCAGTTTCTTCCGCACTTGCGCAGCTCGTCGAAAGTTCTGGTCTTGAGTCCTCGCAGCACTTCAGCATTTGCCCTCTCGCTTGACCGCTGCTCCTTGGATGAGCAATGTAGCAAAGAAGACCTTGGCGCCAAGATCTTGGACGATCGCATGAAGGTGCGACTCGTGGATTGTGTGCCGTTGTCGGTGATGATCCCGTTAGGAATCCCAAACGGCAAACAATTGACCAAGAACTTGATCGCCGACCGTGGCTGTCACCTTCCTCACTGCTTCCACTTCCGCCACTTTGTGAACTTGTCGATTGCAACGCATAAGTACTCAAAGCCCGATAGCTCGGGAAAGGGGCCGAGGATGTCGAGCCCCAGCACCAAAAATGGACAGGATAAAGGGATTGTCCGGAGAGCTTGAGCTGGCTGGTGTATTTGCTTGAATGGAACCGCACACTTCACACTTGGTTACTTGTGCAGTTGCATCCTCGAGGGCTTCCGCCGAAGAAACCTTGCCGGAAAGCTTTGCTTGGCAAGTGCTCTTGCGCCAATGTGGTGACCACATATGCCTCCGTATCTCTCGCCAACAGCTTCGGCCCATCTTCCCGCAAATACACTTCAATTTCACACGGTTGAGTCTTCTTCATACATGTGATGTTGTCAACAAACCGGTACATACTCGACTGCCGGGCTACTCTTTCCGCTTCTTCTTGCTCTTCGGGAAGTTCTCCTGTCTGAAGGAAATGGACGATCTGCTGTGCCCATGTTGGAGCTTGCGGCTCGACAACAAGAACTAAAGGCACATCTGCCGCTATGGGAACATCAGCTTCTACGGCAAGAACCTGCGGCTCAGCTGGAGCTTGATGATCCCCCGCAAGCTTGCCGGAGCAAAACTTGTCGGGAGCGTCTGCTTCAACAAAACAAACCCTAGGGCTTGTCGGAGCAGACTGCTCCTCAGCGTTATCTGCGTTGATTCTGGGGACCTTCCTAGCAGCGGCTTCAGGGAGCTCTGCTGAAAAGTAGTCACCAGAAACCAACTTCCTCTTCTTGTTCTGTCAAGTTGATGGTGTTACAGTTGGTTGAGCCAGCTTGAGCACAAAAATTCCTGGTTCCACAGGTAACTTGAGTGCGGCGCACTTTGACAGGCCATCAGCAATATCATTCTGAGCTCTTGGAACATGTTCCATTTGCAGGCCTTCAAAGTGTTCTTCCAGCTTTCACACTTCATCGACGTAGTCTTCCATCAACGGACTCTGATAATCTTTGTTTACTTGGCGGACGACAAGCTGCGAGTCACCCCTGACAATGAGCTTCCTGATCCCAAGGTCCACTGCAATCCTGAGACCGGCAAGCAAACCTTCATACTCTGCAGTATTATTTGTTGCTTGCTCCTTGGGAAAGTGCATCTGAACTATGTACTTGAGGTGCTCTCCGGTGGGTGCGATAAGCAGCACGCCGGCACCGGCGCCTTGCAGCGAGAAGTCACCGTGAAAATACATCAGCCACTCTTTACTTGCTTCCTTGACAGGGATGCTCGTCTCTGGAATTTCTTCATCTTGCATTGGCGTCCATTCTGCTATAAACTCTGCCAATGCTCTGCTTTGGATAGTTGAAGTGCTTTCAAACTTGAGGCCAAAGTTTAACAGTTCCAGTGCCCACTCGACAATCCTGCCTGTTGCTTCTGGATTTTTCAATATTCTCTTCAGGGGAAAGCGAGTGACAACTGTTATCTCATGTGCTTGGAAGTAATGGCGCAGCTTTCTCGAGGCCATGAGGAGGCCGAAAAGCAACTTCTGCACACCAGAGTACCTTGATCTAGCCCCCTGCAGAAGGGAGCTGACAAAGTAGACTGGGCGCTGCACCATCCTTTTCTGAATCTTTTCGCAATCCTGCGCAGTCCCGTCCTTGTCGGGACCAGAGCTTGACGGAGAAGCCCCCTGCTTGTCGCTGGATGTATCTGCCATGGTTGTCGGCTCGTCGTTCGCCTACCTCTCCGCTACTAACGCAGCACTAACCACTTGATTGGTTGCCGCTATGTATAGCAGCAACTTCTCTTGTGGCCTAGGTGCGACAAGTATTGGAGTGGAGGACAGGTACCTCTTCAAGTCCTGCAGCGCAGCCTCCGCTTCGGGAGTCCATTTCATTGGACCTGCCTTTTTCAAAATCTTGAAAATGGCGAGGCCAGCCAGCAGACCTAGAGATAAACCTGCTGAGAGCAGCCACGCAACCGGCAAGTCTTCGTACATCCTTGACGCGCTTCGGTGCTTCAATCTGCTCAATGGCTTTGATCTTGTCGGGGTTGGCTTCAATTCCCCTCTAAGACACGAAGAACCCGAGAAGCTTGCCGGAGGGAACTCCAAACACGCACTTCTCGGGATTGAGCTTGAGGTTGATCTTGCGCAGATTTGCAAAGGTCTCATCTAAATCTTGAACCAGAGTTGCTTTGTCCTTGCTCTTGACCACTATGTCATCCATGTAGGCTTCTACATTTCTGTGCATTTGGGGCTCAAAAGCGTCATGGACTACTCTTGCAAACGTTGAACTAGCATTCTTCAAACCGAAAGGCATCCGTATGAAACAATATGTGCCACATGGTGTAATGAATGCGGTTTTCTCTTCATCTTCTTCTGCCATGAATATCTGATGATACCCTGAATATGCATCAAGAAATGAAAGCAAATCACATCCAGCCGTGGAGTCAACAATCTGGTCTATACGTGGCAAGGGAAATGGGTCTTTGGGACAAGCTTTATTAACATCTGTGAAGTCGATACAAAGTCTCCATTTCCCATTTGCCTTGCGTACAACTACCGGATTGGCCAACCACGTGGGATGGAGCACTCCTCTGACAAGGCCCGCTGCTTCCAACTTATTGATCTCTTCTGCAATGAACTCTTGGCGCTCCACTGCCTGCTTCCTGACTTTTTGCTTGACGGGCCACGCATGAGGACAGACAGCTAAGTGGTGCTCAATTACTTTCCTGGGAACACCGGGGATGTCAGACGGTTGCCATGCAAACACATCGACATTCGCCCGCAGGAAAGCAACGAGCTCGCCTTCCTATTTAGGGTCTAGAGTGGCACTGATGGTGAAGGTACCACCAGTGCCATCCTCCTTGGCGGGCACCTTCTTGGTCTTTGGCGGAGCTGCCATCATCTTCTTGCACTTGCTGGTGGAGCTCGATGGTGCGTCCTCGAAGGTAGCGCAGCACTCTGAAGAGGTGCGCTTGCCGGAGTGGGCATCAGAGCTCTTGCCGGACTTGGTCTTCTTCTTTCCCCCGGGAGCTTCAGCGGCAAGTGACTTGCTTTCTGTTGCAGCTACTGCTTCCCGGTAAATCTTGTCCGCGCAGATAAGAGCATCTTTCTTGTCGCCATGAACAGAAATGACACTTATCGGGCCGGGCATCTTGAGGAAATTGTATGCATAATGAGAGGCTGCCATAAACTTGGCGAGTGCTGGACGGCCAAGTATCCCATTATAGGGCAATGGGAAATCAGCAACGTCAAATGTAACCCTCTCAGTCCTGAAATTCAGTTCGCTGCCAAATGTTACCGGCAATGTGATCTTCCCTTTCGGCTTGCTCCTTCCTGGGTTGATTCCTTGGAAGGTGCCAGTCTCTTCAAGCTCGCTGTCAGGGATTTGAAGCTTCTGGAGCACTGCAGAGGAGATCAGGTTTAAGCCGGCCCCGCCGTCAACTAACATCTTGGTGACCTTGAGGTTGCGGATAGTTGGTGAGACCAACATCGGCAAACACCCGACCGCAGTTACGCGATCAGGGTGATCCTCAATATCAAAGATGATAGGCGTGCTGGACCACTTCAGAGGTCTACGTGACTCTACGGATGGTTCTGCTGCATTAACCTCCCGCATCCATTGCTTGAGTTGGCGGTGTGAGGTATGCAGAGAAGCACCACCATCAACGCAGAGAACCTCTGTTGCCTTCTGAAACTCCTGCTCATCAGCTTCATCGTCTTCCATATCTTCATCATCATCTTCGTCTTCATCCTTGTCGCGGCCGCGGGGAGGTCTGTCTCCTTGCCGCTGCTTGGCCTTGCCGCGGCGTCCTCCCCGGCCGGGTCTCTTCTTGCTAGCTGCCCCTGCACCTTCCTGAGCCTTCTCCTTGTCTCGCCGCTCGTACTCAGCCTTCTGAAGTTCAACGAGCTGCTCGACTTTCTTGCAGCTCTGGAGGTCATGGCCCTTGGTGCGGTGAATCTTACAGTACTGTTTGTTGGAGCCGTCCTGCTTGTCGGCGGCCACCACAGCTTGGCGGTCGGTGTCGGCGGCAACTTCCTTGCCGGAGCCACCAGCCTTAGCCTTCTTGGCGCCACCTCCGTTGCCGGACTGCTCGACAACTAGTACTTCCTTGCTCTTCTTCTTTCTGTTGTTCCGCCGGCTCTCTTCCTTGCCGGGCGGTCTCCTCACCGCCGATCCTGCTTCGCATTCTCCCTCGAGTCTTCTTCCTTCCTCACAGGCACACTTGTCGCCAAGGCATACAGCTCACCGACGTCCTTGACTTTGCAAATCGCCATCTCCTCCTCATCCTTCGGTTCCGCGACGTTCTAATGAAACGCGCCGATCACCGCGGCAGGTGGACATCCGATGTTGTAGTGCACACGGCTGAATCTCTCGGATGAACTTGCGCAGGACTCTCCTTCCTTCCGGCGAAAGCAGGTGAAGGTCACTCTCCTGGCCATGAGGTTTGTGACCGCCTGTGAAGGCACCGACAAACTGATGGCACAGATCTGCCCAAGAAGATATGGAACTGTCCGACAAGTGCATGAGCCAAGATCTGACATTTGGCTTGAGTACCAGCGGGAAGTAGTTGGCGAGATCTTGTCGCCTCGTCCCCCGCAGCTCGCACCGCAATGGTGTAGATGCTGAGGAACTCCGATGGGTGTGTCCTGCCATCATACTTCTCCGCACATCCGCTTGAAGTTTTTCTTGTCGGGCCACCGGACTTGCCGCAGCTCACGAGTGAACGCAGGGCAACCTACCGCAGACGGCAAGTCACCGTTCTTCGGGCGCTTGCATGTCGACAGCGGCCCAGTAGCGCTGGTCGGATTGACGCCGCTTCTCTTGGCGCCGATCACGAGTTCGAAGTCTTCTTGTTGCCGTTTTGAAGAACTTGGCGCTAATCACGGCGAGCTCAGGATCCAACGACGCGTGGAGTCGCTGTCGAGGTGGATCCGAGGAGCTGGTGATCTTGGCCTTCGGATGGGGAGTTCATGGTGGTTGCACCCCATAGGTTTCGCCGCCACCGGCTCGTGCCTTGTCGCCCCGCCGCGCAAGGATGCAGTTGGTTGCCGCGAGTGTCGCCGTTAGCAAAGCCGATGAGGCTTTGAATGGTGGCCCTCCATTCGTCGACCTTGTCAGCCGTTGGAGGGTAATCCAGGAGCAGTTGAGCCCGCGCCAAAGCCTCTGCTTGAGTGGTGGGCGGCAACGGTGAACGGTGCGAGGAGCGGGATGTCCTCGGACTTCTAAATATGTTAGAAGGAGCAGCATCCCGTCCAGGCGACCATGCTCCGCTCGCACCAGCCTGTTGGCGCGCGAGCTGCTCTTGAGCGTCTCTAGATCCACCAGCTCGATCTTGGCCCAACGAACGTATGGCGCTGCGAGCACCATGACGCTGTCGGTCTCGCGCCTCCTGAGATGGACGCGGTACGTATCCGGACGCCGAGGTCTGCGCCGCCTTGTCCTTGGACTTGGCAGCGCCCTGGCTCCTCGACGACGCGGTTCTCCGCCATTGCCTTCCCCACCACTCGTCAGCCTTCGGTGGTGGTGGGTTTGACGCAGACGGCTTCTGCTGCCGCCAAGCCTTCTTCTTCGGTGGCATGTTGATGAAGGTGATGAAGAAGTTGCTCATGTGACCGCTGGATCGGGTTCACACAGCCTCTGCGCCCCCTACCTGGCGCGCCAAAGATGTCGGGGAAGCTGATCGTGACCCACGAACACCTATGGGACATGGCGGACCGAGTCCCTTGTGGTTCGGAGGGGGGCGGAAATTGCACGAAGAGTAGATCGAGGCGATGCACACGAGCAGTTTACCCAGCTTCGGAGCTCTCCGGAGAGATAATACTCCTACTGCTGCTTGGTTGATTGTAATGTGTTCTTGCTAGGGAGCAATGAGAGCTACAAAAGCTAGCCTCAGTGAGTGTGGTCTCGAATGAGTCGAATGAACCGAACGGAGCCGAACCCCTTTCTATGTTGCACTTGGGCCTCCTTTTATAGGCTCAAGGGGTCACCGACAGGTGGCAACGTAGATGAGGGTACAAATGGAAAATCAGTAGTTGGTACACCGACTTGTATAGTGTACAGTGCATATACCTAACTCTGATGGCAAGGGACAAGATCAATAAATGCCCGTCCCTATCGCCTAAACAGTGCAATAGGGACCGTCAAGTGCACCACCGTTTGCCACGATGGTAAGCTCGCACGCCGCTATCATCGCTTCCTCACGCTGGCTGCACAGCTTCTTGACACGCACGCCGAATGGCCCCATGGCGACATCGCTGGTGGATGAGCTGGAGCGGAGATGAAGAGAGGTTGCTCGCCGCGGCAAGCACCTTGCCGCTGCTGAATCCTTGTCGCGCCGGAGCTTGTCGCCACCAAGCCTTCCCGCAAGCTCCTCTTGTCGGGTCTTGTTTCCTTCGTGCCCTGAGTGGCCTTCCCGGCAAGCTCCTCTTGCCAGGGTCTTGAATACTTTGTTCTTGAACGGCTCCAAAGGAGCCGCGGAGGACCTTGGCGGTCACTAGGCAAGCCCTACCGCAGGGTGCTGCAACTGCCCGTGCACGAGTTCGGGATACTAAGGTACCCCTACTATAGTACACAGACAATGTCTGAGTACAGACATCTACAAATGAAAAAGGCTGAAAAGCCTGACTGTCTACCAGATCCTGCCAAGGGCTCAAGATCGTAGCTGAGGTAACAAGCTAAACGTCAAAGTCCAAGCGGAACTACTAGCGAGACTGAAGTCTCTCTGCAAAACATAAAGTAGGCAAACGTGAGTACAAATGTACCCAGCAAGACTTACATAAGAACTAACTACATATGCATCATTATCAAAAAAGGGGATGGTGGGGTTTAACTGCAGCAAGCCAGCTTTGACTCGGTGGCTATCCTGATCTACGACTACAATTAACTCTTTTGAGGTGGCGCACACGAGTCCACATATTCACCATACCAATACACCACTATGGATCCGCTCCCATCTCCCTGCGAGAACGCCATCCATAGCACTCACGTTTTTCTTGCGTATTTTAGAGTATCCACTTTCACTTGTCTATGAACTGTTATAGGCAACCCAGAAGTCCTTTACCGCGGACACGGATATTCGAATAGATGATGTTAACCCTGCAGGGGTGTACTTCCTCATACATGTTTCCACCACTTAGCGTCTGTACACGACATGTGCTCGGCAGACTTCAAACGAAAGCCGACATGGGTGTAGACCACGACCTACGTAAAAACTCAAGTCTCTAGTCCAGGTGTATCGCCTATTCAGGCTCCATCCGCAGGGAGTCCGGCTAAAGTTTCCTCATACGGCCCCAAACGATGTGTGCAGGGTTCCCGAGACACCAAACGGGCGCCCGCTACACCGTGCCACGTGCCTACCGCATCACAGCCCACCCCTCGGGTCAGCGCTATGCACGGCCTCCAGCATACTACAAACACCAGAAACTACTTCATGGATCACAAACACAGAACTCAGTTCCTGAGGACGGCTTCAATGAGACAACCCACCATGTACTCCTACATGGCCTCTCACGATACCTTTACCAAATCATGTCACACACTTAGCTCTCAACACTAGGACATGTTTACACACCTCCGATTCATCCCCGATCAATCAGACCTGACACAACTCTATGCAATAGCAGGCATGACAAACAAGCATGAATGAGTAGGCACATCAGGGCTCAAACAACTCCTACTCATGCTAGTGGGTTTCATCTATTTACTGTGGCAATGATAGGTCATGCAGAGGATAAAGGGGTTCAGCTACCGCAGCAAGTAACAAATGAATCGTTGTTGTCCTAATGCAATAAAAGTGAGCAGGAGCGAGAGAGTGGGATTCTATCAGAATGAACAAGGGGGTTTTGCTTGCCTGGCACTTCTGAAGATAATATAGTTCTTCATCAGTGTGATCGAACTCATTGTCGAATCATGTCTATCGAGAGGGAACAACCACCGACAAAGAAGAAGAAACACAATCAATGCCATGCAACAAAATGATGCATGAATGTGACATGGCAATATGATGTTGATTGGCCTAATGCAACTAGCAACAAGTTAAATGGAGTTGGTTTGAACACTAGGTTCAAATTAAATCTCCATATGTGCATTCTTAAATGCCATTTAATTGAATTGTCCTAAACAGCAACTTTAACTTGTTCCAACATGCATGAAAACAGTACATATGGATAGATTGGATTTTTCTGATCATTTCTCATGCATAAAACTTTGCATTTGGAGTTACAGATTAATTTCTATGATTTTTAGAAGTTTTGGGCATTTTCTGGAATTTCTTGTATACAATTAAATCCAGAAAAAATGTTAACTGCGTCAGCATGACGTGGGGGTGACGTCAGTAGGTCAAAGGCGCCAGCCCAGGTCAAACCTGACGGCGGGGACCCACAAGTCAGTGTAACAACTAACTAACATAGTTAGTTAGCGTTAGGTTAGCACTAACCTTGGTTAATTAGAGCCTGGGCCCACTTGTCAGTGAGTCAACTAATTAACTAATTTAATTAGTGCTACTTAAACTCACACCTAAACTAAACAGGGGCATGGCCCACGCGTCAGTGACCCTGGGGGGTCAAACCCCAGGCCAAACGAGTCAACCTCGCCGGACTTGGTCCACGGCTCGTCGCCGGCGACGCCAGAGACGGCGGAGGTGCTCGGATTTTGCGCACGGTCGACCAAATCGACCGCGGTTTGGTCCTACGAGTAGCTGGGCTCGCGCGCAGTTTATAGAGCAAACGGGAGGAACTAGGGTGGAGTGAGCTCGTGGCGGTGACCGGAGTATGACGAGCTCGGGTTCGGCGTTAGGGGGCACGACAGGGGGAGCTAGTGTGTGTGTTAGGCTCCTGGTGAGGTGTGGAGCACATTGTCGTTCTCGGAAGTGAGCTACGGTGGCTCTAGCCTCGTCTGCGTCATCACTGGCGGCGATGAGCTCACGGCCCTAGTGAAAAGGGCGGCTAGAGTGCGGGAACGAGCTCGGGGAGGAGGGGGAATGGTGGCGGAGCTCACAACAACCTCAACGGAGGACTCAGCGGGCTCGGGAAGGGGTCAGAGCAAGTGGGGCGGCGAGGGGATCTCCGGCGGCCGACGACATGGATGAGGATGATGTCGTCGCCTCGGGCGTCCCGCGAGCGCGTGCTTCGTCTTGGGGCTCCGTGGCGTCGAGGCGGAGCCTCTGGACAGCACGGAGAGGCGAGGGAGAGGCGATGGCCACGGTGGTGTTCGTCCGCGGCGGCGACATCACTCGGTGGTTGCGTGCGAGAGAGCCAGAGGAGGAGAGGAGCTCGGGGAGAGAGTGAGAGGGGTCTGAGGGGGCCGTGTGGCGTCTCCCGAAGAAGCCAGGCGAAGCGGCAAGCAGGAGGTGGCCGGGCGTGCGCCGGCGTGCGTCGGCCACGCGCCTGTCCTCCTGGCAAGGAGGAAGACAACAGGGGAGGGGCTAGGTGGGCTGGGCGTGGCTGGCCAGCCGGCTGCGATCTTGGGCGAGCAGGTAAGCAGTAATTTAGCTCTCTCTCTCTCTCTCTCTCTCTTTCTATTTTCTTTTTATTTTCTTTTGTTCTGTAAGTTTGTGGCATTACTAAAAATATCTAGGCACTTTCAATAATCACCAAACTGTGCATGCCCAATGTTTAGAATATATCCAACATGGAACATTTTGGTTTGGGATTATTTGAGCATTTAAAATATCTAATAGCATATAAATGCCCAAATGCAAATACTATATGATTTAATTCAGAGCCCAAATATGTCATGGAAAAATGTGCAAGACCGCTGGTTACTGTTTCCAGCATTTTCCACAAATGATGAACATTTTTGAAAGCCATTTGGAATCACTGAAAATAGTTTAGTTGAACCTAGTGATTTCCTTTGATGCTAGGGTTTAGGCAATCCCCACTTCAAGTTTTCTTTCAAAATTTAAACATGATGCAAAAACCAGATGCTAGTACTAGGCATTGTCAGAACTAGGGGTGTGACAAATAGTCTAAAGTTGGGGTAGGGTGCGCCAAAACAACCGGGGGCCCCTCCGGGGTCAGTACAAAAGTACTACATTCGTTCCACTTACTTTCATTGGCTAGCTGCCTTTTGTAGAGCGCGTACTCTGATCCTCTTCTACGAATCTACAACTCTCTTTACTGAAAGTGGATTTGGATTCCTATTTCTTCTTTGAATGACAACTTCAACTAGGCTCCACCTTAGAGAGGGTTTTCGGTTTGAATCAAGATAGGGTCAGGGGCGTATCGGAACGGTACAGCTTAATCTCATCCGAGAGTCCAATCTCTTTGTATTGTGCTTGCTTTTGTGTCTTTGAATAAAAAAGAAAGAAGGGGTCGATTTAGGCTCCTTCCCTTCCACTACATAGCTGCGCTATTAGGTACTACGAGCCCTCTGCCCCACGCATCTAACTAGCTCGCGTGGTTCACCGGTTCCACCGAAAACTCTCATTTGTTGAAGCGGAGCATAGTGTGGCGTCGAGCAAGAAAGGTCTCTTTTTGGTTTATTCACTAATCTGGAATGAAACTTAGCACTTGGTTTTTCTTGATTCCCGGGCTAGGCGTCAGAGAATCAGTCTATCCAACCACGACGCACTTTTCGATCGGTGACGGCCTCTCCAGCAGAGCTGGGCGTCGGGGCCCTGGATGCGCTTAGCGATCGCACATTAGGGAGTACTTGCCCGGTTTCTCGGCCTGGTATCCTTATATCATGCGTTCATGATATCTACATTCAATCGCGCCCGGAGACACGGTCGAAGCATGCCCGCCTGCAGCGCCTTTCACGACATGCTCGTCCCGGGTTTCTTCTTGTGGTCTTCTAGTGTTAGAAGAAGTTGTGTCCGTCCCGGACATCTGCAACGTCCTCTCACGCCTTTTTTGGGGGGACAAACAAAGATCAGGAAAAGACGGACCAAATCCATTCGGTGACTTTCACGGTCGCCCTCACTGAACCGACTTGGATCTGAACTACGATTCAGATCAAGTCTTACCGAAATTGGATTTCTTTTCGTGCCATATGTCGCTTAGACTTTACTTTTTCCCCTTTCTGCCCTTTCCTCTATTTGTTCGATATGTTCTTTGTTTTATTCTAATTCTAAACTCATTGTCATCCACAGTTTCCTTGTCGACGCGAAGGGGCCAGCAGCCCCGAAACCAAAGTTTGAGATCAGAACTCATACCGCGGTTGTGTCTTGAAGGCCGCATGCAAGTTCTTCAATATTTATAGAGTATGTGTTAGTACGAGATTGCGCTATCAACTTATTTCATCTTTCTCGATGATTAGTACAAAATTGTATCCCTTAGGAACCGTACATGCACCTTTGTTTGGATGCCGATCTAATATTGTTACAGTACGAAATACTTGAAGGCCACACACAATTGACTCACCTACATTTTATGCTCCCACCCTTTTGAAGAAAAAGCCTCTGCCTCTAGGGAAGTGCTCACATCAACTCCAATTTGATGGAGCTTCTCGATGGGTTAGAGCATTTATGAACCAAAAGGGCAAAACCCATCCTCCAAAGTAGTGAAGTGAGCCAAGACAATAAGACAATAGGTCTCATGGGCTAAGCCTGCTATCAGCAAAGGAGTGGGAATCAATCCTCAAAGAGAGAAGGTCTAGTGCTCTCGTAAAATATTTGATTCACCAAAAATTGGCTTTATCATACCAATCCATGTTCAGAAGCCTTCTATCAGAAGTCAGTGGTCTATGCCGCTTTCCTTGACTTTGAGTTGGATCTCATTCTTCTTCCCGGCACAAAAGAGGGTAGACTCCATCTGAGACACATGGGTTCTTTTGCTTCCTTCAAAGAACTCGTCTTTGAGCCTCTAAAAAGAAGGGCATAGTATCCCAGCCACCTAGACCACCTAAAAGGAAGGAATTGGTATTTAGCTTTGAGTGATCCAATCATTGGTGAATGGGTTCAGTAAGGTAGAAGGAAAGGGCCCTCCCGACCTGGGAAATTCACAGCAGGAAAGACTGGCGCCGATCAGCGAAAGCAAACCCTTCAGTACATCGTGTTCAGCCCTCCCTCAAAATCCCATTTGTTTTATAGAGGAATCACTCTTGATCCTCTAGATGCTCTTCTCCGTCTATAACTCAAAGTCCATCTGTCTCTCGTGGAAGCGCTTTAGAGTGCCTAGAAGATCCAGCAAACGGGGGTGCCAATGCTGTCCCAAGACCAGATCACAGTAGGTAGCTGCTTTAACGAGGTTGGGAGACAGACTGGTGAACAATCTTCTTCTTGTTTTCTCCGACCTAGAGCACTCTTTTTTTCAATCGTACAAAGAAACTCCGTGAAAAACCCAGCTATCACTTCTATGAGACGGCTAACTCCCAACTCCTAATACATTCCTTAGAGTCGACCAAAGGACTCGTTGGTTTGGACATAGTTTCTTTGTTCCTGTGTGTTTGCTTTGCTCTCCCCCTTTTTTCACTTAGTCTAGTTGGAATGGAAAGAGAAATTCCTTCAGTTTTTTTTGTTGCCTAGTTCGGTCTCTCCGAGTGGAATAAGTGGGTCCTTCTTCTTTTTCCTGACTGATGAAGGTCGAAACTAAAGATCGAATCAAGCGGAGTCTGGATTCCTATGTTCGTACCAACTCAAATGATTGATGAATTGGATCTTGAGTATGCTCACTTCGCTACTCAGCAAGGGTGAAAGAATGACAAAGAGACCGACATCACAGAGGATGGAAGGACCCAATCGCTGCCTCTTTCTTGGTCCACCCCACGGTGGGTACTTTATAGCTCACAACACGAGATAGGCAGATATGTGACATAGAAAAATTGCTTTCATTGACAACAAGACTCTCTTCCTGATTGGGATTGGTCTGTGCAGGATCTCCTTCCCTATGAGACTCTTGCTTCCCTTCGAAAGAGGTAGACCCCTACTTCAATTGTCATCTGACGACTCTTCCCTAGCTGTGGACTCAGACCTCTCACAACCAGAAAAAGAAAATAAAAATCAAACGAATCTGAATATAACCAATCTATCGCCTTTGATGACTCGTTGACAGCCTCCTCAACCCAATCTTCCATCTCCTGATCCAGACATCGGCGCTTTCCCGTGCCAGTCCATGAAAGGTGGATGAAGGTGAGTTTGAGTACGAACTCGAGGATGCTGGGAACGATCTCTTTTTGGGGAATCACTCCCGTCGAGAGGCCCTCTTCCTCCCTTTTTCTGAATCTGGGAGAGAGGCAAAAGAGAAGTCTAGAGAGACTTCGACTCTTTCAGGGAAAGGAGGGAGATCGAATGCTAGATGGAGTCCCAACCGAATGGAATGGACATTGTCGGTGTCAAAACCTGCGGATCTCGGGTAGGGGGTGCGTCTAGGCGGATGGTAACAGGAGACAAGGGACACGATGTTTTTACCCAGGTTCGGGCCCTCTCGATGGAGGTAATGCCCTACTCCTGCTTGATTAATATTGATGATATGGGTAGTACAAGAGTAGATCTACCACGAGATCGGAGAGACTAAACCCTAGAAGCAAGCCTATGGTATGATTGTTGTTCGTCCTACAGACTAAAACCCTTCGGTTTATATAGACACTGAATAGGGTTAGGGTTACACATAGTCGGTTACAATGGTAGGAGATCTACATATCTGTATCGCCAAGCTTGCCTTCCACGCCAAGGAAAGTCCCATCCGGACACGGGACGAAGTCTTCAATCTTGTATCTTCATAGTCTAGGAGTCCGACCAAAGATGATAGTTCGGCTATCCGGACACCCCCTAGTCTAGGACTCCCTCAGTAGCCCCTGAACCAGGCTTCAATGACGACGAGTCCGGCGCGCATATTTTCTTCGGCATTGCAAGGCGGGTTCCTCTTCCGAATACTTCATAGAAGGTTTTGAACACAAGGATAGTGTCCGGCTCTGCAAAACAAGTTCCACATACCACCGTAGAGAGAATAATTTTTGCACAGATCTGCTGACATATTCCGCGGCGTGACATCACACCACGACCAAGCTTTTATATGAATCGTTTTTACTGTTCCACCTTAGCGCGTTTAGCGAGGCGGTTTCCTTGGCACGTCTTATGAAAGCGGAGATCGTGCCCCTTATTCCGGGATTCCCTTCAATACGGACATGGGTAACCCATCCGCGCCATTGATTACAGCGCTTGGGAGATAAGCGAGTTTTACCAGGCTGGTGGGGGACGCATATCTTCGTCCGTCCATATAAGGGGATAAGGATCCACCTTTTCACCTATGCCTTCTTCCTCCTTTGCTCATCCATTTCCGCGCACTCGAGCTCCAGTGCCCAAGTCCGCACATCCCACATCAACCTTCTCCAACTCTGTCCGGAGCGGGAGGCAGGTGGATTGCCTCCTCCGTCACGGAGGGGCACATCGAAAAGCTGCGGGAGGCCGGATACTTGTCCAGCAACATCGCACACCGGCTACCCGACGAGGGGCAGCTCATTCCAACCAACAGGCCCCAAGAGAGGGTGGTGTTTCTCCCCCACTTCCTCCGTGGACTAGGTTTTCCACTTCACCCATTTGTCCGGGGGCTCATGTTCTACTACGGCCTGGACTTCCACGATCTGGCCCCGAATTTCATCCTCAACATCTCGGAGTTCATCGTCGTGTGCGAGGCCTTCCTCTGCATCCAGCCCCACTTCGGCTTATGGCTGAAGATCTTCAATGTCAAGCCGAACGTAGTGGGCGGCTACCAAGCGGAGTGCGGAGGCGCCAGGTTGGCAAGATGGCCAAAGTCCTATGGCTCGAGGGCTCCTTTGTGGAGACCATAAAGGGGTGGCAATAGGGGTGGTTCTACATCACCGAGCCGCGCGACTCTCGATCGGCGGCGGGCCCCGAATTCCGATCTGGCTTCCCCACACGGCTCTCATCATGGAAAGAGACGGGCCTGACGTGGGGGAATTCGGAAGAGCTATCCGGACTCCAAACATGCGTCCGAAACCTGGTGGACAAGAATCTCAGGCTTGTCAACGTAATCCAGGTGATGCTCATCCGCCGGATTCTCCCATGCCAACAACGGGCCTTCAAATTGTGGGAGTTCGATCCAGCACAGCACCCAACTCTGAAAAGGCTCTTCGACACTACGTATGAAGATGCCTGGAAGGTGCTGTTCAAGGGCGCCGAGCCTCCCACATCCGCTACCGAAGATCACGGATTCAGCTCGCAGCGTCAAGCCAGCGTGGTAAGTTATTTTACCCTTTATGGGACTCTTTTCTCATAGTTTGACTCTATGCGGGATCTAAAACTCCCTAACCTTTAACAGGACTGGCTGAAGATGTCCGGATAGATTAACTGTCCGGCCCCTTTGCCAGAGGACCCAACAGACGCCCGATTGACGGGGCTGCTGGCTCCGGTACCTCATGTGGTGCCGGAGAAGAAGGCCAAGTAGGAGGCCACGGGAACTCGAAGGAGCTCCCGACGCCAGGGGCTGTCGGACTCGTCGCCCGACACCCTGAGGCGGAATCCTCCTCCGAGGAAGAGTAGGAAAAAGAAGCCTCTCCCCCAGCAGGGAGAGAGAAGAAAAGGAAGGCCGCCCCAACTGGGGAGGCCGGAGGGTCCAAGAAGGGAAGGACCCTTCCTCCGGACTTCTCAGCCAACGCCGACAACGACGAGGAGGAGTGGCCAACAAGGGCCAAGCCCCTGGCGAGATCGTATGTGTCCGGATACCCATGGCTTTTTTCATTGCATAGTGTTCTCTAACGTTGAACAATCATGCAGCCCGCCCAAGGAAGAGTTCACCGCTTCGTCGAGCGGGTCCCTGAATTCATCGGAAGTGGAGAGTACTTCACTTCCTGCCGCCTCCTCACCTCACGCTGCGGACGACGCCGAGGTGGGGCCCCGAGGGGGGCCTGGTCAAGAGGAGGTGGCGCAGGAGGCGCCGCAAGGCAGCCTCTCGGACTCCAGGTGCAAGGGGAGCGGGACCCCCAGGGGCTCTAAGCCCGACCCTCGTCCGGACTCCATACCGGAACCTTCAGCGATTCCGAAGTCCGGCAAGCAGTCCCTTTGTAGGAAGGGTAAGACGCCGGTGTCCTCCGTCCAACCGGAGGCACTGGATAGCTTACTGGAGGCGCTTAACAGCGCCTCCATCGAGAAGGAGCACCGCACTGTTATGAGTGTGGTGATCCAGAAAGTTCACTCCGCCAAGAGCGGGCTGACTGAAGCCTGTACCAGCCTTGTAACAGGCTTTGAGGTAAGTTTAGAATATGTAAAAATATTACCGCATAGACAGTAGCCCCTGATGCTTAGTTCGGTGTTTGGAAAGAAAATCCGGACTAATGATCTAAAAAGATATACGCAGGAGTCTAACATAAGTATGTCAATATGTGACTGCAGGCTGCGCTGCTGACCTCTGCCGCACTGACTACGGAGGTCAATGCATTGAAGCAGAGCCTCGAGCGGTCCGAGAACGAGCTCGGCCTTGCCAAGAAGCAGCTCGAGGACAAGGAAGGTAAGTAATACCTTATTAAAGAAATACCTTATAGAAAGGATTTGGTTGCAAAAAATAACAAGAATAACATGGGTACTGCAGGGGCCATGAGCGAGGTGGCGACCCTTAAGGAGGCGGTGTCCGCGGCCGAAAACAAAGCGGCTGCGGAGCGCACCGAGCGAGAGAAGGGGGAGGCGCAGCTGGCGGAGGTACGTCAAGAGCTCCAGGCTCTCGTGGAAAAACACAAGTGTTTGGAGCGTGACTCGAAGAACCGAGAGTCCGAGCTTGCCTCGGCTCTTGAGAGTGCCAAAGCCGCTAAGGCCGAAGCCCAAAAAGCCCTCCAAGAGATTGAATCATTAAAGAAGATAGCGGCGGGTAAGGCATTCTATATGCAAAGCAAGCATGTGAAAGTGAATTACCTATTACTTACCCGAATCCGGAGCTCTCCAGGAGCATTCGCAGATCTGCCCCGTAGTGTGTCTGATGCTGCCGCATTCTACCGTGCCAAGGAGGTGAGCTCGACGGAAAAGTTGTTCTGGTCTCAGTATGCTGAGGCCGGACATCCGGTGCCCCTAAGCGACCAGCTGAAGCAGCTGGTCGAGCTCCACAAGGTCGCCGAACAGGCCATGAAGGGCCTCATAGTTCGGCTGTGTCCATTGGAAGCCGTGCCTGGGAGCTACTTTGGACTAGTGCGGCGGCTGGTGGACGCCTGTCCATGGATTGAAGTCATCAAGCGCTCCGTCTGCACTGAAGGTGCCCGTCGGGCCCTTGACCGTGCTAAAGTGCACTGGGGCAAGCTGGATGCGGGGAAGCTTGTGACGGATGGGCCACCGAAGGGCAAGGATCATCGCAAGCCCGAAATGTACTATGAGGGCGTCCTGAAGGGTGCCCACCGTATAGCGGATGAGTGCTCCAAAGATGTAATTTTTGAATAGACTCGCATTTGTTATCCTGTACGCTGAAAACTTGTTCATATGCGCTAAGCAATGCTTGTTAATTTAAAATATTACCTTCTGTGCGGCCGTTTATCAAATTTGAGAGATGGCAAGTCGTTGGCTTCAGCCCCCATGCCACGAGTGCTGGGGTGTTCAGGATAAACTTGAGCACTCTTGTTCCCATTCTTGGGTCCGTCGAGGGAGGCGCTCAATGCAACGAACAAGGCAACCGGACTTATAGTGCTTGAACACTCTCACTTAGCCATAGAATTCTATAATTTTAAATTTCGTGAAGCCCCTAGTATTCGGAAGACCGAGTTCGGGGCGCTATCCACGCCTTGGCCGGACAATGCCGGTTCCTCGCTCTAAGCGGCATAAGTCTTTAGGGACTCGAAGAAACCTCTTCGAACAGCGACCGACTCTCGCCTTATCATGACGGTCAGTTTTAGCTTTCTCCACTGAGGTGCTCAACCCAGCTCAACCGGGGCACAATCGCAGTGGTTCTCCCAGTGCTACCTTAGCCGATATAACGGAACGTAAGGTAACAAAACATGGTAGCCGGGCAAACCCAACTATTGACCCAAGACATGATTCGGAGCCGATGCATATAATGCTATAAGTTCGGGGTGCCGCACTTGTGAAAGTGTTCGGACTTATCACACCATAATTTTGGGGTACTTAAGCCCCCGGTGTATTGGCCGTACCAAATTGTACGGTTGCGCAATGTCATAAATGAACATATATAATGGGAAAGAATGCAATAATAGGCAAGAGCTATATATTGGTTATTAAAAAGAAACTGCAAATAAAAGCAGAACGATACAAATTGTGCAATAAGCAAGGGATGGGACTATTTAGCATGTCCCCCTCCAGGGGTAAGCTGCGGGATGGTATGTAAAAAAGGTATAATGCTCGTAATAGAGACCACCTGGACACTCGACGTAGCTTTTTGCTTCCCTGGCTGTTGCATCGTGAGTTCGGCAATTCAAGTGCCGGACAGGGCTTCTGGAGAACAGAGTCCTGAAAGTAAGGAAAAAAGAAAAAAAAAGAATGACACAATCGGGAGCCCCTGGTGCGGTTGAGCCGCATTCAGGGCGTGCCGTGGTCGTGCCCCTTCCCTTATGCCCATGGTATTTCTAGAGCGTAGTTATGTACGCGTAGTACTGGCTTCGCAATTTCGCGAGGGCTGGGGTTGGGGCCGGATTGCTATGCGTGCTTGAATCGTGCCAGGCGGTCTTGTTGTAGGTTACTCGGCGCGCTTTGACGGTGTAATGGACGCTTAGTGGCCGTACTCGAGAATTGCTGTGAGAGGCTGCTTTGCACCTCCGCCGCGAGGGCCGCCATGTGCTCCTCCGTTTGGAGAGAGCGTTCGGTGTTTCCATTGACCGTGATTACTCCTCGAGGGCCTAGCATCTTGAGCTTGAGGTATGCATAGTGCGGAACCGCATTGAACTTTGCAAATGCGGTTCGTCCGAGCAGTGCGTGATAGCCGCTGCGGAACGAGACTATGTCAAAGATTAACTCTTCGCTTCGGAGTTATCCGGGGATCCGAAGACCACTTCGAGTGTAACTGAGCCTGTATAATTGGCCTCTACACCTGGTATTACTCCTTTAAAGGTGGTCTTTGTGGGTTTAATCCTTGAGGGGTCTATGCCCATTTTGCGCACTGTATCCTGATAAAGCAGGTTCAGGCTGCTACCGCCATCCATCAGGACTCTAGTGAGGTGAAATCCGTCAATAATTGGGTCAAGAACCAATGCGGCGAATCCGCCGTGACGGATGCTAGTGGGGTGGTCCCTTCGATCAAAGGTGATCGGGCAGGAAGACCATGGGTTGAACTTCGGGGCGACTGGCTCCATCGCGTATACGTCCCTTAGTGCACGCTTCCGCTCCCTTTTGGGTATGTGGGTTGCGTATATCATGTTCACCGTCCGCATTTGTGGGAGAAAGCCCTCCTGTCCTCTATTGTTCGGAGGCCGGGGCTCTTCCTCGTCATCGCTATGCAGCCCCTTGTCATTGAGTTCGGCACTTAGCTTGCCTGCTTGCTTGAACACCCAACAATCCCTGTTGGTGTGGTTGGCTGGTTTTTCGGGGGTGCCGTGTATCAGGCACAGGCGATCGAGTATTCGGTCCAAGTTGGACGGGCCCTGGGTATTTCTTTTGAATGGCTTCTTCCGCTGACCGGGTTTAGAGCCTCTGAATTCGGCATTGACTGCCGTATATTCATCATTATCGCCGTTAATGCGGCGCTTGTTCTTGTTGCGACGCGACCTGCCATTGCTGTCCTTGGTATCCGAACTACCAGGGTTTTTGGTCAAGTTGTTACTACGAGCTAGCCAGCTGTCTTCTCCCGCGCAAAAGCGGGTCATGAGTGTGGTGAGGGCTGCCATGGATTTCGCCTTTTCCTGTCCTAGGTGCCGGGCTAGCCACTCGTCGCGGATGTTATGTTTGAGGGCTGCAAGGGCCTCTGCATCCGGACAGTCAATGATTTGATTTTTCTTGGTTAGGAACCGTGTCCAGAATTGTCTGGCCTATTCTTCTGGCTGCTGAATTATGTGGCTGAGGTCATCGGCGTCTGGTGGTCGCACATATGTGCCCTGGAAGTTATCAAGGAATGCGGCTTCCAGGTCCTCCCAACAACCAATTGATTCTGCTGGCAAGCTGTTAAGCCAATGCCGAGCTGGTCCTTTAATCTTGAGTGGGAGGTGTTTGATGGCGTGTAGATCATCACCGCGGGCCATGTGGATATGGAGGAGGTAGTCCTCGATCCAAACCGTAGGATCTGTTGTGCCATCGTATGATTCGATGTTTACGAGTATGAAACCCTCAGGGATTTGATGATCCATTACTTCATCTGTGAAGCATAGTGGGTGTGCGGCGCCTCTGTATTGGGCTATATCATGACGTAGCTCTTATGAGCTTTGTCTACTGTGTTCGGCCCGGCCGGAGTTGCTGTATCCGGCGTGACGGTTATCATCACGTGTCGTGGGGCGCCTACGCGATCTGTAGATCGATCTTGTTTGCCTTGCCTTGTCCTCCAATATGTCTCGCATGTCTGGTGCGTTTCCCCGTGCCTTGGTACTTTTCGAGCGACGCCGGAGTGCGGCTTGCATGGAGGGTCTAGAGGCCTCTCTGTCACGACCACGGGGTGGCCGGTCGGCCGCTTCATGCGCTGGTGATGTAGGTTTGGGTGCTGCTTCCTCTAATTGGGGTAGCAGCCTGCGTTTGGGGTATCTCTTGGAGGTGCGTTCGAGTTCGTACTCTTCGGCTGCAAGGACTTCAGTCCATTTGTCAGCTAGCAAATCTTGGTCAGCTCTAAGCTGCTGTTGCTTTTTTTCAGGCTGCTTGCCGTGGCCATAAGCCTGCGTTTGAAACGCTCCTGTTCGGCGGGATCCTCAGGAACGACAAATTCGTCGTCGTCGAGACTTGCCTCGCCTTCGGAGGGGGGCGCATAATTATCGTCCTCTACCTCTCTTTCTGCCGCACTGTCGTGCGGACTTGCTTCTCCCTCCTCCTGTGCTGAATCCTGCTGGAGGGAGTTGTCTTCGGCGCTGTCCGGGGTGTTATTATCTCCCGTGCCAGAATCACCGTTTTTACTGTGGCGGGATTTAGAACGGCGCCGCTGACATTGGCGCTTGGGTTGTTTCTTGGAGGGGTCATCCTCCGTCGTTCCATCGCCATTCCCATCTTTTGGGATGTCCACCATGTATATGTCATATGACGAGGTGGCCTTCCAGTGCCCTGTAGGCGCTGGTTCTTGGTCATCTCCGGCATCGTCGTCCATACCGTCGATGTCTTCGGAGTCGAAGTCGAACATGTCGGTTAAATCATCGACAATGGCTACAAAGTGGGTGGTGGGCGGGCGTTGAATTTCTTCGTCGTCCGCATCCCAATCTTCTGACCGTAGTCCGCCAGGCTCTCTGATAAAGAGAGAGACTTTAGTGAATTCAAGATGTCGCCAAAGGGTGAGTGCTGAAAGATGTCCGCGGCAGTGAACTCCATGACCGGCGCCCAATCGGATTCGATTGGCAGGGGCGCGGAGGGTTCGGAGTCCGGCACCTTGGAGTCACGGTCTTTGCAAAGGACAGGGATGGAGTTCGGCTCAATCGCCGTTGAGATCGTAGCCCCCCGAGGCGGTGTCCAACCACTCGTCCTCGATCGGGGGAGTCGGCTCCGAGCTAAGGGTCGGGGCGGACTCTAGTGCGGCTTCCAAGGCACTGTTCGGCGGTAGAGCTAGATCATGCCCATTGAGACAGTGCGGCGCACTTGGCTGTGGCTCGAATCCGTCGAAGATCAAGTCTCCGCGGATGTCGGTTGTGTAGTTCAAACTCCCAAATCTGACCTGATGGCCAAGGGCGTAGCTTTTGATCTGCTCCAGATGGCCAAGTGAATTGGCCCGCAGTGCAAAGCCGCCGAATACGAAGATCTGTCCGGGGAGAAAAGTCTCATCCTGCACCGCGTCGTTGTTGATGATCGAAGGAGTCATCGGGCCTATAGGTGACGACACATAGGAACTCTCAATGAAAGCACCAATGTCGGTGTCAAAACTGGCGGATCTTGGGTAGGGGGTCCCGAACTGTGCGTCTAGGCGGATGGTAACAGGAGACAAGGGACACGATGTTTTTACCCAGGTTCGGGCCCTCTCGATGGAGGTAATACCCTACTCCTGCTTGATTAATATTGATGATATGGGTAGTAGAGGAGTAGATCTACCATGAGATCGGAGAGGCTAAACCCTAGAAGCTAGCCTATGGTATGATTGTTGTTCGTCCTACGGACTAAAACCCTTCGGTTTATATTGACACCAAATAGGGTTAGGGTTACACAGAGTCGGTTACAATGGTAGGAGATCTACATATCCGTATCGCCAAGCTTGCCTTCCACGCCAAGGAAAGTCCCATCCAGACACGGGACGAAGTCTTCAATCTTGTATCTTCATAGTCTAGGAGTCCGGCCAAAGAGGATAGTTCGGCTATCCGGACACCCCCTAGTCCAGGACTCCCTCAGACATCCTTGGAGACAACTGTGTAAGACTTAATTTACCATAAAATTGGGCGGAAAAACTACTAAAAAGATCACAATAAACCCAGCTCAAAGTGAATGGAGAGAGAACCCCTACGCCTTGGAAGGTTGTGAAGCTGTTCGGACACTCATAGACAAGTGAACTCCAATCCAGAATCCCTCGATAAGTGATGTGAACTAGCCAGGTTGAACAGTTTGGTTAGGAAAAGACTCTTTCATGTCAATGTGAACATAGACAGACAAGGTTAGTTTGTTTTCCTTAATTCTCAGAGAAAAGACTCATTGCTGGAACCGAGAGCACTGGCGATTGCTTTCTTTCTGACCTTCAGCCGAGAAATTCCATACCTTCCACCGACTTCTTTTGTGTGTGGCCAGAATGTGATGCTTTCCAATGCTGAGTACTTTTCTTAACAATCTATGAAGACCGTAAAACCAAAATCGATCCAAATCCACGAACTTGATGATCGAGGAAAAAGGGTATGTATTATAATGGTGTGTGCCTTCTTTCTTTTTCTCCTTAGATTATCATAAGCAAGGAATGGTGCCTGCTAGCCTTCAGACTATACTTTATTGTAGGGAAAGAGAAAAAATGGAGAATATCTTTAAGGACCCTAGAAAGAATTCACTTGGAGCAACAGGGGTTAGGTCACACTATATCAATATCAGAATTCTCTTTTTTTAATTGATGTTGATTAGCTGTAAATCAATTTGATTTTGTTATGCCGTTAAGGAAACACTATTTGGGATACAATACCCATTTTAGAAACATTCACTACTAACAAATAGAAAATATCAAAATAACAAATGATAACAAATAATATAGTTAATGGTTCAATTTTTCCTAAATTTAGCAGTCTGTGACTGGAAATCCTTTCTCTTTTCAATAGAAAGAGAAGGTATTTAAGCAATGTGTGTTTTGAGATACAATCAATCGAAGAGAACAAAAACTGGGTCCAATAAAAAACATGAATGAATTTATTAAAAGGGATTGGAAAGTGATAAGTACAAAGGGATTCCACGATCTAAAAAAATCAAAAAGGGTTTAATAATCCCCTCCTACGAATAAAAATTAGTAAAATAATGTGGATGAATAAGACTTTGCTCGATTTTGGATTGGATTTGGCGGCATGGCCAAGCGGTAAGGCAGGGGACTTCAAATCGTTTATCCCCAGTTCAAACCTGGGTGTCGCCTGACCAAAAAAATACTTAGGATTTCTTATTGTACTGATTGAACTCAACAAATTCTTGCCCTGCATAAGCAAAGAAAAAGAACTAGGCCTGTCGATACTGGATTTTACCATAGTTTAGGTTCTAAAAAAGACTGTCAATTTCTTCTTAAAAATTGGGCTCTGATAGGGTTCTGGGTAGTGGACCAAACCGATACCAATAGGGATGAGGGATATACACTTATGAATTTCATAATTTATTCTATTCCGCAATTCGTAACTACGAAAGTAAGAGGTCGGAAATCTTGCTTTCCAAAGGTCCCTAAAGGACATTCCTTTTTCGCTCCTAGGATTGAAGAAGAGATTATACGAAAGACTATCAAGACTTCCTAATTATCTGACACTACCTACACTAAAGTAAGGTCTACTGACTCTGTCTGGAATTAGATTGGATAGGTTGATGGGAAATTTAGGAGTTGTGGAAAGAAGCGACTCTCTTTCCATACTTACGAGAGACTCCGAGTACTCAAACATTCAATCAGGATGGTCGGTTAGCTCTTATCTTTTAGAATAACTTAGTAAAAAAAGTAAAAGTAACAAATAAAATTAATCTCCTATCTCGGTAGCCCATAAGGTTCCTGTGGTTAGTTTTGGATTTTTTCAGGCAAGAGAGCAAAGAAGAAGGGATGATTCTCTATTACCAACTTCCTGCATTGTCCTGTCCTCATTGGTCATTCATCTTTCCCGATCTAGTGCCATCGTTCTTCAAGGTGCCAGAGGGTTTGAAGCATATCTACTACCCCTCCCCCGAGCTTAGTCCAGAGTTGCCTCAGCGCGCTCGAGTAATAACTGGGAAAATCAAGGCTGGACAGGTCTTCGAGCCAACTTCAGGCAGAAATGCAAGTGAAAGAGAATGCTCTCAAGGGTGCAGGAGTCTTTTTCTGTCTTTCTTATTTGAAATCCAAATCGCAATGCCTCAACTTGATAAATTGACTTATTCTCATAATTCTTCTGGTTATGTCTTCTCCTCTTTGTTGGAAGATGAGTACACATCGGGTAATCCGTCCACGAGAGCCCAATCACAAGAGACTCATACAGAAAGCAATCTGCCCATAGCCCAATATCGAGACCACAGCCTATTATTCAAACCACAAAGGATCCGTCTTTCATTGTCCAATCTTCTCAATCGAACATATTGACATCAATACTCCTTTCCATGGCCATTCACGGCCCGCGAACATCAATCACTCGTGCCTGAGATTACTATCCAGTCAAAAACCAGACTTCCAAGATCCATCTCACTCAGACCCTTTTGAATGTAGCGGATAACAACGGAGTGGGGCTATCGAATTGATATGTATTCGAATCTTAGGAGCTGGTAATCACTGATATGCTCATATTGGTGACGTTATTGTTGCTGTAATCAAAGAAGCAGTGCCCGAAATGCCTTTAGAAAGATCAAACAGAAATAAGACGAGCTGTAATTGTACGTACATGAAAAGAACTCAAACGTGACAACGGTATGATAATACGATATGATGACGGTTGTCATTGATCAAGAAGGAAATCCAAAAGGAACTCAAGTTTTTGGTGCGTTCACTCGGCAATTGAGACTTATGAATTTCACTAAAAGAGTCTCATGAGCTCCTGAGGTATTAAAAATACTAGTAGTAGAGACTATGATATAGTAGGGTATTAGAATATAGATCAATTAGTAGACAGTGTCTGACGCATATACATGAAAAAAGAATAATTAGATAATAATAGTAAGAATAAGAATTCGAATCTTAATAAAAGGAAGGGTTCGAATAGCATCTACTAATATTACCTGAATAATGAAAGAAAGATATAGAGGTTACCTGCAGAACTTCAGTAAAACAGAGAGAAATATCAATCATTCATTAGTTAAAATATAACTAACATTCTCTTTTCCTCTTGGTATAGTTTGCACTTCAAATATTAAGAAAAGATACATCTTCTTGGTTCATTAGTGGATTAATATTAGACACTGTCTTTAATAAGTTAATTAATATTAAGAGGAAAAGATAGAGGATGCTCTTCCAAAGATCAATAAATATGAGTTTGCTTAAATATTTTACGTTATCATTCTCCGTCCAATCCATTATCTTTGGTATTCTTCTATATTTAGATCATAGTATATAGGTATTTCACAGGTTTTATTTACATATCTCGGTCATGTTATTTGTCTAGCCTTCAATCAGAATAGCCTCTCCACCAGTTCCGAAGATTCTTTCTGCATCAATGTGCTTTTGGAATCTTCCTATGACACAAATAACATTCTGGAATAGTTTAGGACAGATCAGGCCTCAGTAGAAAGCAAGCTTTTTTCGCGTATAGCAACCTCTAAGCCCAATTAGCGCATGGGCTGCCCCCTCAACTCAACCCTGACGAGTACGCAAACTTGGTCAGGGAGCATTTAGACGGTGCAGTTAGTATTGACCAATACCGCCAAGTCCATAATTCACAAATTGATGAAGTCCACATAATGGAGCTCAAAAGTCGATTACCAAATCTACTATTTTAGCATCTTGAAACCGTACATAAGAAATATTATGTATGAATCACCTTACAATAACATACAATAGACAGCTTTCTATTTTGTCGAACAACAAATCGAACCCAATGAACAATTCCATTCAAAGGAATGTTCTAGAGTTTTTTCCACTATATTAGTGATATTTAACAAAATGGAATAAATTCTTCACGATTTCTAGAGTTCCGGGATTACTTCACTGATATCGATTTTCGCCTAAGCACGACCTCTAGGTTAGTTCAAAGTGTAATACAAAAAACTATCGATACAATGAAAACGAGTCAAGATGGATACATAAAATGGAGACATCGTGGATTACCAAAATTGGGAAGACGATAGGACATTTCACTTTCTTTGGCAATATTTCTGATCATGGCTCAACCACTAGGAAAGGGGATTGCTTACTCTCAGCATTGTTTTCGCTTATGCTTAGTCAAGTGAGGATTCCATTCGAAGTAACGTAACAGGAGCACCATCTTCAAAACTTCTCGAGATCCGGAGTTTTTCAATAAAAGGTCCCATCCTTCAATATCATGATTGGGTCAACCTGGACAGATCATAAGTGAAATATTTTGATCGGGTCGACCAGGTCAGGCCTGATCATGAGTGAATAGAAAATCGAAAACGTACATAGCTGTTCCTGCAGAAATACTTTGTTTAATTCTACCACTTCTAAGTAGCCTTTTTAGTGCTAGCTGAACATAAAGTAATGGCTTTTGTGCAACATCGAAAGGGTCCTGATGTAGTGGGATCGTTCGGATTGTTACAACCTCTAGCAGATGGTTTGAAATTGATTCTAAAAGAACCTATTTCACCAAGTAGTGCTAATTTCTCCCTTTTTGAATGGCTACAGTGGCTACATTTATGTTAAGTCTGGTCTCTTGGGCCGTTGTACCTTTTGATTATGGTATGGTATTGTCAGATCCAAACATACGCTACTTTATTTGTTTGCCATATCTTCGCTAGGTGTTTATGTTATAATTATAGCAGGTTGGTCTAGTAAGACGGGGGGCGGCCGTTCGGTCGCCTATGATATATAGACCAATTGGTCAAAAATGGGTTTGTGCCGCAGGTGTTGAACGATCTACTCTACACAGGTGTGGGCTTACAAGGCTAGGGCTCATAAACCCTTTCTTTCATTCATCAAGGGCTCGGTCACTTTTTCAGGCCGGGGTCGAGAAGTGTAAGTCATAAAAAAGAGATGTTTCTCTTCGCACCTAATATCAAGAGGAAAGGAAGCTTGTCAAGCTGGTGTCACTATTGGAAATTCTAGCTTTCTTTTTTTTCACTGGCTCTTCTTCTATGTCAACGCTGCTAAGGACCTGACGGTTCGCCTACTTGATGCATGAAAGAACATGAGAAAGGGTTCTAAAATAAAAGGCTAGAAAGTCTACTACAGTACAGTCAAAGTCAGTGGCTGAGTTTGCCTAGCCTCGCCTACTAATTTTTGTAGGCGAGCAAGTTAGCGAAGTGGCTTAGGGATAAGAGAGTGTCGGTGTGTACGTAGCCCTCATTCTACTATGCTACACAAAGTCACTTAGCTCGATGTTAATTAAGAGAGGAAAGGAGGAATAGCCTACATAGAAGAACCACAGTTCGCTTACAAAGGTATAACCTTTAGCACCCCGGGGCTCAGCTGCTTCGCACCACTGAAAGTTAATTAAGATTCCATTTCAAAGGCACTACTTTTTTTCGTAAGCCTTTGTCATTGTCAGTCAACTAAGGTTGGCCCTAGGCCCCCTGCGAATCCGTAAATCAGAGAGCATGTCACAAAAAAAAGGATGGTCCCCTATGCATTTCATTTTTCCGGAACGCAAAGAATTAAAGTACCTGACACCCCATCATGGTGAACCTGTCCTTGTGATCGGGATGAGGAAGATACCCCCCAGCCGGGGGCGGATCGAATCGGAGTTTCCTTAGGTAGCCACCGACCTACAGTTCTCCTTAAACTTCTGTGCTTGGTGGAAAAGAAACGAACAAAGGTACGCTCGCTTGCTGTCTTGTTCACTGCCGCGGACTGGGATCGCTCACTAGCTAGGCCATCTAGAAAAAAGTTGGAGCAACATTGTATGAGAACATGTTACCCATCTTCAGGGACAAGGGGCAAAACGACCTCTCGATCTACTTACTGCAGCCCAGGACGAGCATCGTTGTCTAGGTGTGACTTCTTGTTTTGTTCTCCCCTACGCCTAGGACGTTGTCTGGGCCAAGAGACATAGTTAGTTGTTGTTTCCATTTGGTTCTTCCTTCTCATTGTTGATACCGGCAAGACCCGGCCAGATGATGATGTCTGCTGGTTGGTAGTGAGAGGACTCTTAGTACCCGCAAAAAAGGGCACTGGTGAAAAAAAACAATCATTTGATTTAGTTTCTTGCTCTCCCTTAGCAGTGGGAAAGGAGCATATCTATCTGCCTAGCTTTGGTAGATTTCCCCCAACGCAATTCAAAAATGGAAATTCCACGAATCCCTGAGGTGGATAAATCCGACGACTCAGCTGCAGTGCGGAATTGAGTTTCTGGTCCAGTGGATCTAACCTATAGTTAGGGGGCAATACATACCAAAAGGTTCGAAGAAGGAAGGCGCAGTATATAACCAACCCACCAATAGCCGGTCTAACTGTTGAGAGAGAAAAGTGCTTTTCTTTCCCTAAGAGTCCTCGAGTACACACAACTATTGCGGATCCTTTGCGAGATCAAGATTTTTGATTCATAATTTAGAATCAATCCATGTTAGGTCAAGATCGAGATAGAGCATCTCAGTTGGATCTATCAAGGAACTGAAACAAGCATTCCTAGGTTGAGGTTACCATTGGATTGACCCTCACTCAGGCCTTCGATTCCAAGGAGTTGATTCAGCAATTTCCCCGCGCTACCCCACGGGAATTCTAATCGGATCAATCAGTGGTTCCATAATGAGTAGTCGAATACACATTGAGGGGGCCTTGCCTCCTCCTTCCCGCCCACACCTTCATTCTTTTCCTCCTATGATCTTAGAAAGCATACTAAACTTCACTCCAATCTTTCCCCACTAGCAACAAGAGCAGCTCTATCTATCGGCCCTTGATGAGTAAGCTTAGCTATACCGCTTAGGTTGCAAAGCAGCAAGCTCCCTTCTAATGCATTATTGCTTGGAGCCTTCTCGCTTAGTAAGCCGCCTTTAGCCCTTTCTCCTTCTTACTCCGTTTGGTATTCGCTCGCGGGTTTGTTTCCAGGTTCTTTCGTTCTTGGCTGGCTCTCTCTATTGTTTTTTGTAGATCGTGCGTCTTGCGCATTGATTCGGCAGCGAGACCCGCCCTGGTTGTAAAGCGAAGCGAGCCGTCCTTCCTTTTATTCGTTGCTTTGTCTTCGGATTGTTTTTAAACTCGACCTTCTATCGGGACTGTGGTGATGAACCTTAATCCCCTCGGTCAACTGGTTGACCCGTCTATCCAAAAAGTTTACTAAGTGAATGGGAATCCTATAGTTTGACCAGCCTGGGAAGAGTAGTCAGAGCCAATTCGCTAATATGGAGCCCTTTATATCGGCTTTCTTTCCTAACTAACAGGAAAAGATATACATGCGAGTTTGACTCTCATTCTATCCATGTTCAGCAGTCCCTTTCCATCTTGGTACTGTTGATGGCAGTTGTGATGCCCGGATAACTAAGCTACAGTAAACCTACGCTAATGATGCTACGTCACCTCCGTTACTGTTACCCCGCGTTAGATCATTTCGAAATCTAATTTGAAATTTTGACAAACAATAAAAGTTTTCAATTATAAAAGTAAAAATACTAAAAATGTTTCCAATATTTCCTAGACATTTTTCTTGTTGAACCAACATCATTTGGCTCACCAAATATTCCCTAGTAAATTATGAAGTGGCCCAACTTATGTGGAGCATTTAAATTCAAAAATAATTTTGATGGATTTGAAACAACCCCCAAACCTTGTGGGCAATCTCCAAAATAATGACTTATAATTATGTGACAAGTTTCATGCTTAACAAAACTCATTTCATAGCTTAGAAAAATAGAAAACGAAGACTATAAAAGAAAATAAAAAAAATGCCTAACAAGCTATTGTGCGGATGGGCTCTATGTAGATACAGTGCTTCGGCCCAGCCCACAAAGGCTTTTCCCCCACCTCTGTACAGTGCAGAGGAGGCCATGGTGTTGTGCACGCACGCTTGGCCGTCCATGCGCCGATGCCCCTCGTGTCGATCATCTGCTCATCCTAGAGATGCATAAGAGCCCTCTCGACCCCGTTGATGAACCCTAGTCGCTTCATACCTCCCCATCGCCTCTCTCTCGATCTGAACCATGCCCAAGCTCCGCCGTCGACATGTTGCCGTCGATGCTGCGGCCATCGTTCTCCCCGCGCCACGAGAAGACGTCCAGGAGGACCGCCATCGATGACTCCTTCTTCGCCTAGCACCAGGACAAGTCGGGCCGCCCCGTACGCTCGGCATCGAGCCATTCCTCGCTTCGGCGTCGCATCTCGTCGTCGGTTGCCACTGCTCCGGGCCGCCCCCGACCTCCCAACCTCGTCCACAAGCACCATGGTGAGCCCCTCTACCGATCCCCTCGCTTTCCCCTTTCCATCTGTGCCGTTTGCCACCACACTCGTGTTCATCCGTGGTCGACATGGCTGCAGCTCCGCCGAGGTGCTCGCGTCATGCGCCCACCGAGCCAACACGCGGGCTCGGCCGCCCCTGACCGCATCGCGCCCTGCCGCCCTCCGGCTGCGCCACACGCGCTCCCGTTGCTGCTGTGCTGCTCCTCTGCGTACTTCTAGTAGTGGTGCTGCAGCTGCTCTGCGTGCCCGCTTGCTGCTAGACACAGCTGCTGCCGCTCCTACCTGCTGCAAGCGCTCATCACTCTGCTTCTCCACACAGGCGCCACACACCGCCGCTTGCTACTAGCCACGGGCATGGCTATGGCAGCCACAGCAGCGTGTGTGTGTGTGTGTGTGTGTGTGTGTGTGTGTGTGCAGAGTGGGTGTCGTGTGTGTATGTGCGTGTGTGTGTGTGTGCAGCCACAGCTGGCTATGCCATAGGCCGGTCCCTGGCTTAATCAATCTAGGATTAATTAGGACTAGTTTAGGTAGGAACCTAATTTAGTGCTAATTAGTCTTTATAAACAATGACATATGGCCCCCTAGTTTAAATTAAGTTAGACTAAGTAATCTACACCTATGACAATGACATGTGAGCCAAACCTACCCCTTTTGACAAGTCAAATTGACTTGGTCAATTCGGATTAAATCAAAATAAAATAAAACCAGGAATAAAAAAACAACAAATCTTTGAAAATTAATATAAAATAATCCGGAACTCGGATGAAAATACTTTGTACATGAAAGTTGCTCAGAACGATGAGACGAATCATAATATGCAGTCCGTTTGTCCGTCACACGCCCCTAGCATAGAAAACATGCAATTTTTTCCCTCCGGTTCATTTGTCCGAAAACGCGAAACACTGGGAATACTTTCCCGGATGTTTCCTCCCTTCGTCGGTATCACCTAGTAATGCGTTAGGTCACCTCTAGCACCGCGTATTGTCATGTTATGCTTTGTGATGCTTTGATTTCTCCATTATTTATTGTGTTCCCCCTCCGTTACTTCTTTCCGGCAGACCCTGAGACCGCTGCTGGTACCCCTGTGATCGACTACATCGACGATGAACCCTTCTTGCCAGAGCAACCAGGCAAGCCCCCCCCCCCTTGATCACCAGATATTGCCAATCTTCTCTATACTGATTTCATTAGAACAGTGTAGCATGTTACTGCTTTCGGTTAATCCTATTCTGTTGGATAGCCTGTTATTGTTGCTACAATTGTTGATACCTTTACCTGCTATCCTAATGCTTAGTATAGGATGCTAGTGTCCATCAGTGGCCCTACACTCTTGTCTGTTTGCCATGCTATACTAGTGGGCCGTGATCACTTCGGGAGGTGATCACGGGCATATGCTATATACTTTATACTATTACATTACTTATGACACTGTTCGGAGATGGGGCTGAAGGGGCAGGTGGCTCCATCCCAGTAGAGGTGGGCCTGGGTTCCCGACGGCCCCCGACTGTTACTTTGTGGCGGAGCGACAGGGCAGGTTGAGACCACCTAGGAGAGAGGTGGGCCCGGCCCTGGTCGGCGTCCGCGGTTACTTTAAAATAGCATGCTTAACGAGATCATGGTATTTGATCTGAGTTTGGCCACTGGCCTATATGTACTAACCAGCTACGCGGAACAGTTATGGGCACTCGACGTCGTGGTATCAGCCGAAGCCTTCGTGATGTCAGCGACTGAGCAGCGCGCGCCGGGTTGGACTGGAACGCCTGCTCTTGTATAAGGGAGGCTAGGTCTGCTCACTGGCCGCGTACGCAATGTGCAGGTGTGCAATGGGCGATGGGCCTAGACCCCTGCGCGCATAGGATTTAGACTAGCGTTCTGACCTCTCTGTTGTGCCTAGGTGGGGCTGCGACGTGTTGATCTTCCGAGGCCAGGCATGACCCAGGAAAGTGTGTCCGACCAAATGGGATCGAGCGTGTTGGGTAATGTGGTGCACCTCTGCAGGGAAGTTTATCTATTCGAATAGCCGTGATCTTCGGTAACAGGACGACTTGGAGTTGTACCTTGAACTTATGACAACTTGAACCGGATACTTAATAAAACACACCCTTCCAAGTGCCAGATACCGCCCGGTGATTGCTCTCTCACAGGTCGACGAGGAGAGGATCGTTGGGTTAGGATTATGCTATGCGATGATACTTGGTGAACTTACCATCTACTCTCTTCTACATGCTACAAGATGGAGGCTGCCTGAAGCGTAGTCTTCGACATGACTAGCTATCTCCCTCTTATTCTGGCATTCTGCAGTTCAGTCCACTGATATTGCCTCTTTACACATATACCCATGCATATGTAGTGTAGATCCTTGCTTGCGAGTACTTTGGATGAGTACTCACGGTTGCTTTTCTCCCTCTTTTCCCTCTTTCCCTTCTACCTAGTTATCGCAACCAGATGCTGGAGCCCAGGAGCCAGACGCCGCTGTCGACGACGACCCCTGCTACACCGAGGGTGCCTACTACTATGTGCAGGCCGCCGCCGACGACCAGGAGTTGTTTAGGAGGATCCCAGGCAGGAGGCCTGCGCCTCTTTCGATCTATATCCCAGTTTGTGCGAGCCATCTTATGGCAACTTGTTTAACTTATGTCTGTACTCAGATATTTTTGCTTCCGCTGACTCGTCTATGAGCGAGCACTTGTATTCGAGCCCTCGAGGCCCCTGGCTTGTATTATGATGCTTGTATGACTTATTTATGTTTTAGAGTGGTGTTGTGATATCTTCCCGTGAGTCCCTGATCTTGATCATAAACGTTTGCATGCATGATTAGTTTACAATTGAATCGGGGGCGTCACAAGTTGGTATCAGAGCCGACTGCCTGTAGGAATCCCCTTCCACACTCCTTGGCCGAAGTCGAGTCTAGACATTGCAAAACTTTTACTAACATGGTTGTGCAGCTTATGGGCCCACGTCGCCATTGGGTGGTAGTACGATCTTTTATTCCTCGTCTATACTCTGGGACTCTGATCTCTCTTCTATTCCGGTTAAATGATTTTTCTAAAAAAAACTAACTTTAGGTTCTCGAAAATACTTTCTCCCAGAGAGCCCCTTCAGTCCAGATGATCGCCGGCTGCACCAGAAGATTTCGAAGATACTCTCTGATATTCTGTCGAGACCTTGTGCCCGTTGCTTTTGCAATTCCCCACCACCGAAATATCCCTATGGATAAATGCTTACGCCTATCGTTCTTGCTTTTATTCACAGGCCATCTTGTTATTACAAGATACCCCGAGAATACTTTGTGCTACTGCCTTGTAGTTCCTTGCCGCAGAAATACCCCTACAGATAATTCCTCGCACTTATCGAGCATCTTCTTATTCTTAGTTGTTTAGGTGTTTCGCAAAAGTCTTCGAAATACCATTTGGTCTTCCGAATATCCTGAGTAGCCTATTGCTCTTGAAATTCTTGCTTGCTTGCCTTATGGTTCATCCCATAAGTCTCTTAATCTTATTTGCATCCCTTGCCATTATCATTTTGATTCCATTGATTCAATATGTTGCTAATGCTCGCGATCCTCAATCAGATCCTAGAATTCATCCTTCCAGCTCAGAAGTCATTTTAAACATGAGCTGGATCTCGGCCAACCAACTTGCCATCGATTGTACCCCTAAGCCTACTCAACTTATCCATCCTTAATCAGAGCGTTTGCTTCTGATCCCTTGACATGGAATTCATAATTCTTGTGCAATTGAGCTTTGGATTAGTCAGTTGTTTCTATAATCTGATCTCCTTGCATTCCTTCTTCCTCTGGTTGAGTACCGATGCTCAGATCAGATCCCTTGAGGACCATTGGATTCTTTTGTTGGATTTTATCCGACGTATTCAATCACTTTGGAAGTTCTTTCCCTAATACAAAATGCCATTGGTAAATCCTATTCTTTGATTTTGGCCAACCATGCTCTGCTTACGAGCTGGTGATATTTATTCTTGAAGCTTGTGTCATATGTTCCTAAGATGCCTCGATGGGTTGAACCAACACCTTCACTATTATGTGTGAACCCGAAAGATTTCACGAGTCATACTTATCTGGTAATGCACCAGGTAAAACTTTCAACAACTAATGTCAATTTTCAAAAAAAAACGAGAGGTGAATGGAAGGTTATACATTGAGGAAGTGGGAGTCGACCTTGAACCCTTGTGTTCATGCCCATGGACACAATGTAGATCCTATCCTGGAAGCTTCCTGTAATAATAACTATTTCCTTGATGTAATATCCTTTGGTATCGGTGAATTGATCCTCTGCAATCATGGTTCCGACCATATGTTCTTCTTTGATCCCATTTCTCGGGCAAGTTTAAGCACTTGTCTTCTGTGGATCAATACAATAGTCAAACCTTTACTTTGATCTTTCGCCGAGTATTACACCCTGGTATCTCGAGATTATCTTGGAACTGCATAACTTCTTATGAGTTCTTCATCAAGTAATACATTCTCACTGATTACAATTTTTCATGGGCTCAGAGTTATTAAACACTCAAAGACACGGATAACTGAACCGAGTCTGCACTACGGTTCAACAACTCTTGATAATCTTCTTTAAGTACGAGTTTGTACCTGATCAAGCCATTCCTAGCCTGTATGGCTATATCATTGTCGTGAAGATTTTAACTGTGCTACCTGATCCTTATTCTTGGAGTACCATTTTCGATGATGAGCTAAGCTTACGTCGATTTTCCTTGTCATATCATTTAACCTTGAATAGCAAGCTTGATTTTGAGTTTGTGTCGTACTCGTGGTTCCAATAACCTTTCCCTTCGTCATTCCTTTGACTTGATGTCATCGCTGATTGATTACATCTTCATGAAATCTCTCGACAAATGTGTCATGATCATCATCAACATTCTGAGCTCTTCCGAGATATCTATTGAATTCTTCATGGGAAATACCATCCTTTTCCCTTGGTAAATTGTGTTGTCATCGACTACTTCCTTTCCTTCTTTCCAACACAAACTTGTTAACACAAACTTGTTTGTGTTGTTGTTGTACCTTGAGTTCCTGGCTATCCAGCTTGTGTTATGTCCTACCTTGAAGTAATACCATCTTATATATCAAGAAGGTTGTGAGAATTTCACCATGTCTTGAGAGTTCTTGGTATTGTGATACTTCTCACCCTCACCATTCTTTCTTGGTCCCCCTATTGATTCTAACCGGGATACCAACACATGAACCGTGTTGCTTGGGTTCTGTACTTCTAGCAACCCTATTGCTTTGAAGTTAATGGTCGATATTTCATTCTTAGACCATTGGTTACCGAATCACCATTCTAACATTGATCATGCTACATAAGCCCATATTTTGGGTGCACCTTTTAACCAATGTTTAACTGTGTATGTTTTCCTCGAGCATACCTCATTATACCATTTGATCTAACAAATGTTATCTCCTTGTTCACATAAGTGTGGAAATCGATCTTTTGAAAATCTCAATGAATTGCCGTGGAGTCAATCAGCCACCTCCTCACCTTTCCTTGATTTAATGATGAACTCTTGTTTTGGAACTCACTTCCATAGTTCAATTCCCGAGAATCTTATAATGTCATCTCGACAATTTGTGTTGCACCTTTTGTATCGGGCATCCCGAGTCTGAGTTATCCTGACACCAATCAGATCTGAATCTCGGTCAGATATGATGGTTGGAACATATTTCCAAGAGTTATAACAATGGTCTTTATGTGACCCGTTAAGGTGATGTCGTGCCTAGCACACCTGGCCGGAGGACCTATTGTTATAGTTTCCTTTTCAGCAAGGCTATCCTTTATTCCATGAGGAAATTGTAAGACTTATTCTATAAGTTGTTCCGGATGGATCCTTTGTGTATCGAAAGTCCGATCATTGCTTGAATACCATGTTAATGCTATCCCGAAGCATGTCTGTGGTAATCCGGTTTTCAATAAGTGCATTCGAAGCACAATGCTAAATTTTCCTTATCATTTATCCTAACACCGTTGTATGGGTAATATCATGAGATTCCTCCCCCCTTACCTAAATGGTTTTCTACTTTCTATCCTATCATGGTTATCATGCTCCGCTTGTCCTTGGGAAGCATATATCCCTGAAATATGTGTGTATACACATTTTCATTTCCATTGTTCTGTTTAAACCTGATAATCGCATTTTCCTTTCCATTGTCTTGTTTAAGCTTTCTTGTAATCTGACTTAAGTAAGCAGTGATATTCTCCTGCTTATGTAAACACCTCGGTTGTACAACTCTGTCAGTAAGACCCTGTTACTATTGTTGATGACATCCCAGTAACCACCGATGGACGAGAACTTTGCCTATTGGTCCGCCTCGTTTCAACGAGCAGGAAAATGGTTCTCTTCGTCCCTCGCCCTTGGTACCGATGTTGTTGCCGACATAATCGACAGGCAAACCTTTGACATGCCTTGCTTGCATGATCACGCAAAACGTCTCCGCCCTTCCTACTATTAACTCACATGGTGGGCCCATAACCCACAGTTCCACAGGAACGAAACCTAACTCTCCTGTAGAACCCTATCTCTCATGGTGTTTCCCCACGCTTGGCTTCGTATTTAATTCACGAGCCACATTCCTAGTGATCTATTCTGGTATCAGACGCAATACTTATTCACGTTGCCCTGGAACCCTTTCACCTTCTGACTAGGCATTGAACGATTGCCTGGCTGCTTGAAACTTCTTATGGTACCTTCTTACTTTGCTCCCGATATCTTCTTAAGTTTCAATTCGAGAGTTACTTTCCGCCACCTTCCTCAATGTTGCCGACCAGATAGGCAACCTTGCATAGGTGCGTTCTCCCGGAATACACACCCTTTTTCTCTCATATGTACGATGGAGTTCTCGTAGAAAGGATGCCGACTTCATCATGATGACATGAAGCAGAGGAATGAAGACATCAACCTAGTGGATTTACCTCTTCGAGAAAAAGCAACCAAGACCGAGAAGGTCCGTTAGAATTTCGTAACCAGACCTTTCCCCCTTACTCTACCTCTTAAATCTCAAGACGAGATTTCTTGTAGTAGAGGATATTTGTGACGGCCGGATAACTAAGCTACAGTCCCAATTTAAAGACGAGATTTCTTGCTGGGTCGGTTTGTTTTTGGGGGGTGGGGCAATAAGCTTGCTTCTTCACAAGCTTATCCCCGCCCCCTTTCCTGTCCGTCCCGACCGGCAGCAGTTGGGTCTCCCCATCTCTCCTCAACTTCCCCGGTCTTCGGCCCGAGCTGTATGAGGCAGAAACTCGTCCCACGTACGGTTCGGAGGCCGAGCCCCACCCCTGCAATAATGGTGCGGCTTAGGTCAACTAATACGAATAAGATACAGTTCACTCAACGATTGCCCTTGGGTCCCGAACTCCATATGGGGAAGGAACGTTGTTGTTTGCGAGGTCTCGATCATTTACATGGACCCACTTCTCATTCCATTTGTGGGAATTTGATGATTTATAAACCGTCCCCAACGAGCGAAAGGTTCATGTTTGAACATGATGAATCACTTCGTGCCGACCTGTTGCCCATAAACTTTCCTGCCTCATATGAGAATGGAAAACTAGAAGATTTTCTGCATCGATGGTTGAAGAATCACGAACATAAGAATTTCTGGTTTAGCATGTTCCCAGAAAGAACATACTTTTTTTCCATTCGAGAAACGAGGAGCACGACTAAAGTGGCTATACGTACATACAAATCCATTTATTGATCTATATGCTCCGATTGGAACTGGAAGTTCCAGAACTGGCGGCTGGTATACCACCATAATGAAATTGCCTTTTAGTTTTAGTATTCGGATAGGATTTCTGTTGGCTTCATCGGGAGGCTCGCGTAGTTTGTTATGTCAACTCCAAAAGGATAAGTTGCATTGGAATCAAGAAAGTTTCCTTCATAATTGCATAAAAGGAGTGAAAAAAGTGGCTGCGACACATCGAGGGTCAACCTTTGATATCGAATAACCTTTCGAGCCTTCCCCAATGGATCTCTATCCTCCTTTGAAACCAATAGAAGTTCACTGACCATCCTTGTCAAACATAACCCAAGGTAGGATCGAGAGGACAAGAATAGGACTCTTGCTAGTATCATAACCTCTCGATGGGAGAATGAAAACATTTGATTAGTGGAAAGAAGAAAGAATGGGAAGAAACCAGCCAACTTACCAAGAGGAAGAAATGATCACCACTTTTTGTATTATCTCAAAAGTTTTCATTGGATCTAGAAGTAATCACAATGTTACTTTTCTTAGGAGATTTCAAGGTAGTTTTTGGAAACTTCAATTGATTAATGAGGTGGAGAGACTCTATAATTCGAATGATATGTAGAGGGAGCGGGGCGTCTTACCCGCATCAATCGATACCATGGTGTCGCATATACACGAAGGTCATTCTTCATTTCATCCCAAATTGGTATACAAAGCCTATAAATATGGTGGGAAAGGTATGACTATGCAGGAACATTTCACTCTTGAAAGGCAAGATGAGCTTGGGTATTGTTCTGCCAGGCGCCCACTCATCAATGCTGGTGATTGGCGTTGTATGGCTGCCCCATCCCTTCCTGCAGATGTACTACTTTTGAAAGCATTAGCGAATATCTTAATGCAGGTGTTTATATGGAGAAGAAACAATCTTCCGCCTAGATCAACTCATTATAATGAAATGGTGAGTTTCCACGAGGAGTTCTGGGATGGTAAAAGGGGTGTAGATAAAATAGTCTGTGTGGATTCGAGTCATAGTATCCACTATGTTTCTACTCCACGTCTATGGAATACATTAAAATTTCTACACAATCTGGGGGTGATTTCGCATATCTTAAAGGAATTTATATCTCTCCCGATATATAATGCCGACACTAACCTCCAAATTCCTCATTCGTATTGTATAACATTGATAGGTGAATTGAGTGACATGCTCCTACATCTCTTTTCTCAACATCAATTCGATCGGGAGGTCCTGAGCCGGTATGAAGGTGTTCTTTATAAAAGGTGGGACACCAATGTCCTTATAGCTCAACATGCCATGATTCATATCGCCTTGACTGTCGTCAAATTCTGGACATCTTAAGGTATGTGAATCTAGCTGGATTTATTTCAGTGATAGAGCGTGGTGGCAGGGGCATGCACGTGAACCCTGAGAAATCTCAGATATTTCTCAGTGCAGATGGTGATGTTAGTGTCCCTCAACTAGACAAAGGTGAGACTGACTATGATAGTGAATGATTCAGGGAATTGGATAGAACGTTTTTGATAGAGTAACCTATTCATAATAATGATGAGTATCCCTCATCTTGGGAAACATACATGTCCTATTTGAGAAGTAGTAACAAAGGTTCAAAGGAAGGGAGAGAAGAGATAGATGGATCTGAACCTGGAACCAAAGGGATCTGCGAAAGGGATTTTGAAGAATCTTACG